>CM074735.1:104648337-105249051 GCA_037367245.1 Phrynocephalus guinanensis
AGGGCACCACTGTATTTGATGAAGCAGCTACAAATGTTGGAATACTCAACTATAGCTCTGTTAGCTTTCTTCTCTGTCTCATCTTTTGCCTGTAGATTATAATCCTTACAATTTACAGTAGGTAGCAAGAAGGCAAACACAGCAGTTGCTTCCCTCTATAAGGTGGATTTCCCCTGTGATGTCTGGAAAGTGAGTGTGACATTCAGTGAAAACAATGAAGAGTCCCGTGGTGCCTGTAAGGCTAATCAGTTTTATTTGGCAAAATATTTTGCAAATTACAGTCTAAGAAAATCTTGGGCTGACTGAAAGATAGGTAATGATAAAACCCTGCTAAACTTTGAGAAATAGTTCATGATTCAGTTTACCTGAGGTATATCAGCTGGGTGAAATTCTTCTTATTCCCAATATGTTGTTTGTAATTAGAAATGAAAATGTTGCTCAATTGTAATGCTATGTGTATACCTTCTGCAGTGCAAAATATTAGATATACATTGTATCCTAATTATGAAATTTGTGTGAATGGATGAACCATTAAAATTCTGAGATAGTGATAGAGATTGGTATGAACAGCTGAACTGGCAGTTTGTTTTGGTTCATTTTTAGAGATGGGCAGGAAACACAAATGAAACAATGTTTTCTCATTTTGTTAGGTAACAAATTACTTACTTTGTTACCTAATGAAATGGTAGGACATGTTTCTTTTCATGACGAAACACAGTTTCCCCCCTCTAGGATGTAACAATTCATCCTAGAAGAAATGGCAGGAGAGCAATTCAGGGAAGCCAATGAAATTTGGAAAAGTTTGGGTTTCAGGGATCTGAATCATTAAGGTCCAAAGGGGGTGCCCCTAGGAAAAATTCTTTCTAATTTGATTTGGAAGCGAAGCAGCAGTGGGTGGGTGATTAGCAGTGTGGCTTCCATTCTGAATCCAAATCTCTCCAAATTTCAGGGTCTTACCTAGAATTGCTTGAGAAAGCTAAGCCTTCCATTTCCATGCCAAAACATGGCAGCTGAGATCTGTATTTTTACTACACGAAAATACAGATCACAGCCTCCATGTTTTGGCATTGAAATGGCAGGCTTAGCTTCCTCAAGCGATTTTTGAGAACACCCAAAAATTTGGAGAGATGGATGGACAGATCGACAGAGAGAAAGTAAAGCATATAGGCACATAGAGTAGATGCTCTGTACTGTGGAGTGTACGGAGGGAACATATAGCACATTAGCATATTCCAATATGCAAAAGTGAAAGTACAGTTTCCAAGCCCTGCTACATTTTTGGTTGAAAATTCTACAACCAATTCCATAAACTCTTTTTTAAAAGATCTTCCAAATAACAATCATAGTAATGAACTCCATTTGTATTTCTAATTCATCTTCATTAAAGCACCTGATGCTTCTTCTGTCCTTACAGGACACAGAGCACTGCCTTGTTACATCTGTTTTCATTTAAGGTTGATTTCATCCATAACAGAATGGTTCTAGATCTTGAAAAAAGTAGAACTGCAAGTAATTAGAAATATGGTAGCTGTGGAGGGAGTGGGATCAAAGACCAAGTGCACAATCACAAAATTAAATAATATGATTAATACTTTTTAAAATAATATTTGTACACTTTAGCATGCTATATTATGAGCTTTCCATGTTTATTCAAGGTTCTAAATAGAACACACTGCATCTATTAAGGGCTGCTATGTCTTATGTAAGTATTCATATGATATGGTACCTCCTATGGTGTGGTAAGTTCCATCTTCGGCACTTTTATGAAAGTGGGTGGCTTTCTGTAACAGAAGGATGGACTAAGTTGCAAATGTTGCTGTTCATATGGATCCTATGTGAACATTTTGTGTAGCTGAAACTGCCATTCTCCATTGTTAAGTATGAAATCACAACCAGTACTTTTCAAATAATATGGCAGAGATGGAAAGAATGTCATGTTTCCTCTTGGCGTATCTTGTCTTTGACTACCTCCAATGTTAATGTTTAAATGTCCTTCTCTTGAAATGTCATACACCAGGCATGTCCAAACTTCAGCCCTCCAGATGTTTTGGACCACAACTCCCACAGTCCTTTGCCATTGGAAATATAGGCTTGTAATTCTGGGAGTTGTGGTCTAAAACATCAGGAGGGCCGAAGTTTGGCCATGCCTGTCATACACATTGACAGCACCATGTGTTATGCCAGTTGAGAATTAATAAATACATGTTGCTTTTTTAAGAAATACATTTTCATGGAAGCCTTGAAGGAAACACGTTGAGTTGAGTATGGTCCTGCTATATATGTTTTTGTTTGTTTGTTTGTTTTCCTCCATTTTGTATCATAAGATTTCTTGGCACTACCTGTATAATTTACCGTGAGTTGCATTATGCCACCATTAGAGGGCAGAAAAGAGTAAATGTGGAGACAGAAAAGGAGCATTCAAACCTATAATCTGTGGAATGAAGGACTAAGATTTAGGTACAAAAAGGCATTGTTTTAAATGACTCATAATATGTTCAGCAATGAATAATGAATCTTGGTTACAGAAATATCTAACATTCAATACTGTTATTATTTTCACAACAGGACCTGAAGTTTTTGTTCTTGACATTGGTATGACAGGACTCAATCAATATCGTAACCTAAAACAAATATTTTTGTAAGAAATATGGCCTTTTCTTCATTATAGGTTCCAAAAAATATTCACACCCAGTATTATCAACTTTATTAGGAACATCAAACTTGAGATTACCAACAGTGATAACTGTAGCCTTAGGATGGATATAGCTGCTACCTTTTTGCAGTTAAGAGGCCAAATTTTGGTTATGAAAACTTCTGTCCAAAAGTGTTGTATTTTGCTTATATTCTTTGTATCTAGCTGCCCAGGGAATTCTGGAGTTGTAGTCCAAAAACCAAATCTGTGCTTTAACATCTCTGATGGAAAGTGGCCTGAAGCTAAAATATAAACTGGGCATATTGATTGTGTTTGCAACCACAAAGAATAGCAATCTGGTCCCCCCCCCTTATGTTTTCTTGTACTTCTCTGGGGGGGAAAAACCTACAGCAATATTGTTCCTCTGAATCTTCATTCCCAAGGGGTTATGTTGGATTTTATGTATTGCTTATGCACTACTATATGGGAAGCGTGTTTATACCCACTCTGAAAAGTGGAAGTGTCTGTATCAGTAGGTGGTCACGGAGGAGGTTTAGCTTGCTAAGAGATACAACCGTATGAATGCAGGGTAGTTAAATGGATGTCCACTTTTTTCATCTTTAGAATGTTGAAGGCTACAGGAATGCAACTATTTGGGAGAAGCCTTTTAGAGGTAATGTTAGAGAAAATGCTGTCCACAGTAGAAGGAAAAAGTAATATGGAGGTACTCTAAGAGATATCAGCATCAAGGAAATGGCACATAGGACATAAAGGTGAATCAAATATAGATGTGCAACATGAAGCCTTACTGCACACAAACCATGATAGGTTCCTTCTAATACAATGTGATGCCATAAGTCATGAAAGAAATGTTTCTATTTTAATCCCAAATTACATTTCCACATTTCTTTCATTATATCATGGACCTCATAAGGGATGGAAAGAATGCTTACTAAATCCCTTTGCCTTGATAGCTTAGGCGGTCTCATCATGAAAAGACACCTTGCTGAGGCATTGTAAAACCCTACCTCGAGCTGAAAGAGCTTGCACAATTTACTTAAAATATCTGCATGCTCGTTTTCCTCTGAGAAGCAAAGTACAGGTGCATAAATAGAAGCCACAAAAGAATTACCTCATTGTTGACAAGGATTTAAACAACCCATCCAGTGTTTCAAACTGATGAACAAACCTGCAGATATCCCAATTTCGGGCCTATCTGTGCCATTCACCATTTGTGCAACTACAGCGTTTGCACATTCCTGAGAAAACTGACAAATTTTGTGAGAAAATGCACAATTTACATGCAAAACTTCTTGTCAATATAAAAGAGTAATTGGAAAATTCCTGACCATTCTTCTAGGCAACAATGCAAAAGTAGAAGTCCCTTCCTTTCATGTGCCAAGTGCATGCAGAGAGAGAGAGAGAGAGAGAGAGAGAGAGAGAGAGAGAGAGAGAGAGAGAGAGAGAGAGAGAGAGAGAGAGAGAGAGAGAGAGAGAGAGAGAGAGAGAGAGATATGCATTTTAGACGTCCCACAAATTTTGATCATTTTCAGAGCTTCCATAGCCCCTTGAGTATCCTGTGTTTAGAAAACGAAACCCTGGAACTTTCAGAACCATCCACCTAGGCAGAGATATTTTTGTTGTGGTTGTGCTTTGTCTGTTCTTGGTTTGCAAAGGGGGTCTTTCTGATGTTTTGTGACCATCATTCAGCAGTAGGATACATGTTTTGCATGCAGAAATTCCAGTGTTCAAAGTTGTTCCTCTTGTGATAGATACTTTGGATGGGTCCCTGGGACAATATTTTGCTCCAGGACTGCATGGTGACCAAAAATGTTTGTGGGTGGGTTTTTTTGGGGGGAGGGGGGAGTGGAAGTGGAAGTGACCAGAAGTTTAAAGGTTGTAATATTGCTCTACAACATTACGTATCTGTATGTTGCAAAATATTAAACTGACTTAGGATTTGAGATTTCCTCCGCCCCACATGAAGATGATTGTTATTCTCTCCTCCCCTTATTCATATGCAAAGGCTTCTCCTAGGACAATCTTTTTCCCTGACTTAACCTAGAACTGTCTACTCTGATTGGCAGACTCTGCAGGGCATAGGCATAGGTCTGCCTTTCCCAACAGGCAACCAGATGCTTAGAACAAGAGATGTCTTGGCTTGTACCTGGGACTTTCCACCTGCAAAGTTTGCACTCTGCCACTGAGCTATAGTCTCTCCTCGAACACATTGACAAAATGTTGTGAATGCAGAAATAATATGTACAGATTAAATTCAAAGTATGCAAATCCAATGCACCATGTAATTTACTCTGAACAAAGTGTTTGGATTTCTTGTATTAGAAGCTGAATTGTCATATGGCTAAAAGCCAGGGACACCATTTATGGCATTCATTCATCTCCTCTCCCCCATGATTATTTCTCAAGATCACATCTATCACTGAGCATCACACTGTTTCTACATACTGAGTGATGATTGTTAAAAACAATAAAATGTTTCAGATGCTACAGTGGCTTGCCAAAGGCACAACTCACATTGCTATTTTTTAAGGTGACTCTTTGGTCTAGACCTGTTGATCATATGGGGTTTTGTTGTGAGACATAAAAGCCGACTTTAACAAATATTGTTAAACCAACTTTAAACTGCAATTTAGGAAATAATCCTGAAGTCCACTAAAAGCCAAGTGACAAAGCCAGGACCACTGCAGATGTAATGCTTAAATTTCAGAAATTTCTCCAGTAAGCCTGCAGAATGCACAGTTGTTTTTGGCATCCCACTAGTGGCAATCCAATAGTGTTGGGGAAGAAAATAAGGCACCTCGGAAAAGTCTCTTGGTATAGTTAGGGGCAAGACCCTAAGCACCCTCAATAGCCTAATACAGGAATGTCCAAACGTCAATCCTCCTGATGTTTTGGACCACAACTCCCAGAATTCAAGGTCTATATTTCAAATGGCAAAGGACTGTGGGAGTTGTGGTCCGAAACATCTGGAGGGCTGAAATCTGGACATGCCTGGCCTAATATGTTCCCTTGCATATACTTGCATGGCTGGATAGTTCTGTGTTTTAATACTTGGCTGTGGAGCCAGAGGTTGGAAGTTCAATTCCCCACTGTGCCTCCTTGACAAGAGTGGGACTCAATTCATGGGGTCCCTTCCATGTCTACATTTGGATGATGATGATGATGATGATGATGATGATGATGATGATGATGATGATGATGATGATGATGATGATGATGATGATGATGATGATGATGATGATCATACCAGCCTCTCCTAGTATGGAGTTGATTCATTTGTATTTATCACTATGTGAGGAATAAGGAGCAACAATAAGGTCAGCCAAAAATGTCTTCTTTTGGCCATTTTTCTGCCTTGTTGAACTGAGCCACCCTATCTTAGGAAGTGGGTGTAGCTCCATTACAGAACACCTACAAACCTACACCCCACACCCATCTGATACTTTTTTTGTGTGTTAATTTGAATCTGGCTAAGAGAAATACTTTAAGAACAGCAAAGATAACTTGTGCTCTTTACGCAAGAACTTCTTGCACGCTCTTGCTACAGACAGCCATTGTAAATTCTTTTTTTCTACAATATTTGCTTGGAGACATAAATGAAAATCTATCAGTCTTTAATCCAACTTCTATAACTTGTGTTATTCAATATGTCCTATTGGCTAGTTAGGACTAGATGAAAGTTAAATGGACACATGCAAAATAAGGCCTTGGTCAAACAGCCTGTAGGAAAAGCAATGCACAAAAGATTGTTTCAGATTGAATCAAAGAACTTTGCCCCTCTGAAAAGATCACTTAAAATATCACAGCCAGTCTCTGGCAGCATGTCATACTGTACTTGTAGAGCCTAACGTTAATTTCTAATAATAATACACCATTTCTATTAAGGAAATATATAATTTATTTTAATGGTTTTAGGAAAGTACTGACATTGAACAAGAGGAGATTAATGTTAATTTCCTGCTTGTAAAAATGTTCATATGCGGAAAAGCCCATAACACAGTGATGAGGAACCTCCAGAAGTTCTGGGCGACAACTCCAATAGTTGTATTCTTGAAGGCTTTCACAGCCGGGATCCCATAGTTGTTATGAGTTTTTCGAGCTGTTTGGCTGTGTTCTGGAAGTTTTTCTTCCTGACATTTCACCAGACTCTGTGGCTGACATCTTCAGAGGGCAACGAGCTCAGGAAACTAGGAGTTCTCTCTGGGCTCTGGAGTACAGAGTGAGTGAGACTGGGGTTTTTAAAAGTTGATGGGTGTTAGCTCTTCTGTTGTGTGGGCTGATCACCTTTGCTTGTGGCTGTGTGGGGAATCATTGAGCTTTGACCTTTTTGCACTCTGCAGTAGAGATGGGCACGACTTAGCGGTATTCCCGTTTCTGTTTCCGTTACTCGGTTCCGTTACTCTACGGAAACGGTAACGGGAATTACTCCCGCAGACTTCGAGCTCGAACCGACGAACGAACAATTTTGGTCTGATTTGTCGTGCTCGTTCCTTGCATCGCGCGATCGCGCGATGCCACGCGGCACAGAAATTTTTTTTTAAAAGTTAAAAAAACCCGGTTCCCGGGCCAAAAAAGCAGGCGGAAAAATGCCTGCCGTGCCTTAGGGCACCTACCAGAGGGGATGTTTCTGGAGGTCCCCGGCCTCCCCCCCATCCCCCGTCCTAGTGGGCTGCTCTGTGAGACTCGCCGCAGGCTCGCAGCCAGCCAGCGAAAAGCCCAGTCTCACCGGCTGCCAGCCGCCGCAATTAAAGCGCAAGCAAGCGGCACGGACGGCACAGGAAAAAACTTTAAACTCTCCCCCCACCCATTCCCGGGCCAAAAAAGCAGGCGGAAAAATGCCTGCTTGACTAAGGGCGCAGGGCACCTACCGGAGGGGTGGTTTCTGGAGGGGGGTTCCGCCTCCCCCCCGTCCTGGGCAGCCGGACTCGTGAGTCGCCATCGCCATGCCATGCGGTGCGGGCGGGGGATCCAAAATGGGGCGGCGAACGCAATATTGTTTTTGAAATCGTGGTCCAAAAACACACAAGCACAACAGAAACACGCGAAAATTTATAAACTGCCAGATTTTTCACAGTAGCAGTGGGTTTTTTCTTGCAACAAAATGTCTCTCCTCTCCTCCTCTGTCCTCCATTGATTTTATTTTATTTTATTTTATTTTATTTACACCTGCACAATGATGGGCTGGCCGAGTGGCCAGCCATGTGGGAGTGGACGACCATGCAAATTTTTGGAGCCATCCCACCAATCGCATGGCCACTTGGCCATGGAGACTTCTGGGATGTGCCAAAAAGCCCCCTAAAACCTGCCCTAGCCCCCCTAACCCTAACCCTAACCCTTGACTCCATACCCATACGTCACAGACTGTCTTCTTAGTGGGTCAGAGAGGCACCCAGAGGTGCAACCCACTAGCCCACCGTAACCTTACCCGTCACTAGCCTAACCCTAGCCCTTGCACTAAGCCACCTTAAAACCAGATCTACTTGCTTGCATTGCACTACACGCAGCAAGTACAATTCCCTTCTGTGTGAGACATGGTGGTGCGAGAGCCTTGTGCAGGGAAGGCATGACGATATCACTCTCACTGGTCTCACTGTCTGCACATTATGTTATGCAATATCCATATGGCTATTGCATAGCATTTTGCAGCAGCAGCAGGTGAGGAGGGGAGACCCCCATGTAGAGGGGTCTCTTGGAGCCTGCTTCCCCTTCCTAGTGGGTGAGGATAGGAGGCACCCACGGGTGCCTCCAGGAGCCCACTTTCCCTTTATAGCGGGCCAGAGGAGGCACCCACCCCACAGAGGTGCCTCCAGGAGCCCGCTCCCCCCCCAAAACCAGTACTAACGAAAACGAAAAAACGAAAACGAACCGACTAATTTTTGTGAATTTTCGCGAAAACCGGAAACAAGCCGAAACGGGACCAGCCCGACTAACGACAACTTGAAAAAAATTTTTTTCAAGTCATGCCCATCTCTACTCTGCAGTCTTTAATACTGGGAGCCAGGCTTTGTTGTTTTTTATGCTTTCTTCTTTTTTGGTGAACCTATGCTTAAGTTTATGGATTTCAATGGCTTCCCTGTGTAGTCTGACATAGTGATTGGTAGTATTGTCCTGTACCTCCCTGTCCTGGAATAGGATTTCATGTCAAGATTTCATAACCAGGGTGTATTCAGATACTGCTCATTTTTCAGGTTGTTTTAGTCAGGAGTGTCTTTCATGTTCTTTGATTCTGGTGTGGATGCTGTGCTTTGTGGCCCCAATATATACCTACCCACAACTACATGTTATCCAGTATAGTCCTGAGTGGGTTCCTTTTGTCCTTTGCTGACTGTAGCATCTGTTGTATTTTTGTGGTGGGACTAAATACTGTTGAAATATTGCTGAACAATGCCCCCAGCAATATGGAAATGCAGTGTACACCAGAACTGATCTCTTGGTGATCTCTAGGGATCCAACTGAGTGTTTTTTTTTATTCCCGCCGATTTATTTATTCTTGGAAACTATTGTTTTAGCTATTGTATTGACTCATTGTTTTATCTTTATTGTTGTAAACCGCCCTGAGTCCTTTTTATGGGAAATAGAGCGGTATATAAGTGTAAATAATAAATAATAAATAAATAATACATTCTCTCTACAGCAATGAAAGAGGAGAATAATGTTGAAATAATAGTGACATCTGTCTGTAACCCTCCACTTATAATATTTTCCTTCACTGAACCATCAGACTTTCATAATAAGCAAGTAAGTTTCCTAATAGGTGATTTTAACAGACAATAAATAAGCTATGAAGACAGTTATGATAATGGAGAAGCTGTAGTAGAAAGGAAAGAATCGTACCAACTCATCCAGTGGCAGATGGAGGAGCGGCTATAATCTGGATCTCATTTTCATAAGTAAGAATGTAGCACACCACCACCTAAAATCAGCCAATACTAAATATCCAACAATGTCCCATTCAGTGTGAAGTCACAGCAGCCATTTGCCCATGAGTTGTAAAATGCCATAAAAAGGAAATTTTCAAAAATGCTGGTTAGCGCACGCTTTTAGTGGCTTTCTGGATGAATGATCCAGATCCTGCATCTTATGATAAGTTTACTAATGCTGTTCAGACATGTTCCAGGAATTTTTTCCTCAAGGACACAGGATCTCCTGGGTTCAAGGTTTAACACATGGAGGTATTGATGTACTGAATGAATACTATGCCCTTTTTGAATCAAACCCATTTAGTGAAGATGCCACTAAAGCTAGTCAACCAGTGGTGTTGGGTATTTCAGAGCACAAATGGCGAAAGTGGCTCAAGCTCCTGGAGGAAACAGACATGAGCTGCTGCAGCCAAAAAGCATGGCGACTATTTAATCACCTTAAAGATGATCCAACCCAACAACCATTACATGCCAAAATCTCAGCTAACCAAATTGCCCACCAGCTATTAACTAATGGAAAATCAGACTGTAAGCAACAGAGATACAGAGGACTGGAAGAAATGAAGAATAGAATACATGCAACCTGACAACACCATTTTCTATAAGAGAGCTGGAAGAGATGGTAGGCAGGTGGAAGAAGGGCAAAGCAGCTGGCATTGTTGAGGTTCTGATCCAGTAGATCCAGTGGCAAATGAGCTTCAACATTAGTAAGTGCAGAGTGATGCACATTGGAGCAAAAAGACCCAATTATATTTATTAACTGATGGGCTCTGAACTCTCTGCAACAAACCACGAAAGGGACCTTGGTGTCCTGGTTGACAGCTCAATGAAGGTGTCAACCCAGTATGCCGCTGCAGTGAAAAAAGCAAACCCAATGCTAGGAATCATTAGGAAGGCTATAGAAAACAAGTTAGCAAGTGTCATTTTGCCTCTTTATAAATCTATGGGTGAGGCCCCGTCTGGAGTATTGTACAGTTCTGGTCATCATACCTCCAGAAGGTTATTATGGAAACGGAAAAAGTGCAGAGGAGGGCAACCAGAATGATTAGGTGACTGGAACACTGTCCTTACCATCTAAGGCTTCAGTGGCTGGGCCTCTTCACTCATGAATGATGGCACCTAAGAAGTGACCTGATTGAAGTTTATAAAATCATGCGCAGTGTGGACAAAGTAGAAAAGGAAAAACTGTTTTCCCTATCACACAACACTAAAACTAGGGGGCATTCCATGAAACTTTTGGGTGCTAGATCTCAAACAAATAAGAGAAAGTACTTTTTCACCTATTGGATCACTGGTCTATGGAACTCCCTTCCAGAAGAAGTGGTGACAGCCGTCAGCCTTGACAGCTTTAAGAAAGGATTGGACAATTTCATGGAGAACAAGGGTATCAATGGCTATCATTATGGATGCCTAAGTACAACCTTCAGGTTGGAGAGATAGACAGGATATCTCTCAATGCCATTTGTGGGGAATAGTATGCAGGCAAAGACATCTGCTTGGGAATACCCTGAAGCAAATGGTGAGCCACTGTGTGAGACAACATGCTGGACTGGATGGGCTGTGGCCTGTTCCAGCAAGGCTGTTCTTATGTTCTTATGTTCTTAACCTTTGACACTATCTAGAAAAAAAACTGACTGATATTCTGAATATAATGACTATATATTATAGAGATTACCACTTGAAGCCAAGCTGCTAAAAACTCAGCTCTCTGCTTTCTACTTGAAAAAACTGTGAAGCATCAACAACACTGCAGGTGATGTGGAATGGCAGTAGACTGGAACACTGTTAGGAGTTATCCTGGATCAATATCTCACTTTTAAGAATCACTATTTTAATACCAAACTGAAAGTTTTTGTTAGGAACCACATTCGGGGAAAAAAATAATAGGTTAAAGATGGGGTACCCAAGCACACACATTCAGAACTTCTGCACTAGCCCTATGCCAGGAGAATATGCTAGCCCTGTTTGGCATAGATCAAAACACACAAAACAGGTAGACACGGCCTTAAATGAAACAGTGTGATTGGTCATAGGGTGTTTAAAACCAACCCCAGTATAAAAGGTGCATTACCTAGTTGGCATTCCTCTACCAAAATTTTGCCAAGAAAGAGCTGGGTAGAAAGAGTGGGTCAAAGCAACTTCCACAGAAACACACTTATTTGGTCATCAACCCCCCAAGCCAAGACTGAAATCAAACTATAGTTTCATCAGAACCTCTGCCCCTCCCAACAATCAGCCCCCACAGACCACCCTTGAACTATGAAGGCTAGCAAGGAGCTACCAGGAAACTGGGCAGGACCACGTGATTCTCCACAGCATGGTTGTTACCTTGGAACATCAAAGGATTATCTGGGGGAAATGTGGCTTTCCTATAGAAGACATCTTGTGTGAATATGGAAAAGAACAAAGCATCCGACACATGTTACATTGCACATGATGTCCTTCAAGGTGCACAGAGAAAGGTCTTATGTTGTTGATGCAGCCAGGTATTGGGTGAATGTCATCTTGCTCATTTGATATACATTTTATAGTAATAGTTTTATAACTTATTTATATTCTGCTTAGTAGTTTATGTATATCTGTAAATATAATTTGTTTGTGCTTCTGACATGAATAATTAAGTTGACTCTTGTCCCCTAACTCAAATACGTAAACTCCTATGGGGGGAGGGGGAGAATGAAAGCAAATATATTGCATTTCCATAGGATTCTCATGACTGAAGCAGGAAGCAGGGCTCATCCTGAAATAACAAGGCAAGGCACCTCCTTGCTCATGTCAGGAGTTCCAAGGACAGCTGACCTCTTCTTCATTCTCACTACTGCTCCATTCATTGAAAGTTGAACATAAGAGGAAGGAGGCTTTTCTACTTAGGTTTATCACATAATATACAACCCTTGCATAACTGAAGGTCTTCTAATCTAAATCATACCAAGTGGTGTTTTTTTTTTTTACACCGAGCTCCAGAGGTTTGTGGTCAATGTGCTGTTTGGAGTGGTGTCAGGTCACATCAATGAGCACATGATGGAAAAGGTGGCACGAGCTCATCTGCAAACTCATTACTATTCTTATCACACAAGATTCCCAAATGAAAGTAAAATTATTATAACACTCTCAGACTGCATTGCTGGAGGGGACTCTATGGACCATTGAACCCAAACCCTGTCAAGGAAGCACAGTTGGGAATCAGACTATCAAGCAGTCCAATGTCTATCATGAACATAGCCACGTGCACAAGGAACATGTTTTAAAAAAACAACTTTTCTTATAGGATAGAAATTTTAAATGTCTTTGCTATTATGTGTCAGGTCTCCTTTCTCACCTGCACAATTCAGTTGCATTTTTGCCCAAAGCAACTGAGGTCCACAGGACCTCACATTTTGAATAGGCAGCTGGAGCAGCAACAGCAGTGATAGGTAAGTGAACTCAGTATGGAATAGGTAACAAAAAATGGGACAACAGGTGTATTTTTCTACACAGCTCAGACTGGTGAGGGTTATGGCTGAGGCAGTCAGAAGAGGCACTGCATTTTTTAAAATTGTTTTTTTCTGCAGAATTCAGTATACTTTTACAAGGAAATAAATTCAACTGCCTAAAGTAGGATGATATTCCATGTAAAAATACATAGGATTTCATTGAACAGTCTGTCAACTTAAGCTGCATATCAAATGAAGTGATTCCACACTTGTTTCTGCTCCCTATAAAGTATTTATGCTTGCCCACCCAGCACGGAATAAAGAGGCAAGCAATTCTGTCTTTTAATCGCTAACCTATATCTCTAACAAGGGAGCCTGAATGTTATGCAAGCAGGTAAGAGGCTACAATCGATGGACCCTCCAGCCCCTGCGCAGATTCAGCAAATTCTTATTTTCAGCAGCCTAGGTGGCGGCCTACTCCCTGTGGCCATTAACTCCTACCTGTCTCACTACTACACCCTGCGCGGCCTCGGGACTTCTGGGTCTCTTTCCTGGGGAGGGTCTATGACCTGAGCTCCTTGGGTGTGGCCAACCAGGGTGATATTTTGATGAAACCTATCCTAGAAGATGCGGGCAAAGACATTAGCCACTGGTTCAATCCCAAAACCAAGGATATACAAACACACATTGACCCCCTGACTGGATGCCTGAAGTACTATACCCCACAGGGATGCTTTGTTCACATTCCACCTCTGCTGCCTCACAGACTGGGCCAATGACTTTGGTAGGCCCTGGTAGAAAGATCTCTTGTATGAGATGGGCATCTTGTCTGCCAAAACGAGGCACATACGAATCATCAACATGTTGACCTCTCAGGAGCAGACCCTTGAGGCCTGCACAGAGGAATCCATGTGGGAGATCCTGCAACGATACCTCCCCTACAATGCCCATGCAGCCAATGACACGTGGAAGTATGAAAGTGTCAACTTCGACATGGACAAGAACCTGCACCAGAACCACATCCCGGATGAGGATGAGGAGTTCTACCAGCTCAGCATGGATGTGGATGCCTACACCCCAGCCATCCTGGTCTACTTCAACGACGATCTCATGGAGCTCTGAGCAGCACCAAAGTGAAGAGCACGCCACTAGGAAAGAGAATCCTGCATACAGATGTGAACTGGAAACAGCAAAAGGTTTTGAGAGCACAAACGCCCACAGCTGGGGTATTGGCTGCCAGCATTGCCTGGGAAGCGTTTCAATGTTTCAAAGGGTGCTGTCCATCTGTTCAGCTCCCTCCTGAACTCTATAGCTCTATAGACCCAAAGGCAGCCCTCGGGTTTGTTTAAGTGCTGTTTCCAACCTTAAAATATTCCTAATTTCTGCTCCTTCTGTCTACTTTTATGAGGGCTGCCAAACACATTTTTGTGTGCTGCCAAGGGTCTTAAAATCAGGTACCTCTTGCACTACCCACCAATTGTGACTGTGCTTAGAAACCCCTCACCCAGAGAGAGAATGGGATGGGCAAAACTCATTAGCCAATCGGGGCCAATTTGATTTATGGCCAAAAATTCCCATCCAGCCTTTATGCGACCAGCTAATCTCATTCTCTCTGATAAAGGGTGGGCAGAGGGTAATAATATCATGTAAAAGAGAGACTGGACCAAGGGTGGGCAACCTTTTATCGGTTATCCCAGCCCCTGGGGATCAGGTGCACTTTTGCACCAAAATCCAGGCGAGCAGGCAAAGAAGCCACATTCGGAAAAGTCCCTTTGTGGAGCTGCCATTAGTCTTTGGGATGTTTACTGAACAGCATATGTTGATAGCAATAGGACATCTGAAACTGACCTGGTCTGACACAAGAAAAACATGAAAGGGTTTTCCTTCTTCTGCTTGCCTGGATTAATATCAGATTTTTAATACATCTATCTGCCTTACAGTTTTCAGTAGAGTTTATTGTTAAGGAAATGTAGAGCTCTCTTTCCAGTAAAGATGACTAATGGTCAAAGTATATGATTTTAGATAGTTCCCCTGCAAAACAGATAGATAGATAGACAGACAGACATACATTATATATTTTGTTAAGAATAATATTATAGAAATTGATTGGGTATTTGGAGATATTTACAAGATATAGCAGTACATAAAGTCACAGCCTGGGTTCATTTAGCCTTTTCATTTGTAGTGTTCCATCTTATATGAGTGCAGATCTATTTGAATCTCTTTAATATTCATGATACTCTCACCAGTCTGAGTGAAAGAGATAAAGCTTTTGATGGCAATCTGAAGAACTTGATTAACAATGTGCTAATCATCAGTGCCATTGACCTGATTCAAAAAAATGTTTTCCATTCACTCATCATTCTATTACTAAAGATGATTGCATTACCTTACCTTTTTTCAACTGAATAAAGCCATGTGAACTGTAAATAGCATGTCCTTTTTAAAAACCAAGTCCACTTTGAAACAAAAGTAATTTAAATTAAAATACTGAAGTGACCTGTAATAACCAATTAGCACACAGTGAAAAGCAACTTACACGTGAACTACTATAAACCAATTCACTTTGATTTCACATTAATAAATGTTAAATTGTGCCAAGGAATTAATTTTGCAATAAATTGTTATTGTTGATGTAATATCTAACAAAAGCATATTACCAGGAGTAATTATCCATATATCAAAATGAATGAATGTAGAGTGTGAATTATAATTACTCCTCAAATTGCTTATCATTCAAATGTTAATTTTAGCAATAATATTCCAGTAACTCAATTCATCTGCTGAAATGTAGTATTTGATTATTATACAATCTTGAATATGGTATATGTAGCAAATATAAGTGATATAGAAGAAAACTAATACTTCTGTATTTTCTGAAAATCTTGTTTCTTGCTCTCACAAATTTAGGAAATGCTATGCACTTACAAACTTCAGCTAAAATGCAGCCAAATAATTGATCCATATGGATATGGGTCAATCCTCCAGGTCCTATTCTGTACTGATAGTGCCAGCCAGTTCACATACACATTTATCATTCATTGCCTGCTGCAGCATCAAAGGAGGACTTCGATGTTTGCCTAAGCTACTGCATTTCAATCATAATCACAGGTAGAATTTTCTTAACATTGATATCAACTCAATCACACTCCTAGTGAAATGAGACCAGCCATACATTCAGCCGAGTGTCATCAAAGCCCAACTTAGTCTTTGATGCAAAGTGAGGGCTTGGAGGGGTTTCTTTACCAACCCACCCTGGTCCTAACATCCATTTGTTCAACAATCTTGTTTTTCCCAAAGCCCCTACTTTTACCTCCAAAGGTACAAAGTGTCTTGTATTCTCACATTGCAGCATCATTCCCCCCTTTTTTTCCAAGGGTAAAGATTTTGTGTACGCTCAGTGTAAAAACATGGAGAGCACATGGAGACTGGGGATAATACCATTAGGTGTGAATGCCAAGCAGAGCTCTGCCATCAAGTGTTAATCCATATAAAATAGATAAATAAAAAAATAGGATTGGATCAGATCAGATCAGAAAAAAATAAAATAAAAATAGGAACACTCTGTATACAGTACCAGCCCTGGGACCAAAAACTAAACTAAAAGTAGAGATAGGGCAGATCTATTATTTTAAAAAAAAAAAAGCTTAGGCTTCAGAGTCACTAATCCCAGAGAGGGCCCAGCAGAGACTTTGCTCATATTTAAAAATGTATTTGCTGATATGTCATGGAACAACCCTATTGAATAAAATAACAGTGGTTACCCAGATCTTGTTGCTGGTTGCAAAGCAGCCCCCATAACAGTTCAAGCTTTAGTGTCCCAAAAATATGTCTTCCACTGTGCATAGACATGAATTTTAAAAGCTGGTAAAGAAGGGACATCATAAAATTGGTATACAATGTGGCTATGGTTGCCCATCATTGATGTCTTAGATCCAGAAAATGTTGATTTCCTGACCATTTTAGAGAGGCAATAAAGAGATCCAAGAAAACATGATGGCATAACAAACGGAGGAATTCTTATCTTAAGAATTTCTAATAATAGCTTTAATAGACTTGTAGTCCTTAGGCAGAGAGGTGCTCCAATGAAGGACCTGTACCAATATTACATTTGATTTTAAAATCCATAGTGATATTTTAAGGATTTCCTAACTAATATTTTTAAAAATAAGATATTGTAAAATTATAAGATCAGGATTATCTAAAGTGTGATCCCATCTGGTAATGGTTTAAATACAATAGACCAGAGATCAAATAGGAACAGGCCCACAAGAATGGCACAGGTGCACTCACTTAGGGTGGCCACACCAAGGGAGGCGCGGAAATCGCTCACACGTAACCGCACCTTCTCTGTGGTGGTCCCCACATTGTGGAATCATCTCCCCAGTGAGCTGTGCCTAGCACAGCCCCTGCCCGCCTTTAAAAAGTCCTTGAAAAGACACCTTTTAACGGAGGCATTTGGCAACCTTTTCACTTAAGTTCCCCCCCCTTTGCCGCCCGCGTCAGTTCTTCTGAGGGTACTGTACCTCCCCATTTTAATTGTAATCTGCTTTTATTTTCTTGTTTCTTTTGTAGTTGTTTTATTGTTAGCCACCCAGAGTTCCGTTTCAGAAGATGGGTGGGATATAAGTGTAATAAATAAATAAATAAATAAATACATAGTTGTACAATTTATATTGTACAACTGCATTTAGGAGCCTCGTGGTGCAGTGGTTAAATGCCTGTACTGCAGGTAAAACTGTGCTCATACCTGGGTTCAATCCCAGGTAGCAGGTTCATGGTTGACTCAGCCTTCCATCCTTCTGAGGTCAGCAAAATGAGTACCCAGCTTGCTGGGGGGGGGGAATGTGTACCCTGCATACTGTAATTAAACTGTAAACTGCCCAGAGACTAGTTGAAGTGGTATGGGGTGTAATATAAGCAGAACACTTTGCTTTGCTTTATCTGTTTATTGGACTAAATTCCACGGATTGTAGTGGATGTTGTTTCCACCATACATGGGAATAGGAACTGGACTGCAGCCTTAAACTGTACAGTTATATGAAATTCTTGGAATGTTCCTTTTCAGAAAAAAATAGTCATAATGCCAATATAGGGCTGCATAAAATTGAATTTAAGATGTCCTTCTGGAAGATGAAAGTAGTAGGCATTTTCTAAAGTAAAGCAAATGCTTTTTAAAGAAAAACTAAACTTTTTTTTCAATTTTACAGTTCTTAGAAATCCCATATGCACATTTGAAGCAGTAATCCTATGCCCAGGTGCACGTGTTATGTCATCAGCTTGGAGCTCAATTCAGGTAGGGTGGTCAAGGTAAGAATTTGAACTCAGGTCTCCTGAGTCTTGGTCCCTCATACCATTCAGTACACCACACAGGCTGGTAGTCATTCCACTGAATTTAGTGGCCCTTCACAAGATTGCACTGTTTGTACAATATATAAAGGGAAGTTCTTTGTTCTCTTTGAGGAATTGTGTGATTTCTATCATCTAAGAATAAAAGTAACATTTCTTACATGTGTATTAGAGATGGGCACGAATAGAAAAAATGACATTTCTTTTTTTTTCTTTTTGTTGCGGGTGCATTTCGGTTCATTTTCGTTTTTTGTGAATTTTTTGAAAAAACGTCCTATCGTTTTTTCATTTTTCGTTTTTCATTTTTACCTGCTTTTTGCGTGACTTAAAGCATTTATGTGCGTGAACGTCCCCCAACGCCCCACACCAGAGGGGAAACACTAAAAAAAATGATGCTGGCAGAGACACAGTATAGACTAGGTACGCAGGGAGGCTGCAAAGGCAGCGGCAGGCATTGCCCAGGGCGAAAGGCAGCCGCAGAGTGACTGCACTGCGGGGCAAGGGGAGGGTACTCACTGAGAGGAACGCACGCACACAGGGAGGCTGCAAGAGAAATCTCTTGTTTCTCTCCCCTAAGAGCCAGGCTGTAGCCAGCAGGAACACAGAGACACACACCTGCCTGGCTGGCCTAAAGTAACGAGTCACAGAGACAGCAATCCCACCCTAACTCCCACCGTGGCTGCCACACCTACCCAGTCTGCAATCTGGCATGCTGTTGGTTGAAATTGTCCAAGCATTTACATGACCCCATCACATGGCTTGCATCCATCTTGTGGCTGGAATCCATTTTGTGTCATCCTTAAAGGGAAAAGAAAAAATGCATCATGATGGGAGAAAGACAAAAACAAACGTTTTAAGGACCACACACCCTCTGGTAGGTAATAATTTCAAATAATTATTGCTGCGTTATTATGGATGTCCAGGGCGTTTTAATACCCAAGAAATCAATATTAGGCATCTGGGAGCCATTTTGGGTTGATGTCCCCTAACTCCCCTTAAAGAAAAAAAGATACAGCAACCTGAGAAAAGACATAAATGCATGTTTTAAGGACCCCAACCCCGCTGGTAGGTATTATCAGGCAGAATAAATAATTACCGCTGGGTTTTTACGGATATTCAGGACGTTTTTTAACATTTAAAAACAGCTCATTTCATTGCGCATCGCCATTAAAGAATACGTCTGTGAAGATTCTCAGTCATCCAGGTGCGTTTATCTGGGAGTTGAGTCATGGCTACTGGACTTCTTTTTTGAGAGATAGAAACGTTTCGCTGTTCATCCAAACAGCTTCATCGGTCTGAATACAGCTAGTGCAAGATACCTTCTTATAGTCAGCTTGACCTCTTGTCCCCTTGTCTGACAAAGCCTGAATAGGCTCGTTAGGGAGACATTAGTGTCCATGGCCTTAAGGTAAACAATGGCCTAAGGTGCTGAAACCCATCAAGAATGGGTCGTTAGCTGTCAAGAATGGGTCGTTAGCTGTGACCTGGTGGTGAAGGCTCCTTGATTTGCCTGGGTACTGTGGAAAGTACAGCCTGGTAAGTAGCTGCTAGACTATGCCGGAGCCCCCCACCTCTGTTGAGGGAGGGATTTTCAATGCTGACATGAATGGCTTCCCTTACTCCTCTCTCAAACCACCTCTCTTCTTTGTCTAATATGTGTACATCCTCATCTTTGAAAGAGTGGCCTTTTTCCTTCAAATGGAGGTGTACTGCTGATTCTGGTCCTGAGCTGTTACCTCTCCTATGTTGGGCCATTATTCTGTTTAATGGCTGTTTAGTTTCTCCAATGTAGAGGTCTGAACACTCTTCACTGCATTGGACTGCAGTATATTGCTCCTTTTATGGTTTGGTATCGGATCCTTTGGGTGGACAAGTCTCTGCCTTAGTGTGTTCATGGGTTTGAAATAAACAGGAATGTGGTGTTTGCCAAAAATCCTTTTAAGCTTCTCCGACACTCCCGCCATGTAGGGAATGAGAAAGAAATGAAACATAATGAACCTAATTTTCATGGTTCTGTTCTGTTCGTTCCAATTTCATCACAATTTTCGTTATTTGTTTCGTTACATAATGAAATGAATAACAGAAGTATTTTTTTTCATTTCGTGCCCATCTCTAATGTGTATCTATTTCAGAAACACACAATTTATCAGGGACTGATATGAAATATTTAATATTTAACAACACCAATGTTGTTGGCTTTGATAGTAGGCCAAATGTAACAATCAGATACACAATAGGGTTTAAAAGCTCATCATTTATGATTTGGGGGGAGGTTAGTTGTACTAAAGTTGTAATGTATCATGGCAATGTTTGCTTGATGCAGATTTATAGCATGCTGTGCGGAATCTTCCCTCTTTATTGTCGCCCCACTTAACAATAACATCAGCATAATAGTAAAGAGTAATATGATTCCATCTATTCTATAAAATACAAATAAGTAAGAATTGGGTTTTGGCTTTCGAGTCACCTTGTATTCAGCCATATTTGCAGGTGCTGAAATAAGATTGCCAGCTGGGGGTTTTTTTCTGAAAGGCATCCTATTTTAACAGATGCATGTCAAGCATTTACCACATAATCTCCCTTGTACTGGGTAACATTGCTGTGTTTGGCTAGGGCGGATGATAAAGCATGTTAAATTCTTTATTAAAATTAAAGTATTAAATTAATTAAATTTTCCAAATTAAAATTTTAAATGTATTAAATTACAAACATACATTTTGTTTAAAATTCACCATGGAAGAAACTTAAATGACATTTGTCCATCTCTGTGGCAAAATGGAACAATTTGCTTCTCATTTTGTTTACCTTAGCAGGACTATCTAAGGAACTTATTACTCATAACTACTAGATTCATTGCTACCATTCACCAATTGCAAACTGGATCACATTAAAGGCTTATGAGTGGCTTATAGAGCGCAAGGGACCTGGTGACTGAAATACCACATTTTTCCTTAGAGAGCCATTTGGTCTTTGAAGACATTTTACAGATGCCATTCTAGTGGTGCCACACACCCTGAGCTTGACAGAGCAACTGTTTAAAGTAGAACATTTAGCACCATCTATGTGAAAATAATACACACCAACATTTTTAGTCTTAGATAAATATTGAAAACACACATTTTTGCAAACTTCCATCTGTTTCATGAAAAATATAAGTATTACATTTTAATTGTGTGCACTACGATTACTTTTTTTACTATTTTGTACAGCATTTCAAAACTATCAGATCTAAGCATGTTGTAAATATTACAAAGTGAATAAGCAATCAATTTCTTTTCCTAGTGTAATCCCTGCCATAACCCACTCTCTTTTAGTCCAAATCCTATTTATTTCAGTGCTTGATGACATGAGTAGAGGGGAAGTTTGGTCTCTTATCTTTTGTGAAATCACAATTTCAAGGGGTACAAGACTGGGTTTTTTATATTTTCTTAAACTGCATCTCTTTGATTTCCATGCTGAAAATATTCAGTGGTGGAATGTGCTTCATAAAAAATGTGAGTAGATAAAACAATAACCCACCATACCACTTATCTCTGATACTGACATCTAACTTTTCTTTGTCTTGTCACTTGACTATTTGACTATTGAGGTAGTACTGTAGTCATAATAATCACGACAGGAATAAATATGTTTTGTTTAACAATCACTTATTTTCTTTTTTCCTCTTTTTCTAGCACCAACCTTTAATTGCCCCTATGTGCATTTATTTGGCTAAAATTAGGTGCTCAGACGGCTTGGGGAGGGCAGCAAAGGGCAAGTCCTGATTGGGTGAGCAATAGTTGTGCCTCTGCTTTCCATATGATTCCTAGGAGAAGGTTTAGGGGCACCCTCTTTGGAGCTTACCCCCAAATGTTTCCAAATTTCAGGGTATTCCCCAAAATCACTTTCTGAAGGTACCCCTGCTACTTTGGAATTTGGAAACATTTGGGGGTAAGGGGGCTGAGTAATGAAGCTCTAAAGGGGCTGAGGATAGTATTGGCAACTGTGCAGGGACTGTGGAGGAAATCAGAGAGTTTACTCTATGGTATTAACTCCCTTATTGTCTCTACGCTCCCAACACACATTGCCAGTTACTACCCCCAGCCCCTTTAGAGCTCAGCCAGTATACCGTACATGCTCGAGTATAACTAAAAAACTCTCTCGGCTTATACTTGAGTCAATAAGTTTTTCCAGTTTGGGGTGGTGGTGGTGTAAAATTAGGCCTTTGGCTTATTCTCAGGACTTATACTTGAGTATATACGGAACTTATACTTGAGTATATACGGAAGTTTTAGCCATCACTACAATAGTATGGGGGCATGGTGGCTCAGCGAGCTAGAGTACTGAAACTGCCGGTTGCAAATTCAGCAGCTCTGCAGTTTGAATTCTGGGTGCCATGCAGTGGAGTGAGCTCCCCTTGTTAACCCCAGCTCCTGCCAACCTAGCAGGTCAAAAGCATGTAAATGCAAGCAGATAAATAGGCACCACTATATAAAAAGGTGTCAACCCAGTGTGCCGCAGCAGTGAAAAAAGGAATCTCAGTGCTAGTGATCATTAGGAAAGGTATAGAAAATAAGTTAGCAAGTGTCATTTTGCCTCTTTATGAATCTATGGTGCAGCCCCATCTGGAGTATTGTGTACAGTTCTGGTCACAATACCTCCAGAAGGATATTACGGAAATGGAGAACATGCAGAGGAGGGCAACCAGAATGATTAGGGGATTGGAACACGTTCCTTAACATCTGAGGCTGCAATGGCTGGGTCTCTTTACTCTTGAACAATGGTGCATAAGAGGTGACCTGATTGAATTTTATAAAATTAAACACCTTGTGGACAAAGTATTGTTTTCCCTCTCACACAACAGTAGAACTAGGGGGCTCTCCATAAAACTTTTGGCTGCTAGATCTCAAACAAATAAGAGAAAGTACTTTTTCACCCAGAGGATCACTACTTTGTGGAACTCCCTGCCAGTAGAAGTGGTGACAGCTGTCAGTCTTGACAGCTTGAAGAAAGGATTGGACAAGTTCATGGAGAACAAGGGTATCAATGGCTATCATTATGGATGCCTAGGGACAAGATTTTTTTCGTAGGGGCGCCCCTTTTGGAGCTTAATAAATCAGTCCTCTGAGTCCTAAACATTTCCAAAATTCAGGGGTTTACAGGGAAGGGTCCAAACTTGCTTCCCAGCGATTTTGGTGCTAATACATGGCTGTTGTGCTACCAATTTTGAAGTACAGATTTATGTACTCCAAAAAAGGTATCACAGATATGTTTCACGACCAAAATTGCTGGGGAGCACATTTGGGCACATCCTTGTAAACCCCCCAAATTTGGAAAGGCTTGGGGTTCCAAGGGGGACTGAGTTATTAAGCTACAAAGCGGGTCCCCATAGGTAATTGCCAGAGTGTGTATCCCATACCAGCAATTTAGGAATTAATTTAACCACCAGCTTAACCCCAATTAACCCCTAAATTGCTGGTGCGTGTGCATCTAAATTGTGTATCTTTTCACTTATTCTTCCTGGGCTGTGTTAACCTATTCATTTTAAAAATCTCTAAAATTATTTACATGAATCTTTATCCCTTCTTCAAAACGAAAGGTGGGGTGGAGGTGCAAGACAGTTGTGCCATATGTCCTAAAGTAGCACCGCTAGGAGCCACCTGCCCACGAGCACCATTAAAGAGGTTTCCTTTCCACCCACATTCACCCACCCCATAGCAGGAACTCAGGGGAATGGCAGTAGCACCCATGATTTTGGAAGCAGGTGAGGCGAGGAAAGTAAAGGTGAGATGCAAACCCCTCCACCCGCCGCCGCCACTACCACCACTTTAAAGACCAGCTTTGGTGCCACTTCCCTTCTGAGTTGGTGAGGTATCCAACATCCAGGGCTGGACTTTCGGGGGGGGGGGGGGCTAAGGCACTGGGCCATTTCCCAGGGAGGGTTTCCACTCCATCTGTTTGGGTGGGAAAGGGAAGGGATGGGGCGGGTACTTACAGAGCCCACTCGAGCTGCTGCTGGTGAACATGGTCTCCCCAGTATGTGGGAGTGGCTGGCCAGCGTGTGAGGGCCAGCGACTCAGCCCCCAGGTGACAGGCCTGGTCCCTCCCCCCACTGCCACTGCTGCTCCCCTCCTTTCCTACCACCCACCCACTCACCCCCCGCCAAGGGAAAGCCCACTGCAGCATCCCTTCAAACCCTCCAAACATCAGCTGGCCTCCATTGGCAGCTGGGTCCAAGAACCGAACTGAAGGGAGTGAGTTTTGCAGAGGGTTGCAAAAGAGGGGAAGCGAGACAAGGCCTGTGAGGTGGGTGGAGGCTCCTAAGGTGGGCGGAAGGGCAGCTGGTGGCTCCAAAGGGAGAAGGAAATAGCAGAATAATTGGGGTGAGTGGCGGTGGTGCCTTCTTATTAAAGTGTAGGGATGGTGAAGCAGGGAGGGGGAGGGAGGGGGCAGGCCAGCGAGCCACAGGTCAATCAAAATTGCCTGATAGGCTGGATACGGCCTGCAGGCCAGTCTATGGACATGGACTATCAAAGTTTTGTTACTGTTCTAAGCAGTATCTGAGCTAGTTTATTTTTGGAGCCACTTGAGATAATTTTTAAAGGCAGGAATACAACAAATAGTATTCTTTATCATTAAGATTCTATTAAACTGAAGGGTTTTGCCAATATGTTATTTCAGGAATGATAAACATAATTTTGCAAAAGAAAAATGATGTAGCCATTTAGTTCTGAAATACAGGGCCCTGGGAAATGTTATTTTAAAGCTGCTTGCCTTCTAAATGGCAGCAGTCTGTAGATCTATTTGTCTTGACCCCATCAAGAGTGCTATTGTAGCTGGAGGCTTGGTCCTGAAGAAGACTAAAGGGATACATCATGTAAAAAAAACTGAAGTAGGAATTATTTCCTTTTTTTGCTTCAGTTCACAGCTGTATTATGTCACCAAATCACATCACAGTGTAATCAAAGATGAATAAAATATTTTTTTCCCTTTACCTTAAATGCTTTTCCTGTCAATTACAATCAAAGGACATGATTTCAGGTCTGTCAGTTGGCTGGGTTCCTTCTGACTGATGACTCTAAAACTGTAATCTACTAAATATAAAATGAATCAGAGAAGTCTCAGAATGATTCAGCCATTAAGAAAGAAGTTGTTGTGTTGTGGGCTGGGTCCCCCCGCATTCGCTCCCACAGGGGACAGAAAAATAATTGGTCTTTAAAGAATGAAATCAAAGATGTTAAAAATGACTCTTGTGGTCCTTTCCCCACTCTGTATTATTGGCATTTTCATCCGCACTAACATACCAGTAATTTTCCTTTGGGGAAAAGCTCATATCGCTATTCTAATCAACCTGATTCTCATCCCATGTGCCATTAAAGGAAACATTATCTAATATCTTATTTTTATAAGTCCATACTTTTTGTCCATATTATTAGGTGCTCTGTAATGGCAAACTGTAATCCCACTACAGCTACAACTTCTAGGCAGTTTACTAGCTTGATTACATCATTAACCATAATCAAAAACAGTTCCCCAGAATGATTTCAGCTTAGTAGTAGGGATTGTTTCCTTTGATCTCAGTGGCATCATTTTATGATAGGTTGCTCCTCATTTACACTACAAATGCTGGCAAAAATGAAAGTGGTATCTTCACAAAAATATTGGATAAAATAAAATAACCCGTTCAGCCATCTCCGTGAGCAGCTTTCATCAACGAACAATCAGAATTTCTTTTTTTTTTAAGCCATAAAGAGAAAGCCTAGGTTGTGTCTGGTCTCTGTATGATATTTCTTTGTGTTCACTGGCATTTTAAACACTGTCTGTTTTATCAAATGTATTAAAAACAACTCAGTTTGCACTGTGCTTGTGCAAAATGAGTTTGATCATCACAACACAGCAGTACTTTAGGGATCTCTCTCTCTCTCTCTCTCTCTCTCTCTCTCTCTCTCTCTCTCTCTCTCTCTCTCTCTCTCTCTCTCTCTCTGTGTGTGTGTGTGTGTGTGTGTGTGTGTGTGTGTGTGTGTGTGTGTGAGAGAGAGAGAGAGAGAGAGAGAGAGAGAGAGAGAGAGCTAGATATCCCTAAACTACTGCTGTGTTGTGATGATGAAACTCATTTTTCCATGAGCACAGTGCAAACTGTTGTTCTTAATACATTTGATAAAACAGACAGTTTAAAATGCCAGTAAGCACAAAGAAGTATACATACACATACATAAAGTGTAACATTTTATTTTAATGTACTAATAATACTTAATAAAAAAAACTTCATTACTAGGTGGTGACAGGGCATTGTTGGTTTTTTACCATTTCATTTATACTGTTGTCACCATTGATAAACAAATAAGAACCTACAGACTGTATAACTATTGCACGTCATTACTGAGGGCATAATATTTCTTTATGCACTAAGTGTGGAGTTTCAAGGAGGCTATTTGAAGACTATATATGAGACTATAAAAATTTATGTAGCAGAGGTCCAGTGAATGTGATAAGAGATGTACAGACTACTAATAGTGCATTCCAGTCCACGTGTTTTAGCCAACACCTCTCAGTAACTGCTGGCCATTTCCTGTCCTTGCTGGAATGATAGGAATTATAACACAAAACATCAAAGGCTACTGGCTTGAATGGAGGTACTCTGCCAAGTATTACTACCTATCAAACGTCCATTTTCCATGTGTAAAATCCATATTAAAAATAGTATGGTAGCGGGGAGAGTGGATGGACAGAGATGTCTCCTGGTTTCCTCCAGTAAAAATCCTATTTATTTATTTATTTATTTATTTATTTATTTATTTATTTGTCAGATATTAAAGCACCCATCTGATCATCTTAAATAAAAGTATAGGATCCTGTACAGGGCCACTTTTAAAGGTGCACTAGTCTCAGCAACATGCAGATGTTTAACCCTTTATGGAGACACAAAATTGTGGTCAGCTTTTGAATACAGAAACTAATGTCCCTACACCTCTTTGCGCTTCACAGGTGGCTACTGTGGAGAAACCACTTGCAATTAAAAAGATTTTAAGTTGTGCAGTTGGTATAGGAACAAACTGAAAAGCCACCAGGAGAAAGAAACTGAAATGCTCCTGTGCACACATAGAAAGTTGCAACCAGTGTTTTAGACATTGTTCTGTGGTTAG
Organism: Phrynocephalus guinanensis; assembly: GCA_037367245.1. NCBI lineage: Eukaryota > Metazoa > Chordata > Lepidosauria > Squamata > Agamidae > Phrynocephalus > Phrynocephalus guinanensis. Next base: position 104,675,795 of record CM074735.1, read on the forward strand.
AAATTAGAGAAAGGGAGGAATGAGAAAAACTAATCATGATAATGAATATTCTGATTCATTATATATTCATCCCTTAAGATTCATTGGGTCCTCTCAACAAATATTAAGTGGTAAATACTGCCTTGTTTTAAATCTGCCTTTTTATTTATATAACCCATGGCTGTCACACACAGAGACACAGAGACAGACACAGACACAGACAGACATACACACAGAGAGACAGAGAGAGATAGAGAGAGACATAGTCATCACAAAACATGTTCTGTGATTGTGTTGCCATCATCATTCATAGTAATTCGTTACAAAAATTGTTACTTTGAAATATTGAGCAGAGACAGAGTCAGCCCTGCTTGCTACCTCTCTGTATTCCAACCGACACCGAGTCTGAAAAGAAGTCATTCTGCCACACAGTGAATTTTTTCTGGATTCCTAACTGCATGTCAAACCGCACAAATAGTAGGTTTCTCCTTTAGATGGTTCTCTTTCCAATGGAGAGGGGAATAAGCAGGAGGTGGAGCTAGAACAGACTCCCTGCTCCCATTTTCAGATTATTGCCTTTTGAAATGCTTGTATAGGGCTCATGACAATACAGGAACACAAAGGAGTACATCCCTTGCATGCAGAAATCTCCAGGTCTAATAACTGATATGGGTCTCTCTCTCTCTCTCTATGCTCTAACAGCTGCTCCTATCAGAGTCGGCTACACTGCTCAAGATGAGCCAGTAGACAGATTCCATTTAAGAGAGAAGCCTAAGACTCGTTGCTGGAGGTCCATTAAAAGGCCGTTTCAGTGGCAGTCTCTGTACAGAAGGTACATTTCAATACAGTTTGTGTACAGAAGGTTCCACAGCATCCTTAGATTTAAATCACCAGGATGCTGATACACTACCATCAGACACAATAGGAAACATGAAGCTACATGGATCAGTCATGTAACAAAGCCTCATATGTTCATAAATAAACATAGTGTCTTCTTCCCTCCCCAAAAACTTCAAAATCAGGAGCAAACAGGAGTTAATAAAAGTCTCAAACTGCACTGAATTATATTGTTCTTCATTTTGCCTAATAGAACAGAGCAGGGAAATTTTTCCAACCTCTATTTTCATATTTTCAAAGTTCACACTCACATGAAGGAGCATTCATCTCTTACATCAAGGCTGTACAACTTTCACACAAGGGTGAAGGAAGAAAGTCTATCCTGCTAATTGTGCTCCTGTTGTCTCCTGTTACTTAGGAGATTCTGTTTTCACAGGGTTTGACTTATGTAAGGCGGTTACTTCACGTCGTTCTTTGTTCCGTGACTAGTTTTGTACCACGACAGCGTTGGTCGCAATCATGTGGTTTTATCCCTGTTTCAGTGTTCCCATGGTCTGATAACTTGTCTCGTGACAAATGTTACCTCACGGTCTTGTACTGTGACAAACACTGAATTTGTCTAGCTTCCTTTCCCCCCTTTTTTTTTGGGGGGGGGGGAGATGAATAATTTCTTTTTAGATAGTTTGATTTACTGATATTCTGGTTTTCATAAGCCAATGCGGCAGCATTGATAATGTTTTCTTTCTTATACATTTGAGTTGCATGGTTTTTCCCGTAGGGAAATTAATGACATATGTCACTTCACACACTAACCACTAGTTAGACACAAAAAGCTGTGCTAACAATACCCGCCAGGTTACCAGTTAGAGATGGGCACGACTTAGCGGTATTTCCGTTTCCGTTTCCGTTACTCGGTTCCGTTACTCTACGGAAACGGTAACGGGAATTACTCCCCCAGACTTCGAGCTCGAACCGACGAATGAACAATTTTGGTCTGATTTGTCGTGCTCGTTACTTGCATCGCGAGATCGCGCGATGCCACACGCGACACAGAAAAATAGTTTTTAAAAGTAAAAAAAACCCGGTTCCCGGCCAAAAAGCAGGCGGGAAAATGCCTGCCGTGCCTCAGGGCACCTACCAGAGGGGTTGTTTCTGGAGGTCCCCGGCCTCCCCCCTCATCCCCCGTCCTGGGCTGCTCTGTGGTGGGACTCGCCGCAGGCTCGCAGCCAGCAAAAAGCCCAGTCTCGCCGCCGGCCGCCGCAATTAAAGCGCAAGCAAGCGGCACGGACGGCACAGGAAAAAACTTTTAAACTCTCCCCCCACCCATTCCCGGGCCAAAAAAGCAGGCGGAAAAATGCCTGCTTGACTAAGGGCGCAGGGCACCTACCGGAGGGGTGGTTTCTGGAGGGGGGGGTCCCGCCTCCCCCCCGTCCTGGGCAGCCGGCCTCGCGAGTCGCCATCGCCATGCCATGCGGTGCGGGCGGGGGATCCAAAATGGGGCGGCAAACGCAATATTGTTTTTGAAATCGTGGTCCAAAAACACACAAGCACAACAGAAACACGCGAAAATTTATAAACTGACAGATTTTTCACAGTAGCAGTGGGTTTTTTCTTGCAACAAAATGTCTCTCCTCTCCTCCTCTGTCCTCCATTGATTTTATTTTATTTTATTTTATTTACACCTGCGCAATGATGGGCTGGCCAAGTGGCCAGCCATGTGGGAGTGGACAACCATGCAAATTTTTGGAGCCATCCCACCAGTCGCATGGCCACTTGGCCATGGAGACTTCTGGGATGTGCCAAAAAGCCCCCTAAAACCTGCCCTAGCCCTAACCCTAACCCTTGACTCCGTACCCATACGTCACAGACTGTCTTCTTAGTGGGTCAGAGAGGCACCCAGAGGTGCAACCCACTAGCCCACCGTAACCTTACCCGTCACTAGCCTAACCCTAGCTCTTGCACTAAGCCACCTTAAAGCCAGATCTACTTGCTTGCATTGCACTACACGCAGCAAGTACAATTCCCTTCTGTGTGAGACATGGTGGTGCGGGAGCCTTGTGAAGGGAAGGTATGACCCTATCACTCTCACACTGGTCTCACGTCTGCACATTATGTTATGCAATATCCATATGGCTATTGCATAGCATTTTGCAGCAGCAGCAGGTGACGAAGGGAGACCCCCATGTAGAGGGGTCTCTTGGAGCCTGCTTCCCCTTCCTAGTGGGTGAGGAGCCCACTTTCCCTTTATAGCGGGCCAGAGGAGGCACCCACCCCACAGAGGTGCCTCCAGGAGCCCGCTCCCCCCCAAAAAAAACAGTACTAACGACAACGAAAAAACGAAAAAACGAACCGACTAATTTTTGCGAATTTTCGCAAAAACCGGAAACGACCCGAAATGGGACTGGCCCGACTAACGACAACTCGAAAAAAATTTTTTTTCAAGTCGTGCCCATCTCTATTACCAGTACAGTTGTTACTTCATGTCTGCTTAACTGGGACAAGAAGCAGAACAGAAGAGGGACAAGAGAAAACCCAACCCCAGCGCTAGGTATAGATTTGTCTTCCTTAGCTCCCATTCTGAGGGCATGGTTGAGACAAATTTCAGTTGTTGTGAGATGGATGTAAAGTAACATTTTTTGTATCACTCCTAAATGCAACAACTACAGAGACAAAATGGATGTGAAGTAACCACCTAATACCAAGCAGGAGTAGCAGGAAGAGAAAAGGGGAAAGAGAAAGCAAAGGCAGAAAAATATGAGACTTTCAAGAAAGTATGTCTTAACAAATCATATAATTTATTACATACGGAAGACAGAGCAGATACACCTAAAAGTAGTGATAAGATTTAAAGAAATATGGATAAACAAGTACAAAGGAAATAACCTCAGTACATCTACCTCCATGTTTTTAGTTACTTCCAATAGTTACATTTTAAAAACGTTAGAAGTAGATTTTGATAAGATTTCCAAATTTTCTGCCATTTTATCTGTCTATGTGAAAGTAGCCACCAGTGTCCTGGGCAGGCTGTCAGATGCCTTATTTCCTAGGCTCCCAATATGCAAAAGCAAGGCATAACTAGTGTCTGTGAGAGAGCTGGGTGATGAGGGTCACCTTGCAAGGTGGGAGTGGGTGTAGCTTCCTTCAAGGAAATGGAGGAAATGCTTTCAGAGGAGAGGAAGTAATGAGGAGGATTGGGACCCTCTGATGGGGGTGAGAAGTACCTCTGAAGAGGAGCCCTGAGCTGAATTCTCTGAGTCCCACTAATTAGGTGGAGGAACACTAGGAGTCAGCCACACCTCAGACACAACCTTGTCCTCCAGCAGGTCCAGTGGCACTCACCACAACCCAGCTACAGTGCTAGCAGTGGAAGTGCCCACATGAGAGGTGGAGGAGTACCTACCAGTAACCTCTACTCACCTCTACTGACCATTATTGAAAGGGCTTCATCTAGGGCTGGGACTAATCCTCCCCTCCTGCTTTTAGAGGCCAGAACTTTCAGGGAACCCTGTGGCTTTAACAGAAGTAGATATTGAAAGGAGGAAGAGTTAGTGCCATGCACTCAACTCCCACTTCAGAAAGCTCCTGGAAGGACTAAAGTACAAAGTAGGTTTTTTGTTGGTTCCTTGGCTGCAGTGAAATATGTTCTTGCTCATTCTAATAACCTAGAGCCCATGGTTATTCCTGAGAGACTGTATTCAAAAGCTTTCCATTGGAGGTGGGTCTCACACAGTCCTAAATAGTAAGGCAAGTACTGCTGATTGTTGTTCTAGTTTTGTATTTTTCTTTGGTTTTTGCAGGGTCAAAATTGGTAACTAAAGGGCAACAGAGAGCATCACCTGCTGGGATCCCATACTGAGATTCTGGCCCACAAGGGTCAGGGTCTTTGGTTGCATAGCAGGACCAGACCTGCTAGGCAGCCAAATTAGGTAAATTGCTGTAGATTGTAAAAGAAGACAGAGTCCTTTGCTTCATATAGAAAAATGGCTTGGGGCTACATGATGCTTAGAGAGTTAGCATGGGATCTGGGAGATCCAACATGACATGACATAGATCCCTGTTAAACCATGAAATGCACTGGTTGTGTCTCTTGCAGGCTCACAGGGTTTGTGTGAGGATAAAAGAGAGACGTGGGACATGCATATAAACTGTCTTGAGCTCATTGGAGAAAAGGCAAGATAAAAATATAACAATAAATAATGGAACTGATAAATGACAACCTGATAAATTAAATAAAGCTCAAGTAAATAATAAATAAAGGAAGACAGTTGCTTGGCATAATAAAATAATTGTTCAAGATATTTTGACAATGCCAGGAGTTGGCATTAGGCATAACCCAAAACCCAGGACTTGGAAGGAGGACTTCCTGGATACCTCAGGCTTCTCTGAGCACTTTCTTGGTATAGCTGTGCATCCATCCTACCCTACCTAAGCCTTTAGGAGCCAGAAAGAGCAACAGCCCACACTTGCCTATCTTCTCTTTTAGGGCAGCTGTGCAAATTGGACCCAAGGAGAAGAAGGTGGAACAATAGTTGGAAATGGTAGTAATGTTACAGGAGATCCTACAGTGAATGCTTTCAGGACACACACACACCCGTCGCCGAGGAGGCCATCTTGCTTCAGCCTACCTTCTAAATATTGAGGCTGCACCTTAGAAGGGAGACATATTGCTCCTTCAGGAATTCTGAAAAATGTCAAGCTGTGTAGTAGAGATGGGCACAAATAGAAAATGACGTTTCTGGCATGCTATTGGTTGAAATTGTCCAAGAATTTACATGATCCCATCACATGGCTTGCATCCATCTTGTGGCTGGAATCCATTTTGTGTCATCATTAAAGGGAAAAGAAAAAATACATCGTGATGGGAGAAAGACAAAAACAAATGTTTTAAGGACTGCAACCCCCTGGTATGTAATAATTTCAAATAATTATCAGTGCATTTTTGTGGATGTCCAGGGCATTTTAATACCCAAGAAACCAATATTAGGCATCTGGGAGCCATTTTAGGTCGATGTCCCCTAACTCCCCTTAAAGGGAAAAAAATACAGCAATCTTAGAAAAGACATAAATGCACATTTTAGGGACCCCAACCCCCCTGGTAGGTATTATCAGGCAGAATAAATAATTATTGCTGGGTTTTTACGGATATTCAGGATGTTTTTTAACATTTAAAAACAGCTCATTTCATTGTGCGTCACCATTAACGAAAACGAAACATAAGGAACCTAATTTTCGTGGTTCTGTTCGTTTCATTCCAATTTCATCACAATTTTTGTTGTTCGTTTTGTTATGTAACGAAATGAATAACGAATAACGGAATGAATTTTTTTTTCATTTTGTGCCCATCTCTACTGTGTAGTATCCAAACCCAGCCACATTGCTATAGTACCTGAGTTAGAAACCCTACAACAGGCATGTCCAAACTTCAGCCCTCCAGATGTTTTGGATTGCAACTCCCACAGTCCTTTGCCATTGGCAATCTAAGCTTAGAATTCTGGGAGTTGTGGTACAAAACATCAGGAGGGCTGAAGTCTGGACATGCCTGTCCTACAACAATCCGTACTTTTCAATAAAATTAATGCCTAACAATTTATGTGGCAACACACACAAACACTTTTGCCTGAGAAAGCTCTCTTACCACAGCAAAAGGTGGGCCTAGACCTGTAATCTAGACACAGCACAGAGTATTTCCTCCCCTTTTGCATCTGGAAGGGCAGGGGAGACTTTAATCACAAAAGTTGTTTCTATTTAATCCAAAAACTGAACACTAATAAGGAATTCCTTCACAACCTGCAGGTTGCCAGTTCCCTCCTTTAACTGCCTCAAACCCTCAAATGTCCTGAGGTTTTGCTCCTTAAAGAAAGAATTCTGTGGTTGCCAATGACAACCCCAGAGCTCAGCATTTTATTTCTTCTACCCTATGAAGGGGGGGGGGGAGGAAAAGAATAAAAAATACAAATTGGAGGCTTTCTTGACAGGTGGCAAGTAATATTCATTCAAGTAATTTTCTTCCTACATTTCTACATCTCTTGCTTTTTTTGCTCCCCCCACCCTTAAGAAGTCTACCATAATCTCATGTAAATTAGCCTGCTTTTTTTCACGATGGCAGCTCCCTGCATAGTCTAAAAGCAGAGTAGATACAGAAAATAAAGAATCTGCCGACATCCTTAAACTTGTTAAATGCTTCTAGCATAGCAGAAATATTTTAGAATTGCCAATAATTATAAAAATGTTGCTTGCCATGGCATAATTATTTTATAAACCACATAGCATACAACTGTTACTCGTCATGGAGGCCATCTTCACACTGTACCATATGGCTAATGGCTTCTATTGTGCATCACACCATACTGTGTATTCCTTTCTCATCATACTGTATTGGCTACTGAATCAGTTTGTTGTTAATGTGTGTGTTACCCTTTCACTGCATGTTTATTTTATGAGATTGTGGCATCTGTTTTTGGTGTTTACTCTAAAAGTGACAGAGTTCTGTTTCCAGAACTTCAATATTAATTTCCCAAGACAGGCTTATTTTTTTGTTAATGTTTGACTAGGTTTATGACTTTTTGCTTAAGTTTATGATGCCTTTTTTTTAACTTTGCATTTTGTTTTTGGAAATGAAATCCAACAGATGAACTGTACCTCTCTACTCTACACCCCTAAATCTAAATTGCTAAATTGAAATCATTATCTACCTGCTATGTTTTGAACAATACATTTGAATGATAAAGCTTCTCCTACCAAAACATACATGCAGTTCCCAAAGTATGAACATTTCAAGGTTTGACTTTTTTCTTGACTAAAAATGCCCTATCCTATAACCTTTATTTCCTCCCATCATTTTCAGTATGTAGACAACATTGTAAGGCTTAGAGGAGCGCCTTCCCACCCACTCATCCCCACACAGTACATTTCCAACATTTTTGTGATACAATAAAAGCTTTTACATTATTTACTTGCATATTTAAAAATTCAGGCAGAATAAAATGTGCAAAGAAAAATATACTACAGCTACACAGTTTGGGGCAGGCAGAGAAAACATAAATGATCCTTATAAACTCCGTGCATATAGATCCAAGCTGATATGAGCTAAGAGTTGTGAGAAATATAGCAGGCAAATTTTGAAGACCTTTTAAGCTGCTTGCTTATTGCCGTTCCACTCCCCTCTAGAATGTTATGAAGAATTACAGTGGGCCTGTATGAAAACCAGTTCTTTTGCTTTATTTATCAAGAAGTTCATTTTTAGTATCTGGGGGCATAATCAGAATGATATGTTTTTGCCCACCACAAGTGTTAAAACAGTTTGCAAAGGGCAGGATACTGATATTACCGTAAATATCGGAGGCTCATACAATAGGTATGGGAACTCCTACCTGGACTCATGCCTTTAGCATGCATTGTTTTCATGCCCTAGTCAGAGGATGAGGATGAGTCCATGAGAACTCAGCTCAAGGCCATAGGATTTAATGCACAGAGAAACTGAAGGGGGGGGGGGACAGCCCGTCAGTTACTTTCAGGATCTACCAGGCTCAGTCAACAAGTTAAATGTCAAAGTTTGTGACAGTACAGTTAAAAAAAAGACTGAAAATGTATGGTTTATTTGGAAGGGTTGCCAGAAGAAAGGGTTGCCATGTTCTCTAAAAAGAACATGGCAGCATGTCTTAGGTTTGCCAAGATGTCTGGATTAATGTTCTTTGGACATATGAGACCAAAGTGAAGCTGTTCAGCCATAATGCCCCGTGCCACGTTTGATGAAACCAAACATGGCTTATCAGCACAAACATCTCGTATAAACAGTTAAACACAATGGTGGAGAGAGGAGTAATGATTTGGGCTTGTTTTGCAACTGCAGGACATGGGCATCTTAGAGTCACTGAGTCAACCATGTCTACCAAAATCTTCTATAGTCAAATGTGATTACTTCTGTGCTGACTGGCTAAACCTTGGCTGTAATTGTGTGAAGCAACAGGACAATGATCCAAAGCACATCAACAAATCCACAACAGAATGTCTAAAAAAGAAAAGAATCAAGGTGTTCCCGTGGCCCAGTCAAGGTCCAGACCGCAACCCAATTGAATTGCTGTGGCAGGAACTTTAAAAAGCTGTGTATCAACAAATGCCCACAAACCTCTATGAACTGAAGCAACATTGAAATTGCAACAACGCTAGAGACTGATCAAGTCATACAGGAAATGATTACTTCGAGTGATTGCTTCTTAAAGGTGTTTCTATAACCTGTTGAACCATAAGGGTACTGTAATTAGTTTTCCACACATGGCTCCTCCATGTTGGCTTTATCTTTGTAAAATAAATCATGGCACAGTATAATACTTCGTGTGTTCTTGTTTATTTGAAATTGCATGTACCTAATTTTGAGACCAGCTAAGGTCTAGTTGATTTTTTTAATATGTCCTGGTTGGAGATGGGTATGAATCAATTCATCCCGGTTTGATAAAATTCATTAGCAGAGCTTCACAGGTGCTACACATTCCTTCCCTACCCCCTAAGCCAGCTGCCCCACTCACAAGAGGATATGCACCGCCCAGGTTCTCTGCCTGGGGCAACTGATTAATATGGGCAGGAGCATGGACTTCTCTTCCCTGCCTCCTCCAGCAGTTGCCCACTTAGATGAGGAGGCCAGGCAGTGATTCCGTCTCCTCAGCCTTTGAATGGGAGACTGCCAGGGAAGAAGGGGTTTCATTCGCATCTCTAATCCTGCTATGTTAAACCATAGAATTCAAAACACATACTCTCATTTTCACTTGTCTGAAATGACATCATGTGCCTTCATGCATAGTAAAATTTCACTAGAGTAAGCCCCTTCAATAATCAGATTTCATCTATTTCATGAAGTAAGAATCCTTTGTATAAAAAAGAAAACTATTGAGGATGCTATTTTTCTAAATCAAAACTTGACTGGCAGATGGATACTTCTGGGAACCCTTTGGATACACAAGTATAGTAGCTGAATTGCTTTGTGTTACGTATTTCCTTAATAAGGCACCAAATTGAGATGAAAGAAAGCAGTTTGAACCATGACTTAGTCTAAGGCCAGGTCATGTTGATCTCATTTATCACTCATCTTTAAAGGTGCAGTTATTAGAATAAAGGCAGATGACACTGCTATCTGTATTCGGCCCCATCTGGAAAAAATCTTTGGCTGTTAACAAGACATTGCTAATGCCTCTTTGCCAAAGTAGCAGAACATGGTGCTTCGGCAAACAGAAAAGCTTTTGAAGATTCTTATGGGAATTTGGTTACTCTTTAACTGTGTTAATGCACGATTTGTTTCTAGTATATAGAGCCTGAAATGATCTATATCCCAAAGGCTATACCCCTAACATCTGCAAGGGACTATATGGGCAGGATATTCTAGTGATGTGATTTTCTGCTTGCAAATTTATTTACAGATGGTTACCAAGGTGTTTATCATGGGTATTATTTCAGCAGCTGAGTTATTTGTGCAGGGTTCAGAAGATTCCTTTGTGACTTCAGTGCAATAATTACTGCTGTGACCAATATAATAATGCTAGTGCTTGGTGGAATTTTAATAATGTAAATGTTTCTTTTCTTTAAATGTAAGTATAATAAACCTATCTGTAAATAATCCAGAACTAGAATAAAAAACTGTTTAAAATACTCATGAAGATTTGCTAATCCATTGGGTGATACTCAGCACAAAGTGCATAGATCTCTGCCATTACAGAGGAATTTTCCTGTCCCCATCAGACATTCTTCTTGTCATTGCACCTCAAACCCCACCTCTCCAGTGCAGAGTGCGGGGCTTTCAAATAATGAATGCCATTCCATTAGTGCAGAGGTGCCCAAACTTTTTGTAAGGAGGGCCAGATTTGGTGGCTGAGAATGTGTCAGGGGCCGGTTGCTCCCCGACTGGAAGCCCCACCCACTGACCCCTTGCAACCCCACCCGCAGGAAGGAAGGTGGGGACCAAAGGAAGCACAGGGAGCCTGTTTAAAAAAACATGGGGCGAAAGAGGGGGAGGGAGGGGTGGGCCATCTAGCCGCGGGCCACTCAGAATGGCCTGACGGGCCAGATTTGGCCCCCGGGCCGGACTTTGGGCAGGCCTGCATTAGTGGATTGTTGTGATTGGATTTTACCTTTTATTTCCGGAGGAAGAAGATGAATGTCCTACTGTTTCTTCTGCTAACAAGAAATGAAGAACATTATCGTATATCTACAGATTATTTATGAAAGATAATTTCCTGCATGGGGTCAGACTTGATGGCCTTATACTAGGCAACTTCCTACTTCATTATTCTGTGATTCTATGATTCTATGATGGTTTTAAAAAATGTTCTGTGGTCTTTAAAGAATTGTATTAAACTGATTGCTGCCAACATTTTATAAATTATATGAGGAAAATTTGTGAACAAGATGATGACAGTACTAGCTTTAGACACTCCAAAAAGACAGTCTGCAGGAAGTATGAGTATCCAAAAAGACACTTGGATTTCTTCAATTGTCAGTGGAACTTAGAGGTTGACTCACCATATTCTCATTGATTAAAATGAACTACACTTCATGCAACTGACTTCAGCTGTTTTTCTCCCCCCACCCATCACTCCTGTGCATTTCCATTTTCTGGTGTGTTCCATTAGAACCCAGCTGTTTTATTTGCTGCTTGCAACTTCAGCGTTACTCATTTTATTTATGTAAGACATTTTATACTTTCTTTTGAAATACCAAAGGGGCTTACAGTATTAAAACTCAAGAAAATATAATGAAATCCAACAATAACAGAATTAAATAGACTTCTTTGAATTCATGTCTTGTTCTATAGTGCGATCTGTTATGGTAAGCAAACAGATTTTGGCCATTGACTGCCTAACTTACAAACTTAAAGAAAAGCTAAATACAGCTCTGAACAATGTCCAAGAATAACAGTGTTCAAGAAATAAGCATGATATTTTTTCAATAGATACAACAGACATTACATGCTCTAGAAACAGTAATAATCAATGTAGTCTTTTTCTTCGTGATCTCTATCAAATCAGTTTAATTAAGAAGACTTGTTAACTAAAAAAAAGCCCTACCTTTCTAATGACTTTGTATGACTGAAGGAATTTTGTAAAGATGGCCCACACAGATATATAATTGCTTGTATGGTGCTGGAACTCTAGAAAGAAAATTCTTATAAAGACCAAAAAGCCTTTAAACACAATCGTACATGTGGTTATCTCAGTGGGATATAACCTGAAGCAGGATGTGAATAGCTGAAGAAATGCCTTCAAAGAGTAAGAGAGAAAGAAGGACCTCCAATGACCATAAATCAGGCATTCAGGATACCAAGGGGGATTCCCTTAATCACCTTTGATTGCACAGGTCATGCATGGGTCTGACGTGAGATGGACACACAGCCTTCAAAGCACACTATGCACTTTTTCATTGACACATAACACATCTGTAAACAAATTGACTCATATTGGGAATGTGGTTGAAATGACGTCTCTTTAGGAGCAATTCCCCCCAATTTTGGTCTTATATTAGAAACATGAAAATAAGCCTGCACTGTTATGCTTCTGTTGCTTTCTCACTCTCTCTATATTGTGAGAATTATAAAATTGCAATAGCATTGCGTATGTTGTAGAACAACCATAGCATCAGGTACTTTCTCAAAGAGGCAAACCTTGGGTGGGCCTAGGAAACCATTGTTTTCTGCTACATTTGGATACACAGAAACTGCATTGTTGCTGTCTAAGTGCACAAATGTTCTTTCTACTATATATTTTTTTCCATTATGGAGCTTAAGTTGACTGGTCAAAGCAGATTTCTCTTTAGTACTGGATTTTCTTCAAAAAACATACTTCTGTTTATTAATGTGGGATGCTGTACTTCTATACTCATCACTCAAACGTCAAGAAATGGCCTGAGATTGCTGCATAATATGTTGCCCACATTGATAGCTTTACCTAACAAAGTCATAACAAAGTCTGTATGTTGAGAACACCAATGACAGCAGTCAAGATTATCTATGGATACGCTCTTGTGCTCTCTGCCATGGTCTCCTTATTTTTATCCATTAACTACTTCCCATTCAAATACAAAACAATTATCAGGGCTGTTTCTCAAAAAAACAAAACAAAACAAAAACAGGATGATGGGAACAGAAGAAGGTATTTTATACATTATCTTGATTGCTGCCATTGGTCGCGTCATCAGTCAGGTTTTTTGTGCTCTAATTACTTTGTTACAAAATGAAACAAAAGAAACCATTTCAGTCTGGTCTGAACCAAACTGCTTTTTTCAGTTTGGAAACCAAACTGGGGGAGCTTCCTTGGACTCTTCCCTGGAAGCTTCCCAATTTGGAGCAATTTGAGGTTCGTGGGGGCGAGTTATTAAGCCCCAAAGTGGGTCCCCCCCAGCAGTTATTTTAAACATTTTTTTTTAAATAGAGGTTTTGGTTGGACTGGATGGCAAGGAAAGGTGGCATGGAGGAAGCAATTACACATCCTGGTTTAACCGGTGGAGAATTAATTACTTCATTCTTTGTTTGGTAACTTTACTAGTACAGTAGGACCCTGGTATCCACTGGGGATTGGTTCCAGGCCTTCCCGTGGATAATGAAAACCGTGAATAAGAGAGAACGCCTGCCCACCCACCTCCAAACTGCTGTTTCCTGACAGTAGGTTGCTTTATGGCTGCTGTTTATGACAGTAGCTTGCTTTACAGATGCTATTTGTGACAGTAGCTTACTTTACAGCTGCTGTTTGTGACAATAGCTTGCTTTGTGGTTGCTGAATGATTTAATTTTTTTTTCCTCAGTGGATAATGAATCAGTGGCTACGGGGGTCCTACTGTATTACTGTCATTGTAATGCTACTAAAGAAACGGAAAAGAATGAAACAAAATGAAACACTTTTTTAAAAATTCCGTGCCCATCTCTAATCTGTATCCATAATCAAAATGAGAGGGGGAGGCAGCATGAACTAATCAATACCATATACCAATCTCCAGTACTCATTTCCATGTGCTGCAGTATTCAATGAAATGCATGGTGTTAGGACTTGGTGCTTGTTTCTTTAACCCCCTCCCTGGGGGACTGGGGATTGTGGGCAACTAGTAATTTCCTTTAAAAATGCATACAAAGCCCAACTGAAACACTGAATATCAATTCTGATTTCTAAAAATAAATTCTGAGTAGCATGTCAATATCAAGGGTGTGGATTTTGCAAAAATTGGAAGACTCGATGCATACAGGCAAGATGCTTTTGATTCTGTCATTGTTATGAGAATTTATTATTACCGGCAGATGCATGCACCCCTGCCACACAAATTCTCCTTAAGTCATTACACACATGTACACACATATGGCACAAGGACTTCCAATTTGTTATGGGTGCTTCCAGTAATTTTTAAATATACTCTCAGAAGATCTGCTCTATCTTTCACTTTCTTTCTTCCCTCCCCCTACCCCAGTAATAATCAGAACTCTCTCTGATCAAATTGATCTATGCATACAGGAGGCCTCTGTTGGAAAGATGTTGTGTGCTTGCAACAGTAACATTGCACAGGTTAAAAGACTGAAGAGCATCATGGGCAACTGCAAGTGTTTTTGAATTATTAGTCCTTAATAATAATAATAATAATAATAATAATAATAATAATAATAATAATAATAATAATAATAATAATAATAATAATAATAATAATAATAATAATAAAAGAGGAATAGTCAAGCTCTCAACCAGATGCCTAAGCCACAATCAGCAATGGAAGAACACGTATTGTTGCCATAACTCAGGAAAGGCAGAACTGGATTTAGATTATGGGAAGAGCAACATAGCACATATATTTTCCTCAGGAATGTATCCGGTGACAATGACTGACTCTGTTGGAACAGACAATTTACAGCCCACAACTAAGGGCCTTTTCACATGACCCCTAAAATCCGCGGCAAATGGCTCCCAGATCCGGAGCTTAAAATTGTTTCCCCACCAGCTCTGGAGTTTACAAAAAATTAAGTGCGACCACGCCCACCTAAGCGTGTCCCAGCGCACTTTTCAAGTACCTGGTCTCCGGAGCGGAAAAATTTCTGATGCGGATGTAAAGTAGTGAGTGCCGGGCTCTCCTCGCCTTGTTTTTTTTTTTTTTTTTTTGTCCCCGCTGCCCCTTTAAGAGATAGGAATCATGATGACAACGGGGCTCGGGGTGGCTTCCACCAGCAGACGGAGGTGAGCCTGCGTTTTTTCTCCCTTTTTTCCTCCCTCCCCTAACGCAGACAGGAGCAAGGAAGTGCGGAGGGGGTGGGAACACAGGAAGAGCGACGTACCCCCAAGATCTCTGGTCCGAATTTAAGTGGCCAGCGGATCTTAGGGGTCGTGTAAAAACGCCCTAAGTCTGAACCAGTCTATCATATTTTTGCCCAAAATGTGGGATTCTTGTGCAATGCTTCTATTTTTTTTAGCAGGGTGGTATTCAGTGTCCAAGAGAGCAAACAGGTCTGGTTTTCAATAGTCCTTCTCTTTTTGAAGAAAAAGAAGTCTATTTCAGTGCCTTGATCATTTTCTCCCAGTTACAGAGCCAAGTAATCCTATAAAGTTTTTGGCATCCAGGGAAAAATCTAGCTAACGTCTCTGTGGTTCTCTGTGAAGATGTACTGCTTTGGCTTTCCAGTTGGTCTTTTACAAAACCATCTTGTTTGGTGACTGATTTTCAGCATAGGATGCCTTACATCCTAGGCCAGTGGTGGCGAACCTTTGGCACTCCAGATGTTTTGGACTACAACTCCCACAGTCCTTTGTGGTTGGCAATAAAGGCTTGGAATTCTGGGAGTTGTGGTCCAAAACACCTGGAGTGCCAAAGGTTCGCCATCACTGTCCTAGGCTGAAACCTTCTGAATCTAATCACAAAATGTTGCCCTTTATTAGGAGGCAGCCTTGAACTCTTAACAGCCACTCCATTCTGAAGGCTGCCCCACAGAAGCTGCCACTCTGCTACAGTATTATATGACACAATTGCTCAATGATTTATGATGCCACTTCTCCTCATAGCCAGCGGACAGTCTTGTTTTTCTTCAATGTTTATTCTACTCACAATCTGGCTGAAATTTTGCAAAGCGGCGGGGTGGGGTGGGGTGGGGGATGATATCCAAGTGGTAGCTTCACAGCAGGTTCTGGATCAAACAGGTCTTGTTCCCCCCCCCCTTGGGAGGCCTGCATGGATCACAGGGTTCCTAAAACTGCCCTTAAAATGACCTGCAGTTAAACTGCAGAAGATATGCCCAGCTTCTTTTCATGCATAAACAAAGGCAATATGAGATATTTGTGTAAGTATGAATAGGGAGAGATTTGTGGGGGTTTTCTCTCTCTACATGGAGCTTGCCTATGAAGCTGATTGAAAAGTTAGGCATGAAGTAAAATTTTGCCTAACAGATACTTGTACAAATATTTTTATTTAAACATTATGTGTCAACATTTTTACTTTGATCTTTACCCGAAAATCCCAGTTTCAGATGTATAGGGAAGGGAGGGAGGCAAAAGATGGGAAATTGAATCAGTTGTACAAGCTTAAACATTCACAAGTTTAATACAGTACTAGAAAAATCTTCTGTTAGTTCAAAGACCAAAGGATGGTGGGGGAAAATGCCTTATTTGAATCAAAGCAAAACTTTGGGTCACATCTATTTGCTTTGAGATGGAAGTTGGGATCTTAAACAGAAGAGTATGGCCAGAATATATAGAAGAGGCCTGCACAATGCGTTGACCGTGGGTGACCGGTAGCCCATGAGGCTGTTTGAAGTGGCCTGTGAGGTCCCCTCCAGCCTCCCGATCTGCCGCCAGCCGCAGCATGTGCAGCGAGATTCTTTTGCCACCCCCTCACTCGGCTGCTCTGGAGCACCGGTGAGGTGCACAGCCTCCACCAGCGACAGCAGCTATGGCAAGAGGAGGAGGGGGCCAACCATCTGAGCGAAAGAGGGAGGAGGCGGACAAGGGACGCCAGGCATGCAGCTAGAGTGGTGGAGGTAGGGATGGTGGGTGCTTGGGGTGGCGGGTGCAGAGCGTCCTGGTGGGTCTGCTGCTCCCGCTGCGCTCCTCCTGACCTGACCACCATGGGGTTATAGCCTGAGTCTCTGCCCAGGGGAAGCGGAGGGCGAAGAAGGAGGCTGTTGCCCCTCCTCTCCCCTCCGCCACCCCTCTCGTGCTGCATCCCACACTGGGAACCCCACCGCTGCCTCCCCTCCTCTGCCACTGCTGCCATCCACTCACAATAGTAAGGGCCCCTCTCTGCGAAGACTGGTGGGTCTAGGGAAGTGGGGTGAGGGGGGCTCATTGCCACCCTCTTCCCAAGGGCTTCTATTAAGGGAGGGGATTGAACTGGGGAGATCACCCCAGGTCTATGGGATCACCTGAGGATGGCTAGGGGAAAGGGAAGGCCACTTTCTTTGATGGGTGGGAGAGAAAGATGGGGGCTTGTCCCTTCTCCCACTCCCCAAATAGAAAGCGCTCTTCTCCCTTCCTCTGCCTCCAGTAGTCTCCACCCTCCTAATCCAGAGCATTGGATAGGGGCGCACACACTTCTGAAAGTAGACCATGGACAATTTAAAGTAGAGTGTGGGCTGTTCAAAGTGGGACAGCCTTGATATAGAAGATATTGTACTGCGAGTTTGCTATCAGAATCAAACCTACAGTCAAATTCCATTTCAATCATAAACTCATCTGGATGGCCTTAGCCAAATCACTAGATTTCCCTCATAATCCCCCACTTGTAATACAATAAAACGGGTTATATGGGGTGAAAGAATGATTCTCAAACTTCTTATGTACCAGAAGCATATTTTTAATCGTTGTGCATTATTTCATTAGTCCTGGAGCTTGCTTTGATTCAAATGAGTGCATGCTTCTATTTCTTCAAATGCTTGATCTAATTAATCATTTCAATTTGGAACAGCTAGGGTTCCAAAACCAACAGCAAAAGTCCTATTGACTTTAATGGAGCAGGATTCACAAGAAAGTGGACAGATAATTAGAAGAGAGCCAGTTGAAAAGTTCAGATTATACATCATATAGAACAAGGGAAATTAACATTCAGAGAAGAGCCTCTCATTCTTGTAACAAATATTGTAAGAAGATGGAAGAGATGTCACATTAATCCATTTTCATGATGAAAAAATTGTATGAGGAATTAGAAGTAAGACACAGTGAGCCATCATTATGAAAATGATAAGGACTCAATTCTGAGTGCTCATATGCAGTGTGTTTTGGATCTTTGTGTGGTGTTTGCCCTTTGGTGATGAATAATTCATGAGAAGTGTCTGTTTGGTTGGTTGTTGACCAAGGGGAGAGCCTGGGGAGATTTAAAGTTCAGCCCACCACTGAATTGGACAGATAGGGACAGATAGGGACTGACACTCACTGAGAAAAGAGATCTGCACTCACTGAGAAAAGATAGAGTCTCACTGTGAGACAAGTAGAGAGAGAAGATATAGGATTTAGAACTTCTCTGAGGAAGACTAAGTGATGAGTGTCTGAAAACTTAAGAACTGGGTGTGCAAATGATCAGTGTAGTCTGTATCATAACTTTAGTGTGATTGAGCTATATTCTTCCTTTTGTTTGTACCTATATACTTTACCCTATATGAGTTTGATTCTACTTTGTAATGAATAAACTTATTTTATCTTTACTCAATTTAAAATCATTCTGAAGGCTTTAATTTACTAGAGAAACTAGTTGGTGGCAGTGGAAGAGAAAAATTAGAAGTGATGCTTGCCAATAGCCTCTGAAAGGGGCAAAGCGTGGTAATTTTGCCCTTTGCATAGTTACCAATAAAATGTGATGGTCGGTACAATTTTAATTAAATAGTCTTCCATTCTTCATTCAAGAGGTTCCTTTTTATGGGTGGGTGGACTACGGACAGAATCCTAAGGAATCAAATGTTCTAGTTTTTGAACTGGGTGAAAATAAGAAATTGGAAAAGGTTCCAGTTTAAATTAGACTATATATTGCTTACCTTATGGACACAGAATTTCAGAGAATGGTAATAATTGTTTATGTTCAGAATTGGAGATGAGCACAAATCGAAAAAATGATGTTTTGGTTTTTCATTTTTTATTGTGGGTCCCGTTTTGGTTCATTTTCATTTTTCGCAAAATTTTTGAAAAAAAATTGTTTCATTTTTTCATTTTTCATTTTTCATTTTTACCTGCTTTTTGCGCAATTTAAAACCATTTCTGTGTGTAGGCGTCCCCCAACACCCCATACAACACTAAAAAATGATGCTGGCAGAGACACAGTATAGGCTAGGTACGCAGGGAGGGTGCAAAGGCAGCGGCGGAGTGACTGCACTCTGGGGCAGGGGAGGGTACTCACCGAGAGGTACGCACACACACAGGGAGGCTGCAAGAGAAATCTCTTCTTTCTCTCCCCTAAGAGCCAGGCTGCAGCCAGCAGGAACACAGAGACACACACCTGCCTGGCTGGCCTAAAGTAACAAGTCGCAGAGACAGCAATCCCACCCTAACTCCCACCGCAGACTGCAAGGAAGATGGGGGCTGCCAGAGCTTTTTATGCCCTCTGTGGCTGCCACACCTACCCAGTCTGCAACCTGGGCATGCTATTGGTTGAAATTGTCCAAGAATTTACATGATCCCATCATATGGCTTGCATCCATTTTGTGACTGGAATCCATTTTGTGTCATCCTTAAAGGGAAAAGAAAAAATACATTGCAATGGGAGAAAGTCAAAAACAAACGTTTTAAGGACACCTACCCTCTGGTAGGTAATAACTTCAAATAATTATCGCTGCATGGATGTCTAGGACATTTTAATACCCAAGAAATCAATATTAGGCATCTGGGAGCCATTTTGGGTCGATTTCCCCTAACTCCCTTTAAAGGAAAAAAATACAGCGATCTGAGAAAAGACATAAATGCATGTTTTAAGGACCCCAACTCCCATGGTAGGTATTATCAGGCAGAATAAATAATTATCGCTGGGTTTCTACGGATATTCAGGACGTTTTTTAACATTTAAAAACAGCTCATTTCATTGTGCATTGCCATTAACGAAAACTAAACGTAACAAACCTAATTCGCCCCCAAGCGCCTCCTGCGATGTGGATACCGCTCCTCTTCATGGTATACGGCTGAGTTGCGGTCGATGAAACAAGAATGTAGGAGACTGGAGGTCATTTGGAGGGCAAGCCGGACAGAAGAGAATAGGGCTGCTCTTAAGCAGCTGACTGGCCGCTATCTTCGCGTGATCAGGGACGCTAGAAGATCTTATGTCTCCCTGAGAATTGGCAAGGCCTCGAACCACCAGGCGGAGTTATTCCGGGTGGTTCGGGACCTCTCCAATCCCAGTCAGCTGAGGCCTCCTCCTAGTGATTTCACTAGCAAGCAGTTTGCAGCCCACTTTAGATCAAAAATTGAGGCCATCCACTCCGACTTGCCCCCCAGTTGCTCTAGCCCACCCTCTGAGATCTCTGGTGCCTCACCCCTCCGTTCTCCCCTCCTGGACGAGTTTGGGCCGGTTTCCTCGGCGGAGGCCTCCAGAGCCATGGCTTGTTGCCAGCCGGAGGCCACTCCCTTTGACCCTTGCCCGGCCTGGCTCATTAAATCTACCGAAGAGAACATGCCTGAGTGGGTTTCTGCCATTGCCACGGCCTCTTTTAGGGAGGGATGCTTCCCTTCCCAATTAAAGGAGACCGTGGTGAAACCTACTCTTAAAAAAACCTGGCATGGCATCGGACGATTTATCCAGCTATCGTCCGATTGCCATTGTTCCCTTCCTGGGCAAGGTTCTCAAGAGGGTGGCTGCTGTCAGGCTTCAGTCATATCTGGAGGTAAATCATATCCTGGACCCCTTCCAGTCTGGATTCAGACCTCTTCGCAGAACCGAGACTGTCCCTGGTCGCTCTGCAGGATGACCTCAGGGAGGCCGACAGGGGGAGTTCCTCCCTGTTGGTTCTCCTTGACCTCTCAGCTGCCTTTGATACCGTCGACTACGGTAACCTACTGGTCCGGCTTGCAGAGGCGGGAATTGGTGGTCAGGCTTTGGCCTGGCTCCGTTCCTTCCTTGGCGGCCGTACTCAGCGGGTTCAGCTGGGTGATGTCGGCTCCTTGGACTCTCCCTTGTGGGGTGCCCCAGGGGTTGGCAATCTCACCCATGCTGTTCAATGTTTACATGAGGCCTCTGGGGGAGGTCATCAGGAGATTTGGAGTTCGCTGTCATCAGTACACTGATGACAAGCAGCTCTATCTCTCCTTTTCGTCATCTGCAGTGGAGGCAGTTTGCTCCCTCGATCTGTGTCTGGAGGCCATTCTGGAATGGACCAGAGATAACCGGCTCAAGCTGAATCCGGAGAGGACGGACGTTCTGTTTTTCGGGGCACTCTCGTCTGGGTACAATGGTCCCCTCCCTATGCTGGGAGGTGTCTCCCTCCAGCCTACAGACAGGGCCAGGAATCTGGGTGTGGTCCTGGATTCAGCCCTCTCCCTGGAAGCCCAGGTGATGGCTGTCTCCAGGGCCGCTTTTTTCCATCTCCGCAGGATCGCCCAGATCCGCCAGTATCTTGATGAGTCCTCCCTGAGGACAGTCGTGCAGGCCCTGGTGATCTCGAGGATCTACTATTGCAATGCCCTCTACGTCGGGTTGCCCTTGACCCTGGTCCGGAGGTTACAGCGGGTGCAAAATGCAGTGGCTAGGCTGGTGGTGGGTGCCCGTAGATATGAGCACATCACCCCAGTCCTGGCTCGCCTGCATTGGCTCCCCGTTGTCCTCCGGATCAGGTTCAAGGTCCTGGTTTTGATTTTCAAAGCCCTCCACGGCCTGGGACCAGAGTACCTGGCGTAGCGTATCTCCCAAAGGACAACTGGGTCCAGACCCACGAGACTGGCACAGGCGCGCTCACTGAGGGTGGCCACACCCAGAGAGGCACGGAAATCGCGCACGCAAGACCGTGCCTTCTCTGTGGTGGGCCCCTCGCTCTGGAATCATCTTCCCAGTGAGCTGCGCCTGTTGGAGTCCCTGCCCGCCTTTAAGAAGACCTTGAAGACCCACCTCTTTAAAGAGGCCTTTGGCTACCTTTTCAGTTAGTCTGTTTTTTTTTTTTTACGCCCGGGCCCTGCCTCCATCTTGCCTCATTTTTGTTCTGTGCCTTATTACTTGTTTTTATTGTTGTAAGCCCCCCAGAGTTCCCTTCGGGAAGATGGGCAGGATACAAGTCTAATAAATAAATAAATAAATAAATAAATAAATAAATAAATAAATAAATAAATAAATAAATAATTTTCGTGGTTCTGTTTGGTTCATTCCAATTTCATCACAATTTTCGTTATTTGTTTTGTTACTAACAAAATGAATAATGAATAACAGAATGATTTTTTTTCATTTCGTGCCCATCTCTATTCAGAATATTTGTTGACATAGAAAAGTCAGAAGCTCAGACTCCCCCCCCCAACTCCCCAAATGGCTTTTTTAAAAAATTCAGTATTAGCTGCCAATGCCTGGATACCTTCTAAATTAAAACAAACAAACAAACAAAAAACGGGGCTGGGACTAATCATTTTCTGTGAAGGTAAGCATGTTTGGTCTTTTTTGCTGTATTTGATCTGTTTTAAATCTGCAGATACAGAAGGTGGTCTATATCTGTATGGGGTACAATAGTTTTTTTAATTCATAAATTGAAAACCATTTGCCCAATCTTCCCCAAATTTGGCACAAAGCAAGAGAAGACTGTATTCTCAAAGGCTTTCACAGCTGGGATCTGATAGCTATTGTGAGTTTTTTGGGCTGTTTGTCGAGAAACTTCCAGAACACGACCAAACAGCTCGAAAAACTCACAACAGCTACAAGAAAAAACTGTCTGCTATATCTGTGCCTATCTGATAATTATCTAAGGTCCAATTTCAAAGTTAATTGATCCCAAGAATACAGAACTTTTCATCACTGTTGAACCAATGTATTTTTACTGGTTTTACAAAACATGACCTTGTTGGTTTTCCTGGATTTTTCAGCAGTCCAATAGCATCATCCACAGTATCCTCCAGGGCTGGCTGTCAAGTTTGAAGATGGGGGGAGGGTATGGTATTGCATAGTCTTTATTGACAGCTGATACCAAAGGGTCCAGCTTTGGGATGCTATTTAGTTCCCTGTTTATTTTCCTAAAGTGTAGTATCCTACAGAGGTTGATCATCTCTCCACTGCTGTTCAACATGTTTATGAAGCCACTGGGGAGATTTGGAGTGTGTTATCAGTACACTGGTAACATGTAAGTATTACTTTTTATTCCTAGACAAGGAAAGTTGTGCAGGCTATGGAGCACTGCCTGCCCTTGGAAATGGACTGGATAAGTTCCAACAGGCAGAAGTGAATCCTGATAAGATGGAGACCCTGTTGTTAGGATGGAAACATTATCAGTTATAGGGGCACCTATCTGGTCTGAATGGGGTCACACTTCCTTTTTTTAAATATATTTTTATTTATTTCATATCATCGGAATCCCTACATAGGATGGGGGATGGGTGGCGTGAAAAATCTAAGGAGAGTCACACTTCCTTTGAAGGAACAGACTCTTAATTTGGGTGTGCTTCTGAATGAGGCCCTCTCAGTGGAAAATTAGATCTCAGTCATGACCCAGTCTGCCTTTTTTCAGCTTAGGCAAATTGTATACAGTACTTCCACCCCATCTCAACAGAAACTCCCTAATAAGATTGGTTCACACATAGTAGACTTACATACTGACTATGACAATGCTCTCTACTTGGGGCAACGTTTGAAGATCAGTCAGAAGATGCAGCAGGTACAAAATGCAGCAATCAGGTTTGTATCAAGAATATGATCATGTTTCCCTTATCCTGGGAAACATGTTCTCATACACATGTTCTGGAACACATTTAAATAGTTAGCTGTTGGCATGCAAAGCCCTGAATGTTTGTGACCTTGCTACCTGACAGACAGCTTCTCCTTCAGCTCTACCACCCTTCCCACCTCTACCTTCCAATCCTTGATGCTGCAGGTAGCCACCCCAAGGGATGCATAGAAGTCCACAATTAGGAACCAGGCCTTCTCAGAAGTGTCCCTTGCTGTGGAATTCTATATCAGTAGAGGGGTGTCGGGGCCCACACCCTCCTAGCGTTCAGAAGGCAAATTAAAACATGGCATTTCAGTCAGCCCTTTGAAACTTCTCCCCATCTGATTTTTTTTCATTTGATTTTTGCTGTTTAATCTGATGCAAGGATGGGCAAATTGTTTCGGAACCGAGAGCCCAGGTGGTGTTTGGAAGCCTCTAACACACAAGCTGCCAATTGCTTACCTTGGTCTGCGCCCCCATGGAGCTGAGCTCCAACAAGGAAGCAGACTGCAACATCATCTTTGCTTCTCTGTGGTGCTGGCCAATCAGACAGGGAGGTGGGAGTGATGCCTATTCCTGCACAGCTCCTGATTGCCCATCCCTAATCTGATGTTATTGCCATTTCCATCTTATTTGTTTATTTTATTTTATTTTATTTTATCTTGTGATTTGACTTTGTATGGTTGTGGTGCTTGTGGGTTTAGGGGTGTCTTTTTCTTCTGTTGTTTTTATTTTATGAGCATATTCTGCTATTAGCTTCCAGAGTAGTGGCTTACTAGATTGGCAGAGTTAGATAGATAAATAAATACATATTAAAATAAAACTTCTGCAATTCGATTTTGTGTCCATATTCTGAAGCTGTGATGTCTGTTGTATCTTATTTTACATAAAAGTTTGCATTTGGATCAGGATAGGAAATTACTCAGAAAAGTGAATGCCTTTCACATTAGTTATTCTGGGCAAGCAGGAAGAATACGAGAACATATCACTTTGTATTAGATCGTTTATGTGGGAGACCAATTGCTCCAGTATGAAGTCTAATAATAGCAAGTCTTTTAGTTACTTCTAGGGTATCATTATTAAAATGTCAACAATTTTAATCATGGTTGTCTTTAGCAAATACCATAAATATTAAATTACATGATTAATACATCAGACTTTATTACCTTATGTCAGATGGAGTGTGTGTGCAATAAATCAGTCCTCAGCATTGGAAGTAGTTGGGAGTAAATGTCATTCCAAACCACTCTGCCAAATCTGTTCCTGAACTGTAATATGATATTCAGAGTTTCGCCATATGGTTGCATTGTATTCTAATATAAAGGTGTCCCACCTTCAATTTAGTCACTACCCTAATAGAACAATGGATGCTGGGTGGCTATGTATTTCATCCTTCCCCATTAAAGCTGCATACTGAGGTACTTGAATTTAAGTACTGAACTCATAAATAAACCAAATTAGTGTTTCAGTTTTCTGGACCTTAAGGTAAGCTGTCTACAGTATATCTGGAACAGGGGGTGTGGCAGTTATGAAGTTGCTAGAAAAGTGCTCTTTGTTATCTGAAAAATTTATAATCTACCTTTCCTCAACAGGCCCCACAGTAACAGCATGAGTTAAACCAAAGGCAAACCCATCTCAACTACAAGAAAAGGTGTGAAAAATACTTGATGGAGCCATTGATGCTTGTGTTGCCATGCCAAGTATTCAAAGGGGTAGGTCCCCCCCCCATACACACAGGTTTTTAAAAAAATCTTTATATTCTCCATCCCAGTTAAACTAAAATGTAGAGAATGAATTATCCCAGGTTTAGGACTCCAGTCCTGGATTGAAAGGACAATGAGGAGACAAAGGGTTCTAGTGTAGGCATTCCCAACCCCCCTCTCTCATCATTCATTCATTCATTCATTCATTCATTCATTCATTCATTCATTCATTCATTCATTCATTCATTGCACAATACAAAATAAGTATAGGCTGAATTAGGATTGTATAAGTCAAATAACAAACCTTATAAGGTGGCATGTGAAGAACTGTTTCTGATAAGTGGCCTTTTCAATTATGCCAGGAAGCCCCAGGGAGTCATAACCTCTCCCCTCCCCACTGAGAATGACTGTTCTACAGAATCCATGACCATCCTCTGCTCCTCTAGGATCAGTCCAATTCAGCCTTACCACTTGTAGGAACCTACCACTAGCAGTTCACTTACAGTGGGCAGCTGTCAGAGGAGGGAACCATGCACCCCTGTCATGACTGGATGATTTCACAAAGACGAAGGAAAGAGCTCTGTGCACCAGCTGGTGTGTGGGGAAGGGTTAGGGAAGAGAAAGTACAGTACCCACGGTGCTGGGCTGACAAACCAGCACAAACCTCCAAACCAACGTTTGTGTCCATCTGCATTAAAATATTAGATGTTCACATTTTTCACAGAACTTTGATGGTTTCATAAATCATTTTTGAAGCAAAACAAGTTAGGGAGCTGTGTAGCCACCATAAAAAACAAATACAAAACTAGACTAGATGATACCTTTAGGCTACTAATAAAATAACAAAACGTTGCTAATATTTGAGGGCAACACCCTCTTCCTCGGAGCTGTACCAAAAAGTTCAAGCATGGCAAAAGATGGAGTTGCCAGGAGTTAGTTTTTAGATCTAAAGTTCTTGGCAAGAAGAAAATACATTGGTACCTCAGAGAACGACTGCCCCGGATAACGAATTTTTTGGATAACGACTGCAAATTTTCGGGTATAGGATTGCCTCTGATTACGACTGTTTCCTATGGGGCTGCCTCGGATAATGATTCGCAATTTCTGCAATGTCTAAAAAGGTGTGTTGGGTGCAGCCCCTTAGGTTTGAGCTGCCAAAGCACATGCCTAAAGAAAAGTGCAAAAATGACACTGAAGTTTACTGCTGCTGTGCACTACTGTACCAGGTATGGAAAAAATTATTTTTGCTATTTGGAATGCTTGAAATGTTGTTGGGAATGTTCATTCTGATAGATAACCTCTTGGTACAGTATCTGTACCTTTAAAGTGCCTTTTATAAAAAGTTTTGAGCAAAAAAACAGGTGTCTGTGTCTTTTTCCTAGGCTCCGGAACAGATTAATCGGTTTCCCATTCATTCCTATGGGAAACCGCGTTTCAGATAACAATGTGTTTCAGATAACGACTAGACATGGGCACGACTTGGCGAAATTCTCGTTTCTGTTTCCGTTTCTCGTTTCCGTTACGTAACGGAAACGGTAACGACAATTACTCCGCCAGAACTCGAACTCAAACCGACTAAAGAAAAATTGGGTCTGATTTGTCATGGTCGTTCCTGGCATCGCAGCGATCGCGCGATGCCAAGCGGCACAGGAAAAAAGATTTAAAAATAAAAAAAAACGATTCCCGGCCAAAAAAGCAGGTGAAAATATGCCTGCCTGAGTGAGGGCACCTACCAGAGGGGTGGTTTCTGGGGGGGGGGTTCCCCAGCCTCCCCCCTCCTCTCCTGGGCTGCACAAAGTGCGCATCCTCGTCGAGTCGCCATGCCAACTCACCAAGCGGCGCGGCACAGAAAAAAAGTTTTAAAAATTAAGAAAAAAACCGATTCCCGGCCAAAAAAAGCAGGCAAAAATATGCCTGCCTCAGTGAGGGCACCTACCAGAGGGGTGGTTTCTGGGGGGGGGGGTCCCTGTCCTCCCCCCCTCTCCTGGTGCGCATCCTCATTGAGTCACCACACCAACTCGCCAAGCGGCGCGGCACAGAAAAAAAGTTTTAAAAATAAAAAAACCCGATTCCCGGCCAAAAAAGCAGGCGAAAATATGCCTGCCTCAGTGAGGGCACCTACCAGAAGGGTGGTTTCTGGGGGGGTCCCCAGCCTCCCCCCTCTCCTCTCCTGGGCTGCGCGCATCCTTGTCGTCTCGCCAACTCGCCATGCCATACGGTGCGGGCGGGGGATCCAAATGGGCTGACCGCAATATTTATTTTGAAATCGCGTGGTCCAAAAATACACCAAAGCACCACAGAAACATGCGAAAATAGCTATTTTAGAACTGCCTGAATTTTTTCAGTAGCAGCAGTGGGTTTTTCTTGCAACAAAACGTCTCCATTGATTTTATTTTATTTTACTTTTATTTTTATTTTTTTACACCTGTGCAATGATAGGCTGACCATGGGAGTGGACCATGCAAATTTTTGGAGCCATTCCACCAATTGCATGGCCACTTGGCCAGGTTTTGACCGAGACTTCTGGGATGTGCCAGTCGGGCATAAAAAGCCCACTAACCCTAGCCCGAACCCGAACCTTAACCCTAACCCTAACCCATACGCCAGTACACTGTCCTTTTTAGTGGGTCAGAGAGGCACCTAGAGGTGTACCCCAGTAACTCACCCTAACCTTACCCGTAACCCTAAGCCTAGCCCTTGCGCTAACCCCTAACTAGTAAGCCAGATGTGTACTCGCATTGCACTACAGCAAGTACACTTCCCTTCTTAGTGAGTCACAGGGCACCCGTAGGGGTCCTCTCTCACTTCATTCCCCAGCCCAAGTGCACCGCAGGGAGTGAGTCACAGAGGCACCCAAAAGAGAGGTGCCTCTGCCTGCAACTGCAACTTAATGGTATGCATATCCAATTGGCTATGCATGCCATTTTGTAGCGGGCCAGAGGAGGCACCCACCCCATAGAGGTGCCTCCAGGAGCCCACTTTCCCTTCATGGCGGGCCAGAGGAGGCACCCACCCCAGAGAGGTGCCTCCAGGAGCCCCCCCCCCAAACCAGTACTAACGACAGACGAAAAAACCGAGAAACGAAACGACAAATTTTTGGAAAATTTCTCGATAAAAGGAAACGAGCAGAAACGGGCCGGCTCCGACACACGACAACTTGAAACGTAATTTTTCCTGGTCGTGCCCATCTTTAATAACGACTAACTTTGGAGAATGAATTAAAGTCGTTATCCGAGGTACCACTGTACATGTAAATGCCAGGCAGTTTCTTAGTTGAGGCCCGAAGCGAAGATGTTGTGAAGCTGCATCTGAAGTAACGGTTGTATTTATAGCCCCCGTCCTTCAAACAGTGAAACATAGATCATGTAGACACATTCACACTCCTCTCCGTGTGGCACTTTGAGGCTAATAGCCCCTGCTTGGCCAGAGAAGGGGGAGGGTTGGTGAAGAAGACCCATGCATCTCATTTGGGACCTGGGATCAAATTTAGAATTGTTTTTAAAAATTGGATCAAATAAAAAAGGATAGGTATTACCTATTAATTACAGTCTTGTCGTGCTCCCATTGATGGTCCATTTGCCTCCTTCTTGGTTCATATGGGATAGGGGTCTTTCTTGGTATCTGAGTGGATTTTTCTAATCCCCTATAAACACAACCGGTTACTTCAGATGCAGCTTCACAACATCTTTGCTCCGGGCCTCAACTAAGAAACTACCTGGCATTTATTTTCATATTGCCAAGAACTTTACATCTAAGATTACTAATTCCTGGCAATTCCATCTTTTGACATGCTTGAACTTTTGGTACAGCTCTGAGGAAGAGGGTGTTGCCCTAGAAATATTAGCAACTTTTTGTTATTTTACTAATAGCCTAAAGGTATCACCACCTAGTCTAGCTCTGTATTTAATAATTCATTATGTAACTAAAATGGAGACTAACTAACACAACTCATGCACCACTCTGAAAAACTTTTTAGGAAAGTAAGGGGAAATTCCAGCAATCCTTAAAAAGCTTTGCAAAATCTGTGTTACAATATTTGCATGTTGTCAAGCTGATTTTCTCTCTCTCTCTCTCTCTCTCTCTCTCTCTCTCTCTCTCTCTCTCTCTCTCTCTCTCTCTGTTTTACAGCAACTCTTTCCAGGGCTTCCTAGTTATAGACTACTCACAAGTGGGTTACTGTTCCTTTTGTCTGTGTCAGGAGACACATGATGCTGACAGCTAAGTACTCAAGACATGGAACCATCCAGGTTGCCTGAGCTCTCAACTGAGCTATACTAAATAATAATAGTTAGTGTTGTGAGCTATCAAGTCATTTCTGACTGATGACAACCATTCTCAAGGTTTTCTGAGAAGTCAAAAGAGAGTGCACAGAAGTGGTTTACCATGCCCTTCTTCAGGGGCCATCCTGGGACCATGCAGCTTGCCCATACAGGCTGGCTCTTCTGCAGTGTACACTTGTGAACTAAGCTCCCAATGTCTGGCTCTACAGGCAGATACATAACTTCTTCAGGGGCCATCCTGGGACCATGCAGCTTGCCCATACAGGCTGGCTCCTCTGCAGTGTACACTTGTGAACTAAGCTGGCTCTTGATGGAGAGCCCGATGTCTGGCTCTCCAGGCAGATACATAACTCTTATGAGCTATCCAGCCAACTCTCTGAGTCCTCATTCAACTATGCAATGTGTACTAAAAGCAGATTCAACCTCACAATGTAATCTCAATGTGGAATCTTACCATGCAATGTCATGTTCCAAATATCAAGAGCTGTATGGAAAAGTGCCTTGTGGAAACATCTTATATATGGAGATGCTTCCATAGTTCTGTTTCTAGAGTATGAGTGCTTCAGTATGGCTGTGTGAATGAAGCCTCAGGTACCTTGTTGGAGTCTCTTTGATGATATTCATTTCCTCATGTATAGCTATTTAGTATAGCTCTATCTATTTAGTATAGCTCATATGTGGCGAAAGCACGGAAGATATATCTCATGGTTCAAGAAGCACAAAAGAGTCATTTGTCCATAACTTTCAAGAATCTCTGTTTTTCTAAGAAGAAACCAGGAGTTTGCCTCAATTTAGAGATAGCAAGGTCACACTTCATGCTGGAATAGATGCCTGGGTGGTGGGAATTCCAACAATACATTTGTGGGCTTTTTGGCTATAAGGAGCATGAAATAGTTGCCATTCTACTCTTCTCTAGGTGCCCTTCCTTCAGAATGTACCCACAGGGAGGCATAGCCATGCTTTTTGTCTATATAGAGAGGAGAGAGGCTGCAAATGGATACATTGACTTTTTTTCATTTTAGACCACATTTACATTTTGTTTTGCCAATACTTCAAGAACAATGGACACAGCATTTGGCTGGATTCCTTTTGGGACTTTTCATTTCTATTCCAGTCCTCCAGATATTCTAATACCTCTGCCTGAAGAAGAGGGCTGAAGGTCTCAGACGCTCACCTGACAAGAAAGGAGACTAGAGATGGGCACGACTTGAAAAAAAAAATTTTCGAGTTGTCGTTAGTCGGGCCGGTCCCATTTCGGGTTGTCTCCGTTTTTTGCGAAAATTCGCAAAAATTAGTCGGTTCGTTTTTTTGTTTTCGTTTCCGTTAGTACTGGTTTTTTGGGGGGGAGCGGGCTCCTGGAGGCACCTCTCTGGGGTGGGTGCCTCCTCTGGCCCGCTATAAGGGAAAGTGGGCTCCTAGAGGCACCCGTGGGTGCCTCCTATCCTCACCCACTAGGAAGGGGAAGCAGGCTCCAAGAGACCCCTCAACATGGGGGTCTCCCCTCCTCACCTGCTGCTGCTGCAAAATGCTATGCAATAGCCATATGGATATTGCATAACAGAATGTGCAGACAGTGACTGTGAAGACTAGTGGATGGCACTGAACCCAGAGCCATAGTGAGATGCCTAACTAAGGCTCTCGCACCACCATGTCTCACACAGAAGGGAATTGTACTTGCTGCGTGTAGTGCAATGCAAGCAAGTAGATCTGGCTTTAAGGTGGCTTAGTGCAAGGGCTAGGGTTAGGCTAGTGACGGGTAAGGTTACGGTGGGCTAGTGGGTTGCACCTCTGGGTGCCTCTCTGACCCACTAAGAAGACAGTCTGTGACGTATGGGTACGGAGTCAAGGGTTAGGGTTAGGGTTAGGGGGGCTAGGGCAGGTTTTAGGGGGCTTTTTGGCACATCCCAGAAGTCTCCATGGCCATGTGGCCATGCGATTGGTGGGATGGCTCCAAAAATTTGCATGGTCGTCCACTCCCACATGGCTGGCCACTCGGTCAGCCCATCATTGTGCAGGTGTAAAAAAAATAAAAAAAAATCAATGGAGGACAGAGGAGGAGAGGAGAGACATTTTGTTGCAAGAAAAAACCCACTGCTACTGTGAAAAATCTGGCAGTTTATAAATTTTCGCGTGTTTCTGTTGTGCTTGTGTGTTTTTTTGGACCACGATTTCAAAAAAACAATATTGCGTTCGCCGCCCCATTTTGGATCCCCCGTCCGCACCGCATGGCATGGCAATGGCGACTCGCGAGTCCGGCTGCCCAGGACGGGGGGGAGGCGGGACCCCCCTCCAGAAACCACCCCTCCGGTAGGTGCCCTGCGCCCTTAGTCAAGCAGGCATTTTTCCGCCTGCTTTTTTGGCCCGGGAATGGGTGGGGGGAGAGTTTAAAAGTTTTTTCCTGTGCCGTCTGTGCCGCTTGCTTGCGCTTTAATTGCGGCGGCTGGTGGCCGGCGAGACTGGGCTTTTTGCTGGCTGGCTGCGAGCCTGCGGCGAGTCCCACAGAGCAGCCCACAAGGACGGGGGATGGGGGGGGGAGGCCGGGGACCTCCAGAAACAACCCCTCTGGTAGGTGCCCTGAGGCACGGCAGGCATTTTTCCGCCTGCTTTTCGGCCGGGAACCGGGTTTTTTTTAACTTTTAAAAACTTTTTTTCTGTGCCGCGTGGCATCGCGTGATGCAAGTAACGAGCATGACAAATCAGACCAAAATGGTTCGTTCATCGGTTCGAGCTCGAAGTCTGGCGGAGTAATTCCCGTTACCGTTTCCGTAGAGTAACGGAAACGAGTAACGGAAACGGAAACGGGAATACCGCTAAGTTGTGCCCATCTCTAAAGGAGACACATGTGTAAGGAATGTGGGGCGGTGAAGGGAGAGAAAACAGGAAAAGTAGACCTTCTGGACAGCTCTCTCCAAATGTTCATAAAAGCAAGCAATCCACCCTCACAAACTTGGTTGTTCTCTTGGCTAGACACATCCCTTTTAACCTTCCACCCCCCCCCCCTCCATTTGACCTTTTGGCTGACTACACAGCAGTATTACACCTCCTTGATTTAATTCAACCATTGCATTACACTTAATTTTAAAATATAGTTTTTAAGATATTTATTTATTTATTTATTTATTTATTTTCTTGCAAATAAATAAGTGAGTGACGGAAGAGTGGGGTTATCATTTTTCTAAACACATAGGCTGCGAAATATTTTTCATTGCCCATTCTACTGGTCATTATGTGGTTCAATTTTAAAAGATGGGATCCGGTTAAGCAATCTGATAGAGGTCTAAGATGATTTTTGACCCACAGCCATATAAATAGTATTTAGTTCTAAAATGTTAACAAGCACATTTGTGTCCTAAATTATTTAACGAAGTATAATGGCTCCAGACTCCATTATTTGCCAGGCTGCTCCCTGTACCCTTATCATTTATCATACACGGACTGTCTTTTTTCTACTCAGAAGCACAGCATGGAAAAAAAACTGCATTTCACATTGAAACATTGCTATGTGAAACGTGGTGTGATAAAATGACACACAGAAGGAGAGTTTGTTTTATACTCCGGTCAACAGTTGGTCTTTGAGAATGATAGTATTTTATTTTGTGACTGATATATCAATTTTGAGTCCTAAGGTATGGATGATATAAAAGCAGGAGTTTCACTTCTCTTAGACTGTATGAATGTAGAAGATTATGAGTAATGTGGCAAACCCAGCTGAGGAGATATAGCATAGATCAAATCTAGGAGTTTCTACAACAGTGCAATGGATTCTTGGGAAATGATATCCAGTAATATTGTTGCTGATAAAGAAACCTTGAAGGCACTGCTAAGCAAACATTAATCCATGTAAACATGATTCACCCTTATTGTAAATGAAGTGAGCTAAATAAAATTGTTAGTCCCATCTTGAATCAGCCCACTGAATCAATAGGATATAATAAAAAGTCACCATTTAGCAATTTTGTTTCAATGGATCAGCACTTGTTGTGACTAGCAACTAGATTTAGGCCAATATTTCTAAATAAAACCTAGTTCCCAATGCAGTTTACCATGAATGAGAAACATAGCTAAGAAAAGACAGAAAGAAAAGTGCAGATAGTAGTGGGTTAGATATTTGTTAAATTATTTATATAATTTGCTGTAGCTTCCCATAGGACAAGGTTGAGCCTTTGGATACTGGGGCCATGTAATGATTCCACTCCACGTTGCTTTCACTTAATGTTCAGGGGGCAGTGGGAGAGAAATCTCATAATATCACAAATGGATGTCCCCTAACTTTAACTTTTAAGCAAACTAAAACATGTGAGCACCTCTGCCCTGACCTGATGTGGAAACGTTTGGCAGAGCATTCTCAGACATGATTTTCCATAAACTCTCCACCATTGTTACAGGGACCACTTGGGCTTTTCAAACTTGGGTGCAAGGTACAAATGAGTCGGTATTTGAGGTATCAGGCATTCATGCTTTTCCAACAGTTGTGATTTCATTCAAGTAGAAAAGGCACAAGGTACCAATCTCCCACACATATGTAGATTTCCATGAAGGATTGGGTGTATCAAATTAAAAGATATTCCAGTCCATATGAATGTCCATTTTTCTGTTCAATCTATATGCAGGAATATATTTCAGTATATGGAAAGGATATATGCAGATGAAGGTGAATCAAAAGGTTCCTGTACATTATAAAGAACACACACCTAAGATCACAACAACAGCCTAAAATTTTGACGTGTGACTTAACTAGAACAGTTCAGCATGCAAGCTTTCTATGTTGTAAAGGCAAAATAGTCCAATGGAATCAAGTACAGCAGTGCTCCCCAACCTTTTTATCACCGCGGACCGGTAAATGTTTGATAATTTTTCCCTGGCCCGTTTGTTTTGATTTAATAATTTTAATTTAATTAAAATGCCCCCCCGGCCGCTGACGCACATGCGTGCTAGTTGTTTCCCACTCTAGGGGGCGGTGCTCATCTCCGTACTCAAGCCAAAGAGCCAGTGTTGTGCGAGTCCTTGGCATCGCTGCAAGGAAACACTGTTTTTACTTCCTCGCGTTTTTCCCCCGGGGGCGTCTCTTTATCTGACTTGCATTTCACATGCTTTCGAACGGCTAGGTTTGGAAGCATATAAACGCAAGGAGATCATTCCAATTCCAGAGTTTATTCACAACCACTTTGGAAGACAGGAGCCGCTCTTGGCGGGGGGAGCTCCCCGTCCACGCTGTCGCCTGACCTTTTTTTAAAGCTACCGAGCCGCCATGAGGTCTTGGGACCCTTCGCCCTTCCTTGACATGAGGCCGGAGAGTGGGGGGGGCGGGAATTGGTGGCCTTCATGGAGGGGGGACAAAAACACCTCAGAGAAACCAAACGCATGCTCGGGGTGTGTGTGTGTGTGTGAGGGGGAGAAAACACACACAGTGGAAATGGCGCTCACCCGCACGGGAGATCCTCCATGACCCTCCTTCGGGGGGACCTTTGGGGGAAGCTTGAGGCCGGAAACGGAAACCCGGCTGGCTTCCGGGCATTCCTTCTTCCCCGAGGAAACCTTAACGGCACAAAGAGGTTCCCTTTCCGGCTTTGGAAGCCCCGCCCCCTCCTTCCCTCCCTCCCTCGGCGGGGGCGGGGTCACTTTCCCCGCGGCGGCGAGGCTTCCCCTGGTTTCCTCGGGCGGCCCGGTGCCGATTGATCCACGGACCGGCACCGGTCCGCGGCCCCAGGGGTTGGG
This sequence comes from Phrynocephalus guinanensis, assembly GCA_037367245.1. NCBI lineage: Eukaryota > Metazoa > Chordata > Lepidosauria > Squamata > Agamidae > Phrynocephalus > Phrynocephalus guinanensis. Next base: position 104,711,116 of record CM074735.1, read on the forward strand.
GAACACTGAAGTACAGAATACAGAGCTACAGAGCTTTGTAGTAATTTGGGAGTGTCTTCTTATGTTTCTCTGTGTTCCATAACAATAACTAAAAACTATGCATGATATCCTTTCAAGGTTTTTCCAGGCATAGCATTATCAAAAGTGGTTTACTGCCAATAATAATGCATTGTTTTATATCACTTTAATATTATTATTTTTTATTTTATTGTGTTACTATTTTATGGTTTTATTGTATGAATTGTTTGAATTTGTTAATTGTTGTAAACTGCCCAGAGTGACCTCGCTGCCAGATGGGCGGTATAGAAATCCAATAAATAAATAAAATAAATAAATTTACCATTCCCTTCTGGCGATGCTCTGAGGATCTGGTACTTTGCCCAAAACTACACAGGCTGACTCTTCTCCTACAAGACACGTGTAGACATAAACTCCCAACCAGAATTCTGTCTCAGTGAGCTGTCCATAGAATGGACCATAATGGAAACAGCAGAACAAGATGGAATTGTACAACATAAACTAACTTTCAGAAAGACCAATGGGATCTGATCTGATGGCTGCTAGCCACAGCCTTGATCTAACACACTTAGATGGCACTCCCTCCTTTCTCATGTCATTGGAGTAGCTCATAAATCCACTATACTGTATTATACAATGGTACCTCGGATAATGACTGCTCTGGATAAAAAAAATTTTTGGATAATGACTGCAAATTTCCAGGTATAGGACTGCCTCTGATAACGAATTTTCCCTATGGGCTGCCTCGGATAACGAATCGCAATTCTAAGTATAGGTCTGCCTCGGATAACAAATTTCTTCTATGGGCTACCTCGGATAATGAATTTTCCTATGAGCTTCCTCGGATAACGAATTTGCCCTATGGACTGCCTCTGATAACGAATTTCCAGCATGCATCAGTAAAAAAGAGTTATCCTGGGTGGCATTCCATCTGTACCTTTAAAGTGCACTTTATAAAGAGTTTTGAGCAAAAAAACAGGTGTCTGTGCATTTTTCCTAGGCTCTGGAATGGATTTAACGCTTTCCCATTCATTCCTATGGGAAACCGTGTTTTGGATAACGACATGTTTTGGATAATGACTAACCTTGGAGAACGAATTAAAGTCTTTATCCGAGGTACCACTCTACAAAGTTGCCTCATCCATTGCACCTTCTGCTGAGGAAACTGAGAGCTCTGGAAAGAAACCAATACTGCTACTTAGCAAGTAATTAAATTCATTTAGATAGTAAAGCATACTTTGTCCACATTCACCACCATACTCCGTGAGGCCCTCTGTCCAAGCTGAGCTTCAAAAGATGCTATTTATTTGAAAATAATTAATTAGATGGACATTCTAGCTTTCCTTAGCAGCACCAGTTCTACAGCTGCACAACATTCTTTTAAGTTCACACAGTGAGAAATGTTTCTTGCCGAGAATCAACTGTGAAGCATTTAAGAACAAAATGATGTTGAATAAAATGGACATTTTCTGAACCACCTGCTGCCAGCCGTCACACCAGAAATAAGTTCCTGATTTTATGAGACATCTGTTTGAAAAGTTTCACTATTGTATTCCAGGGCTGTTCAACTTTGAACAGGCCAAGGTCTACTTTTTCTGGCCCAAAGTGCCTGAGGGCTACTACACTAAAACCTCTACTTACGAATTTTATCCATTCTGAGCACATGCTCATAAGTAAAAACCTTTGTAAGTAGAGCAGCGGTTTCCCATAGGAATGCATTGAGAACCAATTAATCTGTTCTGGAGGGAACAGATTTCAAGGCACCATGGCCCTTGAACTGCCCCTCTCGGCTGAGACAGTGGGCTGGCAGACCCAGAACTTTGCTGGGGCAACGGTGGTCCTTGGGATTGGGGGAGGGAGGGGTGGAGAATTTATCCTGTCACTTTTTAAATTGATGGCTGACGGGCTACTTTTGAACCCTTTGTGGGCTACCAGTAGCCCACGTTCTACCTGTTGGACAGGCCTGTTCTATTCCATTTTGATTTGGGAGAAAGAGGGAGGACTTATCCTTTAACATTTTTGTATAGCCCTAATTGGCGATTATTCTAAGTCATACTCGGATTGAAATCGATAGTCATTTTTGTCACTTTTTCTATCATGTAAATTTATTTGGATTCCCAGGATTTACAGAAATGAAATAGATTTGATCTAAAGCTCCATGTATGCTAGAAATGCCTGAACGCCAGGTCTAAACATCCATCTCCCTGTTTTATTGTCCCATAAAATAGCAAAATGTAAATTATGCTTTCTGTTCCACCAATCTAGTTTCTAGCAATGCAAGATGGATATTTAAAAGACATATTGATTATAAAAGCTAACTTTCATTCGGGCATGTCATTGCATTATCTCTCCATCTTCTTCCATAGTGAGGTCTTCTGAAATGTGCTAGCGGATATTACAATACTTGTTTTATGTACAAGCAACATTTATCTATGAAGCAGAAATGTGGATGAGCTCTGCCTTGTGTCAGAAGAAAGTCCCAAAGCAAAAGTCAGAATTGTGCAAGTGGGTTTTTCTCTTTTCTAACCTACCCAGCCTAAATCTGCTCCCCAACTACTTGGAAGGGGGTACATCAACTCTTGGAAGCAACTTTTGAATGAAATAGAGTGGTAGAAATTCCCTACCCTACTGACTGACACCAATGGAGAGATCCAGTGCCTGCACACATATTTCTACTGTGTACCCTAACTGATGGAACCTTCCTAAACTACAATTTTGGTGTTGGTGCTGCTTCCTCTCCTCCTCCTGGAGATTGGCTGTCATCACAGCTACATCAACCTCAGATGTCCCACCTACTAACATTAGAATCATAGAATCATAGAATCATAGCGTTGGAAGAGACCTCAAGGGCCATCCAGTCCAACCCCCTGCCATGCAGGAACCCCCATCACAGTATTTCTGACAGATGGCCATCCAGCCTCTGCTTAAAAACCTCCAAAGAAGGAGACTCCACTACCCTTTGTGGTAGCATATTCCACTGCCGAACAGCTCTAACTGTCATGAAGTTCTTCCTGATGTTCAAATGGAATCTCTTTTCCTGTAGTTAGAAATCATTTCCCAGAGTCCTAGTCTCTGAAGCCATCCAAATTATTTATTGAGGTCTTTCATCCAGTAATCTCCTTCCTGTCCTTCTTTTCTACCTGCATTTAAGTGAATGATCCATTAAAGCACTCTGCACCTTTCATTTCTCATTATGTGACTAAGCTACTCTATTTCCCCGCACTTCATAGGTTTTATCTTTCCTTGGCCAGGTAGGTCAGTTTTCAAAAATGAAATGTCAGAATCTGGAACCCAAAAGGCAGTTGGTTTAGAAAAAGAACATAAAAACGTAACCTGAGAAGGATGCTGGGGATGGAGTAAGAAAGGCTGGAATGATACATGGATGATATCCAACTCTATCTCTCAATCTAAATCTGAAAATGATATTTTGCCTCTAGATCAGTTTCTGGTGTCATTTATGGGTGGCATGAGGGCAAATCGAGGTGCTCCAGGGTGGTAAAAGAGGCAGATGAAGGCAGCAAGTGACCTCGCTGCCAGATGAGCAGTATAAAAATCTAATAAATAAATAAATAAATAAATAAATAAATAAATAAATAAATAAATAAACCTGTGCTGGATGGCTTTACATTCTCGCTGAGATCACAGGTGCAGAGCTTGGGTGTGCTCCGAGTTTGTATTTGAGCCTGGCTGCCCAGATTTCAGCAGTGGTCAGGAGGACCTTTATTTATTTATTTATTTATTTATTTATTTATTTATTTATTTATTTATTTATTTATTTATTGGGCTTGTATCCCGCCCATCTTCCCAAAGGGAACTCTGGGCAGCTAACACTGATAAAACCAGAAACCAATAAAAACCAAGAAAACAAAACATAAAACAGCAAAAAGAGCAAAAAGCAAGATGGCGGCAGGCCCAGGCGAGAAGGAAGGGGGGGAAGCTAAGTAACAAGGTCGCCAAAGGCCTCTCGAAAAAAGAGGGTCTTCAAAGTTCAAAGGAACTTTGCACAGTTAAAACTCAAGTGTCTGCAATCTCCATTCCAGGAGATGTATCACCTTGCCAAAGTGACATATGTCTTTGTTTCATCCCAGCTGGATTACTGTAACACACTCTGAGTGGGGCTACCTTTAGAAAGTGTTCGGTGAGTGCAAAATGCTGCAGCCAGATTGCTAACTGGGGCTGAGATCACATAACAGCAGGTCCAACCCATTCCCTGGCATAATTCAAAGGGCTGGTTTTAACCTATACAGCCCAGAATGACTTGGTTTCAAGCTACCTCTCTCCTTTTGAGCCTGTCTGGGTGTTGAGATCATAAGGGAAGGCCTTTCTCTTGGTTGCACTGCATCACAGCTGTGTCTCGTGAGGACATGTCACTGACCATGGGAAGTCAGACTGGCCCCATCTTTGCTGTCCTTCTGCATTCAGACAAAGACTTTTCTCTTTGATCAGGCTTTCCCTTAATGACTATCTGTTTCAAGAAGATTGTTGCTCCTTATCACTTTGAATGAGTTTTTGGTGTCAGTTTTGTTACCAAAGAACCTAGTCTCTTTGCAATCGGTCTTTTCATAACCTTGAAAACAAGGCACTCTACATCCACAGAAGCAACTTTGAGAAGGCTCAGTGGAGGAAGAAAAGGTAAGAACATCTATTTTATTTTATTTTAAAAGTACTTTCTGTTCTAGGATCTAAGTGGATGTTCTTGGGGTCAAGGAACAGACAGATTTTTTTTTAGCAAACATGCTATCAGAGTTTGGAAAGGTTGCCCTAGGAACTAACAAATTTCCTAGCACATATTTTGGGATGCAGAGATCCATTGACGTTTTGGTGCTCATATTAGAAATGTGAATTTTTTTGTTAAATATTCTAAAACTGATTTATGCTGCCAAACAAATTTTTCATGATTCACCTGAATAACCTGCAAAACTAGAAAACTGAAATGTATAGATGTTCATCTGCAAATATGACCGTGAAAGTGTGGATTGGTTTGAATTCTGGAAAGCAAACAAACCTTGATGCAATACACAAATCCAAGAGAGAGAGAGAGAAGGCGAGTCATCTATGCATTCTTCTCACATATTAGTGAAATGGGCTCGCAATGACTTTTTGCTCTTGAACCCATATCTCCCATATCCAGCTCAATGTGTACAGTCTGAAAGTGATTTTTCTGTGTGTGGGGGAAAAAACTGTGCAGAAGTTGGAAGAACTTCATGGCAGAGAAAAGTTGCAAGGATACTAAAAGGTACTTCTGCATTTGCTTCCTCCAGCACATCTCTTCATGTGTGAAATGCAGTCCATCACAATAATATTTTCAATAATATTCAAAGAAAATGATATGATAACAAGACCATGATATTTTAAATTGAATGAATTTCAAGATAGTTAAGAATTAGGTTCCCAGAGGAATGCTTTATGTCACAAGCTATGAACACTACTGTTTAATGTACACTCATGCTCCATCTGCTTCCTTTTCCATTATTCGAATCTCCTAACCAGTTCCTCATGCACACTTTTCAGCTCCATGCTGTGTTTTCTATTTATTGAATACATTTCTCACTTCAGCATTTTTCCACCTGAGCTGGCAGTTGTGGCTTTTATGGCTGTACACAGGCAGGTCTCCATAGATTATGAACTTCATATTTTTTCATTTGCCTCATGCTTCAGTTCTCCAGCTTAGTAGGCCCTAAAATGTGCAAATTGAGAGGTGTTTTGGAGTAACCGTTGCTATTCTAGGCCATTGACTTGTCATCAATTAGATTAAAACATTGGTTTACAAAAAATAATGTTTTCTCTTTACTTCATAAAAAATAAAACACTTGGAAAAGGAAACCCAGCTGTGCTAAGAGGAAAATTACTTTATGTGAGTAAGCAAACATTTTCTGGTCAAGACTACAATGTATTATTCAAGCCCATTTTACTACATCAGTGTTAAAGTCATGGTTGTTATACATTGTTACCAGTAAATTGGGAGGGGATAATGGAAACTCAACTTGTTTGCAAAACTAGGTCCTCAAATTAGTAAGGTGCATGTTTTCTCCCAAAGCTCACTAGCTTTACTAGGACCAGTTGCCTGCAAACTTCAGGATTTCATAGAGCTCTTCTTTTAATTTAAGTAAAACAACCAATCATGAACTGCAAACATAGGCCTATTAGTTCCATCAGCAAGACTGGTAGAAAAAAACCCAAAACTTTTCCTCTTTCTTCCCCTTCATTTATGCACTGTAAAAATCTCTTGCAAGTAGTTTGAAAACCTTTTGGATTGAGGTCACAGATTTATTTTGGATGCATTTTCATTCCAATCAGAGAGGGACAAGGAAGGAATCTCTTCAAGGTATGTGAGGACTATGAACAAATTTAGGGCAGCGGATCCTTCCACCACATAAGAACCGGTCTAAATGGATAAGAAAATCACAGAAACATGTGATTGATTCTTGTTGAGAAGGGAGAAAGATTAACCAGGCATTTGAACGGTACACTGGGGGATTTATAATCTTTTAAGATAGGAGTGAGGGAAATGCAGCCCACCAGATGTTGTAAGGCTGCAACTCCCAGCATTCCTCACCATCGGCTGTGTTGTCTAACCCTAGCCAGAATTCACCAACAACTGGAAGGCTGTATTTAAGGGCATAAGGAGAGGCATGGTGGATCAGATTAAAAACTATTAGATTATTCCAAATACTTCTGGTTTATGAAGTCTGAGTGCTTCTGTACCCGTGACTCAAAACACAAAGAAATGGCCCAATATTGTTCTACAATATTTTGGTCATTTTGTTGGCAAGAAAAAAAATTGCCAGGCTTTACATAGCAAAGGGCAGCATGAATGTCGCCCTTCCCATTTGCCAGGACATTTGAGCCTTTTTGAGATTGTCTCAAGGGAGTTCCTTTGGTTTATGCACTCCCCCCCCAAGGCAATTCAGGGCCTCTTGCAAGCTTAATTGCCATTCAGGACAGATATCAAAACATCATTTTCCCCCTCCTAATTTTGTTTTAAACATGCCTGCCCTTTGTTTATGCCTCATGGTACAGTGATCAAACAGCTGTACTGCAGCCAAAACTGTGCTCTTGACCTGGGTTCATTCCAAGGTCAGGAAAATGAGTCACCCCCTGCCTATTGCGGGGGTTAGGGACCCGATCTTACCCGCAATAATTGAAAATCCACAATATGTGGATGCAGGTCGGATCAGGCCTGGGGGGCCTAGCTGGCGACTCTTTTAGTTACCCCCAGTCTGGAACTGTCATGAACGGGCCTGCAAGGGCCTTCCCGGGCCTGTCAGAGGCCCCAAAACGGCTTCCGTATGCACCGGAAGTGAATTCTAGTAAACCAGAAGTGACCTCTGGATCACTGACAAGCATTTCTGAGGACTCTGACAAGCCTAAAAAGGCCCTTGGCGGCCTCAGAAATGCTTTTCAGCAATCTAGACGTCACTTCCAGTTTACCAGAAGTCACTTCCGGTCCATGCGGAAGCCCTTTTGGGGCTTCTGACAGGCCTGAGAAGACCCTTGCAGGTCCATTTGGGACAGCACCAGTCCTGGGGTAAGTACAGGAGGCCTAAAACAGGCTTTTCCCCCCTTACGCCAGGTTATTTTTTTATATACTATGGTCCCGCGATATAGAGGGACTGCAGTATATGTACCACCAAAGGGTCGGGGGTTACTGTACCCAGGTCACTGGGTGTGGGACAAAGTGTAACCTGCATAATTAAATTGTAAACCACCCAGAGAGGACTTTAAGTACTTTAACTATACAAGCAGCATTGTTTTGCACTCTAACCAACGAATCAGTAGCTCTCTCTTTTTTTAAACTAAATGATTAGTTTATTTTTAAAAAATTAATTGTTTTTTTTAACAAATCATTATAAAACCTAATAATTTAGTGAATGAATTGTTTATGCTAGTTGGGAAATTCTGGGAACTGCTATCCAAAAAAGTAATTTAGCAAAATAAAGTGTGAAAAGGTCCTCTTTACTTACAGTTACCATCTATAGTTAAAGTTACCCCTGAAAATAGTGCCTCAAAATTACAAACACTGGCACTGTTCATGTAGAGTGTATCTTACTGAATACAGTTAAGGTTTACCAACAAACCACTCTGTCCAGGTTCAATCCACCCAAATCTTCACTCACAATTATATTAGAAGCATTTGGGGTGGTCCATTGGTGTCTTAAAAGAGATGTAGCATCTGAAAGACAGGTGATTTTCCATCTTATCTTAAAAAGCATCAAGGGATTTTTAAGGCCAATTCTGGGGCTGTCAGTATAATAAACAATTTAAAAACCAGGTTTTTTCCAGTCACTTTAACACACACACACACACACACACACACACACACACACACACACACACACACACACACACACACACACACACACACACAATTGCAAGACAGAATATTACTGCAAGGGAGGCAGGGGATCAGAAATGACAATGCTACTGCCTTGGTGCAAATGCGGCATTTATATTTCCTGCTGGCAGATGCATTTGCCAAGAAATGTCTAATGTAATAAAATTAGACAATTTAAGCAGCATGGTGGATTTGACCATTTTTGCTGTCAAGCATCAATACCAGCACTTAACCCCTGAATAAAGCGATGCATGACGAAACTTAGATACATATTTTTATTTGACAAAAAACAATTTGCTATGCACATGGCCTACCTGTGTGTATATTTATGTAAAAAATATACAGGGACACAAAAACAGATGCACATACATACAATTTATGCATTTCTGGCTGCAAGAAATGCTTTTAAATTGAGATGTATGGGCGGGTGAAACATAAACCTGATATCCTTTGCTTTCACCATTAAATAATGTTACAGAAAGGTAATAATGCACAAAACATACAGTGATCGCCCAAATGCTGTCTAACCCTATCAAACACAGGTCAATGCCATCTGAATTGCTCTCAGAAATTCCCTCCACTGGAGCTGGTGAATGCTTTGGAAGTACAGAAAGCCTAGAATTGAGACAGAATTACACTAGCATTGTGTAAATAATCAAACTGTGACCTATGGGGTTAAAACCTATAATTGGAGTGATACTTCAAAGAGATGACTACTTGCTCAGTGCTATTTTGTGCAGCCAGATAGGAAGATGACTTCTGGAGATTTTTATTGGCCAGCACTGCTTCGGCAAAAGTGATATTTTCAACAGCTGCTGGTGCATTTGTGCTCTGACAAATTAGAGGCTAAAGTGAAGCATTAAAGAACATCAAAGCCTTCATATCATGTAAAAACAAGCAAGCATTCCAACTAGATGTATTTTACAGTGAATTAATAATGCAGATTTACATACAGAATGATGCTTTTAAAGCTTCTATCATTTATATAAAGCTGTACAACCCCTTCTCCTCCTCCCTGGTGTTATTTGTACACATTGAAAATGTTGTAAGCTTGGTGATATGGATGGTGGTGTGTGTGTGTGTGTGTGTGTGTGTGTAATATTTTGGAAATATATATTCTGATTAGCAGGCCTTTATCTCTTATTTTGGCACTTGCTATGTTGTCATTGGTGTCATTTATATGGCTTTGTCACAGCTTACAGCTGCGCAATAATATCTATATAGTTGTACACAGCATGGATTTATTTATTTCAGGTTATTTCTCACTTCAAATAGAGTTCAAATCCTCTTCTCTTAGTTAATGCAATTCCTCACATAGGAAGACTATGCATTATAAATCAGATTCTTCTGATCATCTGGTTTTGAAATCAAATCCGGAAGCCTTTAGGAATGAACACCAGTTGTTAGTAGGGTGCAAATCTTGGAAAAATATTTTTAATATTCTAACTTATTCTATTAGCCATTACCTTAAAAATATTATATTACTATTGTTGCTTGTCATTTTATAACTATTAACTAATATAGCAATGCTATATTATATATGCATTATATTAAATTCTTAAATAGTTTTCTTAAAAGGCTATGGAAAATATAGAAATACAGAAATATAGAAATATAGAATATGATTAAATTAATAAAAGTAATAAAAAGTAATAAAAACTAGAGATGGGCACGACTTGAAAAAAATTTTTTTCGAGTTGTCGTTAGTCGGGCCGGTTCCGTTTCGGCTCGTTTCCGTTTTTCGCGAAAATTTGCAAAAATTAGTCGGTTCGTTTTTTTTCGTTTTTTCGTTGTCGTTAGTACTGGTTTGGGGAGGGGGTAGCGGGCTCCTGGAGGGAGCTGCAGGAGTCAGCCAGAGCCACAAGTGACGGACTGGCAGACTCTTTGCACCCGCTGTGTCTCACGTACTTGCATGTAGTGCAATGCAAGTAGATCTGGCTTAGGGTTAAGACGGCTTAGCGCAACGGCTAGGGTTAGGCTAGTTACGGGTGAGGTTACGGTGGGTATTGGGGTGCATCTGGGTGCCTCTCTGACCCACTTAGAAGGACAGTGTACTGCCGTATGGGTTAGGCTTAGGGTTTGGGTTTGGGCTACGATTAGTGGGCTGTTTATGCCCGATTGGCACATCCCAGAAGTCTCTGTGGTCAACCTGGCCAAGTGGCCATGCGATTGGTGGAAAATTTGCATGGTCTACTCCCATGGGAGAGCCCATCATTGCAAATGTGCAGGTGTAAAAAAATAAAATAAAATAAAATAAAATAAAATCAACAGAGACTTTTTTTGCAAGAAAAACCCACTGCTGCTACTGTAAAAATTCAAGCATTTAAAATAGCTAATTTTCGCATGTTTCTGTGGTGCTTTGGTGGGGTTTTGGGCAACAATTTCAAAAAAAAAATATGCGGTCGCCATTTTGGATCCCCCCCACCGCATGGCAAATGGATGCGCCCTCCCAGCCTGGTACAGTCAGCAAAACCTAGCCATGCGATTGGTGGAATGGCTCCAAAACTTTGCATGGTCCACTCCCATGGGCGAGCCCATCATTGCAAATGCGCAGGTGTAAAAAAATAAAATAAAATAAAATAAAATAAAATCAACGGAGACTTTTTTGCAAGAAAAACCCACTGCTGCTGCTACTGTAAAAATTCAAGCATTTAAAATAGCTAATTTTCGCATGTTTCTGTGGTGCTTTGGTGGGGTTTTGGGCAACAATTTCAAAAAATATTGCGGTCGCCATTTTGGATCCCCCCCCACCGCATGGCAAATGGATGCGCCCTCCCAGCCTGGTACAGTCAGCAAAACCTAGCCATGCGATTGGTGGAATGGCTCCAAAACTTTGCATGGTCCACTCCCATGGGCGAGCCCATCATTGCGAATGCGCAGGTGTAATAAAATAAAATAAAATAAAATAAAATAAAATCAACGGAGACTTTTTTGCAAGAAAAACCCACTGCTGCTACTGTAAAAATTCAAGCATTTAAAATAGCTAAATTTCGCATGTTTCTGTGGTGCTTTGGTGGGGTTTTGGGCAACGATTTCAAAAAAAATATTGCGGTTGCCATTTTGGATCCCCCGCACTGCATGGCAAATGGATGCGCCCTCCCAGCCTGGTACCAGCAGCGCAGCAGTAGCAATAGCCAAGGAGAGGGGGGCGGGGAACCCCCCCCCAAATAAAACACCCTTCTGGCCTGGTAGGTGCCCTCAGACAGTTTTCGCCTACTTTTAGGGCCGGGAATCGGTTTTTTTTTTAACTTTTAAAAACTTTTTTTCTGTGCCGCTTGGCATTGCGCGATGCAAGTAACGAGCACGACAAATCAGACCAAATTGTTCGTTCGTCGGTTCGAGCTCGAAGTCTGGGGCAGTGATTCCCGTTACCGTTTCCGTAGAGTAACGGAAACGAGTAACGGAAACGGAAACAGGAATACCGCTAAGTCGTGCCCATCTCTAATAAAAACATCCATAACTCTATTCCCCACAATGCAAAAAAAAAAAGTTAAGAACAATGCATAAATGTTGCCTGTCACACTAAAAACAATTAGCATTAAATATAAAAAGAAAAGTCATTAGTTACCCCATGCCAACAAAAATGTGTTAACACAGAATGTTGCTATACAACATATTTGGATTCTGATTATGGGGCAGGAGGTATTCTAACACGAGAACATGGGGCATGATGTAATATCATATGCCCAATCTTTTCTTATCATATGCCCAAACCCAACTTTACTCACTTTGCTTCTAGTTCGTGTCCTTGATGATAAGACATCACATGTCTCAGTGTTAGATGTTGTCAGGCTGATTCTACCTTATGGTGATTATAGTAGAGTGTTCAAAGCAGAAGGAGTGGTTGGGTCACACACACACAAACACACTATGAATTTCCATTGCTGAGATGGGATTGGAACCCAGGACCCCCAAATCCTAGACTGAACCTCTATCTGCTACAATATGTGGGCTTTCATAATATCTGTCTAATCAATGGTGAATGGAGCTAAAGTCAAGGATTTATATTTCCTGGAAGATTGCAAAGAGACAATGGACAGAATCCTGTTGATGTTCATGTAAGGTTTATGTAACTTGTTTCAGCAAATTGTGAATAATTGTTGAGGCACTGTGGAATGACTCAGTCACATCTCTGGCCCCATGCTCATTTGCACAGAAGAAATATGTTCTGGATCCTCATCAATTAGCAGCAGAAAGGTATACAAAACATACAAACAAGATTCTGGCCAACAATTTTAAAGAAAGTTGTACCTACTCAACCTGTTGTTGCTCATAGTGTGCACACAGTCATTAATTTTGCCTGGTTATTTTTTCTGCCCAATTATATCTCACTATGCACCAAGCACATCTGATCTCCCCTGATTTTGGAAGCTAAGCAGGGTCGGCCCTGGTTAGTGCTTGGATGGGAGACCACCAGAGAATACCAGGTGCTGTAGGTGCCTGGAGTAGGAACTGGCAAACCACTCCAGTATTCCTGCCAAGAAAACTCCATGGACGTGGGGTCATGAAGAGTAGGTCGGGACTGTAATGACAACACACACACACACACACACACACACACACACACACACACACACACACACCTGTAAAACAGTGGACCAAAGAAAACAAGAAACAATTCTGTCTCTCAGGAATATTGATAATTTTACCCTGTCACTTTCCCTATATTCACAGGATGTGATACAGCTCTAAAATAATGCTTTTAGCAGAAAAGGCCTGTCTTTAGCCTAAGTGTACAGAGGAATGCAGTCTAAATATGCTGCTAATAAGATAATGGCGAGGTACAGTACTTGAAATAGGACACTTGAAAGATGTTAGAAAATATATTGCTTGAGCAAACTTATATGTCTGCATCCAACCGCTACTCACAACTAGAATATTCTTGTCTGTCTGTGTGTCTGTCTGTCTTAACTTGTTGAAAACAATATGGCAACATACTAACAACAGTGCATGCAACAAATTACTTTGACCAAAACAATAATGTTCGTAATTATGACCTGGCTGCCTAAAAGTAATGAGCAACTCAATGAGTTCATTCTGGAAAGTAGTCATCCAAGCTGTGTTTAAAACCCTGAACCTGTGCTACTTAATAATTTGTTCTTTGTATCTGGCAAGGTCAGGTGGCATTCAAATCTTGAAAACTCATAATGGTCTGAAAACCATATTCAAACAAAATTCTCAATCTTGTAGCAAACTCTGATGCACCTGATGCCTTAGAAAAACACAAACAATATGAATATTCTCCTTTACAACAAAATCTTTTGACCTGAAGATGGATGTGAACGCTTTCTATCTGCCATTTCTGGTTAACTAGAGAAACAAAACCTTACAGGCCCACATCTGATTGGCAGTCCTAACTGAAGCAGATTATTGGATCAAATACTAATTAACAAAACAACACATATACAGTACATTCCATACTACTTCCATCTAGATTTATTGGGTGGGTCTACTCTAGTTGGAAGTGGCAAGCAACAGGATTTAGAGCACTGAATTCATCTCTATTAAAAGAACACTTGTTTACTATGAAGCAGACATAAAGTTGTGGTTTCATAGTTTCAAAAAGCATTTTTCCTCTTTAAAAGTCCTGTCTAGAGGCATGAAAAAAATGTCATTGGAAAAAATGACAGTTGTTGTCATTGATACTTCTTTCCATTATACATAACAACATTGTTTTTAAGAATGCCAGCCACTATTCATGGAGATAAAAATGGCCTAACATCATCATGTAACAATAGTTAACAACTCTGCATAACCTGGATAAACATGCTTGCCTGATTTTGCTAAAATATATTGCTAAAATATATTTTGCTGGCATGAAGCTGACCACAACTGTCTGCTAAGATTTAGCCTTGTCTGGACATTTCATATAGTGATTAGAGATGGGCACGAAGTGACTTTTTTTTTTTGTTCTGTTATCCGTTATTTGTTCTGTTATGTAACGGAACGAATAACGACCCTAGGGGCAAATTTAACATGAACCGAACCAAACTGAGAAAAATTGGTTCGGTTAGATTCGGTTCATTAATGTCTCCTACCTGGTGCTGGTCCAGAAGTCCTTCAGGGATGGCGAACCAGCAACCAGGAAGAGGAAAAAAAGCCTACTGGCCATGTGGTCTGCGGCAGTGAAAAAAAAACCAATTAAAATATGGAGAAAGGCCAGACTTCCTGAAAACGCCGCCACCGCCACCGCCCTCCTCGGGGCCTCTCGGAGGGTTTGTGGAGCGAGTGGGACTGGTCAAGGCGAGCTGCGGGCCAGGCGCAGGCTGAGCCTTGGGAGGCAGTGGCTGTCCCGGACTCCCGGGTTCCCCCTTGCCGACGCAGGCAAGGTGGCCTGGGAGGATGATGATGATGAAGTGCCGTCGGCTCAGCGGCAGATCTGCCCGCGGAGCTATATTGCATCAAGCCAGTGACCCATGCTCAAGGTGTCTGCTCAAAGACACTGCCAGCTAGAGGAAGAATTACCCTGAACGTAAGAAGAGCAAACAAAAAAAGCCCCACGCTACAGATGTAGCACGGGACCAAACCCGGAAGTACGGGTTCACTTCCGGGTTTGGCCGAGCTTTTTTTGTTTGTTTTTCTTCCTTTCAGGGTAATTCTTCCTCTAGCCGGCAGCGTCTTTGAGTGGACAGCCCAAGCATGGGTCGCTGCAGTATAGCACCGTGGGTGGGTCTGCTGCTGAGCGCACCCCGTGGAGGCCACAAACCCGGCGCCCAGCCTCCAAGTTTGCCTGCCCTGCTGGACACTTGCCTGACCGGGCCATGCCAGAGTACTTGCGCCCAGCCACCGGCAAGCCTCCGCTGCACCCAACAAGCTCCGCCTGCCCGCCGTCCTGCTGGCCACCACCGGGCACCAAAGGGGCCTGCCTGCCCAGCCAGCCAAGCCCTCTTCTTGCTTGGCAGTAGAAGCTGGGGGGGGGAAGAGGCACTGGCCCCCTGCCAGCGCCTAAAAAGAACCCCTGCTTCAGGAGCCAGGAGCGCCTCCGCCTCCGAGGAGCCTTTCGCTGCCGCCGCCACTGCTAAAAACCACCCAAACAACGAACAGGTTCGGGTTCATACACATTTTTTTACAAAATTCCTACGAACCCAAACCCGAACTGAACCAAGGGTGGGCCCGAACCAGACAAAACCAAACCATGGGTTTTCTGGTTCATGCCCACCTCTAATAGTGATAGCAATGAATATGGCAAATGGCAAAAGCAGAACTATATTTTAATTTTTCACTAATATAATCTAAGATTACATCACATTACCTAGAATTACCCATAGAAGCAGTCAAAATTACAGTCAATGTACATCAAAGTAGAAGACAGACAATATGCTCTAAATACATACATACATACATACATACATACATACATACATACATACATACATACATACATACATACATACATACATACATGTGTGTGTGTGTACACACACACATTGGATATTTATGAATTTACTCTCATAATACATCATAATAAGCACCCTCCCTCATTAATTTCCTTGAAATCTCCAGATGGAAAACAAAATATTAATTTTGCTCAGCCTTAGGCACTGTAGACAGTTAAGGTAGTCACTGAATCACTGATCTTCTATGCATTAATATTAGATTCCTTCTATGAAAAAAATGCAAGACCCTTGGGTATAGGGTTCACTTTGTCATAAATATAATGAATTGTTTTTCAACATGATTAATTTGTCAAAAATGTCAAGTATATCTAGTGGGCAGGCAAGATTCCTGAGCAAGCTAACCTACCTTATAGTCATGGTAATACTCATGGAATTATGCAAATTAATTGAGTCTTTCAATGTTGCATAAAATGCTCCTATGAGTACAAGGCATGGAACATTAGGCTGTTCAGATGCATTTTAAAAGCAGGCATCTTCGCAAGGGAGGCCTCATGGTGGAAGATGTTTTGATGCAGAATTTCTTTCCTTGCAAAGATGCACACTTTCAACCGTTTCATAGGCAAGAATTTCAGGGTTTTTTTTTTTTATTAGAGTAACTACTGAGGAGGGTATGGTGATATCTTTTCCCCTTTCAGAGAAAATGTTGCAAGACGTTTGGATGCAGAGAAAACAATGTGTGCCCTGTATTATTAGACTATGGTTTTATAACATGACATTTTCAAAACTTAAATCTGTGGAGAATATTAAAATGAGAAAGGGTGTTTTAGCAGAAATCCTGTGCACTGGGGCTTACTTCTGAGTAGCCTTGCAAGGAACCATCTTGCTACAGTGTTACCAGTGTATATTTACACAAAAGCAAACTGCTGGTGAGTTCAATAAGCCTTTTAAAAAAAAGCATGCCTCATTGTGACCAGATTGCATTTATCTATCTTTTAAGCAGTGGTTTTGATCCCAAATCAGCTATCTGGTAGAACATATTGATAGAACATTTCACTGAACTTAGTAGACAACAATTCTGCAAGATGTGAAGGATACCTCTGCTGTACTAACAAACTTCTTGATACCTGCCCACCTAGCTACACAGTCCTGCTCATCATGGTAAACCTTTCTGCTCCAGCTGTTTGTGCCCACAGTGGTTGACTGTGGCAGATTGCTGTTAATTAAAGAGTACCCCCTTTTTTGTATCATTGCACCCAATTTGCATGATGATGTTTTGTGGCGTGAGAGTTGCCCTTGTTCCCTTCCTACTAATGCTTGTCCCGGGGGTGCAGACATAAATGAGTCCAAAGCAGCAACCTTCAACGAACCTTTATTAAGCGCATAAACAGACTCTTGGTCATCACCAGCACAAGTTTCTTTTACCCCAAGCAGTGGATCAAAAATCCTCTAATTCCCCGAGTGTAGTATCAGGCTGCACCACCCATCATGCCACCGCGAAATTCCCTTCAACATCAAAGTCTGGCCATACCTTCAAGAGGGGGTCCACCTCACCCATCACTCCCATCCATGTGACTCCAGGCTATTCCACACTCTCAAAGTGCCTCATTTCTTGCTCAGCTTCTCCCCAAGGGTAGCACGACATCGCTCCCACTCCTTCCGTAACTCATGCTGCATCTCCCTTCTCTGGGCTTCCTGCTCGAAGAAGGCACAAACCGCTTCCTTTCCTCTTTCCACATGTTCTGCCTCCAATATGGCAATTTCACCACCTTTTTCTCCTTCCATTCCTGCCATGCCAACTCTCGCAGGAGTTTGAAGGTGGCCCATTCCTCTGTCCAGGGGTCTTCCTTCACTATCTCAACTATCTCCTCCACCCGCTTCTCCTCAGTGTCCATTGCCCAACTGCCCAGTGCCATCTCTCTGGTTCTGTCCATCCCTCTTTCTTCAGTCTCCTCCTCGCCCCTTTCCTTTCATCCCAACTGTTGGTATCTCCTCACTCCTTTTCTCTGCACCTTCCCCTAAGGGCTCAGTGGTTTCTCACAAGGGGCTGATGTCTGGGTGGTGGTGGGGAGACTCTTGGGCAGGGGTTGGCACACCCTCTTTCTCATAGGCATGCAAGTTCCATGCAAGTTGAAAAAAGGAATTCTTTAACAAGGTCAGTGACACCACTCATGTAAAGGCACAGTGACACAACAGGATGCAGGCCATTATCTCCATATCAATTTTCCTCCTTGATGAAATGTTGTTTGCTAAATGTATACCTGTATGGTATATAAATATAATAATGGGATATAAATAAAATAAATAAATAAATAAAATAAAAATAAATAAATAAATAAATAAATAAAGACATATACTGTTATTCATTATAAGGTAATGTGGTACTTTAGTGAACAAAATGGCACGTGTATTATTCACTATAGGCTGAGGTAACTTCATAGCTTCATGCAACATAAAAATATCCATGTTCTGCTTTCTGCACATATCTGGAGGAATGTAGAGCTGGCTGCAGTTGTCTGACTTTTTTTCCAATATATCTACTATAAGCATGACTTCAAGATCTAAGATATTGTAGTAGCTCTGTTGGCTGGAATCAATATACCCACAATGCTATAATTAGCCCTTTCCATCACCACTTTCTCCATAGGAGAGTAGGGGGTCTGAAGAGGTGAAACTTTTGCTTGCATGGAGGCTTTACACATGAGCAAAAACCTGGAAAAAGTGGACCTACTGTTGATATGGAGAAAACGACAGAGAAGGAAGGAGCTAGCCAGTCCCTCATAAGTGGGTTGGTAACAAAAAAAGGATTGTGACTGAACAACTAATCTATTATGCACAGGTTTATCAAGGGCATCAGAGAAGCAAGAAGTTAAGGATTTTTTTAACATTTTAAAATTAGCACACTTAAACCCAAACTTAACAATGAGTTTTTGTCAAATCAGGCATCTCAGCTAAAAAAAAATGAAACACTTCCATCATTTCTAGAATGGGTGTGAATATCTGTTACCAAAACAAGGCACAGCTACACTTCTAAAAGCTGTCTTATGCAGTTAACACAATTTGCTTTCTTATTATGTTAGAAATTATTTTTAAAGGAACAAAATTTTTAGATATTCCATTTTTCAAATATGCCATTCTTGAAATCTTGAAGTCTAAAATTTCCAATTTGCTTGGGGTGAAAACAATAATGGTAGGATAATGTGCTTTAGCTGCTTCTATTTCTCATTTTGTTCCAATAATAATGGTCTCTTCTGCTTTGTTCTCCTGTGCCTTATATTCAAATGTCCTTTTATCAAAACTATGCTGTGTTATATGCATGCAAACACCTGCTAAATGTTGGCATCGAAGGGATGATACAGTTGTCAAACATAGATTCATAGTATTTTATTTTTTTGTTGGAAATTAGAATAATCTTTGGGATATAGCTTGAATTACCCAAAGGATTGAGCTCAGAAGGAAATTATATTCCTCCGCACATCTATTGTGTCCTTCGATATCACTGGAATCCCTGACAATAGAATGTATTCTCTCTGTCCCTGCTTGCATGGAAAAGCTATTAGCAGCACTTGCAAAGCAGCTACTGTACATATGTGCAACAAGAAGCGACTGCAACCCTGTGACTAAATTTATGAACATGAGATGGTATTTTTCACTGCCTGTGTCAGCAGACCCATGGAGAGCAGCAGGAAAGACAGGCAGCATGCAGCCTCTACACCCACTAAAATGCCATAGAGAATTTTCTTCTGATCATGTGTAACAAAAGCTTATTGCATGGTGGGCATAATCATTTTTCAGATGGCATAACCCATCCACTTGTGTGCACAGAGGGGTCATAAGCCCTATGTTGTTTTTCCAACAGAATGCATAGTCCAATCCTAAGCACGCGTTCTCCCAATTTCTGTGTCTTCCTTCCTTTCTTTTTTTTTTTATCCAAGTGTCCCTCCCTAGGGACTCACTGTGCTCTCTTTGCAGGATAGATCCAGGGTTTCTTTTCTTTTCTTTTGTCTTCAGTAGGTGGTGAACTCACAGAGAGAAACTCTTTTCCTCAATGTTGCTAAATAAACATTCTAACTAATTAGTGATTTGAACATGGGTAAAGTCCCAGAGAGTAGCTACAGCACTACCCTCAAAAATATGCATGTTATTATGTTATTACCAAATACTAGCTACTATAGGGTCCCAAAGGCCACACTGTGCATTTTTCAACACAAAAACATAGCACGGTCTCTGGCTCCCTCCAAGGGCCAGTTTTGATAATTAGGTTGTAAAAATACATATTCTTAGGGGTTTGGTTTTCTTTTAATATGTTTAGTATTTTCTGACTGTGGAAAAGTGAAACCCTGATACCTATATTGAGGATATGGCTGAGTATGTGTGTGTGCCATGCTGTATTAACAACATGCACTGGATTGTGGCCATTTGTTCAGGGACAGCCCGAGAGGTTTCACTGCCTGAGATGAAATCAATGGAGTTTCTCCCATTTCGTGCATGACAGCTAACTAGACTGGCATATGAATTTCAGTTAATCACTCAGCATCTGGTGGTGCAGCATCTTCCAATTTATCTCAATATAGAAAGCTACCTTGCGAAATGCTGGCTGTAGTTCTGTCCTCCCATGAGCTTCTGCCTAAAACACCTGGTTCAATTTGCCTAATTGTATGGCTATCTCCATACTGTTTCTCTGTGCTGGCAATACAGCTGCCCCTGCTTTCAAATGGAAGTTGGCAAACAGGATTAGGTACATCCGTAGTTAATCAAGAACTGACTTAATTCTCCACCACCACTTGTATTAACCACATTGCACTTGCTTTTTCTCTTTGGACAGGTCATAAAGTACATGAACTGGAATGATGGAAAGTCTTTGAGTCTGAGTCCCAAATCTGTATCTGAGTCTTTGGTACCAAGTCCTGAGTCCAAGATCCAAGTCCCTATTTAAAAAATGCTCCCTCCCCACCCCAGAAAAACAGAGGGGTGTGTGGATTCAAGTAAATGCCCAGAAAAAAAGCCCGAAATAAGCTGCTGGCACAACTTAAGTCTGACTTGATAATGAGTCTCACAACTCAAGTCCCCTTTCCTGGCTTCGGGAAAGTCCAGTGGGAATCTTCCACAATTGTTTCGAACAAAATAGAGAGCAGTATTCTCTTCTGGGATATATTAATTCATATCCAACACTTCAATCTTTCATCCCCAACTACAGCTGACAGCTTGACCCTAGTCAACCGATGGACTCCTAGTTCCTGTTTGGCTCCTAAACTTCAGCCTAGTCAGCCTTACAAATAATAATGCCCAGACTCTGTTTAGTGTGAAAGACAGTCAGAGGAGGTAACCCCCCCCCCACATTTGCAGTACTGTTCATAAAAATAATACAGGAATTCCTCTTTTAAAATATCCTCTGCTCTTCTTAGGCCGTGGTCACACCTGGGTTTCGATCCTGATCTTCTGAAGGTCCGGCTTTTCCTCTTCATCCCATCACGTGATTGAATAAGTGGGACAGGAGTTCACATGTCAAAAGCTGGTTTCTTTTTTAATTTTAAAGTGCAGTTCATCCCCCCTTGGCCAGCAGGTGGCACTAGCATTTGAAAAAAAGGACCACTTGGCTGGGGGAAATAAAAAACTTGTAGGACCAGATAGAGCTGCCTGTTTCTCCGAAGGAGAAAAGCAATTTAAAAAACATAGCCAATTGGCCCCAGGAACAGCCGGCCGGTGCTATGAAAAAAAAAGAAAAAGAAACCCGGATCATCTGTGTGGTCCTCCTTAAAAGCTGTGTGGTGCCTCCTTAAAAGCTGGATTTTCAAAGTGAGGCAAAAATTTCCCTACCTCTTCGGTGAGTCACAGAAACCTCGTTTCAAGGGGCATTACCGGGTTTTCGTTTTTCTTTTTTCTTTTCAAAAAGCCCGGTGGCCATGGGGATGGCATTTGTATACATGGGTTATCTGGTAATTTAAATTGCTTTTAAAGGGACGTGGGACCGGGTTAGAGGGGGGAAAAGCAGGGTTTTTTAAAAAATCACCAATGGTCATAATACCCCAGGGAGCCTAACCAATGAACAGTCATGCCACCTGGAGGATTTTTGCATTTGTAGGTCAAAAAGAAAGATTCCAAGCCACAAGGTCTGGTGAAATGTCAGGAAGAAAAACTTCCAGATTATGGCCAAATAGCCCGAAAAACTCACAAAACTATTAGAGAGGAAATTTCCCCATCTCCATCTATTTTCTACGCGTTTTGAACAATAGAATAGTTGTTAATTCCCCAAATCAACATCTTCCTTGGGAATCCATGTGAGGAAGATGAAGGTGATTCAAATAAAACTCAGTTCCTGTAATCGAATGTCAAAGGAATAAACAATGTTAGCCCTATAATCGGTTTTCTCCCATTCATCCTTGTTAGACACCTGGCAGTTCCACACAAAATATCTATGGATTTTGTTCAGCTCCATGGAGCTAAATTTTATTTAATCGAAAGGAACGGAGTCAGGCATTTCTGATGCAAGTTTGTGAATTTGTTCAATTTACCAAGCAGGCAGTGCCACTTTTAAATGCTGTGTATACCCCGGCAGCTAGCACTGATTTATTGAACTGAGCTGTCTGTTTGCAGTAAAGGCAACTGGCCTCCTGAGTCCTGGTTTAATAAACAGGAGTTGGGTCCAAGTGAAACTGTTTAGCACCAGGGTTCTGGGAGGGTGGGGGATAGAGTATAAACTAAGCACTCTGATTACTAGCTGCAAGTCATTATATCCATGTAAATCACCTGGAATGAAGTTTTGCAGAGATCTGTGTTCACAAAGTGAAAAGATTCACCAGGAGCACACCTCTTGTTATACATATGTAACATCTGCACACCTGCAATAGAAAAAAAATTGAGCTATATGAAAATTTAATTTACATTCTGTTCAAAGAGCCTCATAAGAGTATTAAATATGGCAGCTGGGGATGGCGGCGGAGATATGCAGAGGACTGGAACCCACACGTGTAATTTCGTTAGACCCAGTTCCTGTGAATCATGCTCTTTAAATAAGAAGCATGAAACCCATTTTTGGAGTATTTGCCTGTGAGGGCAAATGGAGATCCAAACAGTCACTCCAGCTCACACAAAGGGTTTGTTCATATCAAGAAGAGTTTTGATTTGTGCTTACTTGTCCTTTTTAAAATTATTATTTAAGACATGTTGGTTTTGATTGACTAGCTTGTTTATTTGTTATTTTAAGTTGTATAAGGTGTTTTATTGTATTTTTTCATGCTTGTAAACCCACTGAGAGTGGCTTTCTGCTAGATGGTCATGATATATAAATAAATAAATAAATAAATAAATAAATAAATAAATAAATAAATAAATAAATAAATAAATTTTGGTTGGACGGTGTCATCGATGCAACCAATATGAATTTGACAAAACTCCGGGAGGCAGTGGAGGACAGGAAGGCCTGGCGAGCTCTGGTCCATGGGGTCACGAAGAGTCGGACACAACTGAACAACTGAACAACAACAACGAACAAACTTTGAAAAACTGCCATCTTCTATATGAGCAAGACACAAACACATGTGAACCATTTCACAATGCTTAAGCATATGTGCTTAATAAAACTTCATCCAGCAAGTAGATTCATATAATATCAGAATAATATCAGAATATCATTTGCATTACCAGCTAATGGTTTAACCAGTTATTGGTAAAGTGGAGTTAGGGAGGATTTGGAGGGCAGAAATGGATACCCCAACCCCATGAATCTCACAAGCCAAGAAATCAGCAATATGGTAATTTCCTCTTCTAGCTACTGAGTGCTGGCTTGCTTTCACTTTTTCTAACCATCCCCATGATCATCTGTGGAGATTCTTAGTCATCCAGGTGAGGTTGTCTGGGGGTTGAGTCACGGCAACTGGACTTCATTTTTTGTGAGACTGAAATGTTTTGCTACTCATTTGAGTAGCTTCTCAAGTCAGACTGAAGAGTAAAAGAAGAGACTGATTGAAAAAGCTACTTGGATGAGTAGCAAAACGTTTTGATCCCACAAAAAAAGAAGTCCACTTGCTGTGACTCAACTCCCAGACATTTCCATGATGAGAAAGCTGAACTCAGATAAAATTCACAAACACACAGCTTTTATGAGAGACCATTGAGGGTTTCCTCCTCAAAAGATGCAAAAGGGAAAGAAGAAAAAGGACAGAAAATGCCCATATTAATCAGCCAAACCTCACAACCTGATCAGGGTTGTCCTTTTTTCAAGCAGACAATAAGTGGGTTCTTAGGAATGTTGTGCTCACTGAATTTAGAGGGATTTAAATGTTATAGAACAGGCCTGCCAAACAGGTAGACCGCGGGCTACTGGTAGCCCTTGAAGGGTTCAAAAGTAGCCCGCTGGCCATCAATAAAAAAAGTGAGGAGATACGTTCTCCACTCCTCCCTCCCCCATCCCAAGGACCACCATTGCCCCAGCAAACCCACTGTCTCAGCCGAGCGGGGCAGTTCAAGGGCCATGGCTCATTGAAATCTGTTCCCTCCAGAACAGATTAATTGGTTTTCAGTGCATTCCTATGGGAAACCGCTGCTCTACTTATAAATGTTTTTACTTATGAGCATGTGCTCAGAACAGATAAAATTCATAATTAGAGGTTTTAGTGTAGTAGCCCTCAGGCACTTTGGCCCAGAAAAAGTAGACCTTGGCCTGTCCAAAGTTGAACAGACCTGTTATAGAAGTTTAATTTAAAAATTGTTTTAATAATTATTAGATGTCCTTTTTTATTATAGTTTCTCATGGCATTTTTTTAAAGTGATCATTGTGGCAGATAACAAACATCCATCCATCCATCCATCCATCCATCCATCCATCCATCCATCCAAATAAATAAATAAATAAATAAAAGGTAGTGGCTAAAATGAATAGTTTTGGCCCTTGACACCTTTCCCCAAGCCTCTCTGCGTTATTAACTTGCAACCAGTTTGAGAACAAGAGGGAACAAATGAGAAAGAGAACTGGGAAAGATTACAAAGTAGATCTTCTGGAAGGAGGTATGGACAGAGGTTATTTTTAACAGAATTAACAGTCCCTAGCTCCCCAAGGATTAGTTTTAGGGGCAGAACATGGGACTTGAAAGCCCATGTTTGTTTGCTAACATTTTATCCCATTTTGAAGATTATTGCAGCCAAATGTCACAAAGCAAAGATAGCAAAGACAATAATACATAAGCAGGACCTGGCAAAAATGGAAGCTTCTAGTATCACCACATGCTGTGATGATGCCAGAATTACAGCAAGATAACAGTTTCTCTGATTACTGAAACACAACTATATTTCTGAAACATTGGCTTTTTGTTACAGTCAAAATCAGAAGAGGCGACTTGTAATTTCATTTGTTCTGTAACTACTGAAAAGGACCTCTGAATCTCAGGAAAATGGCAGATAGCTCAATTATAAAAGATTGTACTTGATGATTTTTCGCTGGCATTATCCCATGATTGCTATCTTATGACTTCAAATAATAGGTCAGTTTTGACCAGCATCAAACACAGCTCTAGATATTTTATGCAATTCACTGAACACCTGCATGACAAACAAACATTCTTGGAATGAAGTTCACTGATTTGAATAAAATGGGCTAAAAAGTGGTCCTAAGTATTTAGCTTATCCTTTATTGAGCATGCTTAGATGGCAACTCTATACATGCCAACTTGTGAAAAGTCTTCCTAGTTTTTTTTTACTTGAGTGAGCACATACATGTTGATATAGGGGTGGGCAATTCCCTATATCCCTACTGGTTCCAAAACGACCCGCATGAACCCAGGTGGTGTTCTGAAGCCTCGAACACATACACAGCCAATGTCTTACCTTTGTATGTGCCGGCATGGAGCTGTGCTCCAGTGAAGAATCAGGCTGCAAGGTCATCTTTTCTGCTTTGTGGTGCTGGCCAATCAGACATGGAGGTGGGATAATGTCTGACCCTACACAGCTCCTGATTGGCCAGCACCATGGAGGAGCAAAGATGACATTGCAGCCTGATTCCCGATTGGAGTTTAACCCTGCACGAACAAGACAATTGGCTATGTGTGTGTCAGAGGCTTCGGAACACCACCTGGGTTTGTGCGGGTCGTTTGGGAACCTACTGGGAACCTAATTGTGATCAGTATATATGCCATTTTACATTGCAAAGAAAGTCAGGTCCTTGTTCCATGAAAGTTCTAATATTTTCAGTATCTGGATATTTAACTGTATGCTTATGATAATTCTCTCTCAACAGCAAATGACTAACTCTTTCTCTGTGCCAAACTGGATAACAACTCAGGAAAGTTTCATAACAATATGGTAATGACAGGTATTACTTCATGGTGCCCTTTTTTGTGGTCATTCTGATCCTGCTCATTTTCAGGACCACTTTGTAATTCTGGCATCCAATTTGCAAGTTGAAAAAATAACGATGACTTGTTGGCCATGATCTGACACAGAACAAAAGTTGAAGTCTTGTTTCAGTGAGAATGAAGAACATTTAATTTTCTGAATATTTTCATAGTGATTTGCCTAATCACTGAGTTCAGCTAACTGAATAATTCAGATACGCAACAATCTGATTTAGGTCTCTGCTGGCCCAGAATTCCCCAATGAGTATAGGGGAATTGTAGGATCTGCAGTCTACCTCCCCCTCTTCAAATTTGCACACCTCTACTCTCAGGTCCAATGTCAGCATCTCTCAGTAGAGCTGAGAGAGCCAGCTGTCTGACATGGTGGTGGAGAGCTGTTGCCAGCACTACACAATGCTGAGCTTGACAGACTAGTAACACAACTTGGAGTAAATGTTCTTCCTAGGTTGGTGGTTTCCAAAATATCCTACTGGGGCTCCAAGCTTTATGGTAAGAAACCACTTTCTGGATAGCTTCCATACTTCTTATTATTATTATACAGAAGTGTGTGTGGTGGTGGTGGTGGTGGAATGATCTGCTCTTTTATTTTGGTGTGTGAGTGTGATCAGCCAACGCTTTCATTCCTGGAACAGTTCAAGGAAGAACCTGATCCTCAGGCTCTCTGTTTTGCGGTGAGAAAATAAATAGAGTGGCAAATTGTTGATTTGTTCCTATCCCCAGAAGTAACACCATAAATTGTAGGGAATATCTCACATCAAAACTTGCAGATGGCATTAATCAGAATCTGAGAGGAGTGGGAGAGTTTCCCAGACACTATTTAGCTCAGAAGACAGTAAATATTTTCCAGGGCCATATGGATATTTTCAGCTTACTGTGCCAGGGAGCAGTCTTTAATCTGGCCAAAGAAGACAAGAGGCTTTACATGAACTCAGCTGTCTGTTTTTGAATTCCTGCTTAGGTGGGAACAAATTAAGTAGAACACTACTTTAACCATAGCTCTATTCAGGTATTGAGGTCCAGTAGGAACAAGAGAAATCAAGGGAACAGTGAGAACATATGCATCATACATTCAGTGGGATCTTTACTAGGATCAGTGAAAGATAAGTACTGTCTCACAAATAGAAAATGTTACATTTTTGGATGACAATTCCCATTATCTGCTTGCCTACATTCTCGGAGCTTTAGTCCAAAAAGTACATTTTCTTTGATATCTGATTTAGCCATGCTGGACTCAATTTGTTTCGCAAGCATACATCTGATAATCCTTTCTAGGACACACACCTGTTTCATCCCTCATTATTCACTGACTATTATCTAACAAGAAAAAGCTGAAGCTTGTTTCTAGGCAGTGAATTATGGCACCAACTCCTGAAGTGTTTCCAAGAAGAAAGGATCCTACCACTGACTCTTGTAAGGCCCTGTGGAGCTGTTCTGTCTTGATCTTTAAAGGGCTTTCCTTGGTAATAAAAAGAAACAAGGGACAATAGGAAAGCAGGAGAAGAGTGCAAATCAACAGAGATATCATCTGGACCTCCTATAAATGACCATGAATTAGGCACTGCAGTTGCAAGGAGAAAGTGTTGTCTGGAAGTACTCCTTTGAGAAATGGAAGAGGTGCATCAAGGCACACATAATATTCATCCATAGATTTCCTCAAGAAATACAAAAGAGAAGAAACTCCCCCAGAAATCCTATCTATGGAGAAGTAGAGGCCACCAACTGCAGCTGCTTCTATGTCTTCTTCTGGAAAGCTACAAACCTTCACTTCATATAATTTTCAACACTTCCAAACATCTATGTCCTTAGCTCAGTGGCCCAAATCCTGCTGCTTAATGTGGTAAATCACACTAGAGAGGGCCAATTGAATCAACAGAGTTCTAGTGAATCAACTTCTCCTTAAGTTTAATCTAGGGATGGGCACGAAATGGAAAAATAGCATTTCATTTCATTCTGTTTCATCCCCCCCCAGTGTTTTGTTTTGTATCATAATTTTTAAATGTTATTGATGAAACAAAATGAAATAAAATGAATCCCCTGCAGCACCAGCAGGCTAGTTGCTGTGGTGGGGGATTCAAAAGCCTCCTTGCCACTGCCTCCCAGCTGATTTTGACAGCTTGAGCTGTCAAAAAAATCCCAGCTGGGATGCTGGCGGCTAAGGAGAATGGAGCAGTCAGGCAGAAGTAAATTTTCTACCTTACTGCTCTTTTCTCCCCTGCCATCCCCTCCTCCCAGTGGGCATTTTCGACAGGGAGTGGCATTGGGGAGGCTTTTGAATCCCCCACCACACCAGCACTCTCACTGGGTGGTGGGCTGTAGCCTTTTTTAAATCCCCAGCCTGCAACAGCGAGAGGCTCGCTGTTGTGGATTTGATGGCATGCTGTTGTAGGTTTTATGGCTCGCTGTTGTGGGCGGCATTTTAACCAGGCTCCAGCCTAAAGGCTGGAGCCTGGTTAAAATGCTCCCCCAACAGTAAGCCTTTCACTGTTTCTGGCAGGTGATTTTAAAAAGTGCCTTGGCTCCAATTGAACACTTTTTAAATTGCCTGCCCACAACAGCAAGAGGATTGCTGTTGAGATGGGACATTTTAAATAGGCTCCAGCCTATGAACAGCTAGACTGGAACCTGTTTAAAATGGCCCATGGGATTCCCTTACTGGAGGAGTCTGTCCGGTAAGGGAAACCCCCAGCAGGGGGCTGATAGGGTAGTGCTGATGTCATCACTGCCCTCTCAGCCCCCTGCTGTGGGATTCCCCACTGCCTCCCAGCTGGGGGTTTTTCTTTTCTTTTCCTTTCCTTTCCTTTCCTTTCTTTCTTTCTTTCTTTCTTTCTTTCTTTCTTTTCTTTCTTTCTTTCTTTTTTGACAACTTGAGCTGTCAAAATCAGCTGGGAGGCGGTGGCGAGAACCAGGAAACAGCCTCCCAATCGCGGCATCTTGCCTTAAGGGAGATCTACTGGTGGTTTCTTGGTTAAGAGGAACCAAACTGAAAACATTTCATTTTTGGCTTGGACAACATGCTGTCTGCATTTTGTTTTGTTTTGTAACATTTTAAAACCTTACAAAATGATGAAACAGTGTGTCATTTTTCATAAGGTGCCCATCCCTAGTTTCATCAATTCAAATGAGCCTACTTCAGCAGTGAGTTATTATGCTAAAGTACATCACTGTTGGAGTAAGCCTACCTGAACTAATGGAACTTATAGGGAATTTGATCCATCAAATCCTTATTGATTAAATGGGTCCATTCTGTGCAATTTACATCAAGCAATTGAATTTTGGTGAATGTTATTGATACTTAAATAACTGGTGCTTCATATTGCTGGGGCATGCTTTCCACATGGCAATAAAACTTGAATCACTGCCAGGTCAAAATATTGCCTTTCCATACTTATGGCAATTTCTTTTACCTCCGGCTCCTACATTAAGAAGGCTAGGCATGTTCTTTGTTGGCTAACGTTTGTAGATTTTGTGAAAAGGTTCCCTAACTTTCCGCCTTCAATGCTGGCAAAAATAAGGCCCTCAGCTATTGAGCATTGCATGCAGAGAATAAAGTGAGTGTTTCAGTGGGATAATGATTTCTATGAACAGACAGATGGAATTGGCATGGGGAACCCCCTCAGCCCAGTAAATAGCAAACGTTTACATGGAACATTTTAAAAAACAAGCTCTGGATGTGGCACCCTTTGCAACCACAGTCTGGTTCAGATATGTGGATGATACATTTGTAATTTGGAGCCACAGTGAAATAAACTGGATGAATTTCTAAACTACCTGAACAATATCCACCCAAATATACAATTAATCATGGAACAAGAAACAGAGGGGAAACTCCCATTCTCAGATGTCATGGTCATACGCAAACTGGACCTCCAATTAGGACACAAGGTCTACAGAAAACCCACACACAGAGATTGGTACCTACATAAAAATTCCAACCATCACCCACGACAAAAAAGAGGAATAATCAAGGCACTTGTTGACTGTGCAAACTGAAACTGTGAAGCTGAATTCCTCAACACTGAACTCAGCCACCTGAATTGGGCTCTACGTGCAAATGACTATTCCAGAACGAAATCAAAAGAGCCATCAAACAAAACAAAAAAACCAACACCAAACTGAAGAAGAAAAATAGCCTCCAACAAAGTATTTCTGCCACACATAAAAGGAGTCATGGACCGCATGGACAAAGTGCTGAAAAACAACAACCTATAAACAGTATTTTGACCCACCACAAAAATACAACAGATGCTACAGTCAGCAAAGGGCAAAAGGAACCCACTCACTACTGCAGGAGTATACTGGATATCTTGTAGTTGTGGCCAGGTATATATTGGGACCACAAAGCGCAGCACCAGACCAGAATCAAAGAACATGAAAGACACTGCAGGCTAAAACAACCTGAAAAATCAGCAGTAGCTGAATACACCCTGAAACAAACTGGACATGAAATCCTCTTCCAGGACACAGAGGTACTGGACAACACTGCCAATCACTATGTCAGACTGCACAGGGAAACCGTTGAAATGCACAAACATACCAGTTTTAACAAAAAAGAAGCAAGTCTAAAAATCAACAAAGCCTGGCTTCCAGAACTAAAGGCTGCAGAGTGCAAAAAGGTCAAACCTCAATGATTCCCAGCCAGCCATAAACAACAGTGATCAGTTCACACAATAGAACAACTAACAACACCCATCAACTACATATTAGGATTGTTGCTATCCCTGATTATGTTGAAACTTCTTAATCCCTCTATCACAATATTGTCCTGCATAGGACAGGCTTCCTCTTTCCCACAATTTTAAGAACCCCAGTCTCACTTACTTTATACCCCAAGCACAGAGAGAAATTCCATGTTCCCTGAGTTCCTTGCACTCTGAAGATGCCAGCCGCAGAGTCTGGCAAAACGTCAGGAAGAAAAACTTCCAGAACACGGCCAAACAGCCCAAAAAACTCACAACTATCAGATCCTGGTTGTGAAAGTCTTCGAGAATACATTAAAGTGAGTGTTCTTAGGCCTAGTTCTCCACCATGATCCTGCTACCATATGCATCTTCACTGAACATATGGAAGGGGCTAGAGAGGACAAACATAGGTCACACTGGGAAAATCATGGTTAGTTTTCCTCCCCTATTCCATTCTGTTCCTCTACACAGCAGTGAATATACACCTTTGGCCAAAAAGAGCACACTTCTCTTTAGGATGGTCCCTGTTCCTCCAGATGTACAGCTTGGGGGATGCACATGGAACCATAGGGAAGGAAAACAAATCTGCTTCACCAGATAGTCCATGCAAATCAACCAACATGATCAATGGGGTAACATATATCACTGCGTGCTGTCATCTGCCCAGGTTTCTGTACCTAGGAATACTTAAAATCAAACAGGGTTGCTCTTTCTGCTATACTTTTTATCGACTCTTCCACTGTAAATATTTATAGACTTTCAGTTTATGCTTGTTATGAGACTGGGGACCAGCATGAGAACAAGATTACATTGCAATCACCACCACCACCATAAAAACAAGAAATAGAAAGAGGATTTATGGTAAAGGTTAGGGAATTGTAGTTAAGAACAGACATGTCTTGTCATCAGAGTTTCCTTTGATATAGGTTCGCCTTCAGGATCAATCCAGGGTATGGTTATGGTAAAGGAATAGGCATTCTGAAGGTCTGCATCTTCTCATGCAAATCTCCCAGGTTTCTTGCTCTTCTGCTATCCTCACAGGCACATCCAATCTGTATTCAAGAAATGATCCTTTCTGTGTCTGTTCTTAGAACTGGGGATCTTATGGCCCACCATAGGAAGGGGATCCTATGGACACATTGGACCTGTGACTCCTTGTCAAGGAATCACAGTGGGGAATCAAACCAACAACTTCTAGCTCCACTAAACCACTTAGTTCTCCATCCATCTTCAGGTTGCAGAAATAAATTCCAAAGGAAACCATGCTAAATCATCTCCCTGGTGTCCTTCCACCTGCAGGCTCTTTAAGCAAGCTTTTAACAGTTGGATGGGGCACTGAAGATGGGACTAATGCATTCAGCTTTTCCTAGCATTCCCTTCTTTGCTAGTGAGTCTTTTCTTCTCAACAGGTCCAAAGTATGACAGCCTCAGGTAAATCATTTTAGCTTCCCCGTGAGACTCTTCTGGGAGGCCGGGCTGGACCCCTCCTTGGGCAACAAGTAAAAACATTTTTATTCCAACAGACTTTGGGTGTTTAATATCTAATTTTAACATACTTAATAACCCTCCAAACACATTTTAAATGTGTTTTAAATGTTTTAATATTTTTAATCTTTCATATCATCATTTAAAGGATTCCTTGTTTAATGATTTTAAATTCATGTTCATATGTTGTTTTTAATTCTTGTTCCTTTCATGATTCATGAGCTTCCTGGAGCCCTACTGTTGGAAGAAAGGTGGAAAATAAGTGCAACCAACCAATCAACCAACCAATCAATCTAATTGAGTTTCCAGCGAAAGTTCAGGGATGATTTCATTTAGAATGAATTTATTTGTCTTTCCCAAGGTCCAACAACTCTAGAAAGCTCTCCTCCAACAACAAATTGTAAACAAGCCATTTGTTGTTATTGCCGCTGTTGTTTTCCTGTCTTCCTTTCTTTATTGTTCGGCTTTCACATCTGTACACATCAATTGAGAATGCCATTGTATTGATTATATTAGCCTTGGTCTTGCAGTTGAAAATATTCCCCAACTCCTTCTTAAATATCCTTTTAAGTCTCAGATATCTGATTCCTCAGCTTCTGCCCCATCAAAGATATCTTAACATCAAAGATATCTAATTTTTCATAGATTTCATGTTTGTTTTCTAAATGTAGTCCCACATGTATCCTTTCTGCTTCAACCTTTCTGAGTAGACAAATCAAGTCCCTGCCACTTTCAGACAATAATATGGAGCCATGTGCATATCTTCCTGTTTCTTCTACCAATGTTCATTTCTCTTTCGTCTGAATCCAGTCTGAATACAGCTTTATGTATTATATGTCCTCCATATAGATTGAATAGATAAGGATATAAACCCTTGTCTGACACCTGTGCCAGCTGAAACCATTCTATTTCTCCATATTCTGTCCTAACGGTAGCTTCTTGTCCATAGTGTGCAGAGTATAGAGATGTGCTCTTAAATAGTTTTAATTCATTTTAATACATTTTGAAAAAATGTCTAGTATGTTTAATTAAATATTAGCATTATAATATTGTTCATCTGTTTTAGCCATATCTGTTGGGTCCCTTTGGGGAGAAAGGTGGCATAAAAATAAAGTTGTTGTTATTATTATTATTATTATTATTATTATTATTATTATTATTATTATTATTATTATTATTATTATTATTATTATTATTATTATTATTATCTGTTTTAATCATAATGTAAGCCATCTAGGATTCCTGTTCAGAGGGGTGTGTGTGTGTGTGTGTGTGTGTGTGTGTGTGTGTGTGTGTGTGAGAGAGAGAGAGAGAGAGAGAGAGAGAGAGAGAGAGAGAGAGAGAGAGAGAGAGAGAGAGAGAGAGAGAGAGAGATATTATGCTGCTACAGGTGTACATGGATAGTGCTCTGGGACATTTAAAAATCTTGTCATATGCACCAACTGTTTTGTGGATTACATAGAAAGTGATTTGCAGGGTAAAGTGTCTTTGAGTGAATCCAAACTCTACAGGGTCCCTGTGATGCTTAAAGTGTTAGGATGGCACATTTATTTACTTAACATGTCACCCTTCCAATGCCCACCAGGCCACCTCTGAAAAATAAGATGCCTCTCCATTGGGTTTGCCTTACAAACCATTCACATGAAATATTGCTCATTTACAAGCTTGTGTGATCATCCTTGTTCATCACACAATAAAATATTTATAAAATGCAAAAGCATAGCAGATATGATAGCATCTTAATTTTAAAAGCTAAACAATGCATTGTGGCTTCCAGATGCTATAAATTCAGGCGGGTGGGTGGAAACAAATGCTAGCAGAAGTAAAATTATATGTGCAATCTGCTTCAAGAATCACATCATATTTTTAACATTCCAGCCACTTGCTTGCTTTCTAAATGAAAATAGTATTTATTAAAGAAAACAGAAACTCCTGCAGAAGAACAAAACACAGAAAAGGTTCACTGATTATTAACAGTTAAGGTATTGCGTAGAGCTCACATTCATTTCGACAAAAGCAACACAATGCACATGTCATCTCAGAAACCCTACATTTGAGTTATAGAACAGCCAGAGTGGCTGAGACCTGGAGGTCATTTTGTTTCAGTGAGAAGCTGATGTGCTACACTGGAGACGTCCATTTAGTATATATAAAAATATAGTTGTCTTAATGCTCCATTCATCATGGAGAAACAGAAAGAAGGAAACTGGAAATATCCGTCAATCTCTTTTGGAAAACATGATTTCCTTACTATCTGTATTTCCTTACTTGTATTTTCTGTTTTAAAGCAAAATACAGAGACAGATGAACATGGGTGAGCTTTAAAATGAAGGGGGGCTCATTCTGTATAGGGTCTTATAAGGGTGTGCTGGGGAAAAACAAACACCTCAGAGCTGGTCTACACTCTTTTGCTTCTTCTATGTATTTTCATATGAGTCTAGCCACATCTAAACAATGTTGTCATTCATATCAACTTCCAACGCTCAAAATATTGTAGAGACCAAACTTAAAATGAAAACAAACTCGTTTCTCTCAATGAACAAATATTTAGTCACCGTCAAAATTTCTCAGGCAGTTCAATAAATCTTTAGCAGATCTACAGAGAGTCTCATGTGACAATTTGCATTGTAAGGTGGGAGAGAGACCCATTGCACAATCTTTCTGTAATTTCTTGTGCTTTGCTGAAAGTGTGTAGGGCAGGCAATGGCAACATGAAATTAAGCAGAAACACTGAACAGATGCTGACAGAATGAACGAGATACAGAAGATCCCATAATGTATGGGCTTGTATTCCTACTCCTCCAACCCAAATTGTTAATTGTTAACAATGACATTAATTTGGATTTTAATTTATTCATATTAATCTTTTGTGAAATTATAAAAATGGATTGGCTGCATTACTCTCTAGTAGCAAGTTAGTTTTAGTTTTTAAAAAAAAATCAATTAAATTATTTAAATGTCCACAAATACCTACCCACAATTTCCACCAAAAATAACAGACTGCAATAATGTGAAAACATATTATTACACTGAAATTATGCTTTGTGTATTAACATCATTGTCATTTGCCAATTTAAACAACTGTTAAAATTACTTTCAAAAAACATTAATAAATTACGTGGAAGAAATGTGTTTCTAATGTGTGTGGGTTCCCTTCTGAGCTTTAACATAAGTAATATGCAAATAGAATGGCTGAAGCACGTGTTTTAAAAAAAGTTTTAAAATTCTTGTTCAACAATCCAGTACTGATCCTTGTGAAATATAAAGGATAATCCTAATACTTTTAGAGCTACCTAATCTCATCATATATCAAATTTAGGAGAGCAAGTTTTGATTAAGTAAATTAATGAATGACACCTTTCTTGTTTAACAATGAAGGTAAGACTCAAGGAAAAACAAAGCTGTTCCTTTTAGTTCTGATGTGCTACCCCAAAGAAATTAATCACTTTTAATTAATTTAAATTAATCATGATAAAGCATATTTTTCTGAAGCTTCTTTTACATGTCCATCACATAAACTGAATTTCAGTGAATGTATTTGTCACCCGTGGATGAATCTATTGGTTAAAATCCAGATGATCAATCACAACAAAATAAAAAAATAAACCAGCTATAATTAGCCTTAATTAATTTATTACACCTATAGAATTTAATGCATTTCTTATTACTAGTCACATGCAGCATCTTACACAGAGTTTGTGGAAGACAGAGTTGCATTTACCCATTCTTTTTCAAAATCCTGCCAGTTTGAAAAATAAATGCCCAGCTTCATATATGTCTATATGAAATGCAGAATATGCTGACTTAATATGGCATTGATCAGAGCACTTGCGTGTACAGGAAATGCTCTAATTCAATATTAAGACCCATATAACTGGCGTAGACTGATTTTACCACCATCTACAATATACAGTTATACTTTTGGTATACCCTTAGCAATGCACATATAACATATCACCCTCAAACAGAATGGATTGAAACAGGAGGGGGAGCTCTCACTGCATTGGCAAATATGGACAAAGAGGGGGAGGGGTAGAGAAGAAAGACTTCACTTTTGCTTTAAACATAGATAATTTTTGCTCCCCTTAGGACAAGTCCCAAACCCTTCTGCTGACCCTCACATAGCATCAGTAAGATGCTGTAATCTGATTTAGATTCAAGATGCCAAGGATATTATCATTACAATATGTGCTGCATTAGATATGCTTCGGTGACAAAGCACATGCTTTCACCAAAATATATATGCAGTTAAGTCTGAAAGCAACATATAACATATGATAATGCAATATATATATATATATATATATTTCACATTTCCTTACAAGTTGTTGTCAAGTAACGTATTCCATAAGATTCTGGCGTGCTACTTTATGGCTCCGTAATGTTTCAACACATCCCATAGCATTGTTTCAACACGGCCCATAGCATTGTTTAAACCATATTTATTTATCCTGAGAAAAACCCACCAAAAGAAAAAGTATTAGATTACTCATTTTATCATACTGATGAAGTGAACCACATCTGTACAAGATCAGGCGACTTGGTCATCTAATTTGATGAGCCATCTCATGCTTCAAAAGCATCATTTACCTTGTGTATAAAAAATTTTCTATAGTTGAAATATGTCATTGTGAAAAGTTTTCCCCGTGTTGCAGCTAAGCTGTGGACATGTAAGCAGGTCTGTTTCCTTGCCATTTCTAAAATCCCACTGAAATATAAGGGGACCACGGATGAATGGTGCATCTGTTTCTGCATTTGGTTGTTAAAAGACCTTCTTGGTGTGAATAAGACCCCAAGTTCAAGCTTCACGCAATGTAAACAATTAAAGAAATAGACATATAAACAATATGAACTTTTATAATTTGTTTTTAATGATGACTTTTAAAGTTTCAAAGTAATATAAAAGTCCAAAGTAAGATAAATGTAAATCCAAGGTTCCTTTAAAGGCATTATGGTCTTAATTTTGTACTTTGTGTATGCAAAGTTTGTTGCCTATAGTGAGGCCTAAAGAGAGGAGCCCACCTTTTAGTAGTTGGCCGAAGCATAACTGTGCAGTTTGTTGAGAAGTGTTTATATTACAGCTTCATACCTCTAAAGACATATCATGGCACAGTACTGTATTCAAATCTTTGCTCAGAACCTGAAATCAATCCCAGTGGGCTCAGGTAGCCAGCTCAAGGTTGACTCAGTCTTCCATCCTTCTAAGGTCAGTAAATTTAGTACCCTGCTCATAGGGAGGGGAATAGTCTAGTCTGCATAATTTAATTGTAAACTGCCCAGAGAATTCTTTGAGTACTATAGGGAGGTATATAAGCAGCACATTCTGTTTTGCTTTAAAGAAGCTCCTTGCTCCAAAAGGGACTGTCAACCACTGCTCATTTTATGAATTTCAAATACAGAAAATTATTGCATCAATTTCTCACACCACAACTCTGCCTTTATCCAGAAATGGGCCTTTACCTGCCTTTCTCTCACTCTTTCTCTCAAAAATGGAACATGTTGCTGACAACAGAGATACAGATGGAGGCTCATCAGAGTAATGCCTACATTCATGGAACCTCTTCCAGTGGCAACTCCACCCAATAGGAATTTTAGAATTTTGATAAAGAATTTTCATTTTAAGATGACCTTTCATTCAGTGGTGTAGCTAAGGAGGGGCAAGGAGGAACATCTGTCCCTTGGTGCAGCATCTGGGGGCACCAAATTGGGAGCCAAACTGACTTTGTCCCTGGGCGCTGAAAACCTTAGCTACGCCTCTGCCTTCATGGGTTACTCTATAATACCAATGCACATGATGTTGTATCTTTGCTTATGCACTAAAAGAGACAAGTAGCAATGAGGGATATGGGCACAGACAAATATGCCAATGATGCAACAAGAGGTGGATCTGACTATCTCACATGTTTCAAAGAACCACATTTAGGTCTCCCCATGTTTAAAGAAAATTGTCTGTACAACAAAAATATCAAACTGCTTCCAGTAGAGATTTAATAGTAACACATACAATTGAAAAATTTGCTCTTGTGGTGGAATAAGCCACCTCTTTTTCCATTATGCCTTTCATATTTTGGTTTTTACAAGCTTGTGAAAAATATCTAGAGTTTACAGAAGTTACTTTTGGTTCTACAGCTCCCAGGTTGTTCTAGGCAGCAGATAGTCCACATTGCCATCTATGCTCTGCACAGATCCCAGTCTTCCATCCAGGTATCTTGAACAATAGTTCCAACAGTGTTTTACCACTGACCAAGCTGTTGAGAAATGTAGTCCACATCATGTGAATAGCACTAGGCCAGGCACAGATGACAATGACTCTTACATTTGAATGGGATATTGTGTTCATACTAAATAGAACATTCATCCCTTTCTAATCAGTTTTCTAGATCTATAAGAAATGGATAAAATATCTCATGCTTTGCATGATATTTTGGCACCCTGGTCAATGTTATGTACTTGAGAGAGCTATAGTGTTTACTCTATCTTCTGTACCCCCCAGGCCCATCAAAGTGTACAGACATTCTATTTATAGATACTCACTGAAAACAAAGCACTATAAAACTTACTTTTCTTACTTTCTTCATTAGTTGGCTAAGCAAACTAACATATATATAACAGCTGGCAAACCCATTTCCATGGCCACAGAAATCATGACTGGAAGACAGTTTTTGTATATATATATATATATATATATATATATATATATATATATATATATATATATATATATATATATATATATATATATATATATATATATATATATATATGTGTTTTTTCGTAGATTTTCACGGGTATAGGTATGCATGTTAGGGTGGATTCGGCTTCCCGTGTAGAAATCTGGTTGTTTTGGCGACGTTTTGACGAGGTCTCACTCGTCATCTTCAGGCTGGTGTTCTGGCTTCTTTCTTCTTGAAGCAAAGCGTGATCTCAGTTGAAGTCCTTCTATAAATACTGCTGGGGGGTGTGGTTTGCTTGCTCTGTTGCTGATTGTAGGTTTGTTTGTTCTTTTGTGATTTGCTGTGTGGCTGAGGCGATCGTTAAGGGCTTAACTGCTGGTGGGTTAGATGGCTGTTTAGAGACATCCTGTGTGGGTGAGGTGCTGGATGTGTGTCTATTAGCCTTTTGTTTCTTAACGACCTTGGTGATGGGCGTTCTGGCAGCATCCTGGGTTTTGGTGGAGTGGGGTCCTGTGTCTTGTGAATTCATTTTGGTCTGGCTGCGTGTCTGTGGTCTCCCAATGTTTTTTTGGCGTGTGTAAGTGTGCTCCATGTGGTGGCTGGAGTGGGGAGTAGCGGTAGATGGTGCAGTCGTGGTTTTGTTATTGGATGGTGGTTTCGTTTCATCTGTGGGAAGGGTCCGGGTTTGTGTTTGGTGTGGATGGAAGGTGGTGGCATCTTGTGTCCTTTTGGACCTGGTGTCAGTCTTTGTGACAGACTGCCTAACCAACACATACTTCATCCACAATGGACAAAGATACAAACAGATAGAAGGAGCACCCATGGGATCACCCCTCTCACCGGTCATCGCAAACCTATATATGGAACACTTTGAAACCAACGCGTTACAGAAGTCCGAACATAAACCCAAACTCTGGCTCAGATATGTTGACGACACCTTTGTTATCTGGCCACACGGGAAAGACAAACTGAACAACTTCCTCACACATCTCAACAGCCTACACCCCAAAATACAATTCACTATGGAAATAGAAGCCAACAACCAACTTCCCTTCCTGGACGTCCTAATCTACAAAAAACCCGACGGCTCCTTAGGACATACCATCTACCGGAAAAAAACACATACAAACCGCTACTTAAATGCACAATCACACCACCACCACCCTGCACAGATCACCTCCGTAGCAAAAACCCTCATCTCCAGAACCAAACGCCTCGCTGACAAAGACCACCTAAAAACTGAATTACACACTCTCTCGAATGCTTTAATTGCGAACGGATTCCAAAAAAACACCATCACCAAACTAATCCAAAAAGAAACACCCCCCAAGAACCAAGAAACAGAAGAGAACAATGGCACTGCCCTCCTCCCTTACATCAAAGGCACCACAGACAAAATCAGCAAAATTCTCCACAAACACAATATCAAGACAGCCTTTTGCACCGAACAAAAAATAGCCAACATTTTAAGAAACCCCAAAGACAAGATTGAGCTAGAAAACCAAGGAGTCTACGAAATACCATGCAAAGTCTGCCCAGCCACATACATCGGACAGACAAACAGGAGAATAAGCGCACGCATCGCAGAACACAAGAACGCAGTCAAAAAAGAAGAAAAATCTTCCTCTCTCTTCCAGCACACAAAAACAACAGGTCATGAAATTGATTTTGAAAGAACCAAACTCATCTCCAAAACTGAACACTTCAACAGTCGAATAATCATGGAAGCCATTGAAATAGAGAAACACCCAAACAACATGAATAAACGTGATGACACCTCCCGCTTGCCTGACATCTGGAAACTAGCCCTGGTCAACAGACGAGCCTCTGTCACAAAGACTGACACCAGGTCCAAAAGGACACAAGATGCCACCACCTTCCATCCACACCAAACACAAACCCGGACCCTTCCCACAGATGAAACGAAACCACCATCCAATAACAAAACCACGACTGCACCATCTACCGCTACTCCCCACTCCAGCCACCACATGGAGCACACTTACACACGCCAAAAAAACATTGGGAGACCACAGACACGCAGCCAGACCAAAATGAATTCACAAGACACAGGACCCCACTCCACCAAAAACCCAGGATGCTGCCAGAACGCCCATCACCAAGGTCGTTAAGAAACAAAAGGCTAATAGACACACATCCAGCACCTCACCCACACAGGATGTCTCTAAACAGCCATCTAACCCACCAGCAGTTAAGCCCTTAACGATCGCCTCAGCCACACAGCAAATCACAAAAGAACAAACAAACCTACAATCAGCAACAGAGCAAGCAAACCACACACCCCAGCAGTATTTATAGAAGGACTTCAACTGAGATCATGCTTTGCTTCAAGAAGAAAGAAGCCAGAACACCAGCCTGAAGATGACGAGTGAGACCTCGTCGAAACGTCGCCAAAACAACCAGATTTCTACACGGGAAGAAACCCGAATCCACCCTAACATGCATATATATATATATATATATATATATATATATATATATATATATATATATATATATATATATATATATATATATATATATATATATATATATATATATATATATATATATATATATATATATATATATATATATATATATATATATATATATATTGTGTTTCCAACAAAGAAGCAGCAGCCCAAATATGCTGATTCATCAGTAAGAAAATATATGATTGTGTATTCTGTCACATAGCTTAAAAAGTGCAGGTTAAGCAAATTACCATAGGCAGTCTATTACTAATTCTGTCGATCACCTAAATGAATGATCAAGGGTGAACCCTTCAGTTCTAGCTGCAGTTCTTTCTAAATAACTCACTGTTGAGCAGCCTAAAGGGACCTGTCACATCAGTAGCACCTTCTATGCACTGTTGAGTCCCAGCTTGAGAACTCTAAACTCTTGGGCATCTTGAAATGTTTAAAGCCAGTAGTACATAAGGCAGATTCTGTTTTGCCGAGCTGGCTAGATCTACTTTAGCACAAAACAATATTTCAAGCTTTCTGATATACATGTGTCACCTCTATGTGACAAATAGCTTGTATTAATTAGGCACCAGACTTGGTGCGATTGCTGTTATTAACTGAGAGAAGATAGCTTGAATTTAATTGTGTGTGACATCAAAGTCAAGTGACTGATATTTCAAGGATCATTTAAAATGTTTGATATTGGAGTCATTGTATTCACATAAAGACTGTCTAAAAATATAAACGAGACTGATGAGAAAGAGACTGGAAACCATTCATACAATCTATCTTATGAAGTGAATTTGATGTAATTTTGCTGGTATTGTTGACCCACTGTCAGAAATATTTATTAATTTTGCAGCACATAAAAATTCAACATTGCTACACAGCTTATTTTTCTTGGTAATAATTTTGGAAACAGTTGCATTGCACTATAGCAGTTCCAAAATAAACATGTTTTTTTAAATAAATGTACGTGTGGGGAAGGAAAAAGAAATATAAAATCAACATGGCTTCTGCTTTAAATGAACATAAATGGCTGGCAAATGTAGCCTAACAGAAACAATATGTTCACTGTTCTATTAATCCCAGAGCAGAAACCTGAAATCCATTTAGAATTTATATTGCCAAACTGAATATATGAAAACTACCGAATTCATACTGAATCCAAAATATTCTAAGGATGCCAATAGGGAGAAACCTACAATGGAAACAACAAAATCCTTTAACGAGAATATTAACAAATGTACGAAATAAGAATTAGCTGCTCCTATAAATTTATATGGCATGCCTCTTACATTTTTCTAAACAATATGCTAAAGTGAATGAGAGGAGCGAAACTGATCAGGAACATCATCATCTGAACCATGTAAGCACATGATCCTCCCACTCAAGATAGCACATATTCAGTAGTTTAAATCAGTAGACAAATCAGTGTGTGCTAATTTTAATACAACAGGATTGGAAGGCAAGGCATCCTTGTTTGTTATGTGATACTGTTTTGGCTCCAGCATGTTGCAGTCACTGGGACAGAGAATTAACAGGATATATTGTAGAAGGCTTTTCCTTTCTATGAGCTTTGTAACTTTTGGGCATGCAAAGAGGAGCCATTTCAACACTCCTCTTCATTGTTTCTAAAAGGCGCCTGCTGAACATGAGTAACAGACACATTCATTTTCAGCTTTATCAATTGTACATGGCTCCCCGATCAAGCTATGGAGGTGGCTGAGAAGTTACAGCTCCAGAGCATCAGAGAGTTATGGTTCTGCAGGATGTCATCATTCAGGGAGAGGTGCTCTGAACTTTCTGGACACCATGAAATCAACAGGATCATCACAATTTATTTTGTAAACAAATTAGCAACCCAAAGTATATGGCAGGTTATATTCTGGATATGTTTTTCACAACTGGAAAGAGAGGATGATCTAAGGCATGGGGGTGGGTCAGTTACTTCTGTATAATTAACAAACCCTTCCTTGTAGAAGAGAGTGCTATTGCCTTCAATATGTAGGAGGATGATATAAGTGGAAACCAAGGGGATGGGGCGTGGTAAGTATACATGGCTGGATGATGACCAAATATACCTACTTTCTGGCCTTTGATCAATTAGAAATTATTTCATTCATTACAGTAACTTCTCCAGAACAGAGAAGGAGGGTGTTAATGGGAAAAGATCTTCAGAAACAAATACTATCTCCCCCAGCTGTCTACAACAAGATAGAAGAAACTGGGAATTTAGGTAGTAACTTAGCCCTGCTGTATTTGGACCGGCTTCTTGCTTATTCTCCTGAACCTGGCCATGGACATTGGCCATGATGGTATCACTGTTGATGCTGGCAGCTCCTGGTGTTGGATTGGAAAAGCAAGCCATAGGCACAGAGTGTGTCCATTGTGGCTTCTTAGCAGAGTATACATGCAAGGACCTCTTCTTGAGTGGATATCATCTCCCCAGCTGTGATAGGGCTTGCTGCAGTTATTATACTTCAGTGGTAAAAGAAGCACAAATAAGTACAAAAGTTCATTGTACTCCATGAGCTCTTTTATGAAATTACTGCACTTAGGATACTGCTGTTAAGGATCTGTTCATAAAAGACCATTGGGCTGTTACATACATTGCAAGGTATGCTTTAAAATG
Source organism: Phrynocephalus guinanensis (assembly GCA_037367245.1). Lineage (NCBI taxonomy): Eukaryota > Metazoa > Chordata > Lepidosauria > Squamata > Agamidae > Phrynocephalus > Phrynocephalus guinanensis. The sequence continues at coordinate 104,755,090 of CM074735.1, forward strand.
TATTTTTAACCTATTGTGTCCACATTCCATACATTATTAAACAGGCAGTGGGCTAAGCAGAATAAACATCAGCCATAGTACAGTGAAATATTCTTTCTCATATATTATTACTAATACGAAAGTAAGAAAGAAAGCCATTTGCCTCTGCCTGATTGAACTTGGGATGTCCCCTAAGACTCTTAGTGGCCTGATCGGTTGTGGCAATAAATACAAACCTGGCCATAAAAGCATTCTTTGGACAATAACTGTACTGTACTGAAATGAACATGATATGAAGTGGAGGATCAATTTGGGGGTCTCCGACCCTCTTCCAGTAGATAAGGCACTGAAAACTCTCCTCTTCCGGGAGGCGTTTGGGTGACTGTAATAAAGTCCCCCCCCCCCCGCCATCTGCATCCTTGGTCTTTCTGTTCTGTTTTGTTTTGTTTTTGTGTTTGTTTTATTATTTAGCTAGTTAATTAATTCACTGTTATTTTTAATCTGTCGTTCTGCTGCCCCTTGTTGTAAACCGCCCGGAGTTCCTCCCAGGAAGACGGGCGGTATATAAGCCTAATAATAAATAAAATAAATAAATAAATAATCCTCAGTAACCAAAAGCTCTGCTCAGACACATTGAATGGTTTGGTCTGTTCAATTGCTTTTAACATACTCTCTTGACAGTACTGATGACTAGCAGTCCTGCCTTAATGTCAAACCCACAATGAAGTCCCGTTCTTGGGGGAAGCTTGTCTTCATTCCAGTAGGAGTCATGCAGGAGGGATTTCCAGTGCCTATGTTCATTTCTTTCATTGTTAATTAATGAATTCAACCTTGAAAATTACAGTGCCTGTTTCTTCCAAATATATCAAGTGAAAAGCCTAGACCTCCAATAATTTTTCACTCCAAACAAATTTCTTCCACTGCAGAGTTACAATAATTTATAGTAAGTAATATAATGGAGCTGAGGAATGATTAACATAGGTATATGCAGTACATTTGATTAAATGTTTCCTGAATATGTCTATATATCTTACAATGTCTAAGGCAGTTGCAATGTGATGTTTCTTGGTGGTTCTTTTTCTATAGGATTAGCATTATGTATGTCACAAGGCTGGAAGGACTCCAGAGAGGCATTTTTCATGAACTTCCTTCTTTAAAAAAATCTGGCAAAACCTCCAGAAAACAGAGAAGGATTAGGCCAATCCATGCTTGATGAGATTATCAATAGCTATAGGTCTGGGGTATCCATGTTCAGAGGCATTATGCAACCCAATAACTATTGCTAGAAAGCCACATTGAAAGACATTGACTTTATATGAACTTCCCAAAAGTATCTGGTTGACATGCAATACATGGAGCAATCCCAAAACTATCAATGTTACACTGACTAGGAACTGTAACAAAAGGAATTCCTTCTCCAGCTCCAATATATTGGCCTTTTCAGGAAACTACTGTCATTAGTTGTTTTGGCTGAGCACAGTACCAGCTACAAAAGACAGGATCTGATCAAGCTGTCCATGACTTCCATTTGTTATTGTCAGCTGGAATGCCATCAAAGCAACTGCGCCATTGTAGAGATGGGTAGGCCATCTGGACAGAAATCAATGCAAGACATAGAGCTGCAACATATTAAAGGGAATGAAGATAGTGATAAAGTGATGATGTACAGCAGTCCGAAATGGAATTGACTGCCAATAGCACAAGTCATGAGATATTCCAAAACAAAAATTGAAGTTGCAATGATGCTCGAGTCCAATACCATATGTTCAGTACAAGTCTTAATGGCCAATCTTGGATGGCATTTGGGGTATGAGCCTCAAATTAGTCTTGAATTCACACTCCTTCACATTGCTTGTATGCACAGATTTGTCACTTCATGGTTTGTTGCAAACTAAACTGCCATTTGAACCAGCAAACAATGGCTTGCAGTGCTTTGAAAATTAACATTATACACAAGGGAAAAATCTATATTCAGATGTCACAGCAAACTATCTTTTTCCACCAGCCAGGAAATAATTAAGACAAGCTCACAAGGGAATCGTACAGAAGGTGAAAGAGAGAGTACATAAACCTAATATACATCCAACACTTCCTTAAGAACTGGAGTATCATTTGGTATTATGCTGAACCAAATCATCCATCCAGTTATCATAATTTCTCAACACTACTGAGATGAAATCAAGGCAGTTAACAACAGCAGTGTAGTCACGGTAGCAGAGGATATAATAGTAATTAGTGGCAATATTACCAAGTGAGTAGTAATAGTATTATATATTGCTTAAAAATATCTAGAACCTTAAGCATTCTTCCTTAAGTAAACGTTTCAATAAAACTTTCCTGTCAGATCGTTCACCTTTCTTCTAGGCAATGTTGTCCTCGTTGTGGTTGTTTTAAGCTGATATCCAAAGAGCATCCAAAATCCCTTGTCTTGTAGAGGTGTCTTAAAATATGCAGAGAGAGGGAAAAAACATATTTGAGAAAGAACTACTCTTCCCGTGGAAATTGGGCACTTCAGGGTGGGCTCAGTGAAACAGAGCCCTTCGCATAAGTTGCATTGATATGAGTCGGCTTTTGCACATCAGAAGGAACTTCACAGGGCTGGGGTAAGAAAGGTTAAAGGGAAAAGGTACCCCTCCAGCAGTGACAACTGAATTTCTCATTGCAAGAAACTCACATATGGGAACAATATGACAAGCTAGTCTGTTAAATGTATGCTTTTGCTTTGCCCGGGCAATTGATATGTTGTGTAAAGAACATTGCAGGGCAGGTGGCTGCTGTGAGATGACCCCATGGCTGAAGGTAAGTAGTGAGGCAGAAGGCCAAAGTTCAAGTGTGACTTTGTTAGTACCAAAGAAATACAGTTATTTTACAATAGCCGTGCACCCTGGAGTGTCTTACTTCCTTCATGAGCCTGAAAGGTTTTATTGTTAAGAATGTATGCTGTATGCAATGGCTACATTATTTAAAAGAAAACTGGGCCCATGGAAAGGTTTAAAAAAGCCATTTTAAATACAAACATACATATGGGGAGGAAGCAGTACACTCTCTCCATTCATTTGATAAACCAGTGCATATTTGTGGGTTACAGAGCAATGCACTAGTCAATCTTAGCAACATTTGGTTGGGAATAATCAGAGGAAGCAGAGGCAAAGGTTCCTATCAGAGGCAAAACAACAAAATAAATCTTATAATACCTTCAAATGCATAGAATCATGGAATAATGTAGTTGGAATGCACCTATTAGGCCACTGAGTCCAACTCCCTGCTTAATGCAAGGATCCAATTCAAAGTAAGGGGGCGTTGTGGCTCAACAGGCTAGAATACTGAAAAACTGTTGGCTGCAAAGTTGGCAGCTCAGCGGTTCGAATCCCGGGTGCCACACAGCAGAGTGAGCTCCTGCTGTTAACCCCAGCTTCTGCTAACCTAGCAGTTTGAAAGCATGAAAATGCAAGTAAATAAATAAGTACCGCTGTTAAAAGTGGGAAGGTAAAACAGTGTTTCCTTGCAGCCATGCCGGCCACATGGTCATGGACTTGCACAACACTGGCTCTTCGGCTTGAATACAGAGATGATCACTGCCCCTAGAGTTAGACATGACTAGCATGGATGTACTTAACTCAAAGTACATCTGAGAAACGGTTGTCTATTTTCCCCCCTTGAATGCCTCCAGCATTGGAGTGTTCACTACCTCTAGTGGTAACTGGTTCCATTTTAGATTGCTCTAACAGTTAGACTATAGATGACTTCTATGCCTGCTTCGAAAAAGGGAGCTTGCTCCCAAAAGCTCAGCAACTTTTTTTATTTTTCTTCTAGCAGCCTATTCTAGCAGCTTTTTCTTCTAGCACCCATAGTCTAGTTTTGCTTTTGTTTTAATGACTGCATGGCTACAAACCTTTTTTACTTGAAAAGTTAGGACTTTTTTATGATATTCAACTGAATGATGGCTTCCTGTTACTTGAACACAGTGACACAGTATGATTGTGACAATAAGATGATGCCAGGGCTAAATGGAGGGAACTGGTGCTTTCCAGGCTTTCAAAATTATACATCTCTTAATGCAGCCTAAAATAGCAATTACTTTTTTTTTTTGCAGCAACATCACCTTGTTGGCTCTTATTCAGCATACGATAAACAACAATTTCAAGATCTTCCTTATTCATAGTATTACTTAGCTTGTAAATGTGCATTTCCCCCCTAGGTATAGAACTTTGCATGTTTCCCTGTTAAATTTCCTTCTGTTGTTTTCAGACCAGACCTCAAGGATCTCAAGATCTTTCTGAATCTTGTTGCTGCCTTCCACCCAATACTGTGTCATCTGCAAATGTGTTAAGTATTCCCTGCATTCCCTCATTCAAGTCGTTAATAGAAATGATGAAGAGCATTGGCCCCAGGACGAAGACATGTAGTACCCTATTTCTTACTTCCTCCCGGCTTGAAAAGGAGTCATTGATAAGAAATCTCAGTATGACTCTGTAACCGTGTATGTATCCACCAGATAGTTGTTTTATCTAGTCCACACCTAGTCAGCTTGGCAGTCACAGGGCACTTTGTCAAGATATATTACATCTAAAGCATTCCCACCATCTACAAGCAAGGTTACCTAATTAAAAAATGAGCTAAGATTATTCTGGAAGGATTTGTTCTTGACACATCCTTGTTGGCTTTTAGTCATTATTGCATTGTTTTCAAGTGATTGCAGAGTGATGCAGTACAACCCCCTTATCCGCTGAATCACTAACTACAGATTCAGTTATCTGAGGTTGGTGATCAGTGAGGGTAGGGGGGTGGCAAGGAGGGAAAAAATAAAAATAAAACTTACTTTTGCTGATACCATCTGCCCTTCTCCTCGCTGCCACCGCAGGCCAGCCAGGCACCCTCCGGAGGGCAGGAGGACCTGCCTGGCCAACCAGCCTTTGAACTTCCTGCTTGGGCCCCTGATGAATCAGAAGTTTTGAGCTTCCTGCTCAAACTTCCGGTCCAGCGCCTGGACTCCACACAGGACGTTCAAAGGTCGGTTGGCCATGTGGGTCCTTAAAGCGACCAGCCCACTTTAGAGGTTCCTGGCAAAAGAGGCACCTGTGCTGCTCACCCTGAACACTGGGGACGGTGGCAGAAAAGGCACCCATGCTGTGCCTCTCATCTGGAACATCGGGACAACGGCAGAAGATGTACCTGCACTATCTGCAGACATCTGCTGGTCACATGGGCACCTCTTCCGTTACCAGTACCAATGTTCTGGATGAATGGTATGGCATGGGTGTCTCTTCTGCCACCACCCTCAGTGTTCTGGGCGAGCAGCATAGTGTGGGCACCTCTTCAGCCGCCAACCCACTACCACTGCTGAGGAGGTTCCCTCCTCTCTGCAGAGGAGACTCCTGGCCTGGAGGTAAGGGCTGCCAACTCCTTACACTTCCCCTCCTCATCAACACTGCCACCCCGGATAAGAGCGCTAGCTCTTATCCACAGGTTTTGGTACCCACATGGATCCCGGAACCAATCCCCCACGGATATGGGGGTCCTATTGTAGTTCTTGTTCCACCATTTATTACTTGACTATAGTCTTTTATAGCTTGCTCATGTTAGCCTCAACATGTTACTAGAATATGATTCTAAACTGTTTCTATGAAGGTAGAGCAAATATTGAAGGAAAACTCTCTTTATATATTCATGTCTTAAGATCTGCAAATGAAGTCACTGAAAAATATCTTCCCCTCTTGATGTGATAATTCAGGGGGAAGTCTTTTCTGTTGTCATCCCATCCCCAAAGAGATGTGATGTGCACCTGCCTTCCAATCATTTACCCACCAGGTCAAAATGTTTGTCTGTCTCGACATTTTAAATTAATAGTTTGAATTGTTGATGCTTTTGACACTGTGCTAAGACTGTATTTACATTGCACAGCTGTAGTGGTTCAAGTACATTTTGTCATGACATCAGCCCTTGGTTTGACAATTTGATGGGGTACTACTAGAGATGGGCACAAAATGGAAAATGAATGTTTCATTTTGTTTTGTTACTCATTCTGTTTTATTTCACTTCGTTACTAAACAACTTTTTGTTGAATTTTAGTAATGAAACAAAATGAGTAACAAAGCAATTTAGAAGATGTCACCACCCAAGTGAGGTTTTTTGGCTTGTTGGACTGTTTCCAATGGGGACACCCCCACCTATTAAAAACCCCACCTGGGTGCTGGCAGCTTCCCAATCATTCTGACCAGTCACACCCAGCTGGGAGGCGGGTGGCAAGACAGAGAGGAGCAAGCAGTGCTCCATTTGAATTTCCCGCTGCTTGCTCCATTCTCCCTTGCTACCTTTCTTCACAGCTGGGGTTATTTGACAGGTCAGGGCAAGGGGTGGTGAGGGGGGCACCCCCTCCCCACCCCCACCTGTTAAAAAGCCCCAGATGGGAGGGGGGAGGGGCAAAAGGCAGGAAGAAGCAGACATAAAAAAACTGCTTCTTTCTGCCTTTAGCCCCTCCCCTGCCTCCAGGCTGGGGATTTTTGACAGGTCGGGGTATGGGGGGATCTCCCCTCTCCATACCCCAACCTGTCAAAAATTCCCAGCTGGGAGGTGGGGTTGCGATAGGTGGAAAGAATGAGGCAGTGATAAAAAATATAGAGCTTGAATATACCGCTTCCTCCTTCCTTATCCTATATTCCCCCCTAATCTAAGGGGGGTTTTCTGGACAGGGAGGGCTGTGGGCAGTGGGGTCAGCCACCACTGCCCACAGCACTCCCTGTCCAAAACACACCCCTGGGAGAAGGGGGTGGCAGGGGAGAAAGGAGCACTCAGTAGCAACTTTACTGCTGCCTGGCTGCTCTGTTCTCCCTAGTTACCTGCCTTTTTTGACAGCTTGAGCTGTCCGAACCAGATGGGAGACGGTGATGGGCAAGAACCAAGCAGGGAACCAGCTGGCAGATCTTGCTGCTGAAGCAAGATATGGTGGTGGCTTCCTAGTTCGGTTCCTCCCAAACTGAAAACATCATTTCATTTTGTTTCTGGATGATACGCTGTATGCCATTTGTTTCATTTTGAAATGGTTTGAAACGTTACAAAACGACGAAACCACATGTCATTTTTTATAAGTTGCCCATCCCTAGGTACTGCTCTGCAGCCACTCGGGGAAATACTCAGACCTTTCTAGAAAATATTTCTATTCATGTGTTACACCTGCAAGCATGGGGGGCTAAGTGGGTATTGCATGTCAACGTCCACTCCAAAGCAGGCAGACATTCAATTCATAGGAACCTCTAAGCACATATGACTGGATACATCTACAGTGATTCTAAGATCTAAAAATATGTTGTACTGTTACTTTCATTTGCAGTGTCTGATTTGGAATTCCTACCCATATACATACCTATGAAAATTCCCTTTTCCTACTTTAAGTTTAGTGCAGAATAGTACTCAGGATGCTGCTGTCTGTATGTCCCTAACACAGAGCTAAATACACCTGGAACCTTTTTTCCAATGCATGGATTTCTCCTGCTACAAACCAAGCATCAGACTTCACTGATTGAAACTCACAAAGTAACTCCCCCCCCCCAATTCCTCATGCGTTAATTGGATTCTCCACTTTGTGAATACCCACTTTGTATGCTAATGTTATCAGTGTGTTACATTAAACTAATGAATCTTGAATAATTGTAAAATCTTCGGATTAAATCCACTCTGCTGCAGTACACAATTTTATTTATCATAGCCATGAATCGTAGACAATGAAAGATCTGGCCACCAAAACTGAATCTTCCGTACCTGTGATCCATGTGTTACAGATGCAAAGGGTAGATTAGGGTATATGCAACACCAGCGGCTAATTCATGTAAAACAATCTGGATGGTCTTATGTGCCTCATTATTGCGGCTTTTCCAGATGCTTGCATATCTGGATCCAGCTCAATCTGGCTTTAGGCCTAGTTATGGGACTGAGACAGCACTGGTTGCCTTGGTAGATGACCTACACTGGGAAAGGGATAGGGGATCTGGAAGCCGTCTTGGGTCCTTTTAAAGGAGAAAGGTCTGTTAAAAATATGCAAAATAAAAATAATAAATAAATAAATGTTACCATGCAAGGAACACATAGTCATTACCAACTCAGAGATTTCTGGAAATGAGTAGAGATGGGCACGAAACGAAAAAAAATTCATTCCGTTATTCATTATTCGTTTCATTAAATAACAAAATGAATAATGAAAATTGTGATGAAACTGGAACAAACCAAACAGAACCACGAAAATTGGGTTTGTTACGTTTCGTTTTCATTAATGGTGATGCACAACGAAATGAGCTGTTTTTAAATGTATTAAAAAATGTCCTGAATATCCATTAAAAACAGTGATAATTATTTATTCTGCCTGATAATACCTACCGGGGGGGTGTCCTTAAAACGTGCATTTATGTCTTTTCTCAGATCGCTGTATTTTTTTTTCTTTAAGGGGAATTAGGGGACATCGACCCAAAATGGCTCCCAGATGCCTAATATTGATTTCTTAGGTATTAAAATGCCCTGGACATCCGTAAAAACACAGTGATAATTATTTGAAATTATTACCTACCAGGGGATTGTGGTCCTTAAAATGTTTGTTTTTGTCTTTCTCCCATCGCTATGTATTTTTTCTTTTCCCTTTAAGGATGACACAATAAGGATTCCAGTCACAAAATGGAGCAAGCCATGTAATGGGTTCATGTAAATTCTTGGAGAATTTCAATCAATAGCATGCCCATGTTGCAGACTGGGTAGGTGTGGTAGCCACAGAGGGCATAAAAAGCTCTGGCAGCCCCCGTCCTCCTTGCAGTCTGTGGTGGGAGTTAGGGTGGGATTGCTGTCTCTGTGACTCGTTACTTTAGGCCAGGCAGGCAGGTGTGTGTACCTGTGTTCCTGCTGGCTGCAGCCTGGCTCTTAGGGGAGAGAAAGAAGAGATTTCTCTTGCAGCCTCTCTGTGTGCGTGCGTACCTCTCGGTGAGTACCCTCCCCTGCCCCGCAGTGCAGTCACTCCGCTGCTGCCTTTGCAGCCTTCCTGCATACCTAGTCTATACTGTGTCTCTGCCAGCATCATTTTTTTAGTGTTTTCCCTCTGGTCTGGGGTGTTGGGGGACGTCTGCGTGCGGAAATGCTTTAAGTCGCGCAAAAAGTGGGTAAACACGGAAAATGGAAAGTGAAAAAGCAAAACAATTTATTTCAAAAAATTCACAAAAAACAAAAACAAACCAAAATGGACTCGCAATGAAAAACAAAAACTGAAACTTTTTTTTATCCGTGCCCATCTCTAAATCTGAGCACCTTCTCTCTTGGTGCTTCAAATGAAAGGATCATTTCTAGCAATCTGTAACTGCCAGTTGCTGGAGACATGAACATAAGAAGAGCCCTCCTGGATCAGGCCAAGGGCCCATCTAGTCCACCTTCCAGTATCTCACAATGGCCCCACCAGATGCTTTTGGGAGCACTTCAGACAACTAGATAACTGTCTTCTGATAACATTCCCCTGTGTCTGGTATTTTGGGGTACCATCCTTTTAAGCCATGGGAGAATCTTGAAATTCTCACATACCCATATGCAGAGGTTTATACTGCAAGTGCACAATTTTTATTGTGGTTGTGTTGCATATATCACATGTTCAAGTATGCAAGAGCAATACATATGACCGTGGAATAATGCCTCCTTGCACAATTGCCATAATCCAATTGGATTCTGGCCGTGAAATGTACTGATCTTTCCCAGCATTGGACTAGCTTCTAAACAGATCATGCAGGTCCTAACTGCTCTTCCTAACTCCAATCCAAAATGTAAAATATTCATTTTATTCCTCTGCCAATGCTTGTTCTTCTGGGTTTGCCTTTAAAACACATAGAGCTTCTTGGAAATCGTACAGATGAAGGGAAAAGTACCTCTGCCCTACACATGTCCCTTTCCCACTCAACTACAATGAAGCTATGGACTAGCCTGTACCAAATATGGCTCTCTGGGTGTTGCTAGACTACAATTTCCACCAGACCTTGCTGCTGGTGGTGGGTGATGGAAATGGCCACCTGGTAATCTCTAGATTAGGGGTGTGGTGGCTCAGCAGGCTAGAGCACTGAAGACCTGTCGGCTATAAAGTTGGCAGCTCAGTGGTTTGAATCCCGGGTGCCACACAGCAGAGTGAGCTCCCACTGTCAACCCCCGCTCCTGCTTTGCAGTTCAAAAGCATGTAAATGCAAGTAGGTAAGTGGGTACTGGCATAAAAAGCAGGAAGGTAATACAGCGTTTCCTTGCAGCCATGCCAGCCACATGGTCACGGAATTGCACAACACTGGCTCTTCAGCTTGAATACGGAGATGAGCACCGCTCCTAGAGTCAGACATGACTAGCATGTATGTGCATGGGGAACCTTTAACTTTACCTTTAATCTCTAGATTGCCCAAAGTATTTCATCATTGGAATACTTTATATTGAACTATTCTTGGAATGCTTTATATTGAATCATAGCAACCTGCTGAACTTTTCAATCCTGTGTTTAGTACTTCAGTGCTATTTATCTCTTAGTTAAGTCCATATGTATCTACCTGCACCTTTCCACTCCTTCAAACACAGTATCAGAAAGGTTGTGTTCAAAGAATTGGATTGTGATCCATGAAAACTGCCACTAAAATTGATTTGTCAAATTGTGAGGTGCTGTGAAACCTATATTTTTGTTTTTGCTGTGATTGTTGCTGTAGGAACAGACCCACATGGTTACTTCTCTGAAAGAATCCAGAAGGGGGTAGTAGAAAACAATGACAAGTTAAAGCTAAGAAGAATCATTGTACTTGTAAAATGTATTCTCTCTAGGATGTTTTTTTTAAGTAAAACACTCAACAATTGCCTGCTAACATCACTTCCAGCAATGCAAAGTTCCCAAGAGGGCACCATAAAGGAAAATAACAACAGAAAAGACAAATATACAGTGCAGGTTACCTTTGGGGTTTATCTAACCTCCAACTGCATTAGTTAAACTGACAGACTCAATGTCAGTCCAAAGAGAACTAAATGTACAGAAGTCATTGGTGTGTATTGATCTTGGGGGGCAGCTTATGGTGACTAACAAATTCAGCAGTCTGCATTATTTAGCTGATAATATCCACAAGGAATTGGACTGTGTGTACTGGGATTAATTGCTGGTTATTTTGAGTTTTTCTTAATGCATCAGTTGGAGAAGGGCTTGATTTAGGATGACAAGGCTGCATGCTTAGGGGAAGAGTGTCCCATTTCTATAATGCATCACATACCTTGTCTACCAGTTCTAAAGTTTTGATTTGGAAGCAATGAAAAGTTTGTTTGTTTGTTCATTTATTCATTGTTTCTTTCTTTGTTCATTTTTTGTTCATTCGTTCATTCATTCATTTGCTTATTTGTTCATTCGTTCATTCATTCGTTTGCTTGTTTGTTCATTCATTCAATTTATAGCCCACTCTGCTTAATGCCAAGGCACTAACCTGGGCTATTACAACAAATATCTGGAAGTTGAGTCATGGCAACTGGACTTCTTTTCTTGAGAGACTGAAATGTTCCTCTATTCATCCAAACAGCTTTTTCAGTCTGAGGACAGTTAGTGGTGAGGCCTCCATTTTATAGTTCACCTTCATTTCACATCACACTGATCTGAATAGGCTCATAAGTTGGACAATGGCCTGAATAGGCTTTTTGGGTATTTCATACGTGGCCCGTGATCTGAATAGGCTCGTTAGGTGGGCAGCGGCCTAGGGTGCATGAAAGTCCCACCTATGCAACCTTTCCAAAATGAATGAAGAAGCAAAATATCGCATGAATCAGACCATTTCATGGTTCATTTCAGGGCAGTTCAGGGAAACACGTCTGCCCAGAATGAAATGAAACACTGCATTTTTATCAGCATTGGCCATTCATACACTTTTGTGGATTGTGTGACTCAGACCATCTAGGAGCAGTAGAATGTCCCTCACATGAGACGCCCATCTTGCAGAGAGTCTTCAGATGATTCTCCTGCTCACCCCATCCACGTTTGGCAAAGATTGGATTTGGGACATAGGAGTTCTAGACACACACACAGCCAAAGAATTCCGCCCCCCGAAAGTGCCCCTTAGCCAACATTTTTGTTTTATTTTATTTTTCATTGTTCTATTCTGATAGTCTAAAACAAGGTCCAGACTACAGCATCTTCTTTATCTAGCCCTCCCATGCTTCTTTGCCATGGCTTTCCTCTTTTTTTTTCTTTTTAAATTAATCCTTATGCACTAGGGTGAAAAATAATGCATGGTATGATTTCTGGGCTCTAGTTCAACAATTAAGATTGCACTGCATTCTGAGCTATATACATGTTCCCTGTGGAAAGACATTGTTGCCCAAATGCCTAGAGCAGGGATGGCGAACCTTTTAGAGACCGAGTGCCCAAACTATGATTCAAAACCCACTAATTTTTTGCAAAGTGCCAATACAGCAATTTAATCTGAATACAGGTGGCTGTGAACGGGTGATGTCAGGTGCCCACGGAAGGGCTCCAAGTGCCATCTTTGGCACCCGTGCCATAGGTTCTCCAACACTGGCCTAGAGCAAGAAGCAAGCTAGGACAGACTGAAGATACCATAAGACTAAGCGCAGTAAAATAAATTAAATTGTTCACTTCCTGGACTATGGATTATTTCTGAACCCATTGAATTCCGTTGTCTCCTGCCCACTCCGAGAAGAAACATTTATTTTCCCCAATATGCCAGTAAATATATGTGTAGTTTATTTGTTTGTAGGAGAAATGTGGTAAGCGGCTGAAATTTGGGAACACTGTAACAGTTTGAAATAGTTCCAATGTAGACTTAGTTCTGTGCAGACTTGACAAGAAAACATGACCTTGATGTCTAAAATGGCTCACCCATTTATATGAGAGATAAGAAGGGAAAATAACACAGTGACATTGTGCTAATAATCACCATTCAGAAGTAAACTATTGCTAGTATATTTTAAGCATAATATTAGATTTCTTATATCTTAAAGGACCAGGCTCAAAAATATTTAAATAAACTGCTTTATGCTTCTGAAACTTAGAAACTCTGAAACCCTGCCAGCCTGTTGACCTTATAGCCTTACAAACTCAATTTTTCCAACTGTATTGGGTTCCCTTATGAGTACTTCTTCGGCTGTGCTGAGAGCTGAAACAACACAAATCTTGTTGTACCTTAAAAGACTAACAAGTTTGATTTGGCCTAAGCTTCCACAGACTGCTGCATACATCTGATGAAGAGGGCTGTGATCCATGCATTTTTATGCCAAATAAAACTTGTTGGTCTTCAAGGTGCCATAAGATACTTTGCTGTTTTTGCTACAACCAACTAACATGGCTACTCTCCTGGAAACTGGCATATTCTCCAAGTGTGCCTAATTGAACAGCTGTAGTCTAATGTGGTTTCAGGCTGCAGTCCTAAGCAAACATATTTAGCAGGAATAAGTCTCCGTGAACACAGTGGGACTGAAGGTTTGAACAGGCGTGCATAAGATAGTACTGCCAGAGACTTGGGCCGCTGATGTATTGTATGGCTATCCCTCAGGAATAGGGATTTTTGGCCCACCCACCTGCCTGCCCACCCTCTATATGGGACAGGCAGTGCAAAATTACCTGCTCAATTCAGGTGAGTATTCATTTGCTTACTTGAAATTACATGTTATCAGCTGTATACGAATGGAGATTTTTTTACAATGTGCAACTTTTTAGATCGAGAGAAGGGTTCGAGAGAAGGGTCAGGCAAGCCATTGATGTGTGTATTGAGAATCCATCTCTCAACAGAGGTGAGGGACTTAGGCACAATCTGTCTGCCACTTATCATTCTACCCTTTCGTTGATTCCGAGACAAATCAGAAGCACTTCACACCTCCACCAGAAAGGCCGTAGTCAACTACCCATGCTTAATGGCTGCTGGGAAGGGGAGCACAGGTGTGACTTTCACATTTTTGCGTTTATATACCGCTCCCATTTTCCGACGGGAACTCTGGGCGGTTCACACAAAAAAATTAAAAACAAAACATCAGTTAAAAAATAGAAAGGTATTGGGCAAGAGGCATAAACTAGACAATCAAAAAGAAAGAAAGAAAGAAGAAAAAAGACTTGGTGCCATCCTAGCAGTTGCCAAAGGCATCCCTGAACAGACAGGTTTTAACGGCTTTCCTGAAGGATGCCAGTGAAGGAGCCTGGCGTATCTCACTCAGTAGTTTCTTCCAAAGCACTGGGCCGGCCATCGAGAAGGCCCATTTGTGAGTTGCTACCCTACGGGCCTCCCTAGGGGTGGCTACCCGGAGAGAGCCATAGAGGATAGAGAGATCGGGCCAGCTCTGATCATAGGGAGATACACTCTGCCAGATATCAGGACCCAAGCCATGGAGGGTTTTGTAAACCAAAACCCACACCTTGAACCTTATTCAGGAGGCAACAGGCAACCAGTGCAGATGAGCCAGAATGGGGGTGATGCGGTCAAACCTGCCCGCACCAACCACCAACCTGGCTGCCGCGTTCTGTAACCACTGCAGTCGCCAAACAAGGTTCAAGGGGAGTCCCATGTAGAGAGTGTTATAATAATCTATCATCGACATGACCAGCGCCTGCACCACTGTCCTCAGGGAGTCCCCATCAAGGTATGGGTGAATCTGGGTGATAAGCCTAAGATGGTAGAAGGCCGACCAGGTCACGGCTACCACCTGGGACTCCAGGGACAGATCCGGATCCAGGATGATGCCCAGACTCCTCACTCTTTCCGCTAGCTGGAGGGCGGACCCACCCAGACTGGGAAGAGGGCCACTGTACCCATCCAGGCCACCCCCAAAGAACAGAACCTCAGTCTTCCCGGGGCTGAGCCTGAGCCTCTTAGTCCTGGTCCAGTCCAATACTGCAGCCAGGCAGCGATCAAGGGTCTGGACGGCCTCCACTGCAGAGGTGGAAAAGAAGAGATAGAGCTGTGTGTCATCAGAGTACTGATGGCAGCAAGCTCCAAAACTCCAGATGACCTCAGCCAGCGGCCTCATATAGATGTTAAAGAGCATTGGGGAGAGAGCCGACCCCTGAGGCACCCCACAAGAGAGTGTCCAGGGGGACGACAAAACACCCCCCAACCTCACATGCTGAGTGCGGCCCTCCAGGAAGGAACAGAGCCAGCCAAGGGCCAGACCCCCAATCCCCACCTCAGAGAGCCAGCCCAGGAGGATACCATGGTCAACGGTATCAAAGGCCACTGACAGGTCGAGAAGGACCAACAGGGTAGAGCAAGCCCTGTCAGCCCTCCTCAAGAGGTCATCCTGCAGTGTGACCAGGGTATTCTCAGTCCCATGACGCAGCCTAAACCCAGATTGGAAAGGATCCAGGACATGATTCTCCTCCAGGAACGACTGGAGACACAAGGCGGCAACCCGCTTAACCACCTTCCCCATAAAGGGAACATTGGCTGTAGGACAATAATTGGACATATCCTCTACAGCCAAGCCTGTTCTTTTAAGAATGGGCTTCACCACCGTCTTCTTCAGCTGATGGGGAAAGATTCTCGTCCCTTAAGGATGCAGTGGAGATTAATGAAGCCCATTCCGGCTTAATAAGCCAAGAAGGGCAGGAGTTGAACGGAGAGGCCACTGGCCTGCAATGTCCCAGGGCCCTGGAGGCCTCAGTTGGAGTAACAGGCCCAAACTCAACAAACCTGGGAGAAGGAGGGGTGCGGCACCAGCCACACACAAGGGTAGATCAGTGCAACTGGCATCCAGATCAAAGCGGATGGCCTCAATTTTCAATTTAAAGAAGACTGCAAATGACTCACTAGTGAAATCACTAGGAGGAGCCCCCAGCGGACCAGGATTGGTGAGGTCTCGAACCACCCAGAACAATTCTGCCTGGCAGTTCGAGGCCCCATCAATTCTCAGGGAGGCAAAAGATCTCCTTGCGTCCCTTATTGCCCGAACATAGCAACTGGTC
Source organism: Phrynocephalus guinanensis (assembly GCA_037367245.1). Lineage (NCBI taxonomy): Eukaryota > Metazoa > Chordata > Lepidosauria > Squamata > Agamidae > Phrynocephalus > Phrynocephalus guinanensis. The sequence goes on from CM074735.1 coordinate 104,770,997, forward strand.
GACGCCCTGACCGCAGCCCAATTCAAAGCTGTCTGATCCTTCAGCCATCTGCTCTCTAGCCCCCTCTGCTCTTGCTTCATCACCCACAACTCCGCCGTAAACCACGGGGAGGAGCGGGCTCGGCATCGGATTAGGTGCTTGGGGGCGATCCAGTCAACAACCCCAGCAACATCTTCATACCACCTATCCACCAGGGAGTTGACCGGATCATCAACCAGACCATCCGGTAGGCCCCCAAAGGACTCCGAAAACCGCACGGGGTCCAGGAGCCCTCGGGAGCGGGCCCATATCTAGCCATATCTAACAAGCCTATTCAGGCCTTGTTCCACTTAATGAGCCTGGTCAGGCCACTTTCCACCTAATGAATCAGACCAGAATGATGTGAAACCAAGGTGAACTATACATTGGAGGCCTCGCCACTAACATCTCAGACTTACGAAGCTGTGTTTCAATCTCACAAGAAAAGAAGTCCACTTGCCATAACTCAACTTCCAGATAACCTCACCTGGATGACAATCTTCACAGACCAAGGACTAAAAAAGAACTTTGAGAGAACCTGCACTGTTGCTTGTTGTGATGTTGTTTTAACCTGATCTTAACCTGCACTCATCTTTCTGTTTATTCTCTGCTGTTGTAAAAAAAAAAATTAAACTGTAATTTTTCTGTCATATGCAAGAAACAGATCTTAACTTTTCTTACAAGGAGACTGAGAGAAGGAATGTTTTCTTCTAGGGAATCGAAGGTGGACTGACCTGATCTTCAGAGGAGCTGGGCATCCGCAACTCCCACTGAATAACAAGTATTTGTGGATGCTCAGCACTTCAGAGAATCAGTCACATTGGCAAAATCTTGTAGAAAGAAAGGTAAAGGGAATGCACAGGATCAAGCATTTGTTAATACAATGTTCCGAAATGAAAGCAAATATATGTATGCTGTTTGTATACAAATTAATTAACAGTTCCTCTGTAGAAAAAAATTCTCGCCCTCTTATCACAGTTAAGTAAATACAATAGAGCACATTCCTGTTCAAACAGAAATGAACTTTCTCTATTTTAAATTGCAGGGAGAATGATAATAGTCAGAACTGCAGAACCAGAAAGGGACTCTATGGATGATCAAGTCCAGCTCCTGTCAAGGAGGCACTAGGGAGAACTGAACTCTAATGAAACCACTGAGCTATCCAGCAACTGATCAGCTGCTTTGGCAAAACCGAAGGCATGTTTCTGTATGTTCTGCTCCCTCAAAGAGTCTTGGTCCCTTCAAAATGAACACATTTATTGTGACCTAAGTTGTTCTGAGTGTGGTTCCAGACCATCCCATCAGAACCATCTTCATGCCAGTATTGCAAAACAGGTGAGAAATTTGGAAATAAGCTAGAGGAGACTGTAAGATAAACTCATCATATCTTGTAAAACAAGTGTGAGCAAGCTCTGGGATTTGGGGTGGGGTGGGGGTGGGGTCTTTATTGTAGCTCAGGATCTTGGGAGTCTTAGGGCCTTTTTACACGACCCCGAAGATCTGCTGGCCACTTAAATTCAGACCAGAGATCTTAGGGGTTCGTGGCTCTTCCTCTGTCCCCACCCCCCTCCGCACTTCCTGGTTGCTGGCTGCCTGAGGGAGAAAAAAGAAAGAAAAGAATGCCGGTTTACCTCCGTTTTGTTCCCGGCAGCATTCAGATCTCTTAAAGGGACGGGGCGCAAAAAAAGAACAAACAGAAGCCAGGAGAGGCCCGCACTCACTATCCTTACACCGGATCAAATATTTGTCACATCCAAAAAGCAGGTACCTGAAAGCTGCGCTGGGACGCGCTAAAGTGGGCGGGGTCGCACTTAATTGTCTACAAACTCCGGAGCTGGTGGGTAAACATTTTTAAAGTCCGGAGCTTGCAGCCATTTGCGGCGGAGCTTAGGGGTCGTGTATAAACGCCCTTAGAGGGAGGGAAGGACAACCACTGCAAGAGAAACCAAATGTTTTCAAAATGTATAAGAATGACACCTTTATTAGACCACACAATCAAACAATGCCAACTTTAGTGAAGTTTTAGGCAGGTGTTTGAAAAATCGTGTGTGTGTGTGTGTGTGTGTGTGTGTGTGTGTGTGTGTGTGTGTGTGTGTGTGTGTGTGTGTGTGTGTTGCTTTCTTTAGATTTTGTGACTTGAATCGTTTGGAAGCCCTGGGTTTGCAAGTACTTCTTTTGAATACCTTTGGAATATAGTGAATAGAGATGGGCACGACTTAGCGGTATTCCCGTTTCCGTTTCCGTTACTCGTATCCGTTACTCTACGGAAACGGAAACGGGAATCACTGCCCCAGACTTCGAGCTCGAACGACGAACGAACAATTTGGTCTGATTTGTCGTGCTCGTTACTTGCATCGTGCAATGCCAAGCGGCACAGAAAAAAAGTTTTTAAAAGTTAAAAAAACCCAACCGATTCCCGGCCCTAAAAGTAGGCGAAAACTGTCTGAGGGCACCTACCAGGCCAGAAGGGTGTTTTATTTGGGGGGGGCGGTTTCCCCGCCGCCCTCTCCTTGGCTATTGCTACTGCTGCGCTGCTGGTACCAGGCTGGGAGGGCGCATCCATTTGCCATGCAGTGCGGGGGATCCAAAATGGCGACCGCAATATTTTTTTTGAAATCGTTGCCCAAAACCCCACCAAAGCACCACAGAAACATGCGAAAATTAGCTATTTTAAATGCTTGAATTTTTACAGTAGCAGCAGTGGTTTTTTCTTGCAAAAAAAGTCTCTGTTGATTTTATTTTATTTTATTTTATTTTATTTTTTTACACCTGCGCATTCGCAATGATGGGCTCTCGCCCATGGGAGTGGACCATACAAAGTTTTGGAGCCATTCCACCAATCGCATGGCCAGGTTTTGCTGACTGTACCAGGCTGGGAGGGCGCATCCATTTGCCATGCGGTGGGGGGGGATCCAAAATGGCGACCGCAATATTTTTTTTGAAATCGTTGCCCAAAACCCCACCAAAGCACCACAGAAACATGTGAAAATTAGCTATTTTAAATGCTTGATTTTTTACAGTAGCAGCAGTGGGTTTTTCTTGCAAAAAAAAAGTCTCCGTTGATTTTATTTATTTTTATTTTTTTTACACCTGCACATTTGCAATGATGGGCTCGCCCATGGGAGTAGACCATGCAAATTTTCCACCAATCGCATGGTCACTTGGCCAGGTTGACCACAGAGACTTCTGGGATGTGCCAATCGGGCATAAACAGCCCACTAATTGTAGCCCAAACCCGAACCCTAAGCCTAACCCATACGCCAGTACACTGTCCTTCTAAGTGGGTCAGAGAGGCCCCCAGATGTGCACCCCAATACTCACCCTAACCTCACCCGTAACTAGCCTAACCCTAGCCCTTGCGCTAACCCGTCTTAACCCTAAGCCAGATCTACTTGCATTGCACTACATGCAAGTACGTGAGACACAGCGGGTGCAAAGAGTCTGCCAGTCCGTCACTTGTGGCTCTGGCTGACTCCTGCAGCTCCCTCCAGGAGCCCGCTACCCCCCCAAACCAGTACTAACGACAACGAAAAAACGAAAAAACGAACCGACTAATTTTTGCAAATTTTCACGAAAAACGGAAACGAGCCGAAACGGAACCGGCCCGACTAACGACAACTCGAAAAAAAATTTTTTCAAGTCGTGCCCATCTCTAATAGTGAACTAGATCGTGTTGACTGACCAATGAGATGTGGATTCACAGACGCCCTTGTCTTATTGCAGAGCTATGAAATATGTGTTCTGCTTATATATCACCCCATACCACTTCAAGTAGTCTCTGGGCTGTTTACAGTTTTAATTATAGTATGCAGGCTACACATTGCCCCCCCCAAGCAGGTTGGGTACTCATTTTGCCTACCTCGGAAGGATGGAAGGCTGAGTCAGCCATGAGCCTGCTACCTGGGAATGAACCCCAAGTCATGAGCAGTTTTACCTGAAGTACAGGCATTTAACCACTGCACCACAAGGATATAGTGTGACATTATATCCTTCCCAAGGTTAAAACTAGGATTAAATGGTGCTCATTCAGTGTCAAGGGCTGGGAAGTGCCAAACACCTGTTCAGCCAAAACATCATCTGGCATCAACCACCACTTTCTCAGCTCATGCCTATCTCTAGACACCAGTGAATTTCCCTGCAAAAAAATAAATAAATCTGGACTCAGATAACAACACCAGGCTATGATACAGGGTCTTAATGAAGCATTCTGTACCCTACATTACCACAGCCAAGTCTCCTGCAATATGAGTGTAATGTATGTACTGTGTTCAGCCAAGTCAGTTCTGACTTATGGCCACCCTTCTGAGTATTTTTTATGTAGTGACTACACAGAAGTGAGATTTGCCATTTCCTTCTTCTGGAGAGGTCCTGGAATGGTGCAGCTTGCCTATGATCACCCATGCTGTATCTGTTCACAGGAGCCAGAATGTGGATGGAATCACACTCCCAACCTCTGGCTCCACAGCCAGATACCAAAGCCACTGAGCTCTCCAGCCAGCTCTGGGCATAATAGTGATAGATTCGTATCTGCATGGGTTAATGGAGTACAGTAAACCCCCATCTATCACAGAGGTTAGGGACCCAACCCGACCCGCAATAATTGAAAATCCGCAATATGTGGATGCTGGGTCAGGTCGGGACTGGGCGGGCTCTCTGGGGGCTCTTGTACTTACGCCAGGCCTGGTGTTGCCCCAAACAGGCCTGCAAGGAGCTTTCCAGTCCCCCAGAGGCACCAAAAGTGCTTTCTAGTGATCTGTAGGTCACTTCTGGTTTACCGGAAGTCACTTCCGGTTTGTGGGGAAGCATTTTTGGGGCCTCCGACGGGCCTGGGAAGGCCTTTCTCCCCTTACCCCAGGGGGCCTTTTTTCATATACTGTGGACCCTCGATATACCAGGACCGCAGTATGTGAACTGTGAAAGGGCGGGGGACAACTGTGATCTGTAAACATTTACCATTTCAGAAACTTTTCTAAATAGAACCTGACATGAAAAGATCATTGACTTCTTTGTGGCATTGAGAGGATAAATACACTGCTGCTGTTTTTAAAAAAACCTCAGGTTTCAGATTCTGAGTGTTATTTTCATTTTTTTTTAAGAAAAGTATTTAATTTTACTTTTCTGGCACAGCAATCATTTCCTACTGGAAAGATGAAAACAATGGTTTTTAAAATAGCCACTATTAGAACATTTTTACAGTTCAAAACTCAGATGACAAAAAGTTTTATATTACCTTTATAAGAAGTGGGTTTTATTACAGTAATGTGAAAAGTAAAGTCCAGCCCCCTGTATAACCTCCCATTCTGGTCATTTCTCCCTCCTTCTTAAAGATGTTTCTTCATAGAGCTGTGCCGCTACCCAATTAATTCTGAATAAATATATACAGATCAGAACCAGGTTCACACAGGGCAGTGGGTAGCTTAGTCTAACCTGCATCCTTGTCAGTATTAGTGTATATCCAATTATTGGGGGGGGGGTGATCATTGGGTAAATGTAATTAGAAATAATAACTTGGAGAGCAGTTCCGTTTGCCCATTGATAGGCAAAAACTGGCAGCAAAGGTGTTATAGCACTACTCCACAAACAAGGTAGGAAAAAAAGAGAACAAACCTTAGCATCCTAACATCAGACCTATCCACTCAGAAGCCATGCAAAAAAGCAAGCATTAATTGATGAGTGCAGATACATTTAGTCCACGTAAAGTAAAAGGCTAAAATAACAACTAAGTTAAAGGGAACTGGGGGAGTGGAAGCAGAGCACTCCATGTCCCAGCAATCTGCTACATCAATACAAACCCCTCACTTCTCACTTCACACATTTTAATTGAGCCAAAGGCCACGGAGAAAGGCCATGCAAGGGAATGCTACCAGGGCATCTCTCTCAGAAGCCTTGCCTGGTGACTCAAAAACTGGAGAGGACCAGCGTGGTCTTGGGATTCACTGGAGAGCATAGGCTTTCTGTTACCTCCATTGGCAACAGCTCAGCATCTTCCTTGTAAAGCATTCATACCTGTGATTTCTCCTTCCTGATTTTTAATTACATCACGTTTTTGTCTTTAAAGCCTTGGGGATACAAGGCACAGCCCTGCTCTCCGCATGTTAATATAGGGGATTCCCTTCCCCCACAAGCACAGCCCTGCTCTCCGCAGCAAGGAAGTTCTTCAAGCCCTATCCTTAAATGAAAAGTCTCTTCCCATTGGGAAGATGCTACATGGCCCTGCTGACAGCTGAAGTAGTCTATAGCAGTGGTCCCCAACCCCCGGTCCGCGGACCGGTGCCGGGCCGCGGACCGGTCGGCACCGGGCCGCCTGTGCCGCCCTCCTCCTCCTCCTCTTCTCTCCTGCGGGCGGCCGGTGGAGGAGGAAGGCTGGAGGAGCTCAGGAGGAGCCGCCACCGCCGCCTTTTTGGGCCGTGCTTCATCCCATGAGCACTGATGGGCTCTTTGCTGTACTACAAGACTGTAAAGGAAACGTACACATTCCCCCCTCCCCAATTCTGCTAGCATTTCCCATTCAAGGGGATACAAGGCACAGCCCTGCTCTCCGCAGAGTGTTTACTAAATGACTTCCAAGGCGAAGGCATCAGGTTAGAGCAAGGAAGTTCTTCAAGCCCTATCCTTAAATGAAAAGTCTGTTCCCACCTGAAAAAGACAGACTTGGGAAGATGCTACATGGCCCTGCTGACAGCTGAAGTAGTCTATAGCAATGATGGCGAACCTTTTAGAGACCGAGTGTCCAAACTGTGATTCAAATACCCACTAATTTTCCCACAAAGTGCCAGTACAGCAATTTAACCTAAACACAGGTGGCTGTGAAGGGGTGATGTCGGGTGCCCACAGAAAGGGCTCCGAGTGCCACTTTTGGCACCCGTGCCATAGGTTCGCCAACACTGGTCTATAGTGTCAAGTTCTCCTGGATATTCCTCCTCAAATTGAAATATTATTTGGAGTTGTGAAGCTCCTAGCTGAGAACGGAGGCCTTTTGAAAACTTCCTCCCACTAGTACAATATTATTTTGGGACCTGAATCCCATTCCACCTAAAAGACTCTATATTATCACTATTTATTCCGAGGCAGCAGCTCTTAAAGAGAAGCAGCAATCACCCACCCTGCTTGCAGAGATAAAATAGATGTATTTTAAAATTAAAAAGAGGACTAGAACAAGCATAGCATGTAGTTCTTCCCTTTTCAGCATTCTGGGGGGTGAGTTGGGGGTGAACAATTTCCTGCAAAAAAAGACATCCCAGAAAACACACTGAGCATCTGTGGATGTTCACGCTCAAATAGAGCTGCTGTGTCTTTTCATTCCCAGTGTATTTCAGTTGTTTCAGTGAGAGCACTGCCATCACTTCATGGGTCATCACCGAGGCACCATACAGTGACCACTGCAGCGATACAGAGTCACAGTGTAGTGTGCTCTCTTAATCGCAATGATATCACAGCCAAGGTACATCAGCACCATCAGGCATTCTCAACACAATATAATGACTTCGCACAAGACTAGTGACAGAAAGCATTTACAGTACAGTGGCAACACTTTAGTGTCATATCGTACTTAGAATTTGTAAGCTCAACCTGGTACATTTTCAGGCATTGTCTTCCTAATTGAAAGCACAGTGCTAGAAGGTTTTCTTACATTCAAAATTGGGGATGGATCTGCACATCAGAAAAATGCCACGTCAAAGCGCATTAAGGGGTTTCTGAAATGACACCGTACAGCTCACACCTTTCCTTTGGCTCATGTTAATATTCAGCAATATATAGAAAAACAATCTGAAATTGCTGTGGGGGTGGTGAAGGAAGCAGCATCCATTTTAATGTGAGGGTTTGGTGATTCAAAACAAGAAGAATGACTATGGGTTGAGGAAGGATTAAAGAAAGTGTACATTGGGGATGAAAGATTAGACTGACTCTTGGCTAATCATTAGGGGTGGGGGTGTTAATCTATTCAGTAGAATGAATGAAATAGAACACTGTTTTGCTTTTGTAATACGCCTTGATATGCATTAATTTCAGGAAGGACACAAAGAGATGGAAAACTTATTTGCCTCAGTTTTCCCAAAAAAGGGAAAAAAAGAGATCTGCTGGGACAAAGAACAGATGAGTTAGGATGGAAATTGCAACGTAGAATGGGTAGAGACGTGGTACAGGAACACCTGGAAACATTAAATGAATTTAAATCTACTGGGCCAGATGAATTACACCCAAGGATAGTAAAAGAACTGGTGGAAGTAATTTCAGAACCATTGGCAATAATATTTGAAAAGTCTTTGAGAAAATGGGAAGTCCCCATAGATTAGAGGAGGGCAAAAGTTATCCCTATCTTCAAAAAGGGGAATAAATGGACCCAAATAATTACCACCCAGTCAGCTTGACTTAAATTCCTGGCAAGATCCCAGAACTAATTATTAAGCAGACAGCCTGTAATTATTTAACTAGTAATGCTGTCACTACAAGGCGTCAACACAGATTTCTTAAAAACAAGTCATGCCCGACCAATTTGATCTCTTTCTTTGATAGAATTACAGGCCTGGTGGATGAGGGGAACACTGTGGATATTGCTTATCTAGATTTCAGTAAGGCTTTCAATAAGCTTCCCTGTGGTATACTTGCAAAGAAGTCAGTAGAATGTGGGATAGATAGTGCCACTGTTAGATGGATTTGTAATTAGTTGACTAATCACACCCAAAGGGTGATCATAAATGGCTGCTCTTCAGCTTGGAGAGACCTGACCAGTGGGGTGCCCCAGGGTTCTGCTCTAGATCCAATGCTATTCAATATCTTTATTAATGAATTGGATGAAGGAATCAAGAGTATGCTGATTAAATTTGCAGATGATACCAAAATGGGAGGGGTGGCTAATTCCCTAGAGGATAGAATGAAAATCCAAAAGGAACTTGACAGATTAGAGTGCTGGGCAAAAGCTAACGGAATTGGTTTCAATAGAGGGAAATGTAGGGTGGTAAAAAGAATGAATTGCACAGATATAGGATGGGAGAAACCTGGCCAGAAAATAGTACCTGTGAAAGTGATCTGGGAGTCTTGGTGCATCAAATATTGAACAGGATTCAGCAGTGTGATGCGATGGCCAAGAAAGCCAATGCAATTCTTGGTTGCATCAACAGAAGCATAGTGTCTAGAGCAGGCAAGTCCAAAGTCCAGCCCGGGGGCCAAATGCGGCCCATTTTAAAATTTTGAGTGGCCCTCAGCCTCTTCTCCCTGCCGGCTCAGCCTATCACTTATCCCCACTGGTCGGCCCCTCCCTGTGCTGGCTGAAAACATCAGCCTGCAGTTTTACGGTTTGCCTGCCCTTCCTGCCTCCTTGTAAGGGAAGGCAGCATATGCAAGCAGTGGTGCATCTTGGGTGCATGTTGGCTGATTCCCAAGCCGTGCAACAGCCCCCAGGCACCTGGGCCCCTTGAAACTGGAGCGTTTGTGGCAGTTGCAATGCACGCAGGCCCATGCCTTTTCTTCCCCCACCTTCAGGCTGAATAGTCAGCCCCCACACATTTTTATCTCACCAAATCTGGCCTTCCTTGCAAAAAGGTTGGGTACCCTGGTCTAGAGAAAGGGAAGTGATAGTACCACTCTATTCTGCTCTGGTCAGACCCCCACCTGAAGTACTGTGTCCAGTTCTGTGTGCCCCAATTTAAAAAGGATGTTGACAATCTTGAATGGGTCCAGAGGAGGGCAACCAAGATGATTGAGTGTCTGGCAGAAATGTCTTATGAGGAGCGGCTTAGGGAGCTGGGAATCTTTAGCCTTACACAAAGAAGGCTGGATGGGGATGTGATAGAAATGTTTAAATATTTGAAAGGATGTCACATTGAAGAAGGGACTGGTTTGTTTTCCATAGCTTCAGAGACTAGGACGTGGGGCATTGGTCTCAAACTACAGGAAAAGAGATTCAATTTAAACATTAGGAAGAACTTAATGACAGTAAGAGCTGTTCGGCAGTGGAATATGCTGCCAGCGAGGGTGGTGGGGTCTCCTTCTTTGGAGGTTTTTAAGCAGAGGCTGGTTAGCTATCTGTCAGGAGGAATACTTTGATGGGGATTCCTGCATGGAGTTGAACTGGATGGCCCTTGAGGTCTCTTCCAGCTCGATGATTCTGTGATAAGTCTATCCTGAGTTATGATTTTCTTGGTCTAAAATTATCAAAAAATGTTTATTGTTCCCTTCTTCTGGACTGTGTAGTTTGACCAAGACCGCACAGATTGGCGTGTTGGAGCACCCTTAAAAGTATATATTTTTACAAGACACTCCCCCATTGTATTCTCAGTATAATCCATGTGTAATCAATTTATTCATGTATTAGTTGAACTACATGCAGCAATGTAAACTGTATAGTTTTGTATAACTGGAACCATAAGTCCCCACCCAGGCACGATGTAATGTTCTCATTATCCTATATCTATGAACTGACCTCAAACAGCACACATCCCAGAGCTGGCTAGAACCACTTCATTGGACAGCCCAATTATTTTAGAAGTGCCCCTTTCCCCTCCTCCCTTGTCACATGTATCCACATCCAAATATATTATTACTGATGCATTCAATAGTGTAATCAAAGATGCATGTGTATCTATGCATATTATTCTAACAGTCATTCAGAATTAATCACATATAGAAGTAAGGTATATAATTGCCCTTTTGTATTTTGCCTAGTTTAGGCAGTTTTTGAAGTCTAACTCCTGTTTGGCTACAATCATCGATTATGTTGCAAGAAAGATATTGTTTAATTGGATGTTTCAAAGGGAAATGTGAGATAACGGGCCTGGGAAGTTAGGAAAGGGAGAACTAATGAAGGAGCACCAAGGCTGATATTTACCAGTGAGAGTGAGCTAATTGTTTACTTTGAAGTAGAGCAAAGGCTGGACAAGGGTGGAGCGTATTTCCTTTGAAGGTGGAAAAAACAAGAATGTGTTGGATCAACTGAATTCTGATTCCAGTGATGCATTACTGATAATAACTATATAGAAACAGATATGTAACTATATAATGAATTACCCTATGTCAGTTGTGGCGAACCTTCGGCACTCCAGATGTCTTGGACAACAACTCCCAGAATTCCAAACCTGTACTGCCAATGACAAAGGACTGTGGGAGTTGTGGTCCAAAACATCTGGAGTGCCAAAGGTTTGCCACCACTGCCCTATGCAGTTCCGCCCTTTCCTGACTCTTGTTGGAATGGTCAGTCTACTGTCATGTGCATCCAGCTGAAAAAAAATTGCATTTGATCCCTCTTTGAATAATTGCTTAATTGGAAACCTGAAGTAATTTCAAAGCTATAAAGAGTAACAGGTTAGCTGTGACTCTTCAGACTGTCCTTATGTCGAGGAGAAGGGGGTGGGGAATCAGCCTCCTGATCTCTTGGCTCTCTTTAACTCTACTTCACATCCTTTGTTTCCATTCCCCTGCATTCATAGCCACTTGCCTGCTCATCTGCTCACCTATGAGTCAGGTGGGTGTACAAACTGGCAGGTATGGTCATTGAATTGGGAAGCCCACACCAGCATTTATTTAAAAAAGAGACAAGCAACAGCACTGGGAGGCAGGTAAGGCAAGGCATGGCAAAAGTGTCCAGAATGAGTCTGGCTAGGGAGAGACACCAGCAAAGAATTATGGCAACAGCAGTTGGCTGCTACTGGCTGTACCATTTCAGCTCATTAGATAGACTGCATATAGGAGTAATAAGTGAAGCAAAACATATGTAAAGATTCTCATTCATCCAGGTGAGGTTGTCTAGAAGTTGAGTCATGGCAACTTGACTTCTTTTCTTGTAAGATTGAAACGTTTTGCTACTCATCCAAGATACATCCAAGCTACATCCAAGTAGCTCTGTTAGTTACTTGGATGAGTAACTGATGAAGCTGCTTGGATGAGTAGTGAAATGTTTTGATCTTACAAGAAAAGAAGTCCAGTTGCCATGACTCAACTCCCAGACAAGTGAAGCAAAGCAAACCCTTACATTAAGGAAGAAGTTGGAGCTTGCTCTTTCCTCTTGGGATCATAGAATTGGAGAGTTGAAAGAGACCTCAAGGGCCATCCAAGTCCAACCCCCTGCCAGGCACGAATCCCCATCATAGCACCCCCAGCACATGGCCATCCAGCTTCTGCTTAAAAAACTCAAAAGAAGGAGATTCCATCACCCTCCATGGCAGTATATTCCACTGCTGGATAGCTTTAACTGTCAGGAAGTTCTTCCTAGTGTTCAGATTGAACCTCTTTTCCTGCAGATTGAAACCATTTCCTGAATCCTAGTCTCTGAAACCATGAAAAACAAAACAGTCACCTCTTCAATATGACATCCTTCCAAATATTTAAACATGGCTACCATATCCATTGTCAGCCTTCTTCTTGTGAGGCTAAACATTCCCAGCTCCCTAAGCCGTTCCTCATAAGACATATGTTCCAGACTAGACATGGGCACGACCAGAAAAAATGACATTTCGAGTTTTCATTTGTCGGAACGGGTCCGTTTCGGGTCGTTTCCGTTTGTCGCGAAACTTTTCAAAAATTTGTCGTTTCGTTTGTCATTTGTTGTTTACACCACGATTTAGAGTGATTTGACTTCCCCCAGAGCATAGGGGCATCCCGCATCAGGGCCGGTGCTGGTGTTTTTGTGCCCTAGGCGGGGGGGGGGGCAGGGAAGGGGCGGGCGGTGGGGGGAGGGTGCAGGCGGGCGGCGGTGGCAGGGGGCCATGGGCGGGCGGTGACAGCGGCAGGGGGGAGGCACGGGCAGGTGAGCAGGCGGGCGGCAGCCATGGGCGGGTGAGTGGACGGGTGGCAGCGCAGGCGGCAGGCGGGTGGCGGCGTGGGTGGACGGACAAGTGGGCAGATAGGATATCACTTAGGATAGAGGTTCTGTTTTTGGCTTGCACCCCAAATGTGTGTGTGTGCAAGCAAATTGAAGTTGGGAAAAGAGAAAATAAATTGTAGTATATAATATATTTTTAAAATAAATCCACACCTCCCACTCCCAGTTGAACCTCCCCCTTTATCTAATATCAGAAAAAAATCCTCACAAACTGCCAGAGAAGAAATAAAGAATAAACTGCTATTCCCTTTAGCAGACAAAGCTGCAGGGAATCAAAGAAATTATTTTCTAAATTCAATTCCCTCCCTGCCTGCCTAACTTAAATCCTAAAGCCTCCAGCCTCCCTCCTCAATCTCGATCGGATCACACCAGCACCAGCAGCCAGCCCTCCTCCCTCAACCACATCCATACACCCGACCCGACTGCGATTTGTGGAAGGTGCCTCGGCTTTTTATGCCCTCCGAGAAATCCAGAAGTGTCAGTCAAAAACCTGGCGATGCCATTGGTGGAATGGTTCAAACAATTTGCATGGTCCCATCCCATGCCCAGCCCAAATGGGCAGGTCTAAAAAAAATTAAAAATAAAATAAAATAAAATAAAATCAATGCGACGTTTTATTGCTATAAAAAACCCAGTGCTGTGCTATTAAAAATCTTTATTAAAAATCAGGCATTTAAAAGAAAAATTGTGGTCGCCATTTTGGATTTCACATGTTTCCATGGTGATTTGCAGCCCAGGACAAGAGAGTGGGGGGAAGGCCGGGGACCCCCTGTCTGGTTTTTCAGGCACCATGATTTTGTTTTTTACAAAAACCTTTTTCTGTGCTGCTTAGCAATCGCCGCGATGCCATTGCAGTCCCGCCAATTTTGGATTTTCCCCACCGGGTTCCACCTGGAGCGGCGTATGGTTACATTTCAGTTACGTAACGAGACATAACTGAAAACGGAAATGACAATTTCGCCGATGTCTATTCCAGACCTACCCCCCCCCAGCTTCTGGACTGGTGCAAGCAGCATCCTTTTTAAATTGAGGTGCACATAGAGAGTGGGGGGAATCGAGTGGCCACTTCCCTTTCTCTAGTAGACACAATGCTTCTGTTGATGCAACCAAGGGCTTTCTTGGGTGCCCCCACATTGCTGACTCCAATTTGTGGTCCTCCCAGATTTCCAGAAACCACCCCTCTGGTAGGTGTCCCCATCAGTGCAGGCATATTTTTACCTTGATGCGCCTGCTTTTTAGCTTTGGCAGCACTCTAGTCTGTCAAGGTAATTTTGGATTTTCATCCTGTCCTCTAGGAAATTCGGGGTTTTGTTTTTTTACTTTTAAAAACCCTTTTCTGTGCTGCTTAGCATCGCACAATCGCCGCGATGCCATTAACGACAACGTTAATGGTGGATTTTTGTTTGGTGGATTTTTAATTGGTTGACTAATTGCACCAACGGGTGATACTGACCATAAATGGCATTCACAACTTTTCATTTAACTTTCCATCCAGAAACAACTAGTCAACTTCCTGTTAGTCACAAATCCCCAGGACCAAAACCATGAAAGTCATTATTAGGGTACTGGTCAAGAATATTTCCTGATCTTTTTACCTGATATCCCTTAATGAAAAATACTAGGGATGCAACATAGGTTTTTTCTCATGTGAAGCATGTGCTGTACACCAGATCAAAGCTGCACATTCCCCACCCCCACCCCCAGTTCAAAACATCTGTCTAGCTTTCTACACACACATTTTCCAAAACTGTAACCCTGTTCTGGACTTCCTTCCTGGGTACCCTAAATATATGGAGGGGTGAGCAGGATTATGTCCACTGCCCCTACACTAATGTGTATGTCCCCTACTGGTTGTGTGTGCATCTTTTAAACATCTCAAATGGGGTGCATGCACTTGTACGGATATATCCATGCAAGATATTTATGTGTTGCATGTTACAAATCTAGCTGCTAACTTTAGAAAATGATTGATTTATTTGCCTGCATTTTCCTTTTATTCATAGATAGTGAGTCTTACAAATGTAGGAGCTGGGGATTACCTACCTTTTCTCTTAACATAACAAAGTGTAAGGTGTCAAACATTTATTTGCATTGTACACCCCCTCCCTCTCCCTCCCTCTCTCCATCCCTCCTTTCCCCTCTTCTTTATAGCAATAATTATGTGTCCAAGATAACATCAACTTTAGTGGGGCTTAAATATTCCAGTTCCCCTTGGTTCATCTCATGACAGTAATGACAGCACCTTAAAAGGATCCTGCATGGTAACGTGAGGTACTGCCATATACATATCTCACAGAATTAGCTGTAGTGGTATTTCCCTAGGCTTTCTACTTCTCCAGCTAAAATTTCTGTCTCTTTGCCCCTGCCCACTAGTCTTGGCTTATCTCCCTCCGGTTAGGGAACTGAGACTTGATTAGGTCCCTATTCCGTTTGCAGAATCAACACACATTTAAATTTTGAGATACCAGTCCTTTGTGTCATATTGTTAATATATTTGTTTAACATAAATACAGGACACCTTTTCTTAAGAACTAGGACTTCTATACAGGTAACAGACAGAATAAATGATGACCTTGTTTGTGTTTAAGTCTTTATATGTAAAACAGAAAAATATGAGGAACAACTTCAGTTCAACTTCCATATTTCAGTTCCATGGGGGGAATTGTTTTCTCTTTCCCTCCCCCTACTATCAGCTGAAAGATACAAGGGAGAAATCTATCTTGTATATTATCTAATAGACCTTCCAGAATGAAAGACCACAGGAGGTAAGGCTAACAAAATTAATATGCAAAGAATTTCAACACTACAGGCCTATAATTTTCTTGTAAATGGTTTCACTTTAAGGATGAAATAACAGAATACAATACCAATTTCTTTCTGGCTTTCCCCCCCCCCCCCCCTCCTCCTCCTCCTCCTCCTCCTCCTCCTCCTCCTCCTCCTCCTCTTCTTCTTCTTCTTCTTCTTCTTCTTCTTCTTCTTCTTCTTCTTCTTCTTCTTCTTCTTCTTCTTCTTATTATTATTATTATTATTATTATTATTATTATTATTATTATTATTATTATTATTATTATTATTATTATTGTAAAGATAGATGGAGCTTTAAAAAATAAAACACATGAAAGCAGGTGGGACACAGCTAGACAAGTGGATATTCAAAGTAGGGAGACTGCAAATTTGATTTGCCTAGCATTTTGCTAACTGATTTGAATTCATTGATATGTGAAAAACAATGAGGGTAAGTATATTTAATTAAAGCAAGATTGACTATCATTCAGACTTGAAGTAAACATTTAGTATACTTGCAAATCACTAAAATGCATGAAAACCAGCCTTCAAAATACAACACACCACACAAATTTCTGATCACACAAATTTGGGGAGCCAACACCAGGGATTATAAATGAGGTCCAGGTTTTTGCTGTCATTACATGATTTCTTAGTCCTGACTATTGAACTGAACCCATTACTTGCTATTGAACATTATACTTTCCTTCCACATCAGCCACAAAACAGAACATGCATGCTCACAAACAACGGTTTATAGTAAAATCCCTAATAAAGCACTCTTAAATCACTTTGTTAATCCATTCTTGTTATGTTTGCAGGGTAATTTTTGGCAATTTTTTATTCTTTCTTCGTAGCTACTTTGTAATCAGTCTGGAGGGGCTAGGTGTTGTTTGTCTTGGAGTAAAGAGCCTGATATGATTAAATTTCTAAAATATATTCCAGCACCCCAGGAAATAGTTCAATGCAGTGCAAGTCCTATCAATTTAAAATAGGTTAGTGTCAGACAGCCTTTGAAACTAACAAATCAGTTCAGTATAATTTGAAATGTTAAAATCAGGACTTTGAAATGAGGGAGATAAATTGTCAGGTTGCACTTTGTGTCCTGATTTTCTTATAAAGTGACACCTAGATGTGTCCATATTTGATCTGTTGTGGCAAGAAGACAAATGAGCTGAAACATTTTCTTTGCTAAAGGATGCTTTCTAGTGCCGTAAAATTAACAATTACAGGCAAATTGGATCTAGAGGAGAGGCCTGGATCCAAAGATATCCTTCCAGCCACAGAAGAAGCAGTTCCATCCATCAGAGGACTCCTTCTGTGAGCAGAAAACCATCTCCAGAACTAAGCATACCCCTCCGATCCAAAACAATTTCTGGCACACCACACTGTGACTATAAGCAGGAACACATACACAAAGCATTCTAATATAAAGAAATACATTTTCAGGTTGCTCTGCTTTTTTGACGGATTGCTGTGCTCTGTTGTTTTTAAATGTGTTTTATTGACCATTTTTAATCCACTGCTTGGTTTTCTTTTGGGAACACACTGCTTTTAAATTTTAAATATTATCTTTTAATTGATGTAAGCCACCTTGGGTGCTTTTAAGGAAAAGAAGAAGTAGAAATATTCAACAAAAATATTTCCTTGGTGTGTGATTTCATTCAAGAGGCCAGGCAAAGAATCATATACTTCTGCATGCCATGTGGATTTGCCTATATAGAACTGCTGTCTAGTTACATAAAACCCTTGCTACATGGAGGAAACACAAAATTATTATATATTGGTATTGGACAGTACTAGATCTAACATTGTTTCTGTTCTATTACAACATTTACAAATATTGGTTAGTTTTTACATTTATTTACAAGATTTATTTATTTATTCACAAGATTTTTTATCCGCCCCACTACCAAGAGGCCTCTGGGTGGCATACAAGTATTAAAAACTAAAAAACAATAAAATTATTAAAACTATAAAATACAATACAGTTAAAACAGCATACGGTACAAATTTTAAATTATAAAACCTGCTGCTCATGTGTCCAACCAAATAATCTAATACAAATGCTGGCCAAACAGGAAAGTCTTTGCCTGGCACCGAAAAGCCAAAAGTGTTGATGCCAGGCTGATCTCCATAGGGAGGGCATTCCAGAGTTGGGGGGCAACCACCGAGAAGGCCCTGCTTCGACATGCCACCCCCCCCCTTATCTCTTTGAGGTATCATCTTCAGCAGTGCCTCCTCCAATTCTTCAAAAAAAAATCTCCAGTTTCTAAATGTGGGATATTGTATTTCTATATCCACAATTCTAAATGCCAGGTAATAATGACACAATATTGCTGCGCAATATTTTGCCCATGTTGCCAGCAGGGTAAAAAAAGAGATTTACATAGCAACGTATGATGGTCTACAGTCAAGATGGTCTACAGGATATCTTTCCTCTTGTGCTTAGTACATTGACAAAGAGACACCAAGCAGGGCAAAATCCCGGATCTTGACTTCTCTTTCCATTAGTTAACCACTTCTCAGCTAAACACAAAGCAATTTTCCAGGTAGTTTTTCAACGGTAGATTGGTATCTATTGCTTGGCAACACAAAGTCAAATCCCTTAAAATGTGTCTTTCAGATCAGTTGTGTTCACTTAGGTTCATGCCTGTGCAGGTGGGTTGTTAATTCCCAAGGCTTTACATGAATTTGGGATGCTTCTGCCCCCATGCAATCCTGTGTGCCACACACCAACCATATACATCAGGAAAGAAGTCTCAGCGTTCTTCCTTCTGGGCTGATGCTCTTTTATGTTGAAGAGCAGAGCATTGAGAATTTCATAAGAGGTTAAAGGAAATATATTTTACATTGCAGAAAACTCTTTTTAAATCACTTGAAGTGTTTACAGTGTCTTTCTTTATAAGATAAGGTTTATTGGTGATGTACTTGAATCTTTGGGAAAGAAGGGAAATTGTTTAAAGTGGGGCATTTGATTGGCTATCTATTTTGGATTAAAAAATGGGTGTTGAAGAAAGATTGCTACAGTGCTATAAAGCAGGTGGTTGCAAAGCCCTTATCTACCTTCCAGTTGTCTAATTAGGCTTTTTACCAAACATAGTTTGGACATGTGTTCCATATATGCCAATAAAGGCTTCTCAATTGAATTGAATTGGAATGCCAATGAGACAGAAAGGTTTAATCTTCCATTCCTTTCTAGCAATATTGATTCATGGGAGGTAGAAATTAGGGAGCAGGAGAGACCATGAAAGCTCTAAGACACACTCCTAGGGCATTACAGAAATGTCTGGGAACAAGAACAGTAAAGTACATGGAGTATAATGGATTCAGGCAGAAAGGTCTTTATGTAACTTAAACACTCCTTTTAGAATACAGTACAACTAAATATGGTTCAGTAATATATATTTCATATATCTGGGTTACACAGTCACACATTTTTAAAAAAAATATGAATACTATAGCAATGGTTATAGTCAGAACCATATGTCTAAGAACAGCAATTTGGGTCTTGAAACATGTCCATGATAGGACCGAACTTCTCAAAGCTATAAAAAGTTGCACATTTTCACTGTGCAATGAAAACATTGTATCTCCGTGCTGCTGGCCACTATCCTTTCAAAGTCAACAGCAATTTAAGAGTCTGTCCATGGCCCCAGTCTTAAAACTGCCATAATCAGCAGCATGTTCGAGGATTCATTCCATCAATCAAGCTCACTAGCACTGAATTAGTTCCTCTTCTTTTTAAGCTATGTCTTTATAACTTTGTATTTTAAACATTTTTATATAGCTGGAACTCTGTGACATACAGTCAAATGCCAAAAGCACAATAGGACACAGCAGTCCATGCTCAGTGAAATCTACATGATTACAAATGCAAATCAGCATGAGGCATTGTTCTAAAAGCATCTCTCCCATAGTTCAGAGAAGGCCTAGGAACCTACAATTCATCTGAAGGGCCACATCTTGCTGCAGACCAGACTGTCTTCCATACATATGGGACATTGAGTGTGTTTCCAAAGGACTTTTGTCCATGGTGTCTGAAGGGTCCACATAATCCTCCTTGAGCTTTATGACCTTCAAGAGAAGCTGTGCTCCCAGCCTCCTCACACACATGTTGAGTGGGGACACATGAAATGTCTTTCTCATGATCAAAGTAGACCCTAAGGGGAATGTTTATTTTAATTTTCTCCACAATTATTTTCCTAAAATTGGATTTCCTTTAAAAATGCATCTTCTATGCATTCATAATACTCTCAGTTATTCAAAATGGCACTCTTCAATTAATCAATAAAAACTTCATTTGCTAATCCAAGAGTCATATCAATTAAATCATGTTGTTTTTCATATGTTTTTTTAAAAAATGTTTAGCAACATTTCCTTGTAAACACAAACAAATCTATGAGACTTCATGCATATTCTAACTAGCTTATTTCCCACTACAAAAATTCCTTTCCCCCCTATGCTAGATGTCTTTCTTTTTCTTAAAAAAAATCAGGAGCTACTCAAATTCACCAAGATATTTAAATACCAATTGCTTTGGTGATTATTAGTTCTGGGGGACTTTATATTTAATGCAGCTGCATAATTTAGGACTTTGATCTGCAGTCCACAATAACAATAGCAACAGCAAGAATGCATTATTTATAAGTGTATAGTATTGCAAGTTCAAATTCTTCCAGAAGACTAAAAAATCAAGCTCCATTTGTTCAATACAAAAAGCTTTTGCAGGGTAATCTTAGTAGGTTGATTGATGCATTACATAATGCAAAATGTGTTTTTTTTAATCCTTTCATATCCTATAAACATGTTAAACATTTGGGATGTTTTGTTCCATTTCCCTGTACACTTCTAATGTAAAATCTTGTGTGGTATTTAATAAATTAATGAAAGCAATATAAAATTGAATTACTTGTTCTATAACCAAATTAATTATATATTAACTTTTCCTAAGGCTATAAAATATGAATGTCTTACTGACAGCAATTCTTCCATTATACTGCAGTTTTCAAAGAAAAGTCTGTTGCCTACATGAGAACAGCAATAAAGACTACAAAGCAGAAGCAATAGAAATTGTGTCAGTATCATGCATATTCCTTTTAAGTGTATTTCTTTGGCATCCTTAAAAAAAAAATACAAGTTTCATGTCAGTGACTAGATGGTGTGTCTATTTTTCTTGCAATGTAAGCAAAATTTTAGTTCTTGCTAAGTGGCCCCCAATCCATTCATGCCTGGAAAGGGTCACATTGGGTGGTGCCAGACTCACACTGTGTGCCCTGTTGGAGACACTCCTCTTTCATTATTATTGGTAGAGATGGGCACGAAACGAGCGATTTTTCATTTTTGTTTTCATTTTTTCGTTTTGTTACGCAATGAAAATGAAACGAAATTTTTTTAAAAACAAAATGAAAATGAAAACGAAATGACCAAATTTGCCGTGTTTTTCGTTTTCGTTGCAGCAGATGCATTGAACTAAAAAGAATGCTAACAAAACAGCAATTTTTCGTTTCCGTTTTCGTTTTTTCATTTTGTTACCTAACGAAACGAAAACGATTTTTTTTTTCAAAAAACATCACGAAAATGAAAACGAACCGAAAACGGACCCCTAAACGACCAAACGACAAACGAAACACCATTTTTTTTGAGTCATGCCCATCTCTAATTATTGGTGTCCCTGTCAGCATTTGCGTTTTTCTGGTTTTCCAATCAAGTTACACTTCTAGCTATGGGGAAATGTAAATAGCAAGGCCAGATTCTGCAATAAATGCTGCAGGTAAGAGAGCCAGCTTTCTGACCAGGCAGTCACTATCTAGAGAACAGGGTACAGTGGTACCTTGTATAAAGGAATTAATTTGTTCCAAATAAAATTCTGTTCAGCAAATTTTCCTTTGTACAAATCTCCCACAGGAATGCATTGAAAATGGATTAATCCCTAATGGTGACTATTTTTCTGTTGTATGGATTCACCCCATAGGCAATTCTGTTAAGCGATTTTCCCGTCTCCGGAATTTTTTTTCCTTTAAGCAGATTTTCTGTTAAACAAACCTCTTGTTATACGAGGGTCCATTCATTTCTTAAGGCAATCACAGGAAAAGGACTGTGGGAGGGCAATTGTCACAGTCCTTTGATTCCTTCTTAAATGGGCAATTCAGGGAGGCTCCACTTCTCTATATTTTCCATCCCTTCTCCCCCATCCCACCCTTTCCTCTTCCCTGGAATTGAAATTAATAGCGCAGAGTCCACAGAAGAGATTTGGATGATTCAATCAATGACTTTTTGGCAGCAAAACAAGGCAACTTCATTTCTTAGGTAAGAGGCATACTCTTCTTCTCCTTTGTCACCACCTCAGCATCTTCCTGACTTCACACTAGAGAGTCATCAAAGTCCTGCTTCACCTCTTAATAGCTCTTGGGGAGAGAAGGGCACAAAACAATAAATGAAACATTGTTTCATTGTTGCATTAGGTAGCAAATTGCTTTGTTACCTAACAAAATGGGAGGATGCATTTTGTTTCATCTCGTCATGAAACACTATTTTTTCCACTAGAACAAAATGATTCGTTCTAGTTGAAATGGCAAAGGAGCTTCCTCAAGCTCTTCACTGTAAGCCCCCCAAATTTGGAAAGGTTTGGGGTTCAGGGGGCTTATTTATGAAGCTCCAAATGGGGTGCCCCTAGGAAAAACTCTTTCTAATTGGATTCTGATCTTCAGAAGCCAAGCTGCAGGCGAGCAATAGCGCTGCCGCAGCTTGGCTTCCAAATCCAATTAGAAAGATATTTTCCTAGGGGCACCCCATTTGGAGATTCATAACTCATCACCCTGAACTCCAAAGCTTTCAAAATTTCAGGGGGTTACCTAGAATCACTTGAGGAAGCTCCCCTGCTGTTTTGGTCTTTTAGGACCCAGAGGAGCACAACGTTTAATATCATTTTTAAAAACTTTTGTAATAAAACTACTTTTTAAATTTCCTCCACCCCATGGTTGTGCCATACAAGCACAAATACACAAATCAAGCAATCCACAGTGCACACCTTTACTACTAAATGCCCCTTTGTCAAATGCTATTACACCAAACACCTTCAATTTAAACTTGATGGGCTGTAACTGCTGTTGCATATGTCAAGTCACCTCTATGGCAACCTGATGAATGAGTGAAATTGTCTCCAACAGCCTTGTTCATCTCTTGCAAATTCAAGCCTGTAGCTTCCATAAGGGAGTCAATCTACCTCATATTTGAGCTTCCTCTACTTCTACTGCCTTCATTCAGGTGACTACCCCATTCTACTGTGATACAGTAATGTCAGTCAATGCACAGACCAAGGTTCAGGGGTCCTCAGTCATTTGGGAGTGAGTCCCTCTTACTGGGTCAAAAATACCATTGCTTTTGTCAGAAGGTTATGTCATGTGATTCTTTGCAAACCTGATACATTGGATCATACACAATCACAACCTGTAATTTTTTTTAAAGTCAGATTAGTTACCTCAAAAACTGGACTTGTCCAGACTTGCTATGTATGAACCAACATCCTGGCACATGCTGTTTGATTTCTCTCATTGTAACGTAAGCAAAAGAAGCCAGATAAGTCCTGGTACTTCCATTGGTTTTATTATGTTGTTTGAACCAGGTAACACCCAACTCTTTGGCTTGTTTCCATCCTAACAATCCAAGACTGCTTCTAGATTTCTTCTGCAGACCAGTTAAGGCAGGAGGGAAGGAGGGAACAAGACAGAATGCTGAGACCTCCCATATTCAGATGTCAAGCTAAACAGGTGACTGTGGTTTATTTATCCTTTCCTGCCTGCAGCACAAGCCACTGGGCAGCGTGCATCACAACACTGCCTCATTTTGCTTTGTCTCTGCTCAACTTGTCGTTCTGGGAAAACATAATCAAAGTCACTCAGCTACACTTGGCACTTGACCATTTTTGCAATATTTATCAGAAATTATTGCTTTGTCTAATATTCATCACTAAGTAATTTTCAAGTCCAGAGACCCCAACTGCCCCATCACCTCCTTCTTTTCACCTGCTGCTACACCACCACCATTTTTTTCTTCCCTGTCTGACCAGCTAGTAGTCAGGGACATGCATAGATTTCCTCTGGCTGGCCCAGAGGCCAGTGATTGGTTCAGGATGGGGAAATTTGTTGTTTGTGGTTTGCCAACCTTGTTGAACCATGAATCAAGATGAACTGCCATTTTGATTCTTCACTGCATCTCTAATTTTGAGCTTTTCTTCACCTTATGGTCTTCTCTTCCCTTCTTACTGCTGGACAACATCCTCTATCTACGTCCTTTTCCTGTCCCTTTCTGACCAGCCGCCACTGTTCTCCTGTTTCCTTCTCAGCATTACTCCCACACCATTTACTCCGCAGGGTTCTCCTCATTCAATATTCAGTTTCCCTCAGTGAGCCCATATCTGTAGCTCATCTAATCAGAGACACTGCTGTCTCCCTCACCACTAACAAAACATTTTGCAATTGGAAGAGACCCAATGGGCCATTGCTGCATCCAGACCCTCTCAAAGAGGCAGAGTACTAGGGAATAGAGATGGGCACGACTTGAAAAAAAAAATTTGAGTTGTCGTTAGTCGGGCCGGTTCCGTTTCGGATCGTCTCCGTTTTTGCGAAAATTTGCAAAAATTAGGTCGGTTTGTTTTTTCGTTTTTTTGTTTCCGTTTCTGCCGCAATTGCGCGCATTTTGACGTCCGACCGAGACTTGTGGCTTGCGGGCGCAGCGCGGGCGGCGGTGGTGTGGGGGTACATGCGTGGGTGGCGACCGCGGCAGGGGGAGCGGCTAGGGCGCGGGCGGGGGCGTGCGGGCGGGTGGGCGCGGGTCCCGCAAATGAGCAGGCGAAATACAGTTTAAACCTGCCTGGGTGATGGACTTGCTACTGCACAACAAGGCTAGTGCATCCTAAGCAAACAAAGTGGGGCAGAAACAAATTTGCATTTCTTTTTTTTCTCTTGGTCTGCTGTGCTGAATCTGCTGATGCTGAACCAGCCAGCCACCCTACTTGGTCTGGCTGACGTGCCTGTTTGTTGTACTTTTTTGTTGTTTGGTTTTGAATCCATCCCGTCTCCCCTCCACCTCTCTCAGAGGCAGCAGGAGAAACAGACATTCCGTTCCTCCCCAAATCTGGATGAGGGGTCTACTCCTCTACTCCTCTCAAATTCACCCCCCATCACCAAGGTCCTTCTGCCTTCACTTCACATTCACAGTCAAAGTCACACACACTTAAAGGATAAGCAATAAAGCCAAAGCCAATGCAACCCTGCTTTTGGTCATGGTCAACAAAAAAATAAGCAGTTAGAGCCTGAGGTGGTTAAGCTACGTACCTAGCTAGTAGCTACAGCCAGGAATAGTTTTGGTAGGGATGGGAATGGGATAGGGCTCTGGGTTGCTCTGACATAAGTTTTACAGCCCACAGCCCAGCCCACTAGGCTATACAAGGAGGAGGACTATCTCTGGTCGACGCGTCCATAAGGCCAGAGTAAGGGCGGCCACTCCGGCCAGGCCACAAGGCAGAGTATGAGAGCACCACAGCACAGAGCCAGAGTGTGGCAGGCTCCTTGCCAGCTCCAGTATAAAAAGGATGGAGCTGAATGGCATGACAGGAATTTAAATGCCACTGGCCTTGGGTCACAGTGTCTTGCAGCCCAGAGGACTGAGTTGCGGAGTAGGCCAATCACCTTGAGTCTGGTCTGGCACCACACTGCCTGCGATGCACCACATGGCACTTTCTGACAAACTCTTGGGTGGTGCTGTACGTAGTACGAACGCTGTTCAAATCAGTATCCCCCTTCTGTGTGAAACACGGCGTCTTGCAGCCCAGAGGAAAGACTGGCGGAGGAGGCCAATCACCTTGACTTTGGTCTGGCACCACACAGGCTGCAAAAAGGACAGCAAGCCACATTCTGAGTCTGACTCTTCCTCCCCAAGTCCCCAGCTGTGTGCTGGTAGACTTGCTAACTGCCGGCCCGGCAGTCTACTACCATGCCCTTCTTTGTGAATCACAGTTGGTTCCCACACAACTCCAAGAGCCAAGCCTGCAACTTTGCAATAAACTAATGGAGTACTGGCACCCAAGTCCTCTTCTCTTCGTTGTGAGGCACAGTGTCTTGCATCCCAGAGGAAAGAGTGGCGGAGGCCACAAGCTGGAGTAATTGAATGCTGGGCCAGCAATCCACGACCATGGCCTTCGTTGTGAATCCCAGCTCCTACAACTCCAAAAGCCCAGCCTTGGAACTTTCGGAAAACTGTTCTATTTATAAATGGTGGTGCCACCACCACGCAACTGGTACATTTTTTCCCTTCTTTATGAGCCACAGCTGGCAGCCCAGTGGAAAGAGTGGCGGAGGAGACAGAGCTAGGTCTGTGTGAATTAGAAACTCCCCGCAAACTACTACCATGCCCTTCGTAGTGAATCCCAGCTCCAACACCACTCCAAGAACCAAGCCTGGAACTGTCAGAGAAACTACTGGAGTGCGTGCTGCACACAACTACTCTTCCCTTCTTAGTGAGCCACAGTGTTTTGCATCCAAGAGGAAAGAGTCTGAGGCCACAGGGCCTCCATAGGGGAGGATCATTGCCAGGAAGCTCCAGCTCCCCAGCGTAGCTGAATGGCCTGAGGAGGACGCCAGGAAAATGCCCTTCTTCGTGAGCCACAGTGGGTTGCAGCAAATGGAACACAGTCGCCCTTCCCTCACAGATTCACAGTCAGTGACTCCAAGTATCCATCCACCAACAAGGGCCAGGCTGCACCTTTCCGACAATCTGTTATGTACGCCTACGCAGGCTTCCCTTCTTCGTGAGCCACAGTTGGCAGCCCAGTGGAAAAGCAGAGTCCACATGGTGTCTGACTCTGAGGCCTGAGACCACTCTGAAAAAAGGACTGCAAGCCAGAGGGTCTTCCTACACAGCTATGTGCTGGTTTCCTGGTAAACTCCCAGCCCATCCATGTTCCATTCTCAGTGAGTGACATAGCTTTTCAGCCCAGCCCACGGAAGACAGTAGGTCTGAGAACCACAGGCTCACTGTCTGTGTGAGTCAGAGTACCCACACAGAACCAAGCCTGGAGGCTTCCTTGCTCCCTCCCTTCACAGAGAACCACAGTCAGTGCATTGCATCCCAGTGGCATGCCCTTCGTAGTGAATCATATTCCCCACAACTCTAAGAGCCAAGCCTTGAACTTTCTGATAAACTGTCCTATTTATAACGGTGACAGAGGGCCACCAGCACGGCAGTAAATTGTCCTTCTTTGTGAGCCACAGTGTATGGCAATGGCAGCCCACTGAAGACTAATTGGCGGTCCGGAGGCTGACAACACTCCCACACTGCGGCACTCCTTCCTGCAGAGTCCTGTCACTGTCCCAGGCAGAGTCCAAGGGTGCTTTCGCATGAGGTGGCTGCGCAACCACCTTGAGGAGAGCAAGGCAGAGTTCTGCCTAATCACTGGCCCACCCCACGGCTGTTTTCTAGCACACAAGCACAATGCCCTTCTCTGTGAGGCACAGTGTGTGCAACCCAGAGTGAAGGGGAGGGGAGGCCAGAAGGCCAGACTAGAGGGGGTTGAAGGAGAACCACCGAATCGCCCCTCCCTCAGCCAAGGGATTTCCCAACCTAGACTGCGTGAAGAACCCCCCCCCCCAATGTGGGATGACAGAGTCCACCAGTTCTTCTAAACAAAATAGTTGATGAGTGAATGCACTGTTACAGTTGGTCTTCAAGTGGTTTTCCGCCAAGAGGCGGGCGCAGCCGTGGTTGCTGCATGGGCAATTGAGGGCAGTGGCGACAGGGCTGAACTTGAAGCACTAACCATGCTGTTAGGGTGAAGGAGAAGCGGCTGGAAGGCCTCATCTAAGCCGGAAGTGGGGGGAGCCTGACAGGCAGGCAGGGAGAAGACACAGAGCTAGAGTGAGTCTGAGTCTTTGACCACACAGGCTTCCAAAAGGACAGCAAGCCAAGCTTTCTGACTTTCTTTCCCAGCTGTGTGCTGGTAGACTGCTCCTAACTGCCGTGCCGGCATTCCATCTCCATGCCCTTCGTAGTGAATCACAGCAGTTCCACAACTCCAAGAGCCAAGCCTGGAACTTCCTCCTGAAAGGCTCTTCTATTTCTAAGAAACAAACGATTATTGTGCAGAACTGTGGTACGTGCAAGTACATTCCACTCCAGCCCTTCTTAGTGAGACACAGTGTGGTGCAGCCCAGAGGACAGAGTAGCGGAGGCCTAAACATCCCCCCTAACCCTAACCCTAAGCCAACCACCAGCTGTTCCTGAAGAGTGTTCCCATAACTCAATCATCATCATCATCATCTATCACAACCTAAATTTGCAACCAGTAACTTTTCTTGTCCGGCAGCCTTTGTTCCGGGGTTAGGGCAGAAATGATTATAAAATGTTTAAGCACTGAGTGTGCGCACAATGAGTCACACAGCACAGCACCAAGATCCACACAGGGGACTTTCGGACAGGAGTACGCACACACAACAAGGACGTTTCCCTTCTTTGTGAGCTACAGCTGGCAGCCCAGTGGAAAGAGTGGCGGAGGAGACAGAGCTAGGTCTGTGTGAATTACAGACTCACACAGTCAGTGTGCGTCAGAGTATCCACCAAAGCACCAAGCCTGGAGGCTTCCTTGTCCCTCCCTTCACAGTGCATTGCAGCTCAGAGTGAAAATTAGCAGTAGCGGAGGCGGACAAAACTCCCACACAGCGGCAACACTTCCTGCAGAGAGGCCTGCCTCTTCCCACTAGAAGCGGAGCTCCTGTCTTTCCCTTTCCACAGCCCTTCTTAGTGGTTCACAGACCAGCCCAGATGACAAAGTATGGGACTGGGAGGCCAGAAGGGCAGACTGGAGGAGGTTGAATGAGAAGCAACTTGAAGGCATGCTCAAAGCCGGGACTGGTGGAGTCTGACAGGCAGGCAGGTTGGCAGAGGGCTGGGCAAGCAGGGAAGCATCTAGTCTGGCTTACAGACCGGGTTTTGGCAACCAAGGAGACAGAGTGGAAGCAGGAGAACTGGGTGGGTTTATTTCTTTAAGGCTGTAAGGAGGGGAGCTTGCCCCCTGATACTCAGTCTTTGAGGTATGTTGTTGTAAAGTGCTTCCTCACCACTTGGTTAGCAGATTGGCGCCTAAACCCCAGGGAACTGTGTGAAGCACCAAGGAAGGCAGGTATTAGGGTCTCTCTCAGACCAGCCATGGCAAAAGGGGAAACATTGGGCCAATAAAGACAGACCCTTTCCAATGGCACTTTGAGTGGCCCTGCCTGGTTTGGAGACAGGCCAGGGCTAGAAAAATTGGGCCACTAATAGTACCCTTCAATTGTGTGAGAGAGAGAATACAGGTAGGCAGGCAGGCAGGCAGGCAGTTTTGCAGGCATTAGGCACTGGAGTCGGCAGGTAGTCACAGGGCCAGGCAGGCAGGCAGGCAGGCAGGCAGGCTCGTAGGGCCAAGGGGAGGCAGGCAGGCTTGCAGGCAGGCATGGAGGATTGCAGGCAGGAGGTTAGGTTACAGGCAGCAACTTAGTTCTTGGAGTGTTGGGGTAATCCCAAGGTGGAAAGGTTGAAGCGGATGAAAGTCAACCTTTCCACCGTCTCTGGGTCCAGGTGACAGCGGCGCGGCCTCAGGACATCTCCCATGTGGGAGAAGACACACTCACTCTGGACACTGGTGGGTGGGATAGACAAGAGGTCCAACGCCAGAGTTGAAAGAGCGGGCCAGAGGTCTGCCTTTCTGGCCCAGTAGTGCAGTGGGTCCAAGCTGAGGGGTTGGAGGGGCTCGGCCATGTACTCCTTCACCATGGTCTGAGCGGGGTCTGCTACTTCTTCCTCCCTTGCCTCCACTGAGGAGGAAACTGCCATGGCTAGGGCAGAGGCCAGGTAGTTGGCTGCTGGAACGGAACCTGGTCTCTGGGTGAACGCTCCTGGAGTACAGAGAGATGTGGATCCTTGCGAGGACTCCTCCTCAGCATCGCTCTGGCTTCCGTTCGCCCTCTGAAACGCCTGGCCCTCATCGGAGACAGCCCTGACTTGACGGCATAGCTCCGTCTTCCAGGATTTCAGTTCAGCAGTGCTGGCCGCCAGGGAACCCTTGACGCAAGGGTCGCACAGGCAGGCCATCTGGTACACGTTTTCCCTTCTTAGTGGGCCAAGGCGGGTATCCACGCCGGTCAACAGCCTGTCTGCCAATGCCCTGCTCTTAGGGAGAAGATTGCCTTCTTCCCGGATACTGGTCTCTAGGTGTTGGCGAAGGGCATTGACCAGGGGGAGAACGTGGCCCAGGCTGGCGTTGTAGCTGCTGAGGACGTGGGTGGTCTCCTCAAAAGGCTGCAGGATACCCGCCATCTGGGAGAGGGCGAGCCACTCGGTAGCACCAAGGTCCAATTCCCTCCCCTCATGCAGGACTGGGGTGGTTGACATGATGTATTCCACCACTTCCTTCTGCTCCACCAGACGCTTGACCATTTCGTGGGTGGAGTTCCACCGGGTGGTCACGTCCTGGATCAGGACGTGCTCCGGTTGGCTTGTCTCCGCCTGCCTCTCACACATCATCCTGGCTGCCTTGACGCTGCGAGCGAAGTGCCCCACGATCTTCCAACACTTGTCCAGCAAGGCCCTGGTCTCCCTGGTCCCCTCACTCCAGGAGTCCTTTGGTGCACCCAGGCCAATGGCATCGCCCACCACTAGATGCAGTTTGTGTGCTGCGCACACGATGCCCTGGAACCCTGCCCCAAGAACCGCGTTGGTCATGTTACGGCCCGCGTCTGTAACCATGACTCCACGATTGACCTGTCCCTCTGTCCCCAATCCCCACTCTCGCATTGCTGTCTTGAGAACGTCAGCAATGTTGATCCCTGTGGCGTTGTCCTCCATGCTTTGTGCCTGGAGAAGCACCACCCTATACCCTCTTGGGGTGCTGCCTTGTGCCTCCCCCTGCAGCTGCTCATGGGCTGACCGGGGCTCCAGGACCTCCTTGGGTTGCCACCAATGAGCCGTCAGTGAGAGGTATCCGTGGTGCCCACCGGTCCAGAGGTCGGAAGTGAAGTGGATCTTCCTCCCTCTGGCCGCCTGCAGCAGGGCCCGGATCCTGTCCCTGACAGACTCAGAAAGGGAGGGAATCACCCGCCTGCTGAAGGTACGCCGGGATGGAGTCTCGTACCATGGTGCCACGTGCTTCATCAGCTGCCTGAAGCCTGATGACTCCACAAAGGAGAGGGGCAACCCGTTCATGGCCACCATTTCACCCACCACTCGAGTGGTGGTCTCCTGTGCTTTGGCCCTATTTCGCGGGCTGACAAAAGTCCCACCCAACAGCCCCACTTCCTGCAGAGTGGCCTGCCTCTTCCCACTCTCACTAGCGGAGCTGTGTTTTTCTTTCTCTAACCCTTCTTCCCCTCTCTTCCTCCCTGAAGAGCAAGGGCCTGACAGGGTTCCAGGCAGAGTCCCAGGGTGCTTCCTCATCAGGTGGCTGCGCAACCCACTTGAGGAGAGGTGTTTGGGGTCATTCCCCCTGCGCAAGACCACCCCGCATATCTTGCACACCGCCATCCTTGCATCTTGGGGGCTGTTCTCAAAATGATCCCAGAGACACCCTCGTGGCTTACAGAAAGTAACGCCCCCTCTGTTATTGCCTGCCGCTGCCGCTGCTGTGGTGCTGGTGTGGCCTCTGCCCTGCCGGGAAAGTAGAGTAGTACTACTGCTCTCACTGGTGGTACTCTGGGTGGAAAGAGGGCTGCTCCTTCCGTCACTGCCTGGAGCCTGCCTTAAGTCTGTCCCTGCCAACAGGTCCTCAGAATCTGGCATGTTTAGATACAAGGAGCCCGATTCTGATTCTGATGCCATTTCAGAATCAGAGCCCTTGTCTTCTTGCTCATTAAGGGTGGGGCTGTCAGGTAACGGAGATGGGATTTGGTACGCCTCATCCATGCTTCCCTCGGTGACAGACGATGGCACATTGCTGCTTGTGCCACTGGCACTGCTACTCGAGGAGGGAGTTGCACCAGTATCACTTTCTGCACTACTTCCTGTCCCTTCCCTCAGAAACGTGCCCCTATTTATCTTAGTAGGGGTCCCCCTCCCCTGCCCTCTAGCTGCGCGACCCCTCCTCATTTTTCTCACTTCTTGTGGCTCAGGCCAGGGGATGTATAATGTGATAGTAAAGGAAAGCACCAAGGAACTGTGCAAGTAAATGAGTGAGATGGACTCACACAACAGCAACACAACAAACAAGGTAATAGGAGCAAGGGGTTTGCCAATCCTGGCACCCAAGTCTCTCAATGCCCTGCACAGGGCAACTGTAATTAGGAGAACTGTAACTTCTTCACAGTTGTAATTGGATTGTGTATGTAGACTGTGGTGGCAAGTAAATGAGTGAGATGGACTCACAAGTTACAGCAGCACAACAAACAAGGTAATAGGAGCAAGGGGTTTGCCAATCCTGGCAAACAAGTTTCTCAATGCACAGCACAGGGCAAGTGTAACAAAGAGAACTGTAACTTCTTCACAGTTGTAATTGGATTGTGTATGTAGACTGTGGTGGCAAGTAAATGAGTGAGATGGACTCACAACAGCAGCACAACAAACAAGGAAATAGGAGCAAGGTGTTTGCCAATCCTGGCAAACAAGTCTCTCAATGCCCTGCACAGGGCAACTGTAATTAGGAGAACTGTAACTTCTTCACAGTTGTAATTGGATTGTGTATGTAGACTGTGCTGGCAAGTAAATGAGTGAGATGGACTCACAAGTTACAGCAGCACAACAAACAAGGTAATAGGAGCAAGGGGTTTGCCAATCCTGACAAACAAGTTTCTCAATGCACAGCACAGGGCAACTGTAATTAGGAGAACTGTAACTTCTTCACAGTTGTAATTGGATTGTGTATGTAGACTGTGGTGGCAAGTAAATGAGTGAGATGGACTCACGAGTTACAGCAGCACAACAAACAAGGAAATAAGAGCAAGGGGTTTGCCAATCCTGGCAAACAAGTTTCTCAATGCACAGCACAGGGCAAGTGTAACAAAGAGAAATGTAACTTCTTCAAAAATGTAATTGTGTATGTAGACTGGTGGCAAACTGGCGAGTAAATGAGTGAGGTTGACTCACAAAAACAGCACAAAAACCAAGCTAGTAGAAGCAAGGGGTTTGCCAATCCTGGCAAACAACTTTCACA
This sequence comes from Phrynocephalus guinanensis, assembly GCA_037367245.1. Lineage (NCBI taxonomy): Eukaryota > Metazoa > Chordata > Lepidosauria > Squamata > Agamidae > Phrynocephalus > Phrynocephalus guinanensis. The sequence continues at coordinate 104,803,783 of CM074735.1, forward strand.
ATGCACAGGGGAAGTGTAATTAGGAGAACTGTAACTTAACTTCTTCACAGATGTAAGTTACAACTGCACAAAAACCAAGCTAATAGAAGCAAGGGGTTTGCAAAATCTGGCAGCACCCAACTTTCACAAGTAATGCACAGTAACTAAGATGAATGTAACTTCTTCAAATATGTAATTGAAGAAAAAGTTCTATAGAGGTGGCTGGGTGCCTGCCCTTCAACAAATGTTTGTTTGAGTGCCTGACTGCAAAAAAATGAATGAGGTGTTGGACAAGTGAAAGAATATCTATAAGTGTTAAGTAAAATGAAATTGTATAATGTTCTACAGAGGAAGGTGCCCTAGCCTTGTTGCCTTGTTTGAGAAATTTGAGTGCACTGGTTGGCGAGGGAGACTCTGCCTACTCAGTCTGTACTCTGTATAATATTTTTAAAATAATTTAATCCGCAGCCTCCAACCTCCCCTTCTAAGCACTAGTACTGGACCTTGGCTGTTGCTTGCCACTTGCTATAAACTGTAGAATAGAAGATAAATGGAATAAAACTATAAGCTGCTACTAGGGTAGGATAGGGTTGCTGGATTCCCTTCCAAAACCCCAATCGCAACAGCAGCAAAAAAGCTGTAGGCGCAGGGTAAAAGGACCTTGGCCAAGTAAATGAACTTGGTGGGAAATTGGGATACAAAAGAAATGGTATGGTAGTGTAAAATAATATATTTTCAAAATAAATCCGCAGCACCTCCCCTCCCCTACCGCTCCCACTCAAATCTTCCCTCCCCCTTGAAGCAAATATAAGCAAATAAAAAACGGAACTCTTCCTCAAAAATGCAGAAAACAAAAAAGAATAAACACTGTGTTGCTATTCCCCACAGGGAATAAAAGAAATTATTATGTTTTGCGAATTAAAATCAATTCAATTCCCTTCCTGCCTAGCGAGACCGAGACCGAGACCGCGAAATCGAAACTAGACTGAGTGCAGCAATCCAGCCCTGACCACCCTCCACAAGATCCAAGCCCAGACTGTGACAGACTGGAACTGCCTCGGCTTTTTATGCCCTCTGGCACATCCAGAAGTGTCAGTCAAAACCTGTCCATGCGATTGGTGGAATGGCTCCGAAAATTTGCATGGTCCCGTCCCATGGCCAGCCCATCGTTGCGCAGGTGTAAAAAAATAAATTAAGAAAAATAAAATCAACGGAGACGTATTTTGGCAAGACAAACCCACTGCTGCTACTGTAAAAATCAAGCATTTAAAATAGGTAACTTTCGCATGTTTCTGTGGTGCTTTGGTGGGGTTTTGGGCACGGATTTCAAAAAAAAAACATTGCGGTCGCCATTTTGGACCGGGAATCGTTTTTTTTTTTTTAACTTTTAAAAACTTTTTTTCTGTGCCGCTTGGCATTGCGCGATCGCCACGTGCAAGTAACGAGCACGACAAATCAGACCAAATTGTTCGTTCGTCGGTTCGAGCTCGAATTCTGGCGGAGTAATTCCCGTTACCGTTTCCGTAGAGTAACGGATACGAGTAACGGAAACGGACACGGGAATACCGCTAAGTCGTGCCCATCTCTACTAGGGAACTAAACTCCCAACCTCTGGTTCTGCAGCCATATACCTAAACCACTGCGCTATACAGCCGTTCAACATATATTAATTGGTGTCAAAGTCTAGCTATCATGTGAATTACTTTAATATGACTTCTCTGTGAACTACAGCAACTTGTCACTATAAAATGTATTCCTTTTCTTTTATTTCCCGCCCCCCCTCCCCACAGTGGTGCTCAATATAAATAAATTACAGAGAACTTTAAGAACTACTTTCAGACATTATATACACACAAACATATTCCCCGAGGCTCATGAAAAACACTGGATGAACCCAATATCCAAATTATTGTAAAACTGCTGCAGACCACGGTGAGGAACGGAACGACGGCTGTGTCTGTGGTGCAGCAGATGATAATATTTTTCCTACTGAAATAGGACATCTGGCACATAAAAATATTGTTTTCTTTGTCAAAAGATGCACTGAAATGTTGTATATAAACTAATAGCTGTGGGATACATTGCTGCAGAATGCCTTTTTTCAAAAAAGCATTTTAAATAAGTGTGGTATAAATCTATTTTCCCCCTCCTCTCCGCTCCCGCTTCATAACATTCCTATGTTAAGTCGGTGTTACAGTTATTACAGAGTAATTTTCTTCAGGGAGGAATACTGCAAACATGTTTACCTTGCAATTGATTTTATTTGCCAAATTATACACCAAATTGTCCCGTGGGCTTGCTGAATATATGGGTGCTAACAATGAAAAATGTGCATAGTTTTAATACCAACTTTGTAAATTGCCTTAATAATAGCCTGCACCATGTAATAGTATTTTCAACCAGTACTTTTAATTTCTAGCTCATAAAGCCTTGTCATTGAACCCCAAGGGTGTAGCTATAAAAATAAGATTTAATTTTATATATAATGTGGCCCAAATTAGCTCTAAAGCAATAGAAGAAACATCCCGCTCCAAGAGATAAGACCGAAATTATTATAACTTGATGAAATTTCCTATAGAAAAATTAATCATTACTTCTGCTTTAACATAATTTGACATTAAAATGTGACTAATATAGATCTAATCAGAGTATATACTTTAAACGACCTTTTTTTGTCAAATGATAATGGCTATGAGGAAATGATACAAAAGTATGTTTTGAAATTCTCTCTTTCTCTGCTTTCCATGTCTTGTTTCTTGTACTACTCTGAATTTGTAACAGCATCTCATGCTCTCAAAAATTCCTTTTCATTTACACACATATTTCTCTTTGAACTAAGTAGTGATCAATTTTAACCAGCAAGCCTTGTTAAAAGGAACAGAGTTTCAAAGACCATCTGGTGGTCACATTTTTAAACAGGAAGACTGAAATGACCCTTCCTGCCCATTATCTCTCGGAAATACAGAACCATATTTTTGAGCTACTTGAAGAAGCCCCCAATTCCTATCTTAATCCTACCAAATTAGATCAGATTATATTCACTGTTATATTCCTGGTATGTATGGTGTCTACAAAATGAATAGCACAAATGGCAGGCTCAGCTGAATTTAGTCAATGACATTGTTGGAGGAGGCAACTTAGCTGTTGCCAAGTGGATCCAAGTTAAGGAATGTGCTGGCTTCGAATACTGTGAATCACATTTAAATTGGGACAACAGCATGAACCTAATTTTTATTCATCCTAAATTTCATTCTAATCTAGATTGCCTTTTATTTTAAAAGGCAAAATGTGACAATATTTTTAGTCTACCCATTTAAATTGATTTTTTAGAAAAGGTGAGGATATTAGCAACCTCTGCCAAATCCAGACAATTTTTATTTTATTTCATTTTCTGATATTAGGGCAGTCTGACTTCCAGTTATCTTCTTCCAAGTGTACTCAAAATTAACTAGGCGGCAGAACAAATCTAAAATGGGTGAACCCATTAATGCCTCTATGGTAATTCAGGCTTTACCACATGGAATCCATATTAATATGCTGATCACTAAGACATTTTCTGATCATTTTAGAACATATTCACAAAATCAACCCAGTTTGGATTATCCTTACTTAAAATCAGGAATGTGCACCAAGGACAAGATTTGGTCAGGATTTTGATTCAATGATTCACAAAATTGTCTAATTTGGCCCAGACTTCTTTGAGATACAGTAATCCCTCACCACATTGTGGTTCATTTAATGCGGTTTCAGTATGGCATGGATTTGTATTTGTAGATAAGGGACCTGCCCAATGCAATGGGTAAGTGCAAGTAGGGGGAGGGGGTGCACAGCACAGCTTCCCCCCTCCCAACACCGCGGAAACCTACCTAGTGGGAGTGGATACAGTAAGTGCAGGTGTACGGGGGGGGGGCGGAATCCACAGCCAGTGGCCAGGTGCCAGCCAGATCAACCCAGAGGTTGCAGAGAGTGGAGGGGAGATGCAGTGATGGCTTTGCTGCTTCCTTACACCGGTCTTCTCAGGTTCCCTAGACTTGGTGATCCAACGTCCTGGTGGCTTTTCTACAAACACACACCCCACAAGGTCCCTGATGTGCATATGGGGCAGAGGTGGTAGTGGCGGCAGCAAGCCTCCCTTGGTTTCTAGAGACTCTTGACAGCCTTGCTGGGTGGAAGGACAAGCAAGCACCTGGCACACCAAGTCTACAGTTGAGGGGAAAAGTGGAGCACTTCCTGGGCCCTTGGCTTCTGCCTCGTCCTTCCACCCAGCAAGGCTGTCATGGTCATCTCTAGAAACCAAGGGAGGATTGCCACCACCACCTCTGCCTCACACAGATACCTGGGAACTTGGGGTGTGTGTGTGTGTGTGTGTGTGTGTGTGTGTGTGTGTGTGTGTGTGTGTGTGTGTGTGTGTGTGTGTGTGTGTGTGTGTGTGTGTGTGTGTGTGTGTGAAAGAAACCCCACTCTTCCCAGGCTTAGGCACGGAGGATTGGGTGGAGACAGAAGGAGGGGGGAATCTCCCATGGTGGATCTGGAAGGAGGGAGGGAGGATGTGTGTGTGTGTGTGTGTGTGTGTGTGTTCACCCACCAAGTCTAGGGAACCTGGGAAAGTCAGGTGGAGAGAAGCAGCAGAGCCACTGCTGGGTGCTCACTATCGGTCTCGTCCTTCCGGGCTTTGGCACAGAAGGTCTGGGGGGGAGAGAAGGAGGGGTGTTTTTTCACACAGGGAGGTTCCTTCTCTCTCCACCAAATCCTCCATGCCTAAACCTGGGAAGAGTGGGGTTTCTTTAACACAGGAAGTGTCCACCTCCTTCTCTCTCCACCAGATCCGATGAGAGAGAAGGCAAGCACCCAGCACACCACATCTATGGAACCTGAGAAGTCAGGTCAAGGGGGAAAGTGGAACCGCTGCTGGACACTTGCCTTTTGTCTCATCCTTCCACCCAACAAGGATGGCAAGATTGTCTCTAGAAACCAAGGGAGAATTGCTGCCACCACCTCTGCCTTGCCCGGGCACCTGGGAGCTTGGTGTGTCTGTGTCTGTGTCTGTGTCTGTGTCTGTGTCTGTGTGTGTAAGTGTGTGTTTGTGTGTGAAAGAAACACCACTCTTCCCAGGCTTAGGCAGAAAGGATTTGGTGGAGAGAGAAGGAGGTGGAGGGCACTTTTTGTTTCTACCAAGCACTGGCTGCTACAGCTGATCGGCGCTGCTGCTTTGGAAGCCCCCTCCGTGAGGGCTGGTTGGCGGGGGAACGAAAAATGAAATGAACAAAACAAAATGTTTTGTTCCATTTCATTTTGTTTTCCTTTGAGGGGTCAGTTCATTATTCATTTCATTAATCAGGATTTTATAGAACAAAGATGTGGGGATTGTTAATAATGAATAGAGATGGGCACGGAATGAATTTTTAATTTGATTCGTTATTTGTTATTCATTTCATTACAGAACAAAATGAATAATGAACAGACTCATCAAAGAAAAACAAAACAAAACAAAATGGAAATTTACATTTCGTTCACTTCTTTTTTCCTTTTCCCATAGGTATGCATTGAACCAATGCATTCCTATGGGAAAAAGCCAGTGGTTCCCCCCCCCCCATGCAGTGGAAACTGCAGGCTTTTTTTGCTGCCCAAGCCACTGCCAATCAGCTGCACCATGGGGCTTCAGTGGGAAAATTATTTTTAAAACACCTTCCCCCCCCACCAATTTGGGCACGATCGGGGGGGGGGGGATGACCATCTGGCACGAATGTAAAAAATAAAGAAAATAGAAAATAGAAAATAGAAAATAGAAAAATGCAATGACCCAGCCCACGGGCCAGCTGGTCAGTGCAAGTAAAAGAAAACAAAAAAGAAAAGAAAGAAAAAACCACGCTGACCCTGCCAGCGCACAAGTAAAAAAAGAATTAAAATAAAAATACAAATACAAAAATAGAAAAACATGCCAACTCAGCCAGTGGGCCAGCTGGTCGGTGCAAGTAAAAGAAAAGAAAAAAGAAAAGAAAGAAACAACACCCTGACTCAGGTGGCATGCAAGTAAAAAATTCAAAAATTAAATAACAATTTTTCAAAATAAAATAAAAATTGCGTCTACCCAGCTTGCAGGCCAGCTGGTCAACATGATTTAAAAAAGAAAAAGCACTGACCTGGCCCCAGGCCAGCTGGTTGGCATGAGTTAACAAAATTTTAAAAATGAAAAACGAAGCAAATGAAAAATAAAATGAATTTTTAAAAACAATTTGTTTTGTTTTAAATGAAACAAAAAAATTTAAAAATGAATAATGAAAAAAAACACCACTTTGGCATTTCATGCCCATCTCTAATAATGAACAACAATTAATGCACTTACTTTTATAACTCTGGATGAATCTATTCTTGAAACTGTTTTCCTATCAGTCTCACATTTTTCTGAACCCTCATATCAAAATTTAGTCAAGGTGGACTATTTATTAAAACCGCATAGGGGCTTTTTATTTCCCAAGTCATTTTATTTAATATTGCAATATTTCTGAAAAGCTATCAGCTTTCTTGGCTTAACTGTGCAATTCAAAGAAAAGATCCCATGAGTATGGATATACAGTGGACCCTTGTATAACAAACTGTTTGTATAACATAAAATCTGTACAACATAAAAAAAATTATGGAGATACGGGAAATTTGCTTAACAGAATTGCCTATGGGGCGAATCCGTACAACATAAAATTGTTGAGATTAGGAATTAATCTGTTTTCAATGCATTCCTATGGGAAATTTGTATAAAGGAAAATTTGCTTAACAGCATTTCTTTTGGAACAAATTTATTCCTTTATACAAGGTACCACTGCATTTCGATATTACAAAACAGCATAGTTCTGAGCTTCCATGAATTTTGGTTAGGGTGCATATTTTGTCCCTGGGCAGTTTCAAAGGTCTGCCCCTGGGCAGTTTCAAAGAGCCTTTTTACACGACCCCTAAGATCCGCTGGCCACTTAAATTCGGACCAGACATCTTAGGGGTTCGTCGCTCTTCCTCTGTCCCCACCCCCCTCCGCACTTCCTGGTTGCTGGCTGCGTGAGGGAGGGAGAAAAAGAGAAAGAAAAGCATGCCGCTCACCTCGTTCTGCCTCTCGTCTCTGTAAGGCCATCAAGTCCAACCCCCTCGTCTCTGTAAAAGTAGCTCTTAAAGGGGCGGGAGCCAAAAAGCAGCAAACAGAAGCGAGCAGAGCCCCGCACTCACTATCGTTGCACTGCATCAAAGATTTTTCACCTCCAAAGAGAAGGTACAAGAAAAGTGCGCTGGGTCGCGCTAAAGTGGGCGGGGTCGCACTTAATTGTCTGCAAACTCCGGAGCTGGTGGGGAAACATTTTTAAGCTCCGGAGCTTGCAGCCATTTGCAGCGGAGCTTAGGGGTCGTGTATAAACGCCCAAAGATCTTTTATGACAATCATGGTAGTTTTCAGAGGATATCTCCTCTATCCTTCCCATGGAAAAAATAAACCAAACTGACTGTCATTTTTTCTTCTCATAGCAGGGGTGGAGAAGTTCTCCTCTGAAAAAATACCCTTTTCTATCAAAGGAAGAGTGCAATATTCTGTCAAACATTTATTTTCCCAGCTTGGGGAATAATGCAGAAACAAATGTGGTCAACTAAATACAGTACTCAGTTTAAATTTGCTTTGAGGTTATGGTTATTAGCTTATCTGGAAATAGGAGGGGCAAATAATAGTTGTCTACCTTGTATCATAAACTGACTCCAGAGGTGATGGAAAGCCCTTAATGGACCTTAATGGGTCACAAGGAAGCTCATATATCTATATTTGGTATCTTACTTGCTCTGGCTTATGTTCATTACTGTCCAAGTTGTTGAATGCCACATAAAAATGGCACCACAAACAATGCATTTCCTCTGATGCTCTGCTAACTTGATAGGTAAGGAGATGTTTTAAGCACTAGGAGCCATTCTGACTTACCCCAGTGACTATAAGAATGATGTATGTTCAGTATCAACCTTTATTTATTTGATGCTCACGCTAAGCCTTTGCAATCAGAACAGCTAAACTATTTCCTCTACTGGAACAGACAGCAGAATCATTCTAACATAAAAGCACTACAACTTTTAAATGGAAAATTCAATTTCAAGTCATGCATAAATTCTAAGAACACAAAATAATTCTCAGATGAATGAAAAAAGTGACAGCAGCAAACCAATTAAGAATATGGAAAATAGTTTTTCCCCTCCTCTTTGAAATCATACACACATATTGTACTGCCTTTTCAGACTATTTAGAACACATGTAATTTGTCAGTTTTTGACAAATCATGAATGAATAATAGTAAATTAATAGGAAAACTTAAGCCATCTGGTTTTATATACAAGACTTTCAGGGTCATCAGGCATTCACGCCTTTGAATATATAACATTTAACGCAGTACATGGAAAAGTTTGGGATAAAATAAGAAATCAGTTTTGTATCAATGAGTGTGCTCACAATAATCCTCTCTTGCCATTCAGTGACCAGGATCCAACTTCTGCTTATGTAAAGTGTGTGTGTGTGTGTGTGTGTGTGTGTGTGTGTGTGTGTGTGTGTGTGTGTGTGTGTGTGTGTGTGTGTGTGTGTGTGTGTGTGTGTGTGTGTGTAAAAGACAAAAACATGCAGCACCTTAAGGACTAAGTATTATATTTTAATGTAAGCTTCCATGGACATGTCCACTTCTTTAGACCAATGTGTTAACTGCAGGCAACTGGTAGCCCGCGGGGACCTCAGAAAGTCACCCAACAGGTCTCCAACCACCTCCTGTCCGAAACCATATTTGGGGGGGGGGGATAATTTCTTTTGTGCTGGGTTACCTTGGTGTGTGGGAGGTGGGGCAGAGGAGCAGCAAGGAGCACGCACTGCCACCGCCACTGCCAGGGCTGGGGCACTTAGTGGGATGTGAGATGGAGGAGCGGCATGGAGCATGAGCTGCCAGCAGCAATGGGGACCTTGGGGACCTGGTGGGTTGGAGCAGTGGTTAGGAGTGTGTGTGTGGCATGCCCGTGCGCACTCTTTGGAAAGGAGTCCATGGGGACCTACGGTGGACAAAAGGAGCCTGTGGGCACTTCAAAGTTGAACAGCCCTGTAGTAGAAGAATGAGGAATATAATTAATATAAAAAGGAATATAAGTTATAAAATACAGCCTAATCACTGCATCAAATGCATTGACTCATCCAACAGCCAATGAACATCTGGTATATAAATTATATTCCATTCTATATTAATTGTACAACAGCCAATAAATATTTGGTATCTAACATATTCCTTTACATGTAAATTGTACACCTCATTCTGCTACTATATGTCTGAAGAAGTGGATGTGTCCACAAAAGCTTACATTAAAATAGAGCAGCCATTAAGGTGTTCCATGTTTTTGTCTTTTATTTCGCTGTGTTTTGATTTTTGCCTGGAAATGTGTGTGTGTGTGTGCTCCTAAAGCTAACTGAAATTAATTGTTGAGATGCCAAGGTGTGTCTTGGCTGTGTGCATGGCCACACACTTTATTGTACAATTCAGATGTGTCCTGGTGTCACATCAATTCATCACAATCATATACAATATGTTACATAAATCATACATGAATATCAATGGGATTCCAGCCAGTGATTCCTCAGATTATAGAAGACTGGAAAAGTTATGGATAGTTTTACTACAGTTTTGCTACTGCTACTTTTAGTACATGGCGATGTGTCATATTTCTGGATCTATAGTCCAAATAGGCAATTTTCTTAGACTCTTGGAACTGTCTTGCTAGTTGCATATTTTCTAGGCCAAAATACACATGCACTTGGACAACATGTTTGTTATTTCTTGAACAAAAATTGACACTAATGAACTGTACTAATTAAGGGTTTAGGACCTCACTACTTGTCAGAGCACCTTTTCCCAGTGAAAGCTGTCCATTGAGGCAATTATCACTGAGAGACCTGAAGTGGGGGGGGGGGACAGAAATAGGGCCTTTTCTGCCATTGCCCCTCATCCAAGGAATAATCTTCCACCTGACATCTGCCTGGCTGCCTCTTTGGCTGTTTTTTTTTTTAAATTGATGATGTGTTTTTTTAAGCAGGCATTTCCACAAACTTAACACAAACCTAATGTCTACCCACTAAAACATGTTTTTAGCTGATTTGCTCACCAATAATATTATAGTTTTATGGGATTTATATGTCATTTTATGTTGTTTATTTTTATTTTCTTTATATTTACTGTATTTTATGTTGATTTTACATTATTGTATGAGTTGTTTGTTTATTTGTTTGTTTACATTGTATTGTATTGTATTGATTGTTGTTAACTGCCCAGAGTGGCCTCGCTGCCAGATGGGCGGTATAACAATCCCATAAATAAATAAATAAATAAATAAATAAATAAATAAATAAATAAATAAATAAATAAATAAATACAGTGGCTGCTTCCAGACAAGTCTTTTTGTCTGCAATGTCACTTTATTATTCCTGTAATATATGTTAATTCCAGATATCACTGACTTTAATATAGGCTTAATCAAAAGAAACAAATTCCAAAAATCATTCAAAATTACTAATTTCTCAGTTCATATTTGTATGACAAATATAATTTGTTTATTTTATTTTATTTACAGTGTTTAATGTGTTCATTCATTGGGGTATTAAAAGCCCTCCAAGGCACCGAGAGATACCTAAATTGCAGAGAAGCTCTTGCTCTCTTTACAGTCTCTCCACATTTGACGAAGACTGGGGTGCTGATTTCCAAGCTATAGAACCGTAAAAAGCACACACATACCGCAAAGTTTTCCCCAGGCACCTAAAAGAGAAGCTTCTCCTGACTCTCCTCTATAGTCCCTCCAAGTTTGGTGAAGACGAGTTTCCCCAAGCCAACTTTTAAAGGACACTTCCCTTTATATACCCACTTTGTGGGTATATAATTTTGGCATCTGAAACCCAATCTTCACCAAACTTGGCAGGATTGTAGAAGAAAGAAACCTCTCTGCAAGTTTGGCATCTCTAGGTGTCTGGGGGCACTTTCCTGGGAGCACATTTTGTGGGTGCTAATTGCAAATTTATTATTCATTATTTGTGAACCACAAACTGAAACATTTAGCCACTTTTCCAATTTGTGCCCATCTCTATATTTCAGTTCTGGACCCTCTTGTATTTTCCCTTGCTTTTCTCTGTCCTTTTTGTTACAGAAAGTATCTGTTCAGAAATATACATTATAACTACATAGTAGCTGAAATTCTATGACTAGTGTAGGCCAGTGAATCAACGCTGGCTGCATAGGAGGAGACCTACCAAATCCCCAATGATTCAATGGTCCTACTCTATTTGTATCTTAAGAAGCTAAGTAACAATATTTAAGCCTACACATTTTAATTCTGAAGAGAAAATGCCCTCGGTTTGAGAGCACCCTGAATCATGGCTGGCAGGCATTTCTACTGTCATTTTAAAAAAGGATGGTGTTCATGATCAGACTAGCTATTTATGGGCCAAGGCAATGGGAGAATCCAAGTAAATGGGCCAAGGCCCAAATAAACCTCAGCCAACCATGTAATATGTCCATTTCTTGTGGCCAGTTCTGGCCAAAACAATAGCCTAGCCCACTGGTGTGAGGTGCCATGGAAGACACTGTCTCATCCCCAGTTTTAAATCAAGATTCAGTTCCCATCCAGTGGCATGTCTGGGTGGAAGGAGTGTCTATTGTCTCAAAAAGAAAAGAGCACACTGTAATCAATGTGTTCCTGCAAGGTGCTTGTTTTCATGTCCCAACAATGAGTCAATGGCATGTGAAGAGCATATTTTTCTTTCAAAATCCTGCATAAAACACACCGAACATGCCAGGTTTCCATCCAGGATAGTTAGCACCTGTCTTGGCTGGAGGATTCTGGACTTAGTTCAAAAACGACAGAAAGCTTAAATCAGTACCATTAGTTACCAAGAATGAGAACCCCATTGACTTGTCAGATTTTTAAAAACCACCTAAGTGGTTTGTTTATTTGTTTGTGTCACTTTATACTTGAGGTAGATACCCTTGCATAGGTGGCAGATCTTGTCAGTTACATTGAACTCAGTTCAGCACTACTCTTCTAAAGAAAGGAAGGGGTTATTTTTAAATGGTTTTTCTCACAATTTCTATAGCGCTGTTGTGAAAGACAGCTTCTTCTGCAAAGGATGAAGAAACTGACAGCTATAGAACTAGCCTACCAAAACAATCATACAAAATGGATCGTGGAAGGGTATTTGTAAAGGACATCCTCACTATTTTTGAAAGACATCTAAAATACCAGAACCAATTGAGGGTTTGGAGAGTAAGAACAGACAAAAAATATTTCTTCACCTGGAGCGCCATCAGATGTGGTGATGGCATCTCTCCTAGAAGCCTTTAAAAGGGGATTACACCAATTTCTGGAGGTGTTTCCAAAGCCACCTACTTCAAGAAGCCTCATGTTGGCAGCTGAATGCAACAAAACATTACTTCTCAAAATCAGAGCTACAACCAAGCTGGCATTTTTGCAAATGCAAAAATTGTAAACCAAATGGTTTGGGGATTTTCAATCACAATTGAACATCTCTGTTGGAAGAGGATGAGGGGAAAGGTAATGATAAAAATCCCATTTAGATGTTCAGACAGTGCATTCAAAAAAGGCATAAAGGGAAAGGGAATCAGACTCCAGTTCTCCAATGCACATTCAATTAGACACCTCAGTGTAATTCCAGGTGTACAGTTGTTCAGGTGCGGGGAGGGACTCAAGGAATCAGATTGCTGTCAGGGTTCTTGATTGTATGAAGAGAGCTTTCAATCCTATGTTTCAATAAATGCACATAGAACTTGATCTCAATATATCAATAACATTCTGAATGTGGTGGGAAATGGACTAAAATTCAAAGCTTAATTTGGTGCCTCTAGGACCAAGCTTAATTTGGTGCCTCAGGACATTCCAATCTGTTCTGTTCATTGTGACAAAACCCTGGAAACAGGAGTAATGAATATACAAATCATCAGCCAATCCCAGCAGGAGGGCGGGAATGGTATGATATAAAAAGGGTGGAGCCTAGTCAGTTGAGGCAGTTCAGTTGAGTTCAGTTAAGTTGAGGATTTGAGAGTGAGTGCGGGGATAGAGCACTGCTCTGTTGGAGTTCTGTCAGGCAGTGAGGGCTTTACTGTTTACTAGTTATTAAAGACAGGGAGGCTTGTAGAGTTGATTAAATCTATTGTATGTTAAAGGCAACACATACCATCCTCAGACATTGTTATATTTATTATTTTCTCAATAAACTTCATCATTATTTTTATATTATACATCTGAGTCAGTCCCAATTCATAAGGCAACGATCTAAAAGGTGGCAGCATTACCAAGTGAATAAAAGGTGGCAGCATTACCATTTCCAACACAATTACACATGTAAAAGGTAGGTGTCATCACAATTTAGTGGCACAGCAGTGGGATGTCGAAATAAACCTGGTTGTGCCTGTGAAAACTCAGTCTGTGAAAGGGGTGACGTCACATTCATTCCAATCATTTTCAGTGCCAAAATGGTGGTTCATTTTATTTCATCACAAATCACAGTCTAACATTTCGTTACATAACGAATTGATTTGTTATGTAATGAAATGATAAAACAGCATTTTGTTTTTTGTTTGGTGCTTATCTCTACTGTGTATCTGTGTATCTGTGGCAAAGAACAAGAGCAAACTGTCTGATGCAATTGTACCAAATTCAATCCTGACCCAAACTCTAGTTTAAGTGTTATAATTCTTTGTTTGGCCTTCCTCCATTTTTATAATTGCCTTAAGGAATGTTGATTTGCTCTTCTGCCACAAGATCATCGCTGCAATCTTGCACTGCAACAATTCGACAAATATTCACTGAACAACAATTCTAAACATTCATTTCTGTGGAATGAATGTGATGTTGTCAAGTTACTATGTGAGCAAACCAAAATGAAACAGTTTTAGAGGGCACTCCTAATCCAATGAAAGTAAAAGGATCAACAACAGGCTTCAAAGAAATTAAAATTGCAGCTAAAAGCATATTTTAAACACATACACACCAATAATAATTAAGTTACAGTAAATGGCCTTCTGTTCATTCAAATTTAGAATAAAAGTTGGATAAAACAGCGACTAATTTACTTCAAACACTTGCTAATGTTTTTCGCTTTTTGCTGACAGGTCTTTGATCCTGGCTGGCTGATTCAAACTCCTTAGCTAATTTGGGTGCATGGCATGTACTGGAAACATTTTTTTAAAATGTGTTTAGCACCCAACATCTCCTGTGTAGGGACAGCACATATGGATGAGCAGGCGAAGATATGATATAATAAATGCTCAATGAAAGAGACCGCTTGTGGGACTGACAACATAGTCTCTGGAGCTTTCTGAGACTGTTATTAAAGGTAGCTGAGATTTTTAATTGAAAGTTGAAGGAAGCTTATAAATGGCTTAATCAGGTCATTGACAGACACTGGAGGGTTTTCTCCCCAAGGGTCCACCACTGCATTAAAGCTCTACTTTAAAGCAAGATACATTCTGGAGGCAACATGGTCTTGCAGCAAGAAAAGGCAAAAGAAAGAAAGAAAAAACAGTGGCTTTGCTAATAACAAGACAATTGAAATCAAGGGATGGTTTACTTAAGTTTTTTGTGCAGCAATAATTTTATTATTATTCCAGTCCTGAATATAATTTATACACCCCCTTCATTGGTGCTTCATTGTCTTTGGGATGGCCGCGTTTCTTCAAATGTGTGTGACAAATATTTTATCATAATCACCATTATTTATCTTATTATATTATTTCTCTTCTACATATCCCTCACCATCATGTACCCTCCCCGCCAAAAAGATCTAAATTTTCTGACCCCACCAACCTTCCCATGTATGGACGGTTAACAGTAGGTTTAGTATTAGAGTTACAGTTTTAGGTTTAAGGTTAGAAGAAAAGTTTATTCCAGTGAGATTTCTGAATGAGGCCAACCTACTGACAACAACCGTTTGTGACATCTGCTTCTCAGCGTCATGGATTTTCCTCCAAACAGCATGGAATATAGTTTCCACCAATATTTATACAGGCTGGAATGAGAAAGTATATCACAAAGGCAGGGGCGTATCTAGGGGGGAGCAGAAGGGTATACCTGCCCTGGGTGCAGCAATCTGGGGGTGCCTGGAGGGGGAGGAGGGGGAGGAAGCCCTGTGCCCTCCCACCAGCAGCCCTCAGGCTTGGTGATGGGACCCACTCTGTCACAGCCTCCTCCTCCGCTGCTGCGCACCAGGTGAGCGGCGAAGCAAGCAGGCAGGAGTGTGAGTGTGGTGGCTGTGGTGCCCTCCTCCTCCTCCTCCTCCAATTCTTCCATGCGTTGCCTCCTCCATGCAATGCAGCCCCACTGCAGGGATCCCACACTCAGCTTTGCATTGAGAGGGCACCGTCACTTTCGAGAGAACAAAACACCAACCTGAGCTAGCACTGGGTAGGAAAGGCGACGGAAGCCACCCACCGAATCCCCATTAACCCTACAGAGGTAACACTTGCCTCCCTTGAAAAAGACTGCACAAATCCCGTCTCCTGAGGAAATGAGGCTACCAGCTTTAACTCTCTCTCTCTCTCTCTCTCTCTCTCTCTCTCTCTCTCTCTCTCTCTCTCTCTCTCTCTCTCTCAAGCGTTTGCTGGTGATGAAGGTGATCGCCGCACCATGACCGCCTTTCACATGCCCCATTCTATCAACTGAGTGTCTGTGAGGAGCAGCAGGTCAGTCTTTTCCCCCTCGGTCAGTTGGCAACCATGTTTGCAAAAGGGGCCACACATTGCAGGGCCTAAAGAGCCTCAATCAAAATATTGTAATAGCTCGACACTCTGGGCCACTGTGGGAGAGGTAAGGTGTGTGCGCGGTATCATGCACGCACACACACACACAAAAATGCCCACCCATTCGCCTGTATGTCCCACGCCCGCAGAATTCCCCCCCCCCATTGCTGGGTGGATGCAATGGGGTGGGGGAGGGGCGGAGGGGCGCAAAAACAACTTTTTCCCCCAGGCATCCCAAAACTTTGCTACGCCGCAGCACAAAGGCAACCCTTTTGTTAGGACACTTTTTCTCATATACTGTTTTGTCTATTCAAATAAAACAGCCCAGTGAGAACATTGTTTGTAACCATTCATATGACAAAGCCCTAGAATGCTTGAACTGAAGACTTTAGTCCTCTACAGATTGGGACTTTGGGGGAATTTAAATTTATTTATTTATTTATTTATTGTGGGACTTCTATACCGCCCATCTTCCCGAAGGAACTCTGGGTGGTTTACAAAGAGCTGAACAAGTTCAGCCAAGTCAAACAATAGACAAATGACAAATCACTAGAATACACAAACAGTTTAAAACAAGAGTGCACCCCTGGCGTAAAACTGGAAATAACCTAACAACTAAGCAGATGGCGGGGGGGGATGTCTTATCATCTTGGATTCTCTTGCATGTTCATAACCATCATGAGTACATCTAAGCATGGACATTTCTAAAGAATAATATTCTCTTAATAGCCATGCTAGTTGGGAGCTGTAGTCCAAATAAATAAGTTTCCCAAGCTCCAATAAAATCAGTATCATTGAAATACTGGAAAAACATAAAACAAGATCAATTTTTCCAGAATTATTTCTTTCTGCAATACGTAGAAATATATGTACTGTATTTAGGTTGTCAAATATTCACATATAGGAGAGAGTTAGCACCACTTCCTGAATCTTAGAATTCAAATCATGCCCCAGGACTGTTTGCCTGGCATCATTTCAGAGTAAGGCCAATGTACATATAGATGCGCTTAGCCTTGTGTGACAAGGATGCAGGTCTAATGAATCCTCACATCCTTGTGCATGGAAGAATATTTGTGCATATTCCTATAAATAAAAAACCTCCTTGGGACAAATGCCAATCATGAGTAGGTTGAGTTGTGTCATCAAGCATTTCCTGACATTGCCTGAATATGCTCTGCATGGCAGGTGTTGTGGTAGAGTTCTAAATCAACCAACAAAGCAATAAATTAGTGTGGCATGATGAGTTTAGATAATCAAGAATCTGCTTCATTAGTGGGTAACTCTCCTTCTAGGTGTTTCAGACTTCAGCTTCCATCCACTCTAGCCAATATGGCCAATTGTGAATAATGAAAAGAGTAGGATCCCAACATCTGGAAGGTCAAACTTCCATAATCTGTGACTGATTTCATTGCAAAGCACAGTTAAGCCACACAATTGTGTAGAAGCCTCCTAACTGCTTAGATGACCATTGATCCATTTGGTGTATTAACAGCCATGAAACTTATCACTGTTTCACCTTAGAATCACTGGCTCTAATCACAAGAGGTGTTCTCCTCAATTCTGATTCCACAGTCCTTGATCTTTGCACAAATGAGAACACCCTTTATTTGATTAAATAAAAGTACTTATTGTGTTAATAACTTTTTGCTTAACAATACTACCTTCAAAAATTTAATATTTTAATAGTGTCAGTAAATAGGCTAAACTTTAATATTTTGCATACCTCATACAGACAGATACTTCAGATGTACACTGGATGTCTTGTAAACATACACAAAATCATTATCGTAATTATTATATCTTCCTACAGGGGTAACAGTACTTGTTATTAAATTACAAGTCAATTTTCCCAGCATCAAAATGGGAACTCCTTCCACATCAGTGAGAATTTTGATGAAGACATTACTGAACCTTGTACTGCTACATACATCTAAAGACACTAAAATCATACTAGGATGAATTTCCTTGGTGGAAGGAAGATGAGAAATTAGTACTGCCAGAGGCCAGGCTGTTGTTCGCTAAAGCTGATTTTCATATTCCCAATTCATATGTGTCTATGTGCATAGCCATGTGTGCACATACACAGAGACACACACATTCATATGCACTAGGCTCTTTCATCTCTTACCATGAAACCTGGTGAAGTGTTCCCATGGGCTCTACATGTGACTTCTATGCTCACTGCTAGGGTAGACCTCCTACGCCAATAAATACCTGCATAAACATGCAGTAACGCATTGAAGAAGCATATTCGCAACATGAGCTACATAAACTCATTCTCTAAATGGGAATATTTTAAAAGATCTTGAGTACAGATGTTTCAAAGTAGAATTTAAGGTCTCCCTAGGTGTCCCCAACTGGTGATCACTCTATTATAGGCTTAACTCTTTAAAGCAAGAGTACAGGTGCTTGCCCCCCCTTTCACCCAGCACGCAATCATTGTTACCTTTCAACACTTTTTTGTGTGCATCTAGCACCTTACACAAAATGCAAACAGCTGCAATTTCACTGCCCAGCCCTTCCTTCTACCCTTACAACATTTGTTCTGTTAATGTAGGTTAATTCAGCAAATAACCCTTCTGTAAATTGTTCTAGCAAACTGCTACATCATTTATGTAAGGACTTCTGTGAACTTTGAAAAATTAATGCCTTTAATTTTGGTTGATGGCAACATCACCAGAGCTCTGTAAATTGCACTTTAATGAGATTTTGCTACAGGGGATAATCTGCTACTGACAGAGTAACATCTTGGAAACATCTGTAGACCTATAATTTCTCTATGACGATTAGATCCCACCACAAGACTCCAAATACAGACCCAGAATAAAGGGGAAAATGGAAAGTTCTAAATGACTATACAACCTGTTCTCTAGCAAAGAAGAGATACACAATGAAAAGTTTCATATGCTGAAAATAAATCAAATTTTCTGACTAATTAACATTTAGCTTTATTTAATTAAGAAAGACTATTACTGTCTCCACTGCTGTGCATCTGTATATAATGAAGGAAACAGCAGTAGGTATAAGATACCACAGAGGGATATGCCCAAGTAACTCAGTGCTATAGGTGTAAAGGAACGTCTATTATTGTTATATAACTGACATCAGAGTCTTTCTCTAATGCTCTCATAAATAAATGGAAGATATTCACAGATGCTTTACACATATGGTTTCTTATTTGTCTCTGATGGAGACCCATAGTTATATTAGATGCCAGAATTAAATGATTTAAATAGACAGCTGCATAATGGAACTACTAAATAACGCCTTTTAAAACAATTTCTATTTATACAAATAAATGAACTCACAAAGGGATGATAAATCTTGTTTTGGTAAAGCAATGGGTTGCTTGCACTTTTAAATCCATCCTTTCGAAAAGCTGCAAGAAGCTAGGTGACTCCTGCAATAAGAACATACAAGGAATAAGTGAGGGCAATCAAAAGGGAAACATGTTAAAACCCAGCACTAATTGCAATTAAAGGTGCTTCAACAGAATTAGAAAGAATCAGAGAAATGTCCAAGTTGACTTAGGGCATTTATACACGACCCCTAAGCTCCGCCGCAAATGGCTGCAAGGTCCGGACCTTAAAAATGTTTACCCACCAGCTCCGGACTTTGCAGACAATTAAGTGCGACCCCGCCCACTTAGCACGATCAAACTGCACTTTTCTTGTACCTGCTTTTTGGATGAGACAAATATTTGATCCGGTGCAAGGATAGTGAGTGCGGGGCTCTCCTGGCTTCCGTTTGTTCTTTTTTTGCGCCCCGCCCGGGAACAAAACGGAGGTAAGGGCATTCTTTTCTTTCTCTTTTTCTCCCTCCCTCAGGCAGCCAGCAACCAGGAAGTGCGGAGGGGGGTGGGGACAGAGAAGAGCGAGGAACCCCTAAGATCTCTGGTCCGAATTTAAGTGGCCAGCGGATCTTAGGGGTCGTGTAAAAAGGCCCTTAGGAAAGAAAGCAGTGACTAAGCAGAACAGCAAAAGCTGATGTGAAGGTTATCTTTTCCACTGCATCCCAGACCGACATAAGACAAGTCACCCAAGAAGGATGATTCAATCATAAACTATCAATCCTTCCTAGGGCACTGAATCCTCATGATTATAGAGGCAAAGCAGCCGTCCCCGCACCTTTTTGCAGTATATTTGCTGATGTGCAAAAGAAAAAAAGAAAAAAGGCAGGGGAAAGGAAAATGGAGAGTTCCCCAAAACAGCCTAGTATGGACTGAAGATACACCCATTTACCAATTGAGAAGATGGTGGTGAGACGGAGAGGGCAGGGAGGAAATTTACTGTGGCTGCAAAACACACTGATTATTAAAAGGGTGCAGATTCTACCCCAGGCAAGTACTCTTCATGATATGTTCAGGGCTCGATAAAGGCATTAGCCACATCTGTTTTTGAAGTTTGCACGTGAACCACACAGCAATGTTTGTGTTTGTTTTATTACAGAAAGTGCCCGGTGAGGATCTAACACAAAAGAAGAACTATGTGACACAGAGAATTCCATTTTTCTCTTAGGCATCTATTGTCCACTAGGTAATATACCACATCTATCTATCTATCTATCTATCTATCTATCTATCTATCTATCTATCTATCTATCTATCTATCTATCTATCTACTTTTTTCTGATATGGGGATTGCTATGTTTCTGGGGTCCTTCTAGTCCTGCACAGTGCATGAGGCATGAGCTTTATGAGCAATGGGTGATTTACTAAGTGACTGTCATCCTTATGTCTACAGAATTGGAAGGAAAATCTCAAACTAGTTCTGCATCTTCTGAGGTGAAAGTTGATATTGCTAGCATACCTCAGGCTGGCACTTCACATTTGCTCCCTCCTCTACTAGGAACTTTAGCTTAACTACAAATCCTATAGCTTCATAAGAGATTAAACTGCAGTGCTGTAATCAGGACTCTGTTCACAACCTGAGTTCTATCCTAATGGATCCAGGTAACCAAATCAAGGTTAACCAGTCTTCCATCCTCCTGAGGCTGGCAAAATAAGTACCCAGCTTGTTGGAGGTAGACAAAGCGTTTTTTGCATAATTATGATGCAAACCACCTAGCATGTGCTTTAGCACTATGGGATACTAGGCAAGTTGAGACAACAACATGATATAGGCATGTTTTTCCTATATTTGTTTACTTATTGTTCTTAGCTTTAATACTGCTTTCCTGGAATTCATAGGAGACAAAAGAATCTCAGGGCAAGAAGGTGCAGTGGAAGAAAAGTTTGCTTTCTGGTTAGGCCATGGAGTTGTCAGAATGTATGTGGAGTGGGGGGACACAGGAAATCCACACTGCCTGTGTCTCTTTCTTGTACACACATGTCCATACCCATGCATCCACACAGAGAGACTCCTATTTTGCAATTATTGCACTTTTGTATGACAGCATGAGGGCCAACCCTTTGAGCTCAGGTTTTGCCTCAGGGAGTGACAAACTGCTGTGCCAGCAGCCATAGGTAGGACTGAATAATGGCAGTTTGTGAAAAGGAAGTACACATTACATCTAGCCAACACCATTTGGACAAACATGAATGCTGTGGGACCAAGATGATGGCCTGGCCAATATAAAGCAATGGTATGTTCATTTGTGAGGATATTGTGTTTCATATCATTCAGCTAAGTTGTATAAGAGATTAAAGGGTTTTACCAGCAATTACTGTGCCTAGAACCAGATCAATAGCAAGCAAAGATGCTTTAAAAGGGGAATTATAATCTCTCTGCAACTGACCCTGATTAGAAATCTCAAAAATTTTTGCAAAGGCCACTACCCATAGAGTGCATGACAGGAGCCTAGATGGAATGTAAGTAAGCATGTGTCAAGAGGGCCAGATCAGATATCACATTCACAAGAGATGGGTGCAGCTGGCACACAAGGTTTAACTGTGGAAATACCCTCTTAGCCATCACCAAAACTAATTCTTGTAGTTTAGGGCTGAATCCAATAATGCTCCCTCCCTGCTAATCAGAAAAAAATGGGTTTCTGTTCCCTGATCTGCCTTCCAACAGACCTGGCATACCTTTATCTTGTCCAGATTAAGTTTCAGTTTATCTGTTCAAAACAACTTCCTTGGTTTTAGATGGAAATGGGCAAAGAGGGAAAGGAAATTCCATCTCCTAGCAATGCATATGCTAAATAACACAGGGGACCACATGATACTCAATGGGATGCACAGACAAGTGACTAAGATGTCATACAGGAATTCCCTGGCACACCTTCTGAATTTGTCCCCCAAAGTCCAAAGATGCTGCAAAACAGTGATTCGAAGTCTCAATTCAGAAAAATGCCCCCAAAGGATGTCATGTTTGATCGTATCAAAAGCTGACAAGAACCAACAAGGAACTACTCTCCCATTGTGTTCCTGGCATGTCATGCACCAAGGCATCCAAACATGTCTTTGTCCCATAACATCCTTGGAACCGGAACATAATCAATATAAAGAAGTGCTTTTGTTAAAATTGCTATGAATGCCATAGTTTTCCTATGACCCTAGCCAATGTTCCGTTTGATGCAAAGAGTGCCACCACTCTTGCTCTAGTCACCCTTGCACTCATATCACCCACCAATTCCCAGGCAAAACAGCAAACTATATGGAATGCCTTCTTTGAGAAAGTATGTTCAGGGTCAATCATCTCCACCACCCTGGCCATTTCCCTGTACCAAAGATCACCCTGAGCTGCAACAGAATTTCTCAAGGAGACATCAGGAAACTCCCTAAGCCCCACCAAGACATCAATTGGATCCATCATTCTCCTGAGGCAGATCAACTTAACTGGCCTCTCACCCTGCATAGGATTTGAGTCGCAGGGAATCTAAACTCATTCATGTAGCTATTTTGTCCATAATACCAGAATTACTGAGAGTTCACCTTCACCCTCATTCCCATCATGCCATACAGCGCAAGCAAGGAAGCAAATGACCAAGCCAGAAAACACATCATGATGCCCTCCCCCAGCATTCCCTGTGCAGTTCAGTGAGATTATCTGAAAGAGACTGATTGACTGGAACAGAAGAGAAGTTCAGAAGTGACTCACAACTCCACATCTTCTGTGATGACTGTGGCTCTGTCCAGAATGTACTCCAAAACATGAGGGGAGCCAGAAACCATGAGAGACAGATCATTGTTCATAATGAATCTGTCCATTATGAAGTTGTCAGTGACTCCTGAGTCTCTGTTCCATTCCAGTCCATCACTCTGCACTCTTTGGATAGACTCACTCAACAATGGTAACCTGTGGGCTGTGCCACAGCGATGGCTCTGGTGGTGGAGTGTATGATTTCCATGTACTGTGTATAACATTTCAGCTTCATTCTCCAGCATCTCCAGAAATAATCTCCCGAGAGATTCCAGAGAGCTGATGGTGGTCAAAGTGGTCACTACTGGACCAGAAGGGCTAGAGGTTTGACTCAATATAAGGCAGCTTCTTATTATTTTCCACAGAAAATATATAGCATGTGAGCCAACAGATACATAAATGCCTATGTACCTGAAGTAAGGAATGGAACCCCAATCAGAACTCTGGAGAACAAGTATAAAAGTTGTGGCTCTATTTCTTCTGTGTTTACATGGAGCTAAAATGATTTTATATAAACCTATGGCATTACATGTCACCAAATAAATAAAATGGATCTCCAGTTTCAATCTAAAGGCATTATTATGAATTGATTTTGCACAGCCAACCACTTCAGGGACTCCTTGAATAAAAAAGGGTAGGTTATAGATTCAGCAAGTAGATTGATACATACAATGCAAATGACTACATGCAGAAAATTTTATGCCGAACAAATGAACTGATGCAAGATGGAATTCAGAAACAATGTGGTCAGAAACAGTGAACTAACTGAAATTGAACCTTTGACTTAGTAACTGTGAGGGTTTTCTCCACACAGAGAGATATCTTTTCAAGTTAGTTGATGATCAATGTTTCTGATAACTATGAGATGCACAAGTTTTAATTGCAATCAGTATTTCTATGGTATGGTGCTTACATCTGTTTTCCTTGGGAAGATGTTACCAAGATGTGTACACAAGCAGAGCTCATCATATGTTACAATTAATGAAAACCATTTCTAAATATATCTGTTATATTTTTGGTCTCCTAACAAGCAAGGAGGCATTTCCTCTGAAGAACTGGTTGAATGATGGTTAGCCTACATTTTTAGCAAGTATTCCCACAATATATTTTTTTTCACAATCAAAATGAAGGTGTCTCTCCTCTTCTTAGCATTGCCAAGTGTGTGATTCGCACGTGGTTTAATTATTCACATGTTTATTATGTTCTACATAATGAAATTTGGACCCTCATATATTCTTCCTACATGCTCAATATAGGCTGCAATTATAGCCACAGATATCTGCTTTATTTGATGAATTTTGCTTCTTCTGCATAGTTTGATAAATATGGAAATAAGTCAAAACCTACTTTATATACAGTAATTAAAGTGAAAAATCTAGTCATGATGCAAATCCTTAATTGGACTCCAGGAGAGATATGCAGAATTTCTCTTTAATAATATGGGATGACTGGGGACAGAAAAACAAAGCACGCTAAAATATGGTTTAGAAGAACAATTAATCACAAAACAGAAAACAACCAATTTAGCATGGCTCATTCAGTGATTCTCAGGGCTCAGGTAATGTTCTTTTAATCATCTGCCTCTGATATTAAGGTGGTGTCATGTTCTGTAGAAATGAAGCACAATGGATATGCTTGTATTCTGTTGGAAACATGTTTTGGGCTTTAATTTGTAAACACTGCCTTTTCAGACAGTCAAATTGCTTGGGCTATTAAATGACATGTAAGTGAACGATCAAAGTAATGTGTAAAACAGCTTAAACTGTGTTATTTAATGCATTAATTCATTAGCAGAAAACCTCACTGCTTGTCTCAGGGTGTTCTGAATGGCTTCCTGTGCATATTTCATTCGATTTTAATAAAATGCAAACTGCACCATTAGGGCGTGTTTTTTCCCAAGCTCTGGAAGCAGCACACATTTGTTAAACAATATTAAATTAATGTATATCAGGCTGTATATGTTATGTCTAGTCGGAACAAAAACAGAAACCTACAGGAGGAAAGTAACGGTAGAGCAAAAGAGGAAAAGGTTGTCTTTTTAAACACTGAGCATATAGTTAATCAGGCAGAATTAACCATCATTGTCACTTAATTTGATAGTGAAACCATTGTTCTCCATAGAGCTTTGCGGAATCTCCCATTAGTGTATGATGAGCATACTTTAATAAGAAGACCCTGGATTTATTGCTATACTTTAATCCACAAACTCGTGCGATAAGGGGGGGAGGGTGTTTCCTTTGGACCAGGAGAGTGCTCTCATTTTCTTTGATTTGATTTTATCCCCTTATCCTTTTGCATATTTTTGCTCCTGGATTTCCACAGGCAGAGAGATAAGTTGCCTCTTTTATAAATAAATAAAGGGAATGCAGGTTCATATTTGTCACACACATATTCCCCCCTTAATTACATACCCAACTGTCTGTCGCTCTGAGATCTAAGACATTTTATAGAAAGATTTTTAAGTGTCTCAGAAACTGGGATGCTCGATTATGTTGAAGAACACCCTGTGGTCTCTCAGGTCTGTCACATCATCAGAAGGACCGTTGTTCTGTTTCCCAGATGTGCCCATGGGTTGAGTCCATGGCTACAAGCTACCATGCTGGGAGAGTCTGAAATCAGAGAGGCTTGATGTGCAGGGTACCAATCACTGTTAAGACTCCTCCAGAGAGAGAGAGTTCCTGCTCCTCTGACAGATAACGCGGTCTCTGCCATTGTCTGCTCTTGACCACCCTCAAGTGACTTGGCCCTTGGCGTCATGCACCTGCCATAAAACTTAAAAGGTTCAGAACTGCCTCTGGCTTTGATGTGCCCTAATAACAACAAGTAACACTTTGATGGACTTTCCTCCCCTCTGACCCTCCCGTGCCCTGATTCCTGGAAGTTCTTAGGAAACAAAAATGCAGTCTGCAAACTGTCCATTCTCAGAACGAACACCCGCATTGGAGCATTCAGCCACATCTCAGTTAGACAGTCAAATGTGCTCAGGCAAACAGGCAATGAAGTGGGCATTGGACTGTTTTAATATTCTTATGTACCTCCTATGAGGTGGGATGCCTAGTTCAGTTTGCACAAAATGTATGTGTTAGCAATGTCACATAAAAGAGGATCACTACAATGTTATGTGTTTCCCAGTGAATTCTGCTGATCATGGAAGTGCAAGGAAGTCTTACTCACTCAACCAAAGGCCAGTTTGTCACACAAACACTCAGCAAGGTAGCTGTCGCCTGTGCTTCTTTCGAGGCATGGGTGCTGCACTACATTGAAAGTGTGCAAAGGTGAAGACTTATATAAGACCCCGGTCATACCTGGGTTTCCTGAGCATTTAAATTTCCTGCGTATTTGTTTTGGAGCAGTCACATGGTTTTTAATGAGCAGTTGGTGTCCTCTCCTCTGCATCATATCTTCCTATTCTGGTTCTGTCCTAACCTGTGCACTACGCATTTTGTCCTACTTTCTGGCTCCAGCTTCCAAGGCTCTGTCTTTTAAGCCAGGGATTAGAGATGGGCACGACTTGAAAAAAAAAAAATTTCGAGTTGTCATTAGTCGGGCCGGTCCCGTTTCGGCTCGTTTCCGGTTTTCGTGAAAATTCGCAAAAATTAGTCGGTTCGTTTTTTCGTTTTTTCGTTGTCGTTAGTACTGGTTTTGGGGGGGAGCGGGCTCCTGGAGGCACCTCTGTGGGGTGGGTGCCTCCTCTGGCCCGCTATAAAGGGAAAGTGGGCTCCTGGAGGCACCCATGGGTGCCTCCTATCCTCACCCACTAGGAAGGGGAAGCAGGCTCCAAGAGACCCCTCTACATGGGGGTCTCCCCTCCTCACCTGCTGCTGCTGCAAAATGGTATGCAATAGCCATATTGATATGCATACCAGTTGCAGGCTATGAGACCAGTGAGAGTGATAGCGTCATGCCTTCCCTTCACAAGGCTCTCGCACCACCATGTCTCACACAGAAGGGAATTGTACTTGCTGCGTGTAGTGCAATGCAAGCAAGTAGATCTGGCTTTAAGGTGGCTTAGTGCAAGGGCTAGGGTTAGGCTAGTGACGGGTAAGGTTACGGTGGGCTAGTGGGTTGCACCTCTGGGTGCCTCTCTGACCCACTAAGAAGACAGTCTGTGACGTATGGGTAAGGAGTCAGGGTTAGGGTAAGGGTTAGGGGGCTAGGGCAGGTTTTAGGGGGCTTTTTGGCACATCCCAGAAGTCTCCATGGCCAAGTGGCCATGCGATTGGTGGGATGGCTACAAAAATTTTCATGGTCGTCCACTCCCACATGGCTGGCCACTCGGCCAGCCCATCATTGCGCAGGTGTAAAAAAAATAAAAAAAAATAAAATCAATGGAGGACAGAGGAGGAGAGGAGAGACATTTTGTTGCAAGAAAAAAACTCCTGCTACTGTGAAAAATCTGGCAGTTTATAAATTTTCGCGTGTTTCTGTTGTGCTTGTGTGTTTTTGGACCACGATTTCAAAAACAATATTACGTTCGCCGCATCATTTTGGATCCCCCGCCCGCAACGCATGGCATGGCGAAATGGCGACTCGAGTCTGGCTGCCCAGGACGGGGGGGAGGCGGGACCCCCCCTCCAGAAACCACCCCTCCTGTAGGTGCCCTGCGCCCTTAGTCAACCAGGCATTTTTCCGCCTGCTTTTTTGGCCCGGGAGTGGGTGGGGGGAGAGTTTAAAAGTTTTTTCCTGTGCCGTCCGTGCCACTTGCTTGCGCTTTAATTGCGGCGGCCGGCGGCGAGACTGGGCTTTTTGCTGGCTGCGAGCCTGCGGCGAGTCCCACCAGAGCAGCCCAGGACGGGGGATGGGGGGGGAGGCCGGGGACCTCCAGAAACAACCCCTCTGGTAGGTGCCCTGAGGCACGGCAGGCATTTTTCCGCCTGCTTTTTGGCCGGGAACCGCATTTTTTTAACTTTTAAAAACTTTTTTTCTGTGCCGCGTGGCATCGCGCGATCGCGCGATGCAAGGAACGAGCACGACAAATCAGACCAAAATTGTTCATTCGTCGGTTCGAGCTCGAAGTCTGGCGGAGTAATTCCCGTTACCGTTTCCGTAGAGTAACGGAACCGAGTAACGGAAACGGAAACGGGAATACCGCTAAGTCGTGCCCATCTCTACCAGGGATAAAGGGGAGAAACTGAATTTACTGCATATTTTCAGTGTCCTGTCGTTGCAACAGAAGCAAACAAGTAAGCATTTTTGAGCGATGTTTCTAAACCCAGCCCCTGGCGGTGGTTTAGGAAACTTCGCTGAAACTGCTGTTCGAGGGGCATGGTCAGCCGGGAGCAGAATTTGCTTCTCTTCCTGGTTAGCGCACAATGTTTTACTGTGTAGTTCGCTGACGGGAAACTATGCAGAAAATGCAGGTATGACCACGGTCTATGACCCAGTACCTTAGTAGGTTTATGCTGTTGGGAGTAACAAATGGGTTTAGCCACGGATATTTGCAAGCACCAAGTTTACCATCACTGATACCAGCATACAGACATGTTTCCTGAAAGCAGTATGGTGCAAATCAACATATGCTGTCTTTTGCGTTGTTTGTATGCATGCAATCATGCTTCATGCAAACTCTGTGTGTGGCCCCATGGATGGCATTCAATAAATACAGGACTGCCGTGCAGGAGTTTGCTTTGAAGGTCATCCCTGAAAGGGTGGAAAATGGGATTCCTGTGATGAGATAGCTGGCCTAAGAAGCCAGTTGCTATGACCTGTCCACTCCATATTGACCACCCATAGAAGCAGTGATCCTGATCCAGGTGGGCCTCTTTAAAACTTGTTGGCACATGCTGGGTGTCAACTTGTTTCCCTAAGAGGTATCTCATTTGGACTTGAGTAGAGGATGCGAGCCAAAGGCAAACAGATTGCCCATTTAAGGGTAATTTCAAGATCACAAAGACCCTCTCTGTTTTGATGCTGCCAGAACAAACCGTTCAAAATTCTTCTTCCTGAAATTGGCTCTGTGTCTTGGCCCAGAGCCCTCGCGCTATGCCAGAATGAAAAAGGAGTCAGAATAGTTGGGTGGCAGTTGCGGAACAAAGTCTCTTAATATGTTTTCCATTGGCAGAGAGAGAGAGAGATCCATAACTTTTAGCCATCTTTTCCCATTCCTAGGCACTTTGGTCCTTGCCCAGGGGCATTCAGAGTATAAGTCCTTGCCAACCAGATGGTCTCTCATGCGGGCTACTTCACACTCACTTATAAAGCCCTATCAAACCATGGTTATGGAAAGCCACATTCACAATTCAACGCAGTCAAAAATGACATGAGATTGAAACACGGTTGTATTTCAAGGCTAAACATTAAAAATTACAACATTTTAAATATATAAGTAAACACTTTCTACTTTAGTTTATTTTGAAGGGAATATATATATGATTTTGTATTAAATTTCTTTCATTTTGTTCCACATTTTCTTATTAGTCTTAGGAAGCCCTTAAAGATCACTATTAAAACAAGTTGTATAATCCATCACACAATAAATTGTTGAAAATGTTGCAGTGAGTTCCAAGAGAAAATTATTTTTTAAAGAATTACAATGAGTGCCTGGGATAAATTATCTTAAATAGCAGTTTTACAAACTCTATTTTTATCATTACAGAAAGAATCCTGTTCATATGATGTAATGCATGTGTGTGAGTAATGCATGCATGTTGTGAGACAGAACTGCAAATTTGCTTCTAACTTGTATATTTTGCTTCGGTTGCACTCCCTTGTTCATTACAAAGCACTGGTGACCTACCTCTCTAGACTGCAGGATTAAACTGTTTCAGTGCTCGGTTCCTTTTCTAAGGGTACCTTGGGATCAAGAGTACATAGAGACATCTAGCAAAAAAGTTTGAGCTCTAAACTTAGAAAGACAAGGTCTAGAAATTACAAATCACAGGATTCCTTAAGATGGAGCCATGGCAGTTAAGGTAACTAAAGGTAAAGGCTCCCCCTGCACATGCATGCTAGTCATGTCCAACTCTAGGGACGGTGCTCATCTCTGTATTCAAGCCGAAGAGCCAGTGTTGTGCAAGTCCATGGCCACATGGCTGGCACAGCAGCAAGGAAACACTGTTTTTACTTTCCCGCTTGTTCTGCTTTTTACAGAGGTGCCTATTTATCTACTTGCATTTACATGCTTTCGAACTTCTAGGTTGGCAGGAGCTGGAGTTATCAGCTAGAGCTCACTCCACTGTGTGGAACCTGGGATTTGAACCACCGAGCTGCCGACTTTGCAGTCAACAGTTTTGGATCCTTAGTCCACTATTTGGTATCAAATAGGTATAAATATCAAATAGGTATAAATGTGTACTGAAGACAAATCATACCTACATATTTCAATGCATCTGAATGTCTCATTCAAATACAGTTTATAAAGTGACTTTAGATTTCACCCAGACTAGCTCACAGACTTGCTGGGATCTAGAAAAGCAGAAACATTTGGTTGTCCTTTCCTACAGACATAATTCAGAATAACAACTTTAATAATAATTTTAAAAAAAACTTTTCTCCACTTTCCAAACACACTTGCCTTACTGCAACATCTCGCCTGAAAACTATGTTGTCAAAAGCTTACACATTTTTCTCTCATTTTAGCTGACCCAATAAGGGCAATAATTCAGTGTGGATTTTGGGTTTAGTGCATGTCAGAATAGACTTCTGATTTTGTTAGTGATCTGAAAAATCTCACCACACTGGACACCTTTGAACACGTTTCCTATGAGCCATTCTTTGCATTTGCATGCTTTGGGGAACATACCAATTGCTTATATTAATTCATAGGGATTCAGCTGTAAGGATGAAAGTGGGGAGATCCGGGTTCCAGTCTGCAATGGGCCATGAAACACATTGGGTGACTTTAATCCAGCCACTGTTTCTCACCCTGACCTGCTTCTTAGGGTTCGTGTGTGTGTGTGTGTGTGTGTGTGTGTGTGTGTGTGTGTGTGTGTGTGTGTGTGTGTGTGTGTGTGAGAGAGAGAGAGAGAGAGAGAGAGAGAGAGAGAGAGAGAGCGAAATGGGAGCAAGAGAACTACATACCTTGCCATGAGTTTCTCAAATGAAAAGTGGGATTGAACCTTCTTTCTTTCTTTAAATAAATGTATAGAATAAATAATTAATATGGCCAATTAATAATAAATTAACAGTGTTCTGAGCTGTCTTTTCCCTCTCCTCCCACTTTTTCTGATGTTTTTTGCAACACATGTACTTAGACAGACAAAGATAAAACAAAAACAAATGTCAGCAGGGATACAGTCTTCAGATACCTGCATGGGTGAAATCTTCCTAACAGCCTGGAACCTTGCACAGTCAAGACCCAGTAATATAGAAGTCTTTGCTCACACAGCTGTATGTACAGAGGCTTTCTTTCTTTTTGTAACAGCCTGTACTCTGCAAATGGATGCCAGATGCATCACATATGGAGTAGCTTGCAGTCTCTCACTCTACCCACACATTGACTAAATATATGAGACCTTCCTCTAAACTATCTTATTGAATTAAGCATGTCAAATCTCCACTCAATCATTCAGGCTGCATTTCTGTTCCTCCCTCTTTCTCAGAAAGTCAATTGGTTTATATTTTTTTTACTACATATGATACAATTAAACAACTTTGCTACAAATGTCCCAGGAGTTTACTCAACTTCCCCACCCCCAGGAGTATATCACCACATGAAAGTGCAGTGGTGTTATTGTGCAGCAGAGCAAATGAATGTTCTACAAGCTAATTCTAATAACTGGAGTGTCCCAAACAAAAAACTGGACTTCATTTCATCACAAAGATTGGCACAGTTGGAGCAGACAGATAGCTCTTGCTCTGTGCCTAATTAGGAAACATTTCAACAACGGAATTTTGAGTTTGGTATTTCAAAAGTAATGCTGATGTACTCGTTTATCATGCAGAAACAAGCAGCCTTAAATGTCCCCAGATTTAAAATAAATCAAATAAATTCAAAAGACCAACTATGCTTATTCTGAAAGAGAACGTTTGGGCCCATATTGTTTTTTACTTGGAAGGAATCCATGCTGCAAGGGCTGAAATATTGATCCTCAAAAAATCCCTTCTAAACAGCTAAATGAATGACTGCTATGAACTGAGCATGTGTAGAACAGGCCTACCTGCAAGAGCATTGTAACAGATACGTTGTTGCAGTTTTGTGACCAGAATGGGAAATAGCTGAAAGACAGTGAAAGGTCACAGAGTCAATCAAAATACATGTTGCCTTTGAAGAGTCAAAAAGGAGGCTTGTTTAAAGAAAGTGATGGCATGAGATACCTACAGAAATGGACAGTTTACCATGTATCTCCAGGGAATTAGCATGCAGTTTTGTTTGGCATAACTGAAGTTTTTTATACATTACAAAAGCTCTGTACAGTTGTGTTTGTCACTGATCTGAGTGATTTCAGACAGTCTTCTCTCAGAATTTCTGAGAACTGGCTCCTGATACAATTCAAAAATACAAAATGAGGAAAAGCAACACAGACATTTAAATCACTTGGAAAAATAAAAAAAAGTTGTATTTGATACAAGCTTCTGTGGACAGTAGCCCACTTCACCAGAGCCATCTGCTGAAATAGGCTGTGGACAGCAAGATAGAACTTGGTATTCCTTAATATGTCGCAAGACTCTGTGGGTTTCTGATGCAACAAAATAAGGCATCTGCCCCTCTAGAACGAAAGAAATACTTAGCAAGAGGATATAAAATTGCTGAAGTAAAGAAAGTCAAATTTTATGCTAGGGAATAAGCAAGAAAGAAGAAATGCACTGAATGCTGATAATGAACACAACATCGTGTGGCTTCAGCATTGCTGCTTTTCATATCATGCCCCACTGCAGAACATCAATCCCTTGCCATTGGAAGATCTCTCATGATTAAGAAAGCCATAGGCTGTGGCACTTTTGCCATTAGTAAAGAATGGACCAGGTGCAATTCCGTGGCAAAGGGGAAGTTGACGTTTGTCCAGAGGAACAAGCAAGCACATTCTGTTCCCACACATGTCTCTGCTTCATAATTTGTCAGCTCTGTTGGGGAATGACATGGGAGTCCTTGGGAAAGTCTGTTAGATGTAGTCAGTGGGAGGTGTATTTTTTAACCGGTGCTTTCTAAAACTTAACTTACCTATATCTTACACATTTGATCTATATTTGACAGGTTGTGAAGCCATTTAATAGGGAACACAACTAGCTGGGTAATATTGTATCACACAAGTTGGCCTATCCCACTCAATGTTGTCTTCTTGGACTGCCCATAATTTCCAGAGCTTGAGGCAACCCATCCTGCTGCTTTGGGCTGGAGATGTCAACTGTGGGGCTTTTTTCTTTAAAAGAATGTACTCTTCTATGGAGCTATGCCCTTTGCAATAAAATCATTGCTGACTGATGCGTTCTAAGAGTGTATGTATGTCTGCTTTTTAACTTCCCATCTCTAGAAAGTATTTTCAGTGAGCCAGGGCTGAATTGACCATAGAGAGATCTTGGTACTCCCAAATTACTTCACATTTATCAGGACAATAAGAAGTGCTAAAGGGGTGGGTGGGTTGTCTTCAAAATGCAGGCACTTAAGGAGGAAGCTAGGGGCTGAAGTTCATTTAGCAGAAGTTACAGGTATTGTCTTTGTACCATTTGGCTCACAGGCAAAACTATGAGCTTATACAATGAACCATCTCTATGTTTTTTTCAGGGCAGGTGTGTGAGCCATATGTTCAAAGGGGGCATTGTCCTCTCTTCTTCCAGAGAACAGGCAGATAGCCAGAACCAACAGCAGAAGCACAGCATTTGCCATTTGGAATAATTCCTCAGAAACTTGTAGTGATGGGAAAGGTGCAAATAACTTTTTGTCTTCACTGAGGTAGGTTCTGGCTGGCCCTCATCTTCTGAAATTGCATGTCTCTCTCCCTTAGGTTTTACACTGCCAATCAAACAGTAGCAAAAACGCCATAAAAGGCATTCCTCTTGTTGAGGCTGGAAAATATTTTACACACTTCACTGAAAACCATGGGTGTTTCCATGCGTTTCACTGTTTCCCATGCCTGTAATTCCAGTGTTCAATATATGTGAGCTACGAGTTAAGAAGGCTCCCTTCTCTAGGGCTTTCTACCTTGACAGCAGATACAAATGAAACATTTCTGACAAAAATGTGCTATTTTGGCCAGCTAAGCAATGATAAACTAGAGGTGTTTATGTCATACTTAGGTTTGGGGACAATGCTCACAAGTAAAATGGAGTATCCTGAAAACATGTTTATATTCACACTACAACTACAACTAAAACAGACACTTATGGCTTCATCAGCTGAAGCCATGCCAGTCCAAGTAGTGACTTTGGAGAGTATAAATCGCTAATATTATATGAAATGTAAATTAGAAATATGTGAAGGTGGAAGTTGATGGTAAGAGTTGTAACACCACTAACCAAAGCTGTGCTATTGGGCTCTCACAGCTTTTATCTCTTAGCCATGATTCTTAACGCCCAGGGAATACCCATGAAATGGGGTAAAATAATTGTTGGAAAAGGCCTGGTTTAAATGATAAGAAAAGCAACTCTTTTTTTTTTGTACCAATGGTGACAGTATGAGATTTCTAGATAAGGATAGGAAAAGTCTTGTCTTACATTTCATTGCATTATTTGAAAACAGATTTTAAACACTAACACATCTAATCAGATAATCATAGAGGTTAAGCAGAAGCGGAGGTCATCTCACCCAAATTTCTACTCAATGGGTGATCTGCAAGTCAAGATGCCTCTCTTGCATTCTTGGTGGCAGGGCAGGGTTCTTCTTTCCTATCTCATATCTCCAGGGAAGGAGAGTCATTGGTTCCAGTGTCAACAGCTTCTGCCACTAGGAAATTTCTCTGGATATAGCACAACAGCAACCTGCTTCCCTGCAAATGCCAATCTAGATGTTGTGGGGCATTTATATAGCATTTTAAAGTGGAGACAAATAAATTCATCAATTCATTGATTCATTTGTCAATTTATTGATTCATCAGCCCAAACCAATCATGATGAATTATCTCTTCTTCTTTTTTGTCCCCATCTGAAGTACACATACATCAAATGCTACTACACATCAGATCGTGCTGGCCCAGAACATCTCACTCCAAGGAGAATTGGAACCAAAAAAAAAATTGACCATCGGGACCTTACAAGTTACTTTGTGAGCTCTGTCTTTTACAAAGCTGGAGGGTACAGTATCTTTCTAAGTGCATTTGTCTAGTTTTGGTCCCCATTTTTTTCACATGCTTGTTCAAAAGCTTGCACATTAACCATCATCATTGTCATTTTAAAATGGGTGAGCTTGAAGGAAACATATGGATCATCAAGTCTAACCCAGATCAAGGAGGCACTGCCTTTGGCTCTGAAAACTAGAAACTTAAACCACTGACCCTATCCATCAGTATTATGAAACTACAGATTGCCCTTAAAAATACAGATTGCCTTTAAGTCACATTTTGTCTCAACTGATCAGGTTTAGCAGGTACTCCCTACAGAGGACAGGAGAGTCCTGTCACTACCGAACAAGCCTGCCATCTGTACAGCTTGTTTCAATAAACTGTATAGATTTTATACAGAGATGCTAAAAGAAAGAAAAAAAACCCTAAACTTCCTGCTTTAAAGGAGGGGATCCTATTGGGAAATAAAAATGTAGCTATAAATTACACAAAACACTTGCTAGGAAACCACTGAGAAAACTAGGCGTGCACACCTTTGATCTAATCAAAATAAGCATTGTAAGAAAGTCATCCAGCCTTAATTTTTCAACAGCTATTAGGCTTCAAATTGAATAGGAAATGAAAATTTTAAAAAATGAGTCTGTGCTGCAAGTACGAGCTAAATTTGGTCCATTTTTTTGTTAGGGTGGGTCCTCCCTCCTCCGGTACTGAACGTCCTTGCATTTGCCATTTGACAATTCTTTTGATAAAACACTTGCCGCAATCAGGTGAAGTAGGTTATTAATGGTTCTAAAAAGATATACAGGATTACCTCATCCTGAGGCAATTAAGGCTGCAACGTAAGTGTATTTAATATCTCCAAGGGCCTGACTATAATGAAACAGGTGATCTTTCTGAAATTGCCATTGTTTATCTCATTTAGAATCATTTTGCTTTTTTTTTCCGCTTTGCTTTTTTAACTAATGAAGGACTCCATGACTTCCGCCTCCTTCAGATTAGCCGGTGTACCCAAAACTTTCTAGAACAGCATCCCCTTCAGGAAAATTACACCTGTGAGAGAACCCTTCAGTCATCTCTCACATTTTTTGTGAGAGGTACATTTTCTACGCCCATACATGCTGTCAATTCACATTTTGAGGGGGAACACAGTAAGAGACTTCCTTTCTATGCATACACACAGTGAATGACACTGAAATAACACTGATGCTATTTAGTCAGGCCCCTTGAGAGAGTTCTGTTGCAGAGTGGAAGTCAGTGAGATAGTATTTATAGGTCTTTTTCAGGGATGTTGTTGGTTGGCTGTTTGGCCAGAACTTCCATAATATTTTGCAAGCCTCTATAACTTAGCAATACACAAGAGTGCAATATCTCTCAGAGAGAGAGATTCTGTTCTGTTTGTAGGCCATATTTCTCTTTCTCACTTTCCCCAGCTTTCATCACTACTCCTACACATAACCCAATTTGAGAACTCATTAGTTATGCCATTGCCATTCTTGTAGGGAGCTGGAGTATGGGATGAGATGGTGCAGGACGTGGTGAGGTGAACACTGGCATATCTAGGGAGGTGAAAGGGTGCATTTGCCCTGGGGTGCACAGTGATCTGGGTGTGCCTGGAGGAGGAACAGAAGGAGACAGCCTTGTGCCCTCCTGCCAGCAGAGGTGTTCCTGGCAGCACCTCAACTGGTGGCACTCCTGCCCCAACGGAGCAGCTCCCAGGCAGGGAAGCAGGGGGCATGGTGGTTGTGCCCTGGCGAGGGAGGCAGAGCTGCTGGGTGCTGCAGAGATGGAGTCTGGAGGCAGGAAGAGCAACCTCTGGTTTGTAAGCTGAGGTGAAGTTACCTCTGGCTGCCTCTCCTTCCTCCCTCCCCTTAGGCTGCTGAGCGATGCCTCTCCCCCTCCCATCCCTGGCTCGTCCTTCCCCCAGGACCCTCGGCGGGCAAGCTAGTGGGCAGGCAGACGGGAGGGGAGTGGGAACAACAAGGCCCATCCAACCCCTGGCAATGCCCTCCCCAAGACCCACCAGCCTTCTGCCCTCCCTCCTCTCACTGTGGAAAGGGCTCACCAAGGCAGGCGGACAGGTGCATGCCCACCCCTCCATCTGCAGCTTTCTGCCAGCCCTTCGGTGGGGCTCTGTGCCTTTTCCCGCTCCCCCACCCTCTCCTCCTCACAGCCCTGTGTGGTCAGGCCAGGCGGAGGTGAAGCTGGAGACATCAACTCCTAACAATATCATTATAGTATTCAAAAGGAGATATATTTACAGACCAGGAATTATGGGAGTTGTAGTCCAAGAACATCTGGGGACCTACGGTTGAGAAACATGGACCTAAGGGGTTCTGCACTTTACAAGGTAACATGTGATATACAGTCCATGCTGAGCTTACATGTTTCAAGTGGACATGCATTTCCATAGCTCAGGAGTCCAACTCCTCCAACATTTCAGTCAAATATCAATTTTACTTTCATTTCTACTAACTTTGCTGTTGTCAAAGATACAAGTGCTGTGCAATCATCCTCTTAGATAAGTGTTTAATATTTTTACCTGTAGGGAGCAGTGGGCTAGTGGTATGCTTGTTGCTGTATAAGAGGAAGAATTACCCTGGAAGGTCATAATTTCTTAGAAATAGGGAAAATGTGTTTGTGCTTCTCAAAATCAAACCAAAGTTACAGAAGCCCCTGGCTTCTGTGCACTCGGTTCTCATTGAAAAGAAAAATGAATCCTTTCTTTCATGTCTCTAACAGAATTTTGATGCACCAAAACTTTTAATATGTGGACCATTGTCTAAAATTTTCTTTTCTTTTGCTCTCAGAAAAGTTTTGTTTGTTAAACTGTTATTTGTCACAGGCCACTGTAAAGGCCCCGTTGTTGGGGTTGAGATCAACATAAAAAAGATAACCACTCTTCCTGAGCAGAGGGGGAACCAGGTGAGTTGAAAGTGCCAAACATGAGAACTACAGAAATCAGCTGGACATTATAAGCTGAAGAATAAAATGGAATTTAAGTCCTAAATAATAACATAGGTGTATAATCCTCAAAGTAGGCACCATATGATCTAAGGAGCAGCCAGCTGGACTAGGCCAAAAGTCTATCCAATCTAGTGTTTTCTTTTTTTACCAGGCAGATGATTCTTGGAAGCCACAAATAAGGCATAAAGACAACAGTTCACACATGCTTGAGTGCAGAGAGATAGTTGCACACTTACACAGACCTGACATTCAGCGGCCTGTGAATTAGAATGATCCATTATTAGTGAATCATTATTAGTCTTCTCATTTCCACCAAGAATTTGCTCAATCCCTTTTTAAAAACCGTCTAAGCTGGAGCTCATTTTCAGCAGCAAATCCCTAAGTGATTATGTATGGTGTGAGAAACTTCTTTGTTTCATCTCCCCTGAATCTATTGCAATTTATTTCACAATGTGACCAAAAATTTTAATGATGCTCTGTGATGTAGTGGCAAAAGTACCGGACTAAAACCAGAAAAGTTTGGATCCAATAATTTCTACTTTTCCATAAAGTTCTCAATGTGACCCCGAAGCAGTCACTCATTTTTAGCCAAGGCAGCTTCATAGGATTTTGAAAGCCATCAGATGAAGGCATGCATGTCATCCAGAAGGCTTGGCTAAAAGAAGAATAAAAACAGAAATGATGAAGCAGTGGAAGATATAAGAGATGGAAGACAGACATTATCTACTGTATACCTAGTTTCTCCAAGTCATGGGTAAATTGGAAGAATGTTATCACATTCCCTACTTTTATCATCCATCCCACACAGTATCCAAATATTCATATTGCATTAGACTGCTTTGTAACCAAAGAGCAATGTAAATTATTCTTACAATTTCCATCTCTGTAATCAGTTCCATCTCTGTCTCTGTTTGCAACTGGGAAATGAAGGCTGAGAAAGTATGATTTGCCTGTGGCTGTCTGGAGCTTTCAGTGCAGAACGGGAAATTCACACCAGCTGATTGTCTATTATTCTAATAGTATAAGTGATGCATAAAACTTCAGCATGGAGATTTAGCTATCACTACATCTTTAACAGCCACACCTAATTATTTATTTATTCAAATTATGTATACAATTTAATACCCTCTCCATATTCATTGGAGGCACAGGTAGAATTCTAGAACCAAAGACATCAACCCTAAGCTCTCCCCGTACAATATATAACTAATGTTTAATGGTATCCAGTTGATATGAGAACATTAGAACTCATTTTTAAAAAGAAAACTAAATAAATATAGAAAAATAAATAAGAAAAATGCA
The DNA here is from genome assembly GCA_037367245.1 of Phrynocephalus guinanensis. Lineage (NCBI taxonomy): Eukaryota > Metazoa > Chordata > Lepidosauria > Squamata > Agamidae > Phrynocephalus > Phrynocephalus guinanensis. Next base: position 104,843,044 of record CM074735.1, read on the forward strand.
ACACAATGCTCAACATTAAGTGATGTGCACTGTCTTTCAGAAATTGTGTAAAAACAAACTGAACCAGGGACATTTGAAAGTTTCTTAGCTAATTATTTAATGGAGCAAAGAGCTGGAAGTTATTAATAGGGTGGAGTGGTATACTTGCCTGTAATAGTACCTGTATTAAATCCAGCATGTGTGTGTTGTGATTAGAAGAGGGGTTAAAGAAAGAAAAACTCAGGAAGAGAAAGAATAGACTCTACCTTCTTTCCTTGCCCTTCCTGTTGCAAAGCCATGGAATAAATAGTCAAAGTTTTGTGGCTGCAGCACCACTGATTTCATAACTCAGAAAGACAAAATGTGGACCCAAACAGAATCAAGAAAAGCAGGCTGCATTGCCGTTTTAAAGAGAAAGAGGTATGTGCTCATTGCCCTTTAAAATGCTTTACTCACTACCTTCCTGGTGATTGCCTTACAAAGCAACTGGTTTTTTCTCCTGTCAGCTGAGAAACAAGTTAGGTAATAAAACTAAAAAGCAAATCAAAAGCAAAGTGTTCTGCTTATATGCAGGCCCTATAGTGCTTAAGACACTCTCTGGATGATTTGCAATTTAATATTGCAGGCTACACGTCACCCCACCACACACACATACACCATTTCACCAGTGTCTAAAGTATAAAAGGCCGAATCAACCATGAGCCAGCTACCTGGGATTGAACCCCAGTTCCTGAGCACAGTTTTGGCTGCAGTACAGGAATTTAACTACTGTGCCATGAGGCTCAGATTTCTCATTTCTATAGTCTGTGACTGTCCTGCCCTGAGGTTCTTCCATCTTGCCTACATTGTTAAGTTTAGGACCTGGCCTGTGGCCATTCTTCAATGTAAAAAGGCTTCATGGAGAACCAGAAAACTTACTCACACAAACATAATGCAGTCAGACAAGGATTAAGCTAGAGTGTCTCCAGAAGGACACAGAGCAGGCTTCTGTACAATCCCCTGCCAATGCATCTCAGACATTCAGCTGGACTCTCAGGCTGTAAATAGTGTAGTGCAGGGTGGGAACCTTTTGTTGTTCAGTCATTCAGTCATGTCCGATTCTTTGTGACCCCATGGACCAGAGCTCGCCAGGCCTTCCTATCTTTCACTGCCTCCCAGAGTTTGGTCATTCCATATTGGTTGCATCGATGACACCATCCAACCATCTCATTCTCTGCTGTCCTCTTTTCCTTTTGCCTTCAATCTTTCCCAACATCAGGGTCTTTTCTAAGGAGTCCTCTCTCCTCATGAGGTGGCCAAAGTACTGGAGCCTCAGCTTCAAAATCTGTCCTTCCAGTGACCATTCAGGGTTGATTTCTTTCAGGATGGATAGGTTTGATCTCCTTGCAGTCCAAGGGACTCTCAAGACTCTCCTCCAGCACCGCAGCTCAAAAGCATCAATTCTGTGGCGATCAGCCTTCTTTATAGTCCAGCTTTCACTTCCATACATCACTACTGATGTTTGCAGATTTTGAGCCAGAACTTCCATGATCTCTTGCCATTGCCCATGCTGGCTGAGATTTACTGGGGTTGAAGTTCAGAGAATCTGATGGTCCAAAAGAGAACAGGGCTGCAGGCTCCCAACATTTCAAATACCGACTGTACCATTAAAAAAAAAAACCCACAAGCGGCCATTAAATAAAGCAATTCTACCTACCTTAGCACTCAATCTGCAAAAAATATTGGGCTAATGACCTACAGGTTGTGCCTAAATGTAATAACATGGCAGTTAAACATGATGAGCCAGTGGTTCTCAGGCTTTCTTCTACCACCATTTCCATGCCTTTCAGCCACCTTGTGGGCTGAAATATTTTAAGGATTTAACTTTTTGGTTTTTGGTTTTGTTTTTCTGCACCAGATAATAACTGGAGGATGGAAAGGCTGTCCTGTTGGTGAGCCCTCTCCACCTGTACTGGAGACTCAAAGACAGCAAAGCTGGGACAAGCTGAAGGCACCTGGATAATAGTGAGAATGGAAACCAAGTAAAGTATAAGTCAACAGAAGAACCCATACCCTTCAATTTGTAGAAGTTCAGCAAGGCTGATGAGAAGGCCTTTTGGAGGTCACCCCATTCTTAGGGTTGCCAGAAGCTGGAGGTGACATAGGCACATAACAACAGCAGTAACAGAGGTGCGCGGGGGGGGGGGAGCTGGAGATATATAGAAACCAATCCTTCCCTGGAAAAGGAGTTTCCCATCTCTTACAGCTTTCAGAGAGGGTAGCCAGAATTGCAGGCAAAAATCACAGAAAAACAAAACAAAACAAAAGACACAAAACATGTGGCACCTTAAAGACTAACTTTCATATTTTAATGTAACGTTTCATGGACACATCCACTTCTTCAGATATACAGCAGCAGAAGGCTGGAGAATTCCTGGAGGAATGCTGCTATATGTCTGAAGAAGTGGAAGTGTCCCCAAAACGATACAGATTAAAATATGAATGTTAGTCTTTCACGAGCCACATGTTTTGTGTATTTTGTTTTGTTTTGTTTTTCTTTGATTTTTACCTGTACCTCTTAGAACATGTCACCTTCTGCCACCGAAACAGGTAAGGGTCAAGTAAGGGGTCATAATTAGGGGCGGATATCTCCGTGTTTCTCCTCCCCTCCGCCGGCCTCTAATGGAGCTGTGGAAAGGATGAGTGTCAACAAGAGCGCCGAGAAAAAAGAAAAAGCAGGCGGGAAGTGAACAGCGGGAAGAAAGCGAGTTGACAGCAACTCCGCTGAAAAGTAGGCTAATGAGCGTCTCGCCGCGCTCCCTTTGCTGGAGCGCCTTCCTTCAGGTGCTGCCTGTTTGCCGCTACCTGCCTCTGTCTCCAACGCCTCGCCCCTGATCCTCGAGGGGGGAAATATTGATGCACTCCGTGCCGCCTCTTTCTCGCCGGAAGGCGCTGGGAAGGACTTCGAGGGCGGCTGCCTCCCTTCGGGGGGCGAGCCTTACTCTTGACCTATTAACGGCGCCGGGGCTGGCAGGTAGAAGCGGGGGCGGAGGAGGAGGCGCGCTTTGGAAACGGAGCAGGCGAAGGAAGCAGGCTCGCCACTCTTACGGGAGGCATCCGGCTTCTGAGGCGTCAAAAAAGGACCGAGAGAAGCCTTGGCAAGGAAACCCCGTCCCTAACCGAAGAAACGATGCGCTCGGCGTGAGAGAGCAAGGGGTTCCAGGAAGTTTCCTCGAGAGAAAGTGGGGGGGGGTAGTTAAGTAACGCGGAAGTCTTGGGGGCCCTTCCAAGCTTGTTAATGAGGATCCAGGAGACCCAGATGAAACTATGTTAAATGTTGAGTGCGATCCCTTGCCATCTACGCAGAGCTCGGTTAAACGGCTATCGACCGCAAACGTCCCAAACAGGGACGATACAGAGAGGTAGAGGAGCTGAAGGGTCTGAGCCCCATTGATAAAAATCGCAACAGGCAGGCACTGCATTTTGACCTTCCTGCCAAATAGGCGTAGGTTTTCTCAATGATCAAATCCTGATTCCTGCGCAGCCACAGAAGGAAATGAATCCAATGGTTTAGATCCTGTTAAACATACACTTAGAAGTGTCTATTGCCGTAAAATCTTGAGTAGTTGATCCAAAAAAAGACACACAGATGTTCAGGATGGGTAAGCGGATGGTGGATCACGGACTGATGCTGCATAAACCCAAGTTCTAATTGAATTGTCACTCTCTGCCCTTTTCTGTGCTGTCTTTTTCTCTAACTCACTGCTGCAGGATCAAGGTCCCCAGCCCATCATCCTCATGTATACAGACACCTTCCATCTGGGAGTTCTGTGCTTGCTGAAGTGGACTGTAGTTTTAGTGAGTTTTAGGAGGACCACAAAATTCCTTGTTACATACTTGGGGGGGGGGGAGAGAGGTGGGAAGTATTAAAGTTCCTAAAATTACTGCTGGTACACCAGGAAAACACTTTCACCAAGAAGAACTGCAATGATGCCTGATAAATTTCTTTGTTGAACTTCTGCTAAAACCAATTGTAGGCCCAACTGGAACGAACCCATAGGAATAAGTGGAATGCACTTAAGATGTTTTTTTAAGTCCTATTCATCCAGTGGGTCTACAGTTTGGACTCAATGCTACTGCAATCAACAGGGGAAGGTGAATTGCTGTGCAGTCCTATTCATGCATATTCAGAACATAATTCCATTAAGTGAAATGAATCTTACATCTAAATTAAATTAGTACGGGGCTGCAGCCTTAAATCATAGCCACATAAAAACCCTTGATTTTCGAAGGGCAAACTTCCCTCAGATGAGGAAACTAGTTAGAGAGAAACTGAAGGGGAAGGTTAGAAGAATCCAATCTCTTCAGAGTGCATGGAGCCTGTTTAAAACAACAATAATAGAGGCCCAGCACAAGTGCATACCACAAAGAAAGAAGAGCTCATTTAAATCCAAGAGGACACCGGCATGGTTAACGAGTGGAGTTAGAGAGGCTCTAAAGCGCAAAGAGAGGTCCTTCTGTAAATGGAAATCCTCCCCAAATGAGGAAAATAAAAAGGATCACAAACTCTGGCAAAAGAAATGTAAGAAGATGATAAGGGAGGCAAAGAAAGATTTTGAGGAACGCATGGCTAGCAATATAAAGGGTAATAATAAAAGCTTCTTTAAATATGTTAGAAGTAGAAAACCTGCCAGAGAACCAGTTGGCCCTCTGGATGGTGAGGGAGGAAAAGGGGAGGTTAAGGAAGACTTGGACATTGCAGAGAAATTGAATGAGTTCTTTGCGTCTGTCTTCACGACAAAGGACCTTGAGCGGATTCCGCTGCCTGAGCTGCCCCTCTTGACTAAAGAATTAAATCAAATACAGGTTAAAAGAGAGGAGGTTTTAGGACTAATTGATAAATTGAGGATTAACAAGTCCCCGGGCCCAGATGGCATCCACCCAAGGGTTATTAGGGAACTGAGAAATGAAATTGCAGATCTCTTAACGGTTATATGCAACTTGTCTCTTAAAACGGCCACAGTGCCGGAGGACTGGAGGATAGCAGATGTCACACCAATTTTTAAAAAAGGAAGGAGGGGGGACCCAGGAAACTACAGGCCGGTTAGCCTTACATCTGTCCCAGGGAGGATGGTGGAAAGCCTCATCCAAGAGAAAATCTTAAAACACATAAAAGAACAAACCTTGCTGAGAGAAAATCAGCATGGCTTCTGTAAGGGTAAATCTTGTCTGACAAACCTCTTAGAATTTTTTGAAAAGGTCAACAGGCACGTGGATTTGGGTGAACCGGTTGATATAGTCTATCTGGATTTTCAAAAGGCTTTTGACACAGTCCCTCACCAAAGGCTGCTGAGAAAATTGCACAGTCAGGGGATAAGAGGGCAGGTCCTCTTATGGATTGAGAACTGGTTGAGATCCCGGAAACAAAGAGTAGGTGTCAATGGGAAATTTTCACAATGGAGAGAAGTGAAAAGCGGTGTGCCCCAGGGCTCTGTCCTGGGACCGGTGCTTTTCAATCTGTTCATAAATGACCTGGAGACAGGGATAAACAGTGAGGTGGCCAAGTTTGCCGATGACACAAAACTTTTCCGTGTGGTAAAAACCAGAGAAGATTGTGAAGAGCTCCAGAAGGATCTCTCCAAACTGGGGGAATGGGCTGAGAAATGGCAAATGCGTTTTAATGTAACCAAATGTAAAGTAATGCATATTGGGGCAAAAAATCCAAACTTCATCTATCAAATCATGGGCTCTGAGTTATCCGTGACGGATCAGGAAAGAGATCTTGGTGTGTTGGTGGACAGCTCCATGAAGGTGTCTCCCCAATGTGTGGCAACGGTGAAGAAGGCCAGTTCCATGCTAGGGATTATCAAAAAGGGGATTGAAAATAAAACAGCCAACATTATAATGCCATTATACAAAACAATAGTAAGGCCCCACCTGGAGTATTGTGTACAATTCTGGTCACCGCATCTCAAGAAAGACATACTGGAACTGGAAAAGGTGCAGAAGAGAGCGACTAAAATGATTACTGGGCTGGGGCACCTCCCTTATGAGAAAAGGCTAAAACATTTGGGCCTCTTTAGTCTGGAAAAAAGGTGCCTGAGGGGGGATATGATTGAGACATACAAAATAATGCAGGGCATGAGTAAAGTGGATAGAGGGAAGCTCTTCTCCCTCTCCCAAAATACCAGAACTAGGGGACATACACTCAAATTGAGGGCTGGGAGAGTAAGAACTGACAAAAGAAAATATTTTTTCACCCAGCGTGTTGTAAGTCTATGGAACTCCCTGCCACACAATGTGGTGATGGCATCTGACCTGGATGCCTTCAAAAAGGGATTGGACAGATTCCTGGAGGAAAAGTCCATCACAGGTTACAAACCATGATGGAGATGTGTAACCTCCAGGGTTTAAACCAGGGTACTTCAAGGGCCAGATGCAGGAGAGTGGTATCAGGAGACAGATATCTAGTCTCATGCGCTCCCAAACACATCTGGTGGGGCCGCTGTGAGATACAGGAAGCTGGACTAGATGGGCCTTTGGCCTGATCCAGCATGGCTCTTCTTATGTTCTTATGTTCTTATCCTGTTCCTTTAATCATCTGCACTGGACTAGCACAGACTCTCCAGAATTTCAACAAGGACTTTTTCTCACCCATACCTGGAGATGTCATAGACTAGACCTGAAATTGGTACACAAGACAGATAGGTAACTCTGCTACTCAGTGAAACTCCCTGCCAGCAATAAGTCTTGTACAAATCACTAATGTGTACATCCCATTAAGTCTGTATAGGAGTGCACTGAAGTACTGTGCACACTTGTGGGAAAACTCACTAAGGTGGACAAAAAGGACTTCTCTATCAAAAACTGCATTGAAGTCACCTACTATACAACATTCCTCATATTCTTTTAGGTTCACGTTTCTGTACAGCTTTTCAAAAAATACCTTCTGATTAGAATTTGGTGCATAAATGTTAATAATTAAAACTCTTTCTTTACCTTTGGTGACTTCCACCATTAGAACTCGACCATCTCCTGATGCATATATCAATTTTGGTTGCAATACTTCTTTAACATAGATACCTACACCATTCTTCTTTTTCCTTTCGTGTAGTGCTGAAAATACTGTTCACAGTTTTTATTTTCCATCAATCTTGAATCTTGTTTTTTCAGGTGCATCTCCTGGAGACAAATTATATTCATATTTAATTTCTGTAGGTAATAAAATACGTTTTTTCGTTTTGTGGTGAATTTAAACCGTTCACATTTAATGAGCACAAGTTCCAATTTCCTTTAGTCATTTTTGGATCTTTTATTATCTTTATATTTCTCTTGTTCCTTGGTTTTTGCTCTGGTTCTTCTCTTTGGTTTTGGTGCTGCTGCTCCTCTCTCATCTTCTGAAACTGAATCCTCATCTTGCGATCCCTCTTTTCCTTCTTCTCCTCCTCCTTGAGGTTCCTGGATCCCTAGTGCCTCCTCTAATTGTAGGTTTATCAGGATCTGTTCTGCCTTCATTGTTGAGTTAACATAGAATCTCTGCATTGAATGTTGAAATGTCAAACCTTCAGGTAGTAGCCATCTATAGGGAATAGACTTAGATCTGAGAAAGGTAGTTAACTTAACATATGATTTTCTTTTCTCTCTAACTTTCCAAGGAGTGTGTTTCAGTACTTTTACCGATCTTCCATCACGTATGAGCTGTTTATCACCAGTTGCTCTCAAGAGTTTGTCTCTATATGAGCTTTTAATAAACTTAACCTGTATTTCTCTTGGTAGATGATTTTTCCTTGCATAACTACTAAATTAACAAAAAATAAAATTGTTCTTTGCTACCTAAAGCATTTCTCATGTTGGCTGAGGAATTAACCCTTGTAGATGCATGGCGAACAAGCTACCCGAAACTTAGAGATTATACCTTCTTTTCAGATAGGCACCAGTCCTGGTCAAGAATTGATGCATGTTGGATTCCCAGAAAATGGATGAAAAACATAAAAGAGACACAAATCCTTCCTAGAACAATATCAGATCATTGTATAGTAACACTGAAATTGCAAACATATAAACCACCAATACAATGGAGATTAAACACAAATATTTTTAGAAATGAAGACACAGTCAAGATAATAAGAGATGAGATGAGAGACTATTTTCAAAGAAACTCAACACAAGGCATGTCGGCAGAAACAATTTGGGAAGCTGGTAAAACAGTATTCTGTGACATAGCAATGAGAACTACAGGAGCAGCAATGAAAGAAAGAAACAAAAAATATACTGAACTTGAATCAGACCTAAAGAAAGCAGAGATGAAATTGAAAGAAAACCCAACAGCTGTACAATTAAAACAGAGAATCCAAATGGTGCAGCATAAATTCAATATTTTATTAACAGAAGATATTGCTACTAAACTAAAATTTGTTAGGCAAACATATTTTGAAAAGGCCAATAAAGTTGGAAGATGGTTGGCTCAGAAACTAAAGAGGGAGAAAACCAAAAATTTTATATGAAGACTGAAAAACCACAACAGAGAAACTGTTGTGAAACCAGAGGAGATTAAAAGAATAGTAGAGAATTTTTACAAACAACTTTACAGTGGAAAAAAATGTATCCAAAGGGGAACAGAAAGAATATATCCAAAGGAAGAACCATATTAAGTTGACTAAACAACAACAGGAAATTTTAAATCAGCCATATTCTATTCAAGAAGTTCTAGATGCATTTGCAAAACAGAAAATGATGAAATTGCCAGGGAATGATGGGATTTCTGCTGAATACTACAGGCAATTTCAAGATGTGTTGGCAGCGCCATTTCAGAAAATGATAAATGAAATTCAGCAAGAGGGGAAGATACCCAAAACATGGAGGGAGGCAGTGATTACAATTATACATAAAGAAGACACAGATCCAGAAAAAATCAAAAATTACAGACCAATATCTCTTTTAAATGTGGACTATAAAATACTCGCAACAATTTTGGCTACGAGACTAAAGAAAATATTGGTTGATATCATCCATGAAGACTAGGCAGGATTCCTTCCCAAGAGATAATTGAGATCAAACGTCAGAAATGTTATTAACTTTCTAGAATACTATGAGGCTCATCCCAAAAAGCAAATGGCAATGTTTTTTATCGATGCAGAGAAAGCGTTTGATAATGTAAACTGGAATTTCATGATAACACAGCTAGAAATGATGGAAGCAGGACGGAGTTTTGTTGAGACTATCAAGGCAATCTATTCCCAACAAAAGGCTAAAATCAGAGTAAATGGAGATTACACTCAAGAAATTCAGATATTAAAAGGCACAAGACAAGGGTGCCCTTTGTCACCATGGTTTTTCCTGATAGTGATTGAAATACTAATGCAGCAGATAAGAAGCTCTGAGAAAATTAAGGGTCTTAAATTGAGAGGGGAATCATACAAAATACAGGCCTTTGCAGATGACTTACTCATAGTCTTGGAGGAGCCACAAGAGTCAATACAACATCTGTTGAAGGAGCTAAAATAATTTGGAGAAATGGCAAGTCTAAGAGTAAATCATAAGAAAACAAAAAATCTAACCAAAAATATGCAACAACAAGAAATTAGAAAACTTTTAGAGCTTACAAACTTTCAGGAAGGAAGGAAGATAAAATATCTTGGCATAAGTTTCTCAAACAAGACAAGCACCCTTTTGAAGGACAATTATTTGAAACTGATTGAAGAGATTAAAAAGGACTTAATTAAATGGGAAAATTTACAATTATCATTATTAGGGAGAATTGCCACGATTAAAATGAATATCCTCCCAAAAATATTATTTTTATTTCAAACTATCCCAATTGTCTTAAAACAAACAATCTTTAAAGAGCTGGAGAAATATATTTCCAAATTTGTCTGGCAAGGGAAAAAAGCAAGAATTAAAATGAAATATCTGCAAGATGTTAAATCAAGAGGAGGAATGGGGCTCCCAAATTGGCTTCTCTACTACAGAGCCTCCTCCTTAGTATGGATCAAGGAATGGATAGAATTGAGCAACACAAGACTCTTGAAGCTGGAAGGACACGATCTGAAATGGGGATGGTATGCCTTTGTATGATATGACAGAATAGAAGATTTTAAACAATTCAATAATCATATACTAAGAAGAGCACTACTTTGGGTATGGAAGAAAATAAAAAAGCAAATGTACATAAAGATTCCACATTGGGTGACTCCAACAGAAGCATTCGCTATGACAATTTTGAGATAAAATAAAAAAATTGTGTGCTACAATGAGATTTTAAACCCAGATGGAAATCTAAAAAGCCAACAAGAAATTGCTGAGCAGGGAATTGAACTGGACTGGTGGGCCTGTTCTCAGATTCACTCTAGGCACACTAAAGATAAGCAGCGAGGGTTCTACCTAGAAAGCACACCCTTTGATAGAATTCTGTTGGAGACAAAAGAGAAACATATAAAGCGATTATACAATTTTCTACTAGACTTTGATACACAACCAGAAACAGTGAAAGAATGTATGGTTAAATGGGCACAAAATTTAGGTTATAATATAGAATTGGAACAATGGGAAAAATATGGAAAAGCAATATAAAGCTCACTAAATCAGTTGTATTTAAAGAGAATATATATAAAATGTTTTATAGGTGGTATATGACGCCAACAAAGCTAGCTAAAATGAATGTCCATATATCAACTCTATGTTGGAAATGTAAACAAAAAGAAGGCTCATTCTATCATATGTGGTGGCTACGTAAAAAAGCACAAATATTTTGGAGTAAAATAAGGCAGATTCTGGAAGAGGTTCTTGGAAATTCTATAGAACTAAAACCAGAATTTTTCTTGTTAAATATAATGCCAGGTAAACTGGACCAACAGAAAACGTATTTAGCCATACACATTGTAACAGCAGCAAGAGTTATTTATGCAAAACACTGGAAAGAACCAGTAATCCCAGAAGAACAAGAGTTGATAGCAAAAATCCTCAAAACAGCAGAAATGGACAAACTGTCGGAATGGTTAGGAACACCACGGAAACAGAAACATCAGGAAAGCTGGGGAAAGTTCTATTTGTGGTTAAAGAAAAAAAGATAATTAAGTTTGTATTTGAAACATGTCAACAGCCAGAAACTTTTGTTTGTATATACTAGCTATATAAGTCCTAATTGATATGTATATATATGAAACATGAAACTGAAGAAGTGTAATGTGCCTTGCCAAACCTGCACCACCACCCCTATTTTCCCTTACGCATACCCTTCCTTTCTACCAAATTCCTAATTTGTTCCTTGTAATGTCCCTAACCCAGAAAATAAAAAGGAAAAAAAAGAACATCTCAATATTCCTTGCCTAGGAAGACGAACATTTTGGCACTAGACCAAATGAACTCTGGACTCTTATCAGAAGCTAAAGTTGACTCAGAATCATTTGTACCTGTGACATATTAAGAAGACAAAAATTATGGAAAGGATGCTGCTTAGGAAAGATGGGAAGCAGTAGGAAGAGGGCCTAACATGAGACAGATTGTCTCAGTAAAGGAAGTCATAGTCTGCAGTTTGCAAGATCTGAGCAAAGTAGTTAAGACAAGGATCTTATAGAGATCATCAATCAATTCAGTTCCCATAAGCAGAAACCAATTTTAGGGCACCTGAGAAAAGCAGACATATGAGATACTGCTCTATCCACTTGAGGAGGCAAGTGTCAAGCCCCGCACACAGAGCACACACACAAACAGGGTTCAGGTCTTTGCCAAGATCTTTAGTGGAAAGTCAGGCAAGTTCAAGTCCTTTGCAACAATCAAGTTCCAGATAAATAACAGAATCCAAGTCCCAGCAATTAACAGTCCAAGTCAAAACCAGAATATATCACGGAAACCAGATGCCAAACCCAGGGGAACAGATCAAGCCGTTGTCCAGGAAGCCAGTCCGAAATCAGGAAACAGAGCCAAGGTCACAGACAGGAACGTGGTTGCAAGTTCAAATGATGCGTTGCTCCCACAGAGAGCTCAAGGTGAGCTTACCAGCTTTATCTCAAAACAGGGAACACACCCTTACTTCTGGAAAGGCTCCTGCTAGTACTCAGGGCTTCCCGACCTGATTCCCCGTCTAGCATCAAAGACCCTTTCCCTAGCCCTCCTGGTAGCAGGTCTTTGCAGAATCCTGCTCATAGCCCTTCTAGGGGGAGAAGATATGTTTTCAGCTGAGTCATCAGACCCAGCTGCCTGCTGACTTGAGCTGCAAGGCTGCTCCAGCAGCTCTTCACCATTTAACCCCTCAGAGTCAGGTTCTGTGACAGACAGGGTCCTGGCAGCAAGTTTTCTTTGTTGTCCAGAAAGATTTCTGTGATTTTTAGTCTCTTCAACAGTTGCAGGCTGTAACCCAACAGGCAAACCTTGATCCATCGCTGAGGTGTCAAAAATGCTTTGGCCACTTAAACACCTGCTCATCAAAAAGTTAAAGACCCAGAAATCCTGTGCTTTTCAGTGGGGTTCATAAAATGGAGGGCAGGGCTCCCATATCTTTGAAAGGTGTGCGGAGGAGAGGAAGGGGGGATGTTAGCTTGTCCATTACACTTGCAGAAGAATTATGGGAAAATAGTGCTGGGAGAGGATGAGTAAAGCGGGAAACGGGGAAGATCAGATAGGAAGACACAACAGGGCTGTTAAGCGGCATAGCGTTGCGGGCGCCACTAATTCACAGCGTCACAAGGAATTTGGCCGTATATAATGCAAAAAACCTCTTGTGATGCAAACGACACCGGGTGAAAAGCCCTCTTCCACCGAACTGCTACGACACCGGGTGAAAAGCCCTCTTCCACCAAACTGCTAACGGTGGATGAGTCCCCTGCCACCTATTTCATGTGGCCGCTCTCGTTTATAAATGACACCTGGCCAACAGTCCAGAGCCAACGACCTACTTAAGTGGTGGACAAGGGGGGTGGCGAAACGAGTGGGGTTTACACCTGGAATTTTTCCTACAGTGGAAACTGCCCAGATTAAGCGTTCTAAGATACCAGACACAGCGGTAGCTCAGAACGCTTCGCCGGCAGGATCCTGTTCACGGACTGCAAGCCTGCCCGTCCAGGGTTTTCTCCTAGAAATGGGGGAATTAGGAAGAAGCCTCCCTTAGCAAGTCAGCTCCATGGTCCAACTATGCCCAGGTCGTCCTCGCTGACTAGCGGCGGCTCTTCAGGGTTTCAGTCGAGACGTGTGTTTTTTCCCACTCTTAACCCGAGATGCCAGACCTTGTGTGTGGAAAATCACTGAGCGACCGGAGGCGTGGAATAATCCGATCCTGAGCTATTTGGCGCAACTACAGCTGTGCTCTACTGTTGACCGCCAGCCCTTCCTTCCCGTTTGGTGTGTTATTTTACACAACGCAACGGTACAAAATCATTTTCACCTTTTAACTCGATGCATTGCCTAGCGCGCCTCCGCCGGTGCGCATAATATATAACCCATCACTTTCTCCATTCTTTTTACGTAGCCATTCAAGGAGGCGGTCGGCTCCCAAGCAGGATGCCGTAATAAGCTGCTTTCGAACTTGGAACGGAGTGTTTGCGAACAAGAGGCCTGCCTCCTTGGTTTCAAGGAATGTGGCCGAGAAAACAATTAAACCAGACGACTGGAATTCCGTCTGTTGAACTCCAAACCCCTTCGTGGACTGCGGGCCCGCCTACCTGTGATCTGCGGCCAATTTACTGGTTCAAGCGCTCGGAAATGTGTCAGTCAAGCAAGGGCTTGAGACTACGCCAAGAGTCCGCTCCAAAGGCAGCCAGCTTCACGTGGTTTGAAGGCCAGCGTTCGTCTCAAAAGGCTTGTGGGTCGCTGGATCCCAGCCCAGTCCCAACCTTCGAGATATTAAGCGGGCGAAGCTGCGCTTGGCTTGAGATCCGCGGGGCTCCCCTCCAAATAAAATAAAATAAGACGGAGAGCCTTGTTCCGTCTTAAAGTCTCACCATTGTAGTGTGGGATAAACTTTCTCGGTTTCGAGTTTGCGCTGCAATGAATATCCTCGTCTATAATAAACTCCCACAAGGCACGCACGCGCGCGCGCCGGCACACTTACTTTACTCCAAGACATCTAGAAAGGCCCGTCAGGGCACAGAAGGAAAAAATACTTCCAAAGACACGACGAAACGGCTCAAGTTACTCAATTTGTTTTGTAAAGAATCTTTTGCTGTTGGCCACAGAAAATGGGGCAGAATTTCAAAGCGGGTCCTTTGATTAGGCCATCATTCCTGGGGCTGAATTCAAACTCATTCACGCTCTGAGCGGGCCGCTGAAACAATGGGGCGTAGGACTCGCTGAAATTACAGACACCAGAAAATCCAAGTACTTACAAGGCCGCCTCTTCTCCGGCCCCGCAACCAGCCTGGGCATAGTTATGTGGAAGTAAGGGCCACTCATCACCTTTAGCTTCCATGTGAAAGGGCCTCGAATAGGGTTGTGGACGTCTTCCGTTCACATTGAGGGACGGGAATCCCTGACCATTTTTCTGAAGTGATATACAACATCCATTTAAACTAGCATCCTTGGATTGGATCCTAATAAAGAAATGGTTTGATTGACCAACTGCAATGGGATAAACGCGGTTGAATTTAAAAGGGGGGGGGACGAAAAAGGAGGTGAGCTGACCCACAAAGCAGACGCATTGAAACCGAGATGGGAAAGTGGGGTGGCCAGAGGACCTGGGCGACAGGGCTCTTTCGTGGTTCAGAGTTCTGTAGAACAACAGGAGCCCTTTCCCCCGTTTCTTGTGGCCATCCTGGTATGAAGGCTTTCTTATCTCAGAGTGAGGGATGGTTGCCCTTCCTCTGTTTCCTAGACACAGGTTTTGGGAAGGACTTATAATGTACATCACTGTCTCCTAGCTTTGCTACAATAAAGCCAGGGCACTTTGTTCCTTAAGGTGCGTTCTTATCAGCAAGTACAGCCCTTTTCGTTCAGTGGAACTTGCATCCACTTAGAGATGACCCCTGATTTCCCTGTGCACTAAATCTTCTTATTATGCCTACATTAAGGTCACTCTTCTGTTATTATTAAACGCTACTACTGACGGTAGCATCTTGACCCACCAATTAGTAGCTGCTCTAATAACAGTAATAGGAATGGTCCCATGCGGACATTGGCTGAACCTTTTAGCACTTGTCACCTAAGGGAAGCGGTAGCCCAATCCGATTCGCTGCCCAAATGCTGCCCCGTTTTCCGTCCAATGGAGGTTAATCGTGCATAGAATTGCGGCAACAGCCTAAGTAAACATAATGGAATTCAACCAACTTTCATTCCCTTTTATTCACACTTCCCGCCCTTTATTGTAGCCTCTCTCTCTGAATTCTTATTATAAGCTCCTTGAGGCAGGGACTTCCAGTGTTCGGGTTGTAAAGACTAAATGGAGACTAAAAAAGAAATAAAAATACAAAGGCGAATCTTGTGTAACAATACTAACAACGCATTTATATCACAAGGGATATACAATTACATTGTTTAAAACATAGAGAACGATAATATCAGTCGTTTTCTAGTATTTCTAGTTACAAGAAAGACTTCACCTCCACTGCATAATTATCAATTTCTCCCCGATTCCAAGTCGGAAGTTACAAACTTGGACTAAAGTTCTGTTACAAGTCCGGCGAAGGATCCTTCATGGATCCTAGACTTTGAAACCTCCTCAGTTTGACTGAGGGAACGTCTGACTTCGAGTTTCGTGCCCTCGCTGCTCTCTAATTAAGGCAATATTAAATATAACGCGTAGGACTGCAGTCTCGACAACAGTTCAAAATAGACGTCACTGAAGTAATAGCCCGACCTATTTCAAAGTAGAAAGGGCATTTTAGTGACATGCATAATCGACGCATGTGTACTTCGCGAAAATTCAGTGGCTCTTCGTACATTGTCCGAAAAATGCCAGTTTGGTAAAGAAACCACGTGGACTTATTTTTGATCCTTGCTGCCAATCTAGGCGGTTAGAGTCATTTCCTGTAGAATCCACCATGAAAGGACTCTTCCGGCGGAAGTGCTTTTTAACTTCTGTATACCAGGTGCTGTAGGCGCCTAGAGTAAGAACTGGCAAACCACTCCAGTATTCCTGCCAAGAAAACTCCATGGACATGGGGTCACGAAGAGTCGGTCACGACTGTAACGACACAACACACACACACACACACACACACACACATGCTCTGGGATGTTCCCTATAGAGTTTCTAAAGCAGTCCAAGATCGTGCTGCCTTTATTTTCGAGGAACGTTTGACATGGTTTTCTCCTTTCCACTCTCTCCATTTGCGCCCAAGTTCCGAGGAACTAAGGCGATTGTGCCTTTCGAATCGGAGAATCTGCCCCATTGATCTTGTGACTGGAAGAAGAAATTGGGCCCACGACGCTTGATTTCAGAAATTCGTTCTGCTTCTGCCATGCAATCATTTTCTAAGTGTCCCGTTATTTTTATAAAACTCCGTTTTTCCTTACTTAAAAGAAATGTAGTTGTTTCATAGAAGCCACCTTTAGAATGGTGGGAAAGCCTTCTGCTCCGTTTGAAACCTGGAACCGTCTTGTGGCTCCTTAAAGATTGACAGGCGGCTTTGGCCTTGGGTTTTAGGGTTTGTAGACGGTTGACTTAACCTGGAAAGGTTTTGGTGGCTTATTATTATTACTTAATTCCCAAAGGCACCATGTTATGCACCTCTACACCGAAATCACTCCCGTTGGGCGACAGAGCCGAACAGACATGCATAGAGTATGTCCGCTGTTAGTCTATTACTTGGAAGAAAATCCCACGCATTTGATTGAAGTTTACTTCCGCCTCAGGTGCTCAGGACCGAGGGATAAGCGAATTAAATTTTAATTGCTGCATTATATATAATTCAGTTTTTATCCCGTCTTTAAAAATTCTTTTTCAAGTCTGGGAGAAGGGCCTGGTCAGAGACTTACACGCTAAACCTGCTTACCCGCCTCACGCCTAATGACTATGAAACCTGCTTAGATCAACTGCATTTCCCAAGAAGCCTCTTGCAGGTGTAATTCAACGGGATTTACGGTCCCCTCTCAACCTGTTTAGGATCGGCGCACCGATCGGTAGATTTTGCAAAAGAACATGTAGGCTCTACGCCAAGGTGAGCGCGACACTTGTCTAGGATGGCAATGGCAACCTTACAGGAAGCAAACCAACTTGGCTTCCGACAGCTCATAGTCAATGAAGTGGAGAGCGGCCGTTTACAGCACGCCTGACTCAAGCTGAAGGGAGTGACCCCGGTAGAACTCGAACTCAAGTTAGGATGCTTAACTGGTTTGGGAATCACCCAAACGGAGGTCCAGAGGGGGCGAAGAGCGGCTTCCCCGGGCCCCAGCGGCCGCTGAACGCTGATCCGGAGAAAACAGACCGCTTTTGAATCTGAAGTCAGGCTGCCGAAAGCATAGCGGGAGACAAAAGTCCCCCCCCCCTTAGCGCAGCAACAGAATGGCGCTCAACTTTTTTCCCTCTTCTTATTTTAAGCTGGGCGGCTCTGCTCGCTTTTTTTTTATGCGGCCTCTTAATTGAGAGGAGACGATGCCGGCCAAGGATGCAGGAGGTGGGAATCATCAGAGGCGGCTTAAGGAGCAGGGAGGAAAGGGGGCGGAGGTGGGGGGGCTTGACAAAGGGGGAAAAAGTTGCCAACGCCTTGTCCCCGCTGCTCGGGCATCGCTGAATTCACAGAAAATGTCCTAGGCAGCAAATTTCCTCCCTTATTTTTCTTAACGGGGATTTTTTTTAAAAAAAAAAGTGTTGATCCCCAAAATGAGACAAAGGTCTTCCCTTTTTGGTGATCATCAGCAACAATCAGAGTAATAAGGGAAACCCTGCCTGGGCAAGCGGCGGGGCTCTGCGGCCGCCCCGCGTCTCCCCTAGAGGCTCTCGCAAAACTTCGTGTTTTTCCTGGACCTTCCTCTTTCTTTCGCTCTTTTAATTACAAGGGGGGGAAAAAAACAATGCTCGGTTGCTGTTCAGCACAGGAGGCGGCGCTTGGAGAGTGGAAGGAAGGAAGGAAGGAAGGAAGGAAGGAAGGAAGGAAGGAAGGAAGGAAGGAGCGGCCCCAGGAAATTCTGCAGGAAACAGATGGCTTTCCCATTGCTGCCCGGCCAAAGGACCGAAGGAGGGACGGCAACGGAAACCGGGCCACAAAGAAGTCCAGGCTTTTGAAGTCCCCCCCGCGGGTTGATGTGGAGGGACTGTCAGGCTGGCTGCAAGTCAGCCCGAGAAGAGAAAGAAGCAAATGGAGGAAGTGAGGGGGGGATAGGAGGAGGACTTAGGCCCCGAATTCCAACGATCTATTTCGGGGAAGCCTTTACCTTTCCCAATAATAGGGTTAAATTCTACCTAAATGGCCTTGGAGAATACCTCTGCCTAGATGCTCTCCTTGAGGGTGGTTCTTGACATCCCGCCACTCCAAACCCCAATTTTGAAATAATTTTAATCCCCGTTTAAATTGTTTTTTTTATCTTCTACTTTCATTTAACTGGCTTTGGGGACTCTGGTGGGTAAGAAAACAAGGAAGAAATCCTTGAAAGGATGAATGGCGGACTCTTCCTGACTCCATATCCATGGAGTTTTCAGTTTAGCACTTCTGAAATCTGGATCACTTCCTAACAGGGGCTTCAACCACAGTAGGTCTTCCTTGTAAGCCCTTAGAGACTTCTTTTGGAGCCTGTTCCTGAATATGATTCCTCATGATCACTTAAAAGACAAATAGATTCATCTGGGTTCAAGCAACACAACTGTTAGACAACCTTCTGAAGTACTGTGGTGGTGGTTCTTCACGTTGTTATTGTTGTTGTTGTTTGGTCACCTATGCCTCTTGGCTAAAAACCTTTGTTTTAATCTTGGAAGAGAATAAAGCCAAGGTATTGTCCCAGACAAAGTTGCCTCTGTCATTTCCCAGGGCTTTTCTTGTGAAATAATTAAGCCTATGTTTTCAATTACCCCCCCCCAAACCCCATTTTTAGAGCAACACTTCCATGGAAATAAGACAACAGAACTTACATTGCAACAGGCACTATGAGAGATGAGCAGCTTAAACCTGAGTGTTGTCTGATTCCTGTCTCTAAATTATAAAACTCTGAAGAATGAATTTAAGTTTACTTATGGATATTTTGATTAAACATATGAATTGTCAACTGTCTGATATACCAAAAAAACCATCTTTCTCATAAAGAATTCCTACACATAGTGGTTCAGAAGCAAATTCTATTGAGTTCAACATGGTCTTCCTAGCCTTAACATGGATTGACATTTTACCACAAAAGAGGATAGCTTTAGTGGAACTTACTTGTGAGGAAACCTATATAGGCCAACATTGCTAGCAGATACAATTCTATTCATAAATAAGAGTCATGAAATTTTGTGGGACTTATTTTCAGGTAAGTAGTCATATGATGCTGATGCCACAAGGTACTGTAAATAAAGAAACACTATAAATAAAGAAACACCTGATCCCAAATCTTGCTTGGATATTCCTGTAATAGGCAAAGGGGCCTCCTTCCAAGTGAGGCCACTTATGATATTGTCATGAGCTTCACACAGCACAAACCTGTAGTGGCTACAGGTTTGTAAACCCCACGGCTTAAGGTGGGTACATAAGTCCAGGAGTGTGCAATAAAGGTCAAAGTGTGGGAAAGGAATTTAGAAGATGCAAGTTTAAGGCATATTTTATTTATTTATTTATTTATTTATTTATTTATTTATTTATTTATTTATTTATTTGATTTAAGAGTATTTTTACCCCACGACCCAAGGCAGTTTATAGTAATGAGGGACAATATACAGCCCAGTACAATTAAGATGTATTCAAGTATTGATAACAGGGGATATGAGGGCATCTTACAGCATTACAATACAATATTACATTGAAGCTACAAGAGAATGTGAGCAGTTAAAAATGGATTAAAATTCCATGTAAAAATTATGAGTGATGGAAACTAACATTGAAAACATGGTGTCAATGCAATCACACAAGGTTATAAGGGGTTATAAATACAAAGTCTACTTGATAATGTAAAAGACACATAATAGGTAGTCCATCATATTTCAACCATGAGGTTCCCTGAGTGACCCTCAACCAGTTACCCTGCCCCAAGGAGGCCCATCTTAGACTGCTGTGAGGAGCATGAAAGGTAGATGAAAACCGTGCCCCTGTTTTGAAGTCCTTGAGGACTAACTACTGTAATTCTAGAAGTATTTGTGTAACTAATACAGCAAATATTAATCTAACTGTTACAGGAAGAAAGCTCCTGGTCTGTGTGTGTGTGTGTGTGTGTGTGTGTGTGTGTGTGTGTGTGTGTGTGTGTGTGTGTGTGTGTGTGTGTGTGTGTGTGTGTGAATCCCTTTTCTTTAAATGGAGCTTTCCGCCAAGGCATTCCGTCTAGAGTTTCAGGCTGGATGGAGGAATACATCCCAGTATAAATGACTCTTTGCCTTTCCTAGCGTGGTTAGGTGTTTGTTTTTTGCAACTCCGCTGGGCCAGCGCCTGTTTGTGTGTGTGTGTTGTGTCGCTTATAGTCGTGACCGACTCTTCGTGACCCCATGACCATGGAGTTTTCTTGGCAGGAATACTGGAGTGGTTTGCCAGTTCCTTTACTCAGAAGCAAACTGCGCTGGTTTCCTTGGGATTTACTCCCAAGTAGCTCCACCTAGGATGACAGCCCTGGGCAGTCTGTTCCAGTTTCTGAGGACTCTTTGATGGGAGGCCTCCTTCCGTTCTGCTAAGACTAAGTGTTTGATGAAATGGTTCTAATTACTCCTATTTCCCCCCTCCCCCAATCCATTCAGGAGAACAAAAGTAACATCATTAGACTTAATTAAGTTGTGTTTGTTGTTGTTTTAAAAGGCCAGGTTTGTCATGGTTGTGCAAACAGCAAACAGCGAGGCTTAATTCCCTAAAGCTGCATCCGATACGCTCCCCCTTCAAAGTAGGTTACCCACCTGTCGCTCTCGGTTTTATGGGCCTGGCTTGCGCTCTCTCAGCAGCGAGGAGTTGGGCGGGGGGGGGGGACGCTGCAGTCCCTCAAAGGAAGCGATTGATTTCATGGAAACGTTTTCCCCTAGATCTATCTCCAGCCAGGGCGTGCTCGCAAACCAATCTGAAGGAACCGCGAGGTTTTCAAAGCTAAGGGCCGAACAGTTCAGTTAACGTAAGTGGGAAGCAGGGGCCAGGTGGCTACCAATCGCCAGCAATTTGGCTACCAGGGCTCTTGTGCCTAAGGTTTTTGTGAGAAAGGAAGGGGGAGGAGGGAGAGAGACTCCAACCACGCCTTTCTTGACGTGCTGTTGATACGATCTATGCTTTCCCTTGGCTGAGGAATGACCTTGCTGACATTTTTCCGCAGCAGAGGAGCACTACTATTTAAAACGTTGGCAACTGGGTGAATGTTGTCAGTCACTCTTGCACCCCTGGCAACAGATCATGGGAGCGCCTCCTCCCTCCCGGCTGCTGCCCGCCCGCAGGGAGGTCAAACGCAACAATGGGGAGCTTTTAAAATCTTTTCGACCCCTTGCTCTCCAGTTATTTCAACATGGGCTAATTTATTTTGCTCTGAAGACGACGTAACTGCAAGGGAGACGACAAAGATCCAGCCTTTAGGCAATTAAGAGAAAAGAGTTATTGCAGTACTCTTGCTCTGCATACCAACAACGGGAGAATAGTAGAAGGTTTACCCCATCAAGTCACCCACTTGCGAAGTGTTCGGTTCAAGCCACGATCGAATTAAACGGAGCTATCAGCCTGACAGCTAATGGATAGTCTGAGCCTTCTCTTTTTTCTCCTCTGGAACCACGACTAGTTAGGCTCACATGAATTTAGAGCAGGGTTCATCAAAGCCATTGAGGTGTCTTCCAACTCTATGATTCTATTATTCTAAGCCGAAAGATATCAAGTCCGCAGTCCCTTCTGTGTTCAGTGGGAGATTCTTTCCAGCACACTAATCTACTACTGGGTCCCGTTTATTTCAGTGGGAGCATTGAAATAGGTGTTATTCGTTTTCCTCTGGAAACCTATGGCATTTAGAACTGATGGCGTCCAGAGTCGGTCCATGGACAGGCACAGGAGCCGTAGGTTGTGCTCTTACACAGTGGAAGAGTGAAGGCGAGAGATCGGCTTAAATCTAAGGATCGCTAAGCTCCCTGCCACAGACTCCAGGAGGTGAAAATCCGTGGCCTTTACTCCCAACTATTCATTTGAGTCATAACAAAACGATGGTATATTTCTACACTCACACCTACACATACTAGTAGTGATACCAGCTGAATTTAGGTTTCCTCATCCTCAGAGTAGATTCACTGAAAATCAGAGGGACATTATTCATGACTAGCGCATTCCGCTGTGAACATTTCTGTTCCCAACCCAACCAGTGAGGTCACTGGGCATTTACTCCCGAGTAAACCGTTTGGCTTCAAGATACGGGACAGCGAGGGCAAATGATTCCCAAGGCGGGATGAGCTCTCCGCATCTGATCCTCATCACTGAATAAAAGCAGGGCGGGAGTGTGTTGGGAGAACAGATGAATGAATGGGGGACTTCCCTTAAATTGAATTTCTGCGAGGTCAGGGACTGGGGGGGGGGGGAGGGGGAGGCGTCGCCCTGCGTGGAGAGAGCTAGCCTTTAGTATGTGGGATGTGAAAAGGCTGAGATGGTTTTGAAACACAGCCATCCATCATTTTCACTTAAAGTTGCCGATTTAAAAAAAGAGTTGAGCTTTGGCAGAGACTTCAAAGGCAAAAATACTCCAAGATAGACTACCAAAGAGTTTCTCCTTGACTTGTTGGAGGGGGGGGGGGGTTTGACAGGGGTCGAAACTTCCAATTCTGGAGTCCTTATCTGCCACACTCTAAAACACAGTCGGGGAAAGACATAACAGCCCTGAGTGTTCCCTCGCCCCTTTAATCTTCCAAAATGTGAGACTCAACAAATGGGAGAAAGTGTGGGGGGGGGGGGGGGGGAGAAGAATCAATCAATCAAATTCAGTCATTTGGGGGAACAAGGGGAAATAAACTCATTTATTTAGAAATTATTCTGACAACACTGTTATGAGGTTGAGCACACCCAATGAACTAGGGCTAGGAATCCCTCCCGCTTCCATGTTTTAGATTTTTGGGACACCCATATCCAACTAATTAGGAATTGTGCCCTGTTATGATGTGGATTTCTTTCGGTTAAACAGTAGATTAACAGCCAGTTGTTAAAAAGATAGTTCCCCCCACCCCAAGAAAACGGAACTTAAGTGGGCTGGGATTCAGTCATAGGATTGCAGTATTGCAATAACTCTTGTGGGAGTGGTATGAAAGACAGCCTAGTTACTTGAGATAACTTGCTTTCAGATCTATGATGATTAAGTCCAGGTGAACAGTCCCTAAAGTCAAACCAATCACTCTGAATTAAGCAAATTCTTCAAGTTCTCCAGTTGCTAACTACATGTCTGTGAAGATTCTCAGTCATGCAGGTGATTTGATCTGGAAGCTGAGTCATGGCTACTGGACTTCATTTTCTTGAGAGAGAGAAAGTTTCACTGCTCATCCAAACAGCTTCATCCCCATCAGTCTAAACTAAAAACATAGATTCTTACTTTTGGATGGATTGTGTTCATTCTCATTTAATGGGGAATTCATTTGGGGTGTTAAAGCTTCCTTTGGATCTTTAGGTGTAATAATATCTTGGGATCATCTTTGGAGAATATCTGCGGTCTTGATAATGATGGTGGTGGTTGCATAAACACAGAGGAGCAAAAACAAGCACGAACATATATTTCTATTAACCAGTGATGGTTTCTAAATGAAAACACAAGCACAGATATCCATTTTACAGTGAGGACTGAACGCAAAATGGGAGGAAGAGGAATGAAAGTTGACACACAAGAAGATCCTTGAGTAACAAATTAGTTACAGAACCATACATATACGTCTAATCAGAAAGTCTCACTAATATCAGTAGCATTTTACTGGCAGATACAAAGAAGTTATAAAGTAAAGTTGCTCCTCTTTACACTGCTGTTTATGTGTTTCTGCCCTCCCTTTTTGACAACTAAATCTGCCTTTCCAGTACTATAATAATAATAATAATAATAATAATAATAATAATAATAATAATAATAATAATAATAATAATAATAATAATAATAATAATAAACTTTATTTTATGCCGCCTTTCTCCCCGAGGGGATCCTAGGCGGCTTACAACAACAGCAAAGGAAAATCAACATAAACAATATTAAAATATCAAGGTCAATATTTAAATAGCAATAAATACACTATAAAAAACAATACTAAAAAGCAGCAGAACCAGCAGAATTTAAAAGGCCCCAGCTGGCAAAAACAGAAATACGATTTATTTATGGTACAAATACTGGTACAAAAATTCTTTCAAAGAAGCATTTTATTTCCTTCGTCTGATTCTGCTGTAAATGTGGTTCTAACTCGGCTTGTGTCTGTCAAAATACTCAGTGTTCTCTTCCCATCCACAATAGAAGATTTGGAAGGGGAAGCTGATTTTAAGAAAGGCTACAAGGATGGTGAAATCCATATCCCCTAGATAGAACAAAAGCGAAACAAAAAAGGGAGAAAGAAACAAAACTCTGGAGTCCATATGCAAGATCTGAGAGCAAGACAAAATAATACATTGACTACTGACACACAGAAAAAAAGGTGAGCGTTTTCAGCCCTGCAGGACTCTTTATCAAGTTGTGATATGCACTAAGGAAGCAGAGAAGTCCCCAAATCTAATGGTGCAGGATCTGTAGTCACTTATTTGGCCTCACTGGACTCTTCCTCCTCTCCTCAATGAAAAAAACATTGCTTCCCTCTTTTTCATCATATGGATTGCCATCTTTCTACGCACTTGGACCTCTGAGCCAAAACATATGTGACAAGAGCAAAGTAGAATTCACTGGGGACTAACAATCCCCAGTCAGTATAATCGAGAAACAATTGATTCTACATCCCCTGAGGCAGCAATCTGGGTATCTACACACCAAGTCAGAGTCTTCATGAAACTACCTGCATGACAGATTTGGAATCTTTAAGCTCTATCCGGAATGATGACAACCCAAGTTCTGCAAAGTCCAGGATAATGAAGGGGCCTGTAGCTGCCTACTCTAAAAGCTCAACCATTCCCACTGTGGTGTTGCAGACAGAGTGAAGGACTAGGACTCTGGGAAACAAGAGTTCAAATCTCTCAACCAAGAAAGCTCACTTGGGGTATGGAACAGATGAAATCACGTGAAAACCTTGAAATCCCTATTAGGATCACTGTAAGTCGGGTTCGACTTGATGGCACAACATACACACACACAATAGCCCAATAAGAAGTCCAGTTTTAAGGACAAAACATGTTAACTTCCAGTCTTTATTCAGCTGTATGAGTGGCCTGTCTTTCTAAGGTTAATGTAAATAAGAACTGGACATAAGGAATCATCCTATGGTAGAAACCAAAGCTTTGAGAACTGGCTATATGGACTTTGGAAAATGCAGATGTTTTATGTATTGCAGATGGATTACTTGTAAAGAAAAGAGTAGAAAACCAAATGCTACTCAAATCATTTCTCAAAAAATGAGAGTTGGGCAAGAATGAGACTGTGCATGAGCAAATAGGCCTCCCATTCATTTTTACAAAGCTGTATAGCAAGGCTAGCTTCTTTCTTTCTTTCTTTCTTTCTTTCTTTCTTTCTTTCTTTCTTTCTTTCTTTCTTTCTTTCTTTCTTTCTTTCTTTCTTTCTTTCTTTCTTTCTTATAGTATTTAAAAAAAGATTAAAAGCCTGGATCTTTAATTGTTTCCGGTCTGAATGAATTCCAGCCACTCACTTTTCAGAAAGACAACAATCGAACGCAGGAACATTTAAAAGGGGAGCAAAAGAGAGTGGAAGATGGGGGAGGAGCGAGGCAGCATTCTTTGTCTCGCCATAAATGCTGAAAGCATCACATCCTGTATGAAATACCTCGTGTGCCCGCTTACATACAAGGTTCCTTCTAGTTCCCTGGGTCTCCTATTGGGACAAGGTCGCCAATCTTCCATCCTAAACTTTGATTTTGAAAGTATTTAAATTTAAAGCAGTTCAAAAGTCTATCACGTTTTTTAAAAAATACACCTCTATAGATCTCAATAATAATAATAATAATAATAATAATAATAATAATAATAATAATAATAATAATAATAATAATAATAATAATAATAATAATAATAATAATAATAATAATAATAATAATAGGGGTGCACGGTTCCTTCAAGAGCACAGTCATTGCACTAGGCGAATTTTGCATCCAAGTAAACATGAATTGCAAGACAGGAAACGCAACTTATGAATGTATACTTTTGTTTCATTATCTGGAATGGACAGAAGATGAAACAGGTTGCATTCAGGCGGGTTCTTTCTTTCGTTCCTTCTTTCCAGCATTACAAATAAGTCATCAAATCTCTCTCTCTCTCTCTCTCTCTCTCTCTCTCTCTCTCTCTCTCTCTCTCTCTCTCTCTCTCTCTCTCTCTCTCTCTCTCTCTCTCTCTCTCTCTCTCTCTCTGTGTGTGTGTGTGTGTGTGTGTGTGTGTGTGTGTGTGTGTGTGTGTGTACGTGCGTGCGTGCGTGCGTGTGTTGGAGGCTTTCCGCCTCTTGATACTTTCAAAAAGTTTTCACAAAGACAACCGGGAACTACTGGGGATAGAAAGAAGAAGAAGAAGAAGAAGAAGAAGAAGAAGAAGAAGAAGAAGAAGAAGAAGAAGAAGAAGAAGAAGAAGAAGAAGAAAAGCAAAAGGCGGGGAAGCACCTCTGTTTAACAAGACAATTCTTGCTCCAGATTTTTATTTCAAATTTCGACTTCCTATTCTTTTGTGGCGTGATACGACGCTTTTACTTTCCCCATCGGGGACCCTTTTCTCTTCTTCGTCTCCCCTCTTCTGAACTGTTTTACAGGCTGCCTTTGTTGCTCTCAAGGCGGGGAGAAATACCGGAGAGCCCCCGTTTGTCTTAAAGAGGGCACCGCAAAGAGATGGGGGGCGAGGTTCTGCCTAGGCATGCAGAACATCCCAAGCTGTTTTTGTGCATCGGGCTGGCGAGGGGGCAGCGGGGTGCTCGCACCCAATCTTCTCCTGGACAATGGGAGGCTGGACAGCTGCACCGCTGCCACAAAAGCCTCCCTCTTCTGCCAGCTCTGTTTACTTAGTGTTGCTTGTGACCTCTGGGCTGCACTTGTTGCTAATACAGATGCTTATCAAGCCCGTTTAATTGGCTTTCTTCCTAACTTGAAGTCTCAGGACTCCCCCTGCTTCACCCCACCCCTACCCCACCCTTTTGCTCCCCCGCCAGTGTTGCCAAACAATTTAATTGACTCTCCATAATATACATCTGCTTTCTCTCTTCCTCAACTTTTGTTGTTGTTGTTAAAGGTGTTGGGGGTGGTGGATGGGGGTGAAGGGGAAAATTGCAGGCTGAAGTCTGTCTGGCTCCTTCTTTCCAGAATCCCCGTTTTCCCTAAAAGAAAGGAGAAAGGACAAGGGAGTTGTACAGATGTGTGGATACTCATCTCCCTCTGGAAGAAGGTGTTTTGTGATACATTTCAAGTCACCTCTATCTGAAAAATCTATGACATAGTTGGACCTGTTTTATGTATATGAAGAGATACAAAAGGTTAGCATCTCCTTTGTTTTGCAGCTTCCCTGGACATTATAAAGAAATGTTTGTAAAATTCAGAAGAGCATTGAGAAACAGCCTAGTTGAGCAATAGCATACAGTATGTATATGTATGTTGAGACTGATGAAGCTACTTGGATGAGAAGTGAAATGTTTCAATCTCACTAAAAAAGAAGACCAGTTGCCATGACTCAACCTCTGAATCATTGATTAATGTTTGTATATAGGGTGTTGCAAATACCAATATGTTTCAATGTGAGAAATTTAAAAACTGGCTAAGGTAACGTATGGGCTACAAGATAATGTATCAGGAAATTCCCCAGTTAAGGTTTAACCTTTGTTCTGAAAAACTATGTCTTTGGCAAGGCACTCTCTCTTAGTCTCGACCCATGATCAGCAATCAAGATAGTAATGTTGTAAGCAGACATGTTTTTGAAGTGTTCTAAACACTTTGTGAAATGTTGTACAGCACAGAGGTGCTATGCAAAATAACTCTGTTAGGCTTTCAGTATAGCTATGCAGAAATCAAAGGAAAGCATCTTGATCCATTAGAAAGATTAAAAAATCAACATTCACAGCTGTACCATATATTTACCAGCACAACTGAAACATCCCATAATATCAAGCAAAAATTGGAAAGTTTATCCAGTGTTTTGTGATATTTTGACCTGTCCTAATAAAGAAATTATCTACATTTAGATAACACTGTCTGTACTGCTAGATTGTACAGCCTGGTTACATATGAACCCACTGTGTTCGTCTGCATACATTTATTCTCATTGTGGATCTGGACAGGTAGAAAAAGGCTGCTAATTTAAAAAAACAATAGACTATTATTGAGATCTTAGTTGCTTCCTTTCCTTTCACTTTCTTTCCTTGTGTATGTATATGTGTATGTTATTTCCTTCAGTAACCTAATATCATCATCAGTTCTACTGTCCTTTCTGAGTCTGTAATCACTACACCACATCTGGACTGTTTTGGAGATGCCCAGTGGGTAAATCCGATTCTGGAGCACCATCAACTGAGATCCAAGACTGTACAAGGAGGTCCTTCATGAGACAATATCTAGGACAGGCAGGTCCAAACTTTGGCCCTCCTGATGTTTTGGACCACAACTCCCAGAATTCCAAGCTTAGATTGCCAATGGCAAAGGACTGTGGGAGTTGTGTTCCAAAACATCTGGAGGGATGAAGTTTGGACATGCCTGATCTAGGAGATCTGTCATCCTGTGTCTCAGGAAGCCAGGTCTAGGTCCTTTCAGGTGTGAGGCCAAGTAGTAAGGTTGCCTGGAGTGAACTACAAAAAGGATAGAGGCTGAATGTTAGTGTGAGGTAGAATATTAACTCTGCTTTGACCTTCATCTGAAGGATGTTGTTCTTTGGATATCCAACATTTCTGAAGGATAGAGAGGCAAGGTATCCACTAGGTTTGGACATTTTCCTGCCTTCTGTCTCTCCATTCCATTTTCAGATGTGAAGCTGTCAGAAAGTTAATGCCTATTACTAGTGTCTTATCGTCTGTTGACTAAGTTCTTGGAAAGGACAGAAAGTCTGGGTTTCATTGTCACATGAAAAGCCATAGTATAGGAGTCCTTCGCTGTGGATGGGAAGAAAAGGCAAGGGGTTCTCAGCTTCTCTTGTTCGGAATAAGGGTCAACAAGGCAGAATGCCCCTGCTGGGTCCCATGGCCATCTCAATGTCTGGAATAGAAGCTCAGCAAAAAAGGCAGTGCCCCGGTTTATGGAGGGGATGAGAAGGGAACCACCAACACCCTATTATCCCTAGTACATGCACAAGAAGACTGTCCCAGAAGTGGGAATTCAAAACATTTCAGTTGCAAAACTCTCTGATAATGAAGGGAGTGTTAGCAGGACATTATTATTTCAACTGAAAGAGTGGTTCCACAAGGCTTTTAAAATTCCTGTGCCTGAAAGGGAAAGACAGGTGCTAGTACTATGCTTTGAGTATAAAGTCCCAATTCAGTTCCTGTTACCCTTTTCCACACTAGTACCTGGCATCTTGAAACTGCCGCTCAAGAGGAACAAATGAGCAGTGGAGCTCTGCCATGAGAGTCTAACTTTGTATTTGTATTCTTGTCATCTGGAAATATGTCCTATTAGAAGTCTACATGATTTACTTCAGAGTAAATGGGCACATGATTGAGTTTCGTGTGTTTGGCAGTCTGTGCCCCGCTCAGAAATCATGCTCACTGTTTTCACTCAGTGTTGTTCTCTAGTTATTACTGTCAGTGCCTTTTGAGCTAAATCTAAAAGGCCATTCTATC
Organism: Phrynocephalus guinanensis; assembly: GCA_037367245.1. NCBI lineage: Eukaryota > Metazoa > Chordata > Lepidosauria > Squamata > Agamidae > Phrynocephalus > Phrynocephalus guinanensis. Next base: position 104,872,900 of record CM074735.1, read on the forward strand.
TAATGTTAACCAGAACCATTTGGACTTACACTAGTGTTGATTTAACAAGTCATATGTCTTTTCTGGAGCTGCCACTCATGTCCTTCACCCTTCATGTCCAGAAAGCCCTGGAATCCCCACATAAATGGGACACTCAGTATCCCCACTACTTGTCCTACTTAGACCACTAAAAACATCACAATCAGGTGGTTTTCCTGCTGGAACAGGGTTTGGTCTGGTTTGGCACCACAGAGCTGCTCCATGCACCCAGTCTGGTTAAGATTTGCGCCCAGTCTGATTAAGATTTGCACCCAATCAAAAACTATCATGTGTCTGGGGGGGTTAGGGTGGTCTACTAAAGGTGTCATCCATCTATGCTTTCCGGTTGTGCACCAAGACCAGATGGCTCTTCCCTGACTATTTCTTTTTTCCCCTTACTGCTACCACTAGGACCGCTTGTTTATGAGTTTCTAGCCTCATAAAGCGAGTCGGTGGCGACTGGTCTTTGCAGAACTGGAGGGAAGCCTGATAGCTTGCATAGACTAGCCTGCACGCTTGCTCCCCCTACCCCCCCCACACTTCGGAAGGTCAATTCCTGATTGACCGTCAAGGTTGAGTACGAAGTTGAGACAGCACCTCCTTCCAGACAGAAAACCTAGTTCGCAAAGCGGCAAAGCAAGTCGCGGGGTGGGCTGGAGGGGGGGCGGCGGTGGAGAGGCGGGAAACACTTTGTAGTCTGTATCGTCCATCTTTAATTCAGAGACGTCTCTCTCTGCTGCTGGGGGCGCTGCCTTTGATCTCTTTTGATTTTTAATAAATAAATAAATAAATAAGCCACGAGATCGTCCAGGGCCCAAAATTCCTTGCTTTTCCATAGAAACATCTCCATTCCTCGGGGATATTGATGTTTTCTTCTTCCTAGGGGTTATGATATGGTAAATCAGATTCAGAAAAGCCGGGACAATGCCCGCCATTCATGGGCTCGGAGCCGAGGGCCGGCAAAGCCTCGCTCCCGTCGCCCAATGAATCAAAATATTGTTCCGCCCCTGGCTCTTGGAGGCCTTTCAGCGCCTCCAACTTCGCGCGAGAGGCAGCAGGTTGCGTTGCCAGGGCGACCCTCTACTGTAGGCCAGCCGCAGCGCCGGCCCCGGAGACAATGCCCGGCCGAGGGAGGGTCTCCCTTAGCCCGGCAGCCACTTCCGATGGAGCAGCCACTAGCCTCTGCGACCTCGCCTTGTCATCGCAACAATGGCTAGCTTCGCCTGCCAGGGAAAAGCGGGGGGGGGGCTTTCCCTTCGCTTCTCCCTCCGTCCCCAAACCCCCATGCCTTTGATCTATTTAAAAAGGAGAAAAGAAAGGAAGGCAAAAGAAAGTGAGCCAGAAAGGGGGCCAAGAGTTTATTTATTTATATATTTTGGAGTGATGCACAGAACAATCTTCAAGGTTTTGCTTGGGAAGCAATGCTTTCCTGTCCCCTGGAATGCCACTTGCACTGAGGAATTTTCCACCCTCCCATGCCTTCTCTGCTCAGGTGGCTGAGACTAGGTCTGGCATCCTAATGCACACTACACCTCTGGATACCATGGGGAAACAGAGGAAGTTGGCAGACTCCACTAGGAGGCACTGAAGGGAAAAATCTAAGGCCTTCCAGGTCAATGGCGAGAACATTAGTACAGTGGACAGGTTTGTATAACATAAAATCTGTACAACATAAAAAATTCCAGAGGTAGGGGAAATTTGCTTAACAGAATTGCCTATGGGGCAAATCCTTACAACATAAAAATGGTTGTGATTAGGGATTACTCTTTCAATGCATTGCTATAGGAAATTTGTATAAAGGAAAAGGTGCATGTGTCCACAGAGCACTCAGTAGCAAAGCCTATGGATTCCTATAAGTAAAATAAATCACTGTTCATGGAACTGCTAGCCCAGACCGTGGAGATTCTAACCAAATATGTATGTAATAAACGTTCACCGTAACTACATGGTATACAAATTACTAGAGGAACTGAAGGTCAATCATGCATCCTGAAGTTTCCCTTTCATGTAACTTTCCAATGTGTCCAATCCTAATTAAGATGACTCATCTTGTTGACTAATCATTAATAAAAACTCTTTTAATGTGCCGTTTGTATACCTGCTATATTCAGTGAAGATGAAAGGAGCAAATGTAAACATTCCCAGATAAAAGAGAATCTGTGTTTTGCTTTGTTATATAAAATCCTTGAGGCTTGGAGTTTGCTTTATTAACACAAAGGTATTCAGAGAAAACTGGCACAAGGCTGTCAATTCAAAAGGCATTTTTAAATGAACATGTTGTCATCCACATTGCAACTACCTCCACTAGTATTTAATTAATTGCACTACTTCTAATAATGCAGCCAGCCCTTTTTATGCCCTGTCTTTTTTTAAAATGTGTGGTGCAGATGCACCACTCTTTCTAATCCTGGCTGAACTGATTGATCTATGCAAACTTTGCATGAGTAACCCCAAACAGAAGGTTTAGGAATCCCGGGTTTGCTTTGAAGGCGTGATTCCTGCCCCCTGCACTCCTCTTTTCCCTGAATTATAGGAGCTTGCCAAATATACAACCTGTGCCTCTTGTGGGTTTGTTGGTTTCTGACAGGCTATAGGAGCAAAGACTGGAGTTCTAGTGAAATTCGGTCTTGGTTTTGAAAAAAACCAACAAAGTTGCTTCAGAAGGATGAGGAAGGATTGCTTTAAATCTCTTGGACACGTTAATTTCAAAAGGAGAGAAAAGACCTGAAACTTTGGGTTTTAAAAATGTTTTTAATTATGTCAGAGAGCTAAGAGAGCTAAGCTGATTTTAATGCACTAGAGAGCCCCCCTTTTCCTTCGCAAAGTGTAAATGCTGCTTCCTATTACACCACCCCAACAATCTTGAATGAGATGGTTGCCTGGGCGCTACTAGCAGCAGCAAAGGAACAATCCACCTCCCTTCAGCTGATCAGAGGGGGAAAGTACTATACAGTGGTATCTTGTATAAATGAATTAATTTGTTCCAAATGAAATTATGTTAAGCAAATTTTCCTTTATACAAATTTCCTATAGGAACGCATTGAAAACAAAGTAATCCCTAATCGCGACCATTTTTATGTTGTACAGATTTGCCCATAGGCGATTCCCTTAAGCAAACTTCCCCTATCTCTGGATTTTTTTATGTTGTACAGATTTTATGTTATACAAACCGTTTGTTATATGAGGGTCCACTGTATATAGAATCCACACTGGAGCCAGCTGAAGAAGGTGGTAGTGATTGGTGGCTGCAGTTTGGTGGCTGTGACCTGGCATCTATGATGTGCAAGTGTAAATCTGGTTGTGAAGCTACCTTATAGTATTTGGGTCATTGATCCATATAACTGTCTTCTCTGCATTGAGGTCTCAAGCAGGATTTTCCCCCTCTAACCCCAACTGAAAATGATGAAAATTGGCCCTAGGGCCTTATCCATGCAAAGCAACTGTTCTACCTGTGAATTAAAGCTCTTCCAGTAAAAATTATACTCTTATGCAGAGACTTAGTTCACACACCCAATCTACTCCAGGTCCTGCTGTAGGTGAAATGAGTACCCAGGTTTTTTTGGGTGGGGGGGTTCTATGTGTACCCTGCATACTGTAATTAAATCGTAAACTGCTCAGAGAGTGCTTAAGCACTATGGGGTGGTATATAAGCAGAACACTTTGCTTTTGTAGTAAAGGCACGTCTAAAGTTTTAAGTATACCAGCCTACACATTTGGGATATTGTTTGTAAGGATTTCCATATAGGTTCTCTAGGGCCAAATTTAATCTTCCTTCTTAATTGACTGTCTTGCATAATGTAATGTGTGTGCTCCGCATCCTAAAGAGAAGAGATAGCTCAGCACGATTCATTCATAGTTACAGCTGGTACTAGCCTGAATGTCTCTCCATACAATACCAGGAACCTACCATATTTTACACTCGCTGTTGGGGCTGGAGCTGTGAGTCCTTTCACCACAGTTCCCCATGCTCTGGCAACATCACAGTGGGATTACATTTAATGTGGAGCTAACCAATCAAACACCATCACAATTCAAACACTATAATTGAAATTGCTATACAAAATAACCAACTGCTATGCAGTTGGTTAGTGTATAGACAATAAATGTATCACAAAAACCATTCTAGCTAGAACCAAGGTTGGCTGCCTTTTTTAGATTGCAGTGCTGTCTGATGAAGATTGGAAACAGCGGCACAATCAGGGGTGGCACAATCAGGGGTGGCTACCGTATACTATCTTTTATGACTGAGAGATTCATGTTTATATATACACTGCCTTCTATGGGGGCTTCAGATTTTCTGTACATTCATTATAGTGATGTTCTACGCATAGTTTTCTATATGAGGCATTTATTATTATATTGCTTTTGTGATTCATTTATTGTCTGTACATGTTGTATAATAGGTTATTTTGTACAATAATTGTCAATTATATTGACTGAATTGTGACTGGCTAGTTTGCTCCCAACTCATGTGAACTCTTTTCGTTTATATGTGGACCTTGGAAGACACTCAGAAAATACCTTCTTGCATAGAACAGAGCTGCCAAGATTTTGACTGGTATAGTGTATTTGAATCACATCTCAACATGATATCCCCGCCTTTCTGTATTCCCCTTAGAAATGAAGGGGGTGACAATTTTTCAAATGTTGTGTTCTAGCTGTGGAATATCCTAACCAGACATATTTTCCTGGCATCAATACTGATTTCTTTTAGGTATCAATTGTTACACATCTCATTTTCCTTGTGCCTAAATGACAGATGATTTTTGAAACCCTCAAATTCCCCCATGTTATTCAAAAGTTTGTTTTTTGGCATCAGCTTTGTAAAAAAGAGAAATGCAGACCCCCCCCCCAACTAAGTGGGACAAACACTAAGAAAAAGAAGAAAAAGAAGAAACTTTAAATGATGCACACCCCCTAGAAGTGTTTGCTGTGAAGAGTGATATATTACTGAAATATTTTGCAACAAAAATGCACAAGTATGTCTGAGAGTTCAGAAGATTCTCTCACAGTCTATAGATGAGAAAGACTGCAATTAATGTCTCAAAATGCTAGTGACATTATTTCACTTAATTTCTAATGGATACTGTAATCAATATTCGGAAAGGAAAATGATTAATAGGTACAAGGAACGAAGTGGAATCTATTAATAGAAGTGATACTTAAGAGACAGAAATATACATCAAGTTCTCCCCCCACCAGATTGAATTACTGCTCCTTCCTTCTTTTTTAAATAAGCAGATATTCTGCTCATATAGTTTGAAAGGTCAAATGGTTCTCTAGCTTGTGAATGCTGGGAAGAGGTAGGCCCATTACTAAGGAAATAACAGGTTGACTGAATTAAAGGACACCACTCTAAAACTCTATGTTCCTTATATTTTATTTAATGGCAGATCAGAACTATTGACTATAGACTCTCTTATCCTTTTGACTTAGTTGCAGTGTAATATTGTGCAGTCAATAGACAAATAGGCAGATAGCACATGTATTGATATTTCAATCATTAATGTCATTTTCCGGTTAATTACTGTTAATATTATGTTCCCGTATCTGTCAGTAATCCTGGCTGCTGGGCTTGAGCATGCAACCCGGAACCCCAGGAGTTGCCAACCAAGAGAAGATGGCTGTCACCCCAGGCAGGCCTTTATCAGAAACTGTTGTGCCATCCAGTGCTGCTTTGCTTGTCCTCCTGTGCTACTAATCTCCGGCTGCCAACTTCCTAGGCCAGTTTCTCTCCTTGGCTTTGTTTACACAAAGCATTACCTTTGACTGACTGCAAAGCAGCAATCTTATTTTCCACCACCACCCTTCTGTAAAGCCATGCAATGATATCTCAACATTTTCCTCAGCTATATTTTGATAGAAAATAATTCTTACCATAGTAGAACAAGACACTTGGAGAAACATGCTGCCCTGTTCAAAGCCGGGACTAGTCACCTACCTGTAATTTGAGCCACAACTTCCAGACTCTCCCAGCCTGCATACTTATAAGAGATACACGGTTCTTCTGGGGGTTGTCCCCCCCCACCTCCCCGGAGGTGGTGGTACAATTGTACTACTCCCTGTGCAAGCTATCTGGTCAAATCTCAGACTTTGAACTTATACCCAATTTCTCCAAATCAGGCCAATTTGATTCCGAATTTAGGATTTGGCTGAATCAGGTACAGTACATAACTTTAGTTTCAAATAGAACTAACCAGTCCAGGCCAGATCCAAGGCAGATACAGACAGGGCTGACTTTCTTCTGAAAAAATCCAGTAATCCAAATCCTGAAAGAAAGCCAGACAATAGGCAAAATCCTGTTTACCTAACTTTGTGCCAGTGTAACCTTGATTGGGCAAAATAAACCTTTAATTTAACCTCAAAGAAAACTTCCTTTCCAACTCCCCCCCATGTTAACTTCCAAGACTTGCAATTTGCAATCCACAGGTGTAATTACATAATAGAATTTGAGTCATTACATTTTTGTTTACATAAATGAGTCTCTATGTTAGACTCAGTGTTCTTTTAATAGGGGGTGGCATTGCTCTTGTCACCATACATCTTGCTTTACACACAATTTTGTAGATCACACTTTTGGTTTCCATTATCTATATTTCTTCTTAAGTTTTTTCTGTCTTGCAATGTAATTCTTGGCACAAAAGCACTACACATATATCATGGGCACAATCAATATGCAGAAACAATGCACACATATTAGCATACTGTAAGCCTGTAAAGCTCGATAGCACAGTAAACCCTGTGTAGCTAATTTCTTGGAAATCATCAGCTCAGAAGCATGTACAATGCCCTCAATTCTTCCATATTTTCAGCGCGGCTGGGGAGTTATATTTGTTGTTAATTGGTGCTTGAAGAGGTTAAAAGAGCCTCATGGCACATTGATTAAATTACAATGTTGCAATCAACACTCTGCTTACAACCTGAGTTTGTTCCTGAGAGGCTCAGGTACACAGCTCAGGGTTGACTCAGCTTTCCATCCTTCTGAGGGTAGTAAATTGGGGCCCAGCTCTCTAAGGGGCAATGTGTAGCCTGCATTCTTGAATGATCAATTGCCCAGAGATTTCTTTGAGCATTATGGGGCAATATATAAGCAGCATACTTTGTCAGCATTAACATTATTTCTCTGCATTTTTTCAGGAATAATCTCCTCTGAGGCAGCTACAACATCTCCAGAATTACAAATATTTCAATTTCTGAGCACAAATCAATGGGAGGTGTGAAGATTCACATTTCTGAACTTCAATCTAGAGTCAGATCTGAAACAATTCAAGTCAAAGTCAATCCAAACTAATTCAAGCCCATATCTGAGTGTCTAAACGGGGATTTTGCACAGCCATACTAGATGTGTCACATAAATTTTTAAAAACCCATACTTCCACAATACCTTTATTATGTTGAAAGATGCCACAAGAAGCATCATTTCTTAGCACCTGTCCATCACAAATGCCTGGCGGAAGCAACTTGGAAATACAGCAGGCATTTTTACTGTTTCTCCAACCTTTCTATGGTCTCAGAGAAAGATAATACTTCTACCACTTCCTATCTTCTTCAGTCAGTCTTATCTTTCCTTTCAACCTGTTAGCATATTTTTCTTGAGGAAAGGCTAGATCCCAATCCCCAAACCACATGCTCCAATCTGGCACAAGGTAAATTATCTATCTAGATTAGGAATTAGGCTTTCCTATCCATATATGTTCTAAACAAATGTTCGTAATTATTTTTACTTTAAGCTCAGCCTCTGCATAGTCTAATGCTCCAGAGAACAGAGGCATAGTTTTAACCATCCACAGGAAACACTGCTATTGCTAATCTGCTAAACAATGAGGTCATCTAATAGGACTCCCTGAAACAAAACTCCTCTATTATTAGAACAACCAAAACACTGAATAAGGTTTTGGGTTTGCCAGAACTCTTCATGAAACTAGATGACATGAATACACCCTTTTCCTTTTGGAACTGTTTGGCTGATGAAAAACCACTGGACAACTAAAAACATTCCTTCACGCCTTCATGCTATTTTTGTTAGTACTTATAAAGATATTACCCAGCAGTGGACTTTGGAGATTTGTAAAAAAGAGAAATGCAGACCCCCCCCCAACTAAGTGGGACAAACACTAAGAAAAAGAAGAAAAAGAAGAAACTTTAAATGATGTACACCTCCTTCCTTCTTTTTTAAATAAGCAGATATTCTGCTCATATAGTTTGAAAGGTCAAATGGTTCTCTAGCTTGTGAATGCTGGGAAGAGGTAGGCCCATTACTAAGGAAATTAGTACTTATAAAGATATTACCCAGCAGTGGACTTTGGAGATTTTATCCCGTTAGCCAACATGACTAGCCTAGTTTGCCAAGTCCCTTTGAAAAGGCACCCTTGCTTCCTCAAAACCTTCTTAAACTGAAATAATTCCACATGAGAACATGAAAGAGAGTAGAAATGAATGAATTAGCACAGACTGTGGCTGAAATCCTATTGCTTGGTGTAGTGACTTGCACTAGAGCGTGATGAATGAATCAGTGGAGATGTGATGAGTCAACACTTCTGTAATGTCCATTGATCCAAATGGCCTTACTAGTTGCCACTCTCAGCATAAAAAGCAACTCACAACTAGAGTAAGAGCATTTGAATTGATGGAATGTATTGTATAGGTGAGCTGATTCACTAAAATCCCAGTATTCAGAGGCCTTACTCTAGTGTGACTTACTATACTAAGTGACAGGATTTCTGCCAATAATTCAGTTCTAAAATCCAACTCTATAGCACTTTCTAACTTGGCCCTATCCAAAGGTGTTGGGCTACACAACTTTCATCATGGTTGCCAGCATAGCCATTGATCATAGGGTTTGTAATATAAAATATTTGAAGGTCATAAAGCTGAGGAGGACTGCTATACTGAATAATAAATGCTCACTTATAAATTCAAATTGATAGATGAAAAAAGAAGCTTAGAAAAACTTTTTGGCTAATATTAAATAATTGTGATCAACATATTTACAAATACAATTGCCTTATTATTAAACCCATGCTATATGAGTGAATGGCCCTTTCTGTTTTGCAAAAACTGTTCAAGAAGCAGATTTGGTGAGACATGCAGACAGAAAGGAAAATGCCTTTCTACAAAAGAATCCATTGGTGGACAATGTCAAAGGATGTAACCTAAGTATACACTTATTTACTTAGGACAGATTAGTAAACCATCAAAGTGTGCAATTCCTTTTCAGGTTATAATCCTATGCACACTAGTTTGGAATAAGTCCTATTAAAATCCATGGAATTTCCTTTTTAGTAAACATTCATAGGATTAGATTCTTGGTACTTACTCCGAATCCCTTTGTGGTTTTAGCTATTAAATTAAAAAGTGGTTAATCTAAATCAATTCATAATAATGGGGTATTGCTCTCATGTAAGGCAAAAGAATCTGCTGGCATGAATAGAATGGACTCAAGGTGGATCTGTCTCTGGGGATATTTCCACTAGATTTATTTGACATAAGTGATTATTAAAGAACTGAGATTGTTAAAACTATAGAATCATAGAATCATAGAGTTGGAAGAGACCTCAATGGCCATCCAGTCCAACCCCCTGCCATACAGGAACTACATGTCATCAAGCTGCTTCTGATTTTTTACTTATGGTGCTGGATAAATGATACGTTCATTATTTTTAAAAAATCATTCAGTCTGCTAGCTTTTGTGGATCAGATGTCTACTTATTCAGGCACACATTGAAGTCTTAGTGGAAGAAATAAAATGATGCTATTTCCCCTGGAAAGAGAACTCTGTAACTGGGAAGAGATCAGCAAGAACACCTTGTCACCTTGTCACCTTGTCTGACCAACGCTGAGTGTTATAAATACAGCAGAATAAGATCAGCGTAGACATGTGGGCAATTAGTCAAACTGAAACAAAACGGATGTGAACAGTCAAACCCAATTAAAGTCTTGCTGGCATGTTTTGCATCAGTGATGCTTTCCAAACCAACATGTTTTCTTTGGCAGCCACTAAGTAGTTCAATGAGAGAATACCAGAGCATGGATCACTGCAGTTAAGTTTACCATGTTCAGGTAGGGTCATAGCTAGAGCCTAACTTATCCTGGTAACAGACACCCCTTGCTACATGCAGTTTCTACTGATACAGTAATACCTCGGATAACTAATGTCTCTGTTAACAAAAAAAGGACAATGAAACAAAATTTCCGGGAATAGGGATGTTTCCGTTAATGAAAATTTCTTATGAGGTGTTTGGATAACAAATTTTTATTACACATTGCAAAAAAGGTTACCCAGACTGCATTGCACACACACACACACACACACACACACACACACACACACACACACACACACACACACACACACAGAGAGAGAGAGAGAGAGAGAGAGAGAGAGAGAGTTTGTGGAGGGGTAGGAGGAGTTGGAGGAGTTTATTCATTGCGTTTTGGAGCCATTTTGGACATTTTTGCAACTGGTTTTCGACCTTTCAAACTTGGAAATGTAAGGAGATGAGGTTTCCTTGCTTTGTTTTGTCCATCTTTGCATTCTTTTCCTTTGTTCTCAGGCAGGAACGGACTGGGTTTCTTGCTGCTTTCTTTTGTCCATGTTTGCATTGCACTGTGTGGGTGTGGGTGTGCTGGGGGTGGTGGTTTCCAGCTCTGCATAGCTTTAAAGTGCACTTAATAAAAGCAGTGGGGGGGATGGCTTTTTTGCTTTTATTTTCAGACCTCCAGAATGGATTAATTGGTTTTCCATTCAGCTCAATGGGAAAGCACATTTCAGTTAACAAAATTTTCGCACACTGAAACAGCTCACAGAACAAATTAATTTCGTTAACCGAGGCACCACTATAGTTGGTAAAGATCTAAGAGCTTTTCCAAAGTAAAAACTTGGTTCTTTGGCAGAATGCAACCCTGTGCAGGTCAGGTTTTAACCCCACTCCTCTAGAGCAAGGCATCACACATCTGGAGCAGAGCTTGGAGCTCGCACATTAAACAGTAAAATTATTACACTTATTCTTCTTCTGAGCAAGGAGTGGCAACTGTGTTACTTTTTAGCAGTAATGGATCACCCTCTGCTACTTTTTAAAGGTGGCTATCTTTACACGAGTCATTAGTCCCTCCTTATTAAACACTGTGGGGTAGGTTTGTCAGCTTTTAAAAGTTGAAAATAAAGGTCTCATGTTGCTCAGAAGAGTGTGAAACCCTGTCCCTTTTCTTTCTCTGACAGCTAATCAGTTCTGGAAGTGTGAGAGGCAGCTGTTGATGCCATCTGAAGTTCCTAAAGCATTCTGTTGCTCTGTTGATAGGATATCCTAGACATTCCAGGAAGTTGGTGGCAGACTTCATTCCATACTTTCTACATTGTGCTAAGACCATCAAAGGAGAATGAGACACATTTCTGTCCCAGCCTGAGAAGAGCAGGTCCCTGTTTTCAAGTTAAAAGTAGAACAGTCCCTCTCTCCAGATATCTTGCATAACTAAAGCAACTGAACAATAAGTGTTGAAACCAATGTAATGGTGGCAGTAATGAGATGCTCATTACAGCTGGTCATTAGCCATTGAACAAGGTACTTTTGAAAAATAATGTTTCAAGCTCTGATTGACAGTATGTCTGTCTTGTCTAAATTAAGCCCAAGCTTGTTGAGATAGGCTGTGACCTAACACATCCACTCCTTCACTTGGGTCCAAAATGAGAAGCAGGTCCTCAGCAGACCAATGACAATGCGCTCCAGTTTTCCAGACAACTTTGCTTGGTTGTCGTAAATTAGTTATTGAAGAGCATCAGAACTGGGATGAGACCATGCAGGACTTTGAAGGAAAAAGACTATGAGGCTGAGCAGAAATCTTTGTAGTACTGTTCCCTGGAAACCACCATATGCAGTACTAACTATATCCAGGTTAGACAGCCATGCTACAAGGGAACTAAGATCATAACAAGAACCATGAGAGGTCCAGAAAAATCAACAGGGTTGCACTCCCTTCCTGCTATCTCCCGGGAAAAGTCATCTCACATGGAAATGAAGTTGAGCCAAAACCTCAACAGAAATGCCATACAATGGGTCTTCTCAAAGAGAACCTGGATCTGGTCTGCAAACACTTCAGGACTGTCTAGCACAGTTCCAGCATTATGGAAATATGAGGAAAAATATGTCTGTCCATACTGTCTCCCCAAAATTCAGTTTTTCCAGAAATGTCTATAACATTTTCTCCCAAGCCATCTGTCTTTTTTCCTAGACTGAAAAAGCACTTGGTTATTTGGCTTTTATACATCACAAGGCGCATAAACTACTTCATAGCTTTGGCTGACTTTTTCTGAACCTTTATAGCTTTCCAATATTGTTCTCATGGGATCAGAGCTGTTAATGCAGACAAAATGCAGACAATGAGAGAGATGGACCAGCACATTGTAACATCTATGGCCTTGTAGTCAACCGAAAGTGATGGTGGCAGGATTCTGATATTTGAAATCTTTTCTCACTCCTACCTTGGAAACTGGAAGCAAGAAGATGGGTAGATAGCTTCAAGACAAGGCAGTTCAGGCAAACTGAACTACACAACCAGGCACAGCAGAGTTAGTATCATCTATTCCAGCTTCTTGCTGCCAGTCCACACTTCATATGTCCTTCACCGTTGCTATTACCACAAAAGTTATAGGTCTTCTGTGCTCTTGTCAAGACATGGAGTAAAGTTGAGAGGCAGAATGAAAGGGAGAAAATAAAGTCAAAAAAGAGGAAGAAAAGTGGGGTGAAATATTTGTAGGATGGTGAAAGGAATAAAATTGAGGTTGTGATACAGGAGATGTGAAGTAATCAAAAAGAGTTGTTGAATGGATATTACTGTAATGTCCTCTGGTGTACAAGACAATCACAATCATATTTCAGACCTTCCCACTTATAGCATAATTATACAGGATAATTTTAATATGCTGTAGGTAACCTGCAAAAATATTTTGGTGAAAATGTTGAAACTACTCCATAATTTAGCTATGCATGAAACTACAGCTCCCAGAGTTCCAAGAGGAAAGGGAATAACTGCTAAAACCCTTTGAATCAGCAGTGTGAAGGTGCATTCTCACTTTAGTAGCTTAGATCAATAATGCAAGATGACCCATTTGTATTTTGTTTGTTTGTTTTGCAAAAAGCACTTGGAATATTGTCAATATGATGTAACTGCTTCTCAGAGCTACAGTTCCCCCATGTCTCAGAAACTTTGTTCGAGTTCAGTTTTCTTGTTTGGAACCCCTTTTTGTTCTCTCTCAAGGGCTCGAAAAAGACTTGGCCATGAAGTTTGCTCTCTTGCCTTTTGTGTGAAGAGTTTGAATTGTATGTGTAGGAGGTAAAAGGCTTTCAGTCCAACACTAGGTGACTGAAAGGGGGAAGGCAGGGAGTCAAAAAGGGCATCCTATCTTGATTTCCTAGAGTTTTCAGGTGAGTTGCTTTCAGAGGACAGGCAGGGGGAAAGTAGGCTGTTTCTATGGGAACAGTGTACAAAAGGATGCTCTCAGCTTTTCCAAGCAACAATCTGGGAATCTGAGAAGTTTTACTTTGCCTTTCAGCTACTTCCTTACTGTGAAACCAGCTTCTCTGTCTTCTGTCTCCCATCAGTCACAAAGGTGGAAATTAATCAATCATATAAATTAATCAAAATAATACATGGCTGGCAACTGGAACTGGGAGCACCCCTGCCTAGAAATTCCAGTTGAGCCCCCCCCCACACACACACATTCTTGGAAGTCTCATTATAATTGTTGTTAATTATTTATTTTATGAACCAATACTTTGCAGCCTCCATCTTCTTTGGTGCTTTGATGGTGAATTTAAGAATAGGTTTGCACTATTCGGCATGGCTTCAGCAGGGAGAGGGGGAGTGACTTGTGATACCCTGTAGACCAAGGGATGGGAAACTGCATCCTTTCAGAGGTATCTGGCCTACAGCTCCCATCAAAGCTAACTAGTGGTGAGAGATGATTGGAGCTGCTGGACAACAGCCTCTGGAGAGCGACTCATTCCTCTCTCTGTTATGGATTATGCAAATTATCATAGCATCAACTCAAGGCCAGCAAAGTTGATGCCACAACAGCAACACAGTCCTAAATAGAGCTACCAGGAAAGGAATTGCTTCCAGAAGAATGTCTGTGGTGCTGGAATGGAAACCAATTAGTCTCAAAGCAGCTCAAGAACCTTCACTGGTTGTGGGGAGCTCTTGAACTGTCTTGCTTTTGATGCCATCAGACATTTGAACACACCATTCACTTTAAACAAATATATTCTCAAGAAACGACCAAGATGTTGCAGAAGATATTGGGCAGTACCAGCAACATCATTTCATAAGCCAGATCTATTAGTGCCCAGTTTCACTTTCTGCTCTATGTCATTTCAATTTGCCAGAACTCCCTTGTCTAGAAGAAGGTATCAACCCATCTTCTTGGATGGGAATAGGCCGACTTCAGTCTTGCAGGCTGTGCTTTGAATTTCTGCTAGAAGTTTTGAGATTCATTAGCAGAATGGTGAAAACCACACTTGCCATTCTGAACCCAGGAATTCATTATTGATTCTAGAATTGTAAAGAGGACCTCCTCCTTAGTTCATTTTCCCCATTCTGAGCTCTGCATTTTATGGAAGCTCCTTCTCTTAAACTATTTGGAGTAAGAAGTTACTGCAAATCATCTGGAGATTTCCCAGTAGATCTTGGTCCACCACTGGTCTCCCTGTATTTTACTTGAAAATGTAAGCTGTTTGTTCTACAATTATTGTCCAAACTAGGACTAAGAAATCTAGATCCAACATAATGCATTGGAAAGAAGAGTTGAGAAGAGTTAAGATAGTTAGGAGTTCCCTGTCTTAACTATCAGCCAGCCTGACCCTGCTGTTGGGTTGATCGAAAACTATAGAAGCCACTTGCCTTAGAACAGAAACTTGGATGCTCAAAACCAGAACAAAGAAAAATTCCATCAATTGATGCCATCAAGTGAGAAGGAAAGGTCACTATAAGTACCACTCTGTACAGGTATGCTGCACCTAGTGGGAACCAGGAACAACCTGTGACCAGCTGGTTTTGTTAGCAGGATATATGGCAGTCTATCTCGGTCAGAGTGGAAAGTAACAGGAAGGATTTTAAAATCAGACAAATCACTTTCAGGAAAAAGAATACTCAGAAGGCAAACATAAGAACCAAAACTGAGGAAATGATTGTGTGTCTTCCATTGAAGAGGGAAGGGAGATTTGGCATGTAATCATCTATTTTTAGTTACAATTATATGCTACTTTTCTCCTAAGGAGTTTGAAGCAAGTTAGAGAGTTCTCTCTCTCCCTCTCTCTCTCCCTCCCCCCCTCTCTCTCTCACACACACACACAATAACACAGACACAAACAATCAAACACACACACACACACTTTCTCCTGACCACAACCCTGAAATGTAGGTGAAATTGAGAAAGAGTGAAGGGTCACCCTGCAAGTTCCCAGGTTGAATGGAGACTTGAATTTAGCTCTTGCTTGCATTTGGCCCATACAAGACTCTAATCCGAACTAGTTCTGTATTATTATTGTCTCTGAGGAGGGGGCATGCAATGGAAGAAGGCGCTGAACCAGCTTCTCTCTCTTTTTTTTTCCTGGCTGGTTCACCTCACAGATTGTTGAGAAGATAAACACTGAAAGAGGAGGTGTGGAGCCTTGCTCTCATTAGAGAGAATAATATACCTGTAACTAACAACATCTTTTAGCATTCCTTGAAATTTAAGAGCATTCCTTTGCCCCTATATGCCACTGCACAGCATCTCAGTATTATTATCATCTTATTCATCCAGAATGACAGAGTGGATCAAGTGAAGGAGGAGGACTCAGTAGACATGTATTCAAATCCACACTCAACCACGAATGTTGGGTGGTGGAATGCTGGTAAAAACCACACCTTAACTATCAAATTTCTCTTAGGATTGCTATAAGTCCAATGCATCTTGAGGCCATATAACACACACATCCATTCAAAGGGCTATATTTAAATCTCAGCCTTTAGAATCTGACAGCAAAAATACCACCCTAGTTATACAGATCTCCTAGTTATTGTTCCTCCTAGAGGATCTGAAACTATATTACTGAATAGCCTAACCTACAAAAAGGGAATTATCCAATAAAAGATGGCACCATTATTGTGGTGGGAAGTTTCAAGAAATTCTCCTTTCTTCCTTCTTCCCTTCCTTCTTGTCCACGGTCAAAGAACTACACTGAAGTCACACCCTAACACCATTTATTCCAGTGTAGGTCAGTTTGCAGGCAAACATTAAGTAGATGTATGTGATCTTTGCAGTCAAAGGAGGAGTTATTTAATTTGAGCTTTTTGCCTGGTATTAACTGAGAACAAGAGCCAGTGGACAGAGTATCAGACTAGAAGATAGAAAACATGGGTTCAAATCCCCACTTGGTCATGGAAACTCCCTGGGGTGGCAGCAAAGACAATCCATTCTTTGAACAGTCTCACTGATCTTGAAAACCCTAGTTGTTAAGTTGTAAGTGACTTTAGGACACATGGAAGCATTAATGAGCCAAAATATTGTTTTACAGAAAACAGGTATTTAAGTAAAAAACAAGTATTTAAGAAAAACAGTTTCTGGATCTCATCCAAAGCGCAAATATAGTAAGTGAATGTTAGACAGGAACCACTCCACACACACCATGACTTCCAACCTCTTACAACTGAGAGAAAATCTCTGTCTGTGCTCCTGTGGGTGTTTCAAAAATAAATTTCACTGGAACGTTATTCCTCAATGGCTGTGACTAATGTTGGAGACCTGTACATGCTTGCAAAGGATGCATTATCTTTGAAGATTCTAAGCACATTTTACCTGTGAGTAAGTGGTAAACCAAAGTAAACATCTCATTGAATTTGAGATTGAGAGGTCATTATTATTGCTGTTAAAAATGTTAAAATTGTGACTGAATTGGAACAAATATTTGCAATTCACCTTGCACAAATAAATAGAAAATACACTTAATTTTCACTTTTTTTTTCAGAACCCAGACAAAAAAAAAAAAAAAACCCTGTTCATTTTCTTTGCCAGGTTGCTGAAAGTTCCAAAATAGATCCTAACTTTCAGACCCTGAGATGTGTCGTGATGGCTTATTTTAACATGTTTATTTCTGCTGAGAAATGTGGATCAAAAGAAGTACAAGCCTAAATCTGCCTGTTTTTGAACATGATTTCAACTCTTCCTGCGGTTTGGGGGGAACATTTGAAATAAACTCTCAGAGGGTGGAAATGTCCCTATTGAAAAAGAAAATAAATGTTGTGAAGAATGTTTTTATTCATACAGAAAGGCAATAAACAGACTCTTTGGATAAGGGATCTAATCCACTTGTGCTGCCTTTTCCTTTTCCTCACCATCCACTTCATTCTAATTCTTCACCAAGAGCTGTGGGGTTATGACTAGAAAGAGCCAGGCACCTTAACGTCTCAATTTTTCTTCTCTGACGTTGCCGGTGGAGGGATGGGGGATGGGAGAGACGGATCCCCTATGTGTCAAGGCTGTAAATTTCTTTTATTGGTCATAGACTGGACACCGTCCAGCCGAGTCATCATAGAAAGCTTCGGGAAACATAATGAGCGGACAATGGCATCCCGACATTATAAACTCTCCAGAGGAACCACAATGAAATAAGCAAGTAATTATAAGTTTGATTGTTTACGGAGCAGACATTTGGAGAGAAAATTTAAGGCATATACTTGAAAGGATAAACGGTTGCTAAACTATTGTTTTTATGCTTTTATTCCTTCAGAAAATTTTTTTAAAAGTCCTATCGCCTATCTTCCGATGTTAACCTCGGAACAAATATGTTTATAAGAGCTTACAAAAACACATACGCAGGTCGTAGGATACGCTATTGAAATAAGGGTTTTTATTATTATTATTATTATTATTATTATTATTATTATTATTATTATTATTATTATTATTATTATTATTATTATTATTATTATTATTATTATTAATGAAACGTTTAATGTTGCAAAGGCAAAATATTTCAGAAGTATAGTAACACTGCGGTCCCCAGCTGAGTTAATTTTAATTGGGGTTGCGCTTAAAATGAACCTACTACCATTGCCCTTTCTTTTTAAGCACCAGTTTAGACGGGCGCTAGAACGTACCGTACGACGATGCGTTTGTGACGTCATTCTGGAACACGCGTTCCTTGACCCTCACTTCCACAGAAATCGGTGGCACACATCCGGTCATCTCCCTAAGAAAGGGACGTCAGCTAAACTTCCTTCTAAGCAAATCTGTCTTGGGTGACTCTTTAAAATTGGTTTGAAGTCATCAAAAGAGTTATAGTTAGGATTTCCTTAAATGCTCTTATTTAGACTTGGGCAACTGAATCGCAGCATACAAGTTCGCCTGTATGGCACAACCCGTATATCCTTTTTTCCGCCAAAAAAAAGTAAAACATGAGGAAGTGGAACGGGTTTAAAGCGAAGCAAAGATAATTTTAAACGTAATTTCCTCTAAGGTAATTATCTTCTGTTACATGAAGTGCTGTAGGCGCCTGGAGTAGGAACTGGCAAGCCACTCCATACACCCTTAGCAGTAAATACCTGCTAGGAACCGAATGGGTCTTACTTTTGAGTAACGGTGTCAAGTCTTTCGTTACCGGAGTGCTTAGGGCTAAAAGCCACGTAGGATCTATAAACTTTTATTTAGGAATAGGTCACATTGACTTCTATGGGCTTATTTGAGAGTAAAGATTCTTCAGTTGGCATAACTTTCACCTTCTTTGGAAACCAAAGCAAGTTGTCTTTTAAACTAACACGTTCCTTTTAATGGGTACCTTTCTTGGTCCGCCTTGCCAGAGAAATTCCCATCTCTTTATCGGGCCGTTATCAATTTAGTAATTATTTCCGTTTTCCGTCAGTTCTTTCCCCCTAATTTCATTTTCTCTTTTTTTTAAAAAAAATCAGGAACGCTGCTTCTTGAAAGGGAATATTTCAAAAGGAGGCGCGACGCCAGTGGTTTTTATTGAGGAATCCGGCTGGGAGAGACGCCAGTGTGAAAACTCTCTTGTCTTGAGTGCAAGGCGCGTGCACACCCCGCAGAAGGCGGCGGGCGAGTGGTCACTCTTTGCCAAAACCTCCCGGTTGACCTTCTCCCCCGACCTCCCACCAGGCGAATCTCTTTGCTCAGTGGAGCCCTGACCGCCTCGCCTATCCCTGCTAACGCCTTGCGTTTAGGAGGGAGGCAGTGGCTGCAGTCACCTTCCGTTACAATGCTGTCTAACCAACGATTCTCCTTCCTTAGACGACAAAGGCTTCTTTTAAAATCGCCCAGCAAAATAAACACGCACCCCCCGTCCTTCCGGAGCCTTCAACGTAACACCTGAACGTGGCTTAAGCTCAAGATCCTTATACGTTTACGTGGGAGTCGGCTTTACTAGGACGCCGCTGCGGGATGGTTTTGCCTCTGGTCCTTCGCACTCAAGACTTCCTTGTAAGCAAATAGCGTCTCCCAGTCTTCCTTGATCTGTTAGCATATCCAGCAGACGGCCAGGGAACTACGATCTCCTTCCCACCTTTACTGGAAGTGGGGGGGTCAACGGAGCTTGCTTGCGAGTAAAATGCGTTTGGTTCCGAGTCAGCAGCACTGGTGGATAATGCCAGTCTAGACGACCATGAATCCCGGACCTCGAGTGCACGCGCGTGTCTGGCAAATCAGCCAGCCAAACATCATCAGTGGAGAGAAATCTCCTTTTAGTTGGTAGGAAAACTATGGATTCTTCCTGGACAGGTGTGTGACACCTCACACTTATGTCTGAAAAAATGGACTTCATCCACGGAAGTTCACATTAAAATATATCGGTTAGCCTTTCAGGTGCCACAACGTTTAGGGTTTTTGTTTTTTGTTTTTTGTTTGAAAATTCAGACGAGTGTGTGACAAGTGTCAGAAAAGCCTACTGCCCTCCGAGCATAGAATGGGGTGGAGCAGTGGAAGGGTGCTAGAGCACTATTACTACTTATCCTGTCACAATTACATCCACTTACATGACTCTATTGGCCCTCCCAAGATGCTTTTGAAACCAAGAGTCCCATTCCCTGTCTTAGCTATTAGGTGTTTAGCATCAAGGGATAGTTGGCTGGTCTTCAAGTCCCATCAGAACGAATATATTCATCGCCATGGTCATATTACTCCAGAGCATGGAGTAGTAGAGCCTCCCTGCTGATTATTCCGAGCGTCTGTCTTGCAGAGCGATCCACAAGGTAGCAGGATGAAATTACATGAGCGGACACTACAGTCAGTGACTTCGAACCCAACTGCATTTACTCCCAAACAGTGAGGATTAAACTGGTCCCAACTAAACACGTCCCGAGTTAAGGGGCCAGTTGGCGGTGAATTTAAGCTTCTTCGCCTGATTTTAGAACCAAGAAATCTCTGTCTAGAAATCTTTACCAGGGCACGGAGTGCAACAGCCCATCTACCAAAAATATTTTCTCTTATCCCTGCCCCAAGAAATCCGTGCGGCATGTAAGTCATCAATATACCCATTTTCTATACGAGGAAAGGGACAACTAGTAACTCAGTTCTTGACCTCCAGCTGAGTTCAAAGCTGAAGAGAAAGGAACTCGGGCTAGACTTTCTCTCTCAGATTTCACACTCTTAAGCTTTTGTTCGTGCCCACTAAAACTGAGATGCAGCCGATCGGATGCTGGGAGAACTAAGGAAAAGCTGGCATCCCGCGAAGGCTCGATCTTGAGAGTAGTCCCCCAGTGTCCACCATGTCCATAAAATGCGCTGCTAGCTGCAGCCACGCGGAGACCAACGTTGCTTTGTGGAAGCGATCCGGCTGGTAACCATGCCGAATGTGTGCTCAAAAGAAGGTCCGGGGGGGGGGTTCAAAGGGACTTGAGACCAGGTGTGTTGGCAGGGTTCCAGCCTGCAGAGAGGATCCTATAAGACATTTGTGGTGCCCAGTGTGGTGCTCCGTGGACTTCGGAGCAATGGGACTCAGCTCACCTATGGAAACTCGCTGAGGGTGTAGAATTGGCAGTTAATTATCTTCCCTTGAAAGCCCTAGTAGCGTCGTTATAAGTTGGTTCTTATTCGGCGGCACAGAACGAAACGCAAACCCAATTGAACTCAATGAAACTTCTTTGTGCCTAGATGGGTATGTAGGCATGCGCTGCAAAACCTGCGCTTCTGCAGCAGTGAGTTCAGGCCGCCCTCTAAAATGGACAAGTTACTTTCTCAAGCACTTCAAGGCACACACGGCAATAAAAGCCCGGAAAGGGATGCTTTTCTAAGGGACTTAAGGTGGCTCACGGAGCCACGAAGATTGAATAGATCACCGGAAAGTTCCCCTGCGCTCCGAGGCGATTTGCATAGGGCTACCTCAACGCAGTTCTCTTGTTTCTCGCAGGACAAAAGGGATAACAATGGCAGTTGTCTGTGAAGATTCTCAGTCATTCAGGTGAGTTTATCTGGAAGTGGAGTCATGGCAACTGGCCTTCTTTTATTGAGCGATTGAAACGTTTCGCTCTCTCAAGAAAAGAAGTCCAGTTGCCACGAGTCAACTTCCAGACGAACAAAAGCACTTGGAACGGGATCACATCGCAGGTGAAGGGTCTACGAGCAGCTGCCTTCTCCAGTCGCTGGAGATTTGTATTGCCGGCTAACAAAATGGCTTTTAAGAATTACGAGGTTAATTTTAATATCTCCACCATCCCTTGGCCGCCCCAAGAGTAAGTTGCGTGTGCGGGATTCACACCAGAAGCAGAACGCTTGACCAGAACACCCCCCCCACACACACACACACACAAAACAAGCCTCTCCTTTCCTCTGCCAAGACCAAATGGGTAACAACAGCGAGAGGGAAGTAGCGGAAGGAAGCTGGCGGGGAGTGTCGAGCCGGGCGGGGGAGCGAAATTTCTCAAGAGCAGGAGAGGTGGCAGGGCATCACCTTGACCAACCCCCCCCCACCCCCCCACCCCCCCCCCCCCAATTCGTCTTTTCCCAAGTAAGACAAGTCCGCAAAGAACCTGCGCGGTTTAACACGGCACGTTTGCCAGATATCTCCGAGCCCGATCCAAGCCACCCAGTGACACCGGGACCCCTGTGCGTGGTCCGGCGATTGTGGGGAGGCTGCGACCCACTTGGGAATCAACCCATCGCGACGAACCGTCTTTCAGAAAAAAAGCTATGTCTAAATACAGAAAGCGAACGTTGCGTCTGTCTTTCAATTGAAAATCACACTCTCTTTCTTTGGGTCCCGTTGGGCCGATTTCGGTCTCTTTTAATTATTATTATAGCTGCTGCTCATCTCCCGGGTGAATCAAACCCTCTGGTTTAGCGGACTCAGGCGGTCCCCGACACCCACCCAGTCGGCCGGCCCGGGCTTTCTCTCCTTCTACCGCCAAAGGCCGTCTCTTTAACCAGCAACTGGCAATCACCCGACATTAATTCATAGGGGCTTTTGCAAATACCTAAGCCATTTAAGACGCTGCACTGGTGTGTGTGTGTGTGTGTGTGTGCGCGCGCGCGCGCTCGTGTGTGGCAGGGAACATCTATCTATTGAATAGAAGGTGTCACACGGTAGCAGGCTCCCTTGTCAGGGGTGATTGTGTTTTAGGCAAACATTTGAGCAAACATAAAGGCAAAGGTCAAGTACTGTTCAGTGGCAGGGAGCGCTCAATTCACCTAGCTAGCCAAGAGGGGCAAACGCTACATTTTCAGTTCGTCCCGCCGCCGACCAAAGCGCGGCGAAAGGGCGTGAATCCCGGCGGATGCGTTTCTTCTCTTGCAGCCTTGCAAAGCGCCGTTTTAGGGAGGCACGCAGAACTCGTTGCCGGCCATCTGCGTTGGTGCAAAGGCATATATGGAGAGATTTCAATATAATCGCTTCCTTCGGTCTCCCCCACCCCCGCTCCCGCCCCCACCCTGCCCGCTTCCCGGCCTTTCTCTTCCTTTCTTCTCGAGGAAGAAAAGGGATATTGACTCTTGATGGCTTGATTTTAAAGCGCGCTTACTGGGATGGCCCTTCCTTGGAACTTGCGCCGGCAGAGCTTCCAAAAGAGGGACGCGATCAAAGTGGAAATGAAAGAGCGCGGAAGGCCAATAAAATGGAAGGCAAAGGCAGCAGCAACAGAAGCAGACCCGTACAGCTGCTGAAGAAGACCCACCGCGGAACAGGGTGGAGAATCCTGCACTTGAGAGAGGGGGGGGGACACAGACTAGCAGGATGTTGATTCTGATGGCAGGCCACTCCTCCCTCCCCGCCTGCCTGCCTTTAAAACCTACTTAAGACACGACCCACACAAAGGAGTTGAACCAAAGTACTCCTAACGAAAAGAATCGAGTTGACCTTATATGGCCGATGAGACAACAACAACAACAACAACAACAACAACAACAACAACAACAATAAATAATAATAATAATAATAATAATAATAATAATAATAATAATAATAATAATAATAATAATAATAATAATAATTTCGAACCATTCAGTCTTGCTTTATTTCCTATTGACTAGATCAGACTAAATCCAAACATCCATTGCCCTCCGCTGTGTTATGAACCAGGTTACAAGGTTTGATGGAGGGACAGTATCAAATTGTGTAGGGGCGGGATCGCTGCTCCTAACCCTGACTTCGTCGCGTCTTCACATTAAAAGGTGTGTATCGAATGCAGGCCGTTTCAATCCAAGTATAGCACCAGGTTATATCTCCCTGCGTAACCCCCCTCCCCTCCCCTCCCTGACAAATGGGATTTTGTCGGTGAAAAAGAACCTCTTTCCGGACCCTCCTAAAGGGCCGATGAGTCTCCTCCAGAAGAGAATGAATGCCTGCCAAAGGAGAGTAGCGCGCAGCCAACTTGGATCCCTCCAATCCCTCCCGAAGCTTTTTTGCCTTTCAGTCAAGACCAGGCCTCTCCTGCGAATCCGAGGCTGAAGTCCTGTCAAGTTCGCAGGCGTTTAGGGCTTTCAGCCCTTATAGTGGACTCCCAAGACGTGCGCACTTTAATGACACCAGTTCGAGAGACTGGTTGCCGTTGCCCCCCTGCCCCGAAAACACACACACACACACACACACACACACACAGAGAGAGAGAGAGAGAGAGAGAGAGAGAGAGAGAGAGAGAGAGAGAGAGAGAGAGAGAGAGCAGATGGTGTGTGTGTGTGGGGGGGGGAAACCAACAACAAGGAAACATCTGACAAGCAGTCTGACAGACTTAAGATATTTCGTTTGAGGCAAGTTTTCCTGGACCATAGCAACTCCACGTGTGGGAAAAGGAGTGGACTGTGGCCCTGGGAAAACTTATGCCAAAAGAAACCTGCTGGCACTTAAGGAGGTGTTCAGCTTTTCCCGTTTAAAGGGATCAGAACTGTAACGTTGAGCTTCTTCTGCTATACGTGAAAAACACAAATACTTTAAGGTTTTTGTTTTGTTTTAACCAAGGAGCTGGTAGACTGATATCCTAAATCCAGACCATACTTTACACACCGCTCCAATGCATGTCTTCCCCCCCCCCCCCAGGTCTTTGCCACTGAGTTGAAGCCCTTAGCTTTCGGTGGTGACCGGTGGGTTTTACTTCCTAGATTCTGGCACCCAGTGGTGCATTTGAGATTGCTTGTGCCTGAACACTTGTGAGAAACTCTCTGTCGGTGCATGAATGCAAAAATCTTCACAGAACATGGAAGTATAGTCTATCTCACGTTGATATTGATGTGCAAAGCCTCTGTTTTGCTTGACTCAACAACAAACAACCCTGGGAGGTGGTACAACATTCTCTTTATAGCCCACTATACAAACCACAGAGAGAGAGAGAGAGAGAGAGAGAGAGAGAGAGAGAGAGAGAGAAAGAGAAGAGGGAGAGAGAGGGAGAGGAAGAGAGGAAGAGAGAAGAGAGAAGAGAGAAGAGAGAGGGGGCACACAAGAGGATTGGTGCAATCAAATCCTGAGAAGTGAGCCCCATGGATTTCAATTGCAGGCCTTACCTAAGAATATTTACAGAGAAATATTTCAGTGGGGTTTACATTCCAAATGTGGATCGAGACCTCTGTTGCCCACCCACCCCCAGTATACACTTATAATCCGTGGCTCCCCTTGTGACATATTGAATGTCATTTCTTGTTGTTATGTGCTCTCAAGTCCTGGATTTAAAGCATTACAAGCATATTAACATTCCTCATGTGCTAGGGACCCCTCAAAGTACCAGAGTGGGGTACAAAACATCTTGATTTGGCCTCACGATAACTATAAGGTGGAAAAACAGCAGCAAGTTATATCCAGATAGGATCCAGAAACAGATACCACTTATGCATTTTCTAGACAAAAGGAATTGGAAGAGCCTAATCATTATCATCACCATTCATCTAGAATGTGGATTGGACCATTTCAGAAATGAGCTTGAAAACACACGGAGGTTAAGCAAATTGAAAGATGAAACTTACCCCATGTGTCCATCAAAAACAAACGCCATCAGCCCTGACCCGGCTTTCTTCCTTCTTCCTTAGATACACTTCCGGCTTCCAGACCCTAGAGCCCAGAAGCATGACTACAGCAGAGAGGGAGAAGAAAAAGAGGGGGAAAATAAATAAATAGAAGAAAAAAACCTTGCTGCAAGTTTTGGAAGGGAATATCTGAGCGGCTTCCAGTGCTTCAGGAGAATGCTGTTCATTGAGCAGCTTGCTGGCTAAGGCCCCCAGCCTCACCTCGCCACCTGGGTAGTTTCACAAGCTGTGGAAAAAAGTTTGGCGAGTGAAGAGAGCCAACGCTCTGAATTTCTGAATCCAGTCAGGACACAAACAGTGCTCTTGGCTTGTCCTTTGGCACTGGGGTTCCTTTTACTCCCTCTCCCCCCCCCCCGTTTTTTTAAATCACACCTCTCATTTCAGTTAACTTTTTAGAAATGGAGGAAAAAATAGAGCTGGAAACAGCTTAAGGGATTTTTTTTCCTTCTGTTTTTTTTTCCGGGAGACTTTCCTCGTTATTCATCTGTTTCGTCTCTTCAGCTGCACAAAAGAGTATCAGCTGCGTTATGAAAAATGGCCTAAGCCTAGAGAATGTCACAGTGGTCGACTTATTATTTTAGCCCCCTTCTTAAAAAAAAAAACCTTGGGGAAAGTTTGCTTTTGATGAATTCAATAAAAGCAGGCCTTCGGCGGAAGAGATTTTAAGAGAAAATCATACAGCATGGGGCCAAAGCTTAGAGCAGCCAGATGGCCAAATAGGTATGCTGACTCCCTCTTTCCAAAGCCAAGAGATAGAATTACTGGACTTCAGTTTCTTAATTCCCCCTCCCCCCTCCTGTTAATCTACCTTCATTATCCCCATTGTACCTTGCTTTAAAAATGCTTTAAATATATTTATTTTCCTGTATTTTTGGAAATCCTTTCCGAAAGGGGGGGGAAAGGATTTGCTTGAACAAACTTTTGCAGGATATTAGACTTTTTAAAAGGAGCAAATAACTAAGTTCAGAAGAATAAGGAATGGTTCACGGTCTAAAATGCTGGAGAAAGGCTAGATCATAATCATTTAAATCCCTACTTCCTTCTGGCTAAGAAGTTAGGGAGGCATGGTGGGGGGGAGGCGGATAGAAGTTTATTCACTTTCCCTGTCAGCTTTTGTTCTTCTTCTCTTTCCATTTCACCCCTAATTTTGGATGGGGGGGATTTATGGGAGATTGGTGGTGTAATATGAAAACAATAGTTTGCCTGTGTTTGTTTAGAAATGGATTCAGCTGTTGCTCCTTTTCAAAATGTGCAGCCCCATCCTATATCTACTTGATCACAAGAAGTCAATGGTGGCTTAGTTCAAACCAGAATAGTTCCATATTTGGGACTGCAGCCTTTCAGGATCCAATTTAAGAACCCTATCCATTGATCCTAGATTAACTATATATACAGTTTTTCTGACCCTCTTTGGCACAGTTTCACTGAAGAAAGATCTCTTGAATTCAGAGTTGGTTAAGGATGCAGAATCAGGGAAATGTTTAAAAGAAGTCAGTCATTTTACCCCTTCTCTTGACTCCCTTTGGGTGTTTCTTGTATTTAAACTTAGGTTTTCTTATTAACAGCTGAGGGGACTTAAGAATGGCCTTCAGAGTGATTTGTAGCCCAGACAAAAGTGACCAGGCAAAATCCAGAAAGGGAAAAATCCTTAGGTCTTCACCTCTCAGCATGAGTTTTTTTTTAATTGTCCTTGTTTACATCACAGCCCTTCGCCTGCCTCCTGAAATGACTAAGGGAGAGATTCCCCTGAACTTCAGAGTTCCCCTGGGAGCATATGCCTTTCTCCTTTGTAACCCCCCTGCCCCCACCCATGTCATGCCAACACTGAAGGGGGAGAAAGATTCCAGAACTCAGTGACTGCCAGAGGTCTATATTTGTTCATTTGTAATCTGGGACATTTTAAGGAGCATCAGATTTTATCTGATTTAAGATTTAGTGGACAGCAGCCCCCCACCCCCACCCTGTGTTTGTAGCCTGGTCCACTGAAAGGAACAGCCCACTTCAAAAGTTAGTGACTCATTTTGGCTGGTGGAAGCCTATCCAGAAAACATTCTCTCTCTCTCTCTCTCTCTCTCTCTCTCTCTCTCTCTCTCTCTCTCTCTCTCTCTCTCTCTCTCTCTCTAGCTTGGTCTATGGACTTCCAGCCTGTGTTGAAACACACCCTACAGCTGAGGGGTGAAAGAGATACTCACAAGTGAATGGGTGAAAACACTGGGACAAAAGGAAAATTTCATTCCTCCCAAGGGACAATATTGCTGCCCAGGATGCTACATAGCATGAAGTCATCAGTCACGGTATAATATAGGGCCCCTTTAGGGATAACACAACTAGCATATCCACCTTGGGAGATTTAAGAGAATTACTGGCCACTCTTCCAGCCTTCATGCCCCAAATCAGCTACAATGACCCAAATGACACTGAGGCTGAATTCAAATTGAGGAACCCCTTCTCTTTCCTCCACTGTCATTATGAAGGGCTGAACAACATTAATGTGCTCCTGACACTATGCACTGTCCAGTCCTTAAAGTCTACATTTGCTTTCAAGATTGGGGGGGGGGGACCAGAGTGACCTTCTTTCTATAATAGATTTCATTCGCCCAATCTATCATTCAATAGCTGTCTATCTTACTTATCTATTTACAGTATTGCTTTTCCCTTTCTCAGCCTATTCAAAGAGACCTTATAGGTCCTGGGGCTGGGGAGAAAGAGATACCCAGGAAAAATTGGTGTACCTTGGTTTCAGCTTGTATAAAAATGTGAACAAAAAACGTTCATAGTTTGGCCCTGTCAAAGTTAATGAAGTTAGCTTCTTCTTGCAGAAGACATCTTAAGATGCATAGAGTATAATCTTAAGGCCATAGGTTTCTACACATGGTATGGCACTGAGAAGAAAGGGGCCAAGGGAAAGCGGAAACAGAACATGATAAATACATGATTAACACTGGAAGTACACTTTCAAACTGTCAGTGATGTTATTAGAACAACTAAAGATATATGAGCATTTTAATCCCATAAACATCCTGGGAATAGTCTCTACTTTGATACTCATCTGAGTAATTAGCAAAAAAAGTCTATGGACCAATACACAATGGTTAAGCATACCTGAGTACAGATATATGCATACCAGCGTGCAGATGACAGACAAGCAAGTTGCCCAAAGCCATTAGGAGAATCTTAATATGTATATCTATGTCATTGATCTGTCTACAATACTCTTAACTCTAAGCCAGTTCCCTGTTGCTCATCCTCCGTTTCCCATGTGTAAAATAGTCTTTCTATTCTTGGATTACACAGGTAATGGTAAAACTGAAAAGCATTTTGCATTCAAGGTTGAGGTATGAATAGTTTCTTGTATCACAATGGCAGTATGTGTTTGCTGCTGTCAATCTTGCAACCTGATGAACTCAAACTCAATAAGAATATTTCAATGTTAGCTTCACAATATACATAGATCATCATTACACTAGGCTTCTGTTTTTCAGTCTTCCCATTTGTGAAATATGAACAACACTGACAGAATCTCAAAGCCAATGCCAACTGAATAGTGAGCATTTTTCTGTGCTTCCAGTTTTGCAGTTTTAAAGAATTGTTTCAAACTCTGTGTAAGTTCTTAAATAAGTTATTGTAGACAGAGCTTAAAATAAACGATCACTGTTTATTTTTCAAATGCATTTGATGGAAAATCCTACCTTAAAACTAAATCGAATACTACTACAATAGTAGAATATTCCTGGCCAGAGCATATACCCTGAAGAAGCATAGCCCATCATCAAACCAAGAGATAATAACAGCTTGAAGATTAGAAAGGACTACAGAATGGAAGTGTTAAATCTGTGCTATCTTTTGAGCAACAGGAGGATGAGAGAGGATAAGCAATGAAAACAGACACAGTAAAAATAACCTCTTACTTCCAAAAGTCCCTAGCAGCCATAAGGGTGGGATGGAGAGTAGAGCTGTGCAGAGAGGGGTAGTTCCAGACGATTATTCCAACACCCTACAAAAACTTTTAGCTTCCCCCTTCCCCTATTACTAGGTACTTCTATCCCTTCAGAGGAAAGGTTAGATTCAGAAAGCCAATTCATAAGTAGAAAACAATTGATGAGGACATTTCATTTGCTCAAAAAGAGAAGCCGAGGCTGGGACATCAGCCAGCATCATCTTTCAGATTAATGGAAACATCTCTTATTGACTCCACTCAGACATGACTTGTGTGAATCCATGACCTATCATTCGTTTAAAGGCAATTTGGAATCATTTTTTTCACTTTGAAATTAGGTGGGTGCCCCACCTCCAACTTTCATTTCTAAAGGATGGATTCTGGGCGCAAGTGTATCTGAGAGTTATAAAAAGGCTCACATTGACTCTCCATAGTGTTCAGGATCAAGAGCATAAGAACTCTGAAGGTGCATTCTTTGGGATTGTGATTTTTTCATTTGAAAAAAAATATTCTTTCTTAACATGTCACATTGGTACTGAATTTCAGACTGAGGTTTTAGTCTTCACTTACGGTCGGTGTCTCCAATTCTTTTACACCTGCGCATTGCGATCCTGTTGAAAAGGAAAGTGGGGATCCCCCAAAAGTTACCGCGTTTACGAAAGTACCTGTTCCTCCTTGATGCCAAGTGGCTGGGGGCGTTTGTGTCTACTCGCATAAATCTTGGTAGACCACGTGTGAATACCTTGTTTCGTAAATTTGTTCCTGCATCTGACGGCGATGTTCTTCGGAAGAAATTGTGGAGACTCACTCTGGAATATGGAGGGCGGGGGTATGAATCGCACATTAATTAATTCATTGGGATATGAACAATGACCCCCTTAAGAAAAGGGGATGTTTTAGTTGACACATTAAGTGTTGCGAATATGAGGTAGGCTATCAACTAATGTACAACTTTATATAAGAAGAGCTGTACATTAAGAATTTTTTTTGACCATATACTTCAGTGGGAGAAGTGAACATGCATTTCGTGCCGCTCAAGGAAAATGGTAGAATATAAATGCACTTAACTTTGGCTGGATCCTACCAGATTAATTTGAGACATGGATGACATGCTTTCAGATCAGATAAAGTGCTCAGCGCATGTTAATTGTCTTTGCCTGTTAATTCTATACCTTTCTGTGCCCACAAGGTACTCTTAATTCCTATATATTTGCATGTCACCTCCATTTTCGTTTTCATTTGTTTTTACCTACTGGATGTGGTCCCCTGGCTAATTCAGTCCACTTGTAAACCTGTACTAATGAAGTCACAAAGGGAGCCAGTAGTTTCACTTGAGGTTTTTTTTTTTCATTGCTTTAATTGGGCTCTGGGTTGCCTCTAAAAAGGAGTTGGTCCTCTTTGCCAGTTCAGTTTCATAAAATATCCTGGCATAGAAAGGAAAACATATGGTGCGCCATTTGATTCCCCCTCCTCACACACCCCACCTCCACCTATTCTGGAATGAAACCTTTCCACGTTTTGGTTGCATGCTGGAAAGAACAACAACAACAACAACAACAACAACAACCAAGCACTGCCCAAAAAGAAAAAAGAAAAAACCCAGAAACCCTAAGAAACAATGAAAGGGAATATGTTTTTTAAAACATTAAAAACGAAATGACTGGAAACGAAGTGAGTGTTTTTTTCTCTCTCTCTCAAGCATATGTAATCTGAGAAGAACAACTACATATTTTTGAAGTTGCTGTCCTAGAAACTAAATGTGCTGTTTAATTTCATGGAAATAAGTTAAACCCCTTCCACAACCACCCGCAAAATGAAGGTTATTTTCATAATACATCGGTAAACAAATAATAATAATGTTAAGCGTAAGCAATTATTTTGAGTAGTTGCTTAATAAGAAATACATTTCATTCTGACAATACAAATGTCCCCAATAAACTATGAAATATAAAGCTGAGCCACCTGTAGTGTGAAATCAGCAATATGGTGGCAATAAACAGATTTGTCCCCACTACCACACCACCACCAATAAAGAAAACTCAGAATGTAATCTGCAAGTCAGGTCCATCACTTGTTTAACACAAGAGATCAAGTCTGGTTTCCCATTCTCCTAGCAATCCTCATCTATAAACTTTACTCTCCTAAGTCCCCTTTAATTCCTTTAAAAGCAAACTATTGATGCTTCCATTGTAGCCTGTTGAACACCTCCATACAGCACTTTAGGTAAGGTATGGAAGGAATGTTAGCATACCGAATAAGTTTTCTTTTCCATTTATCTCTTATAACCCAAATAGGGGGAAATAGAGTGGGTAGTAAGTAGAATTTTTTTTATCTCAGACCTCCTATACACTTGAACTATCAAATGTTCCAAGAACTCTTTTAAATATTCAAGTAATTTGTTTAAATATAAAGTACTTACTATTGATATGTATGCATATCATATATATTTATGTAAATACATGCATTACTTTGCACTTTTAAACATGACTTTGGCAGGACTTCACATAGTATAAAAATTGATCCATAACCTTGTTAGGCATCAGTGTTTATTTCCAGTGATTATTTTTCACTGATAAGACGAATTAAGGGCACACTCCTAAAATAGAAGAAAATAGCCAGAATGGATAATATACGATCAAGCAGATCCTTCTTCAGATGACAATAGAAATATATGCATATTTTCATGTACAGAATCACCACTGCCCTTTGCAAAATTAGGTAGAAATAATTCCCATTTAATTCAGAAGATCTTACTTCCGAGTCGACCCACATTGATGGCTGGGATGTTAATAGATCTGAGCTGTGCTTCCATTTTTTTGCGTAAGGAGTGGAATATTCACAACTCACACTGATATATGGATTTATAATTTTGTTTCTAAGGAGAAAGGCTGTGTTTCACTGTTAAACAGAGGGGAAGGCAAGGAGACCATCAACCTACAGTCACTCCCTGCTTGCTCTTTGATGAGGCAGAAATGTTCAATATACCAAAAGTGTTAGCACTTGCTTCCAAGTAAATGGCTCAGAGAAGTTAACCTGAAGTCTGAACTGGGGAATTTAGTGGAGAAAAGCAATCACTTTAAAAATGTGTGTGTTGTACTGGAGTCACAGACATTGTGGACTGTAAGACTAGCACAGGAAACGATGGACCCTAGTACAGGTTGTCCTGTTTATTGTAAAGGAATTCATTATTCTGGCTTTACATTCGTCTGACTTGCGCTTGGCAACCCTGCGATCACTGCGGTGAATGAACCAGATCAAGATCTCATCACTAGTATGACATTCCTGGCTCTAGGGCTTTTTTGTAACACATATAGAAATGTCATATAAATCTGTAGATATATCAGATAGATATATGCAGAAATTCTGAGATGTCTTTTCCAGCCCATGATTCCTTAAAAGGTGAATCTCTGAGCCACCACCCCGTTTCTAAAACAAAATGGAACAAACAAAATCCTAGAAACTCTTTTCTCTAAATCAGAAGAAATTCTCATTGGAAGCATGTTCTTTAGACACTGAGAAGTCTTGTTTTCAAAGGGAGAGGCCTAGATGAGTTTCGCAGCTGCCTTACTCTAACCGATAGACTTCCACTGCGCTCCTGAGAAGCCCAGCGTGCCCTTCTTCAATACACGAGTCAAGTTTAAAGGTTGAGAGAGAGAGAAGAAGCAGGCGATTTAGCTGGATCATTGATGCAGGCCCTGCAAGGTTATGCGCAGGGCATGATACTGTCAACAGTGGATCTCGGGTTTCTCGCTAGGTGCTTCACTGGGAAGAAAAAAGACGCAAAGATGGAAAGACAATAGCTTTTATTGAGCTCAGTCTCAGTTGGTGTGAAGGTGTTCAAGCTCTGGAATTATATAAAAAGGTTAATATTTCTTATATTTCTTTGCTTCTTTCCCAGACATTGGTTTTGTTTCAGGCGTCCTTGCCTATTACTGTAAGATTTATTCGGCGCCTATAGAGCGCCACGCTAATGAATAGCGAACAGCAGGATGGTCTGACAGGGTAAGTCCCTGCCCACTAAGGGTTTACAGTCTAAAATGCTCCGTAGCTTGCTCTTAGCGCCCTTTGAACTTGACAGCCCTGGTCCGTTAAACACTT
Organism: Phrynocephalus guinanensis; assembly: GCA_037367245.1. Classification (NCBI taxonomy): domain Eukaryota; kingdom Metazoa; phylum Chordata; class Lepidosauria; order Squamata; family Agamidae; genus Phrynocephalus; species Phrynocephalus guinanensis. The sequence goes on from CM074735.1 coordinate 104,906,436, forward strand.
CAGCTGCAGCTCTATATTTCTGTGAAACAAAGATCCAGTCCTAAAGGCATCTAAGGGAAAGCAAATGTCACACAATCCAAAGGAATTTCCCCAAATATGGGATCGGAATGAATCCATTGATTCTGAAACATAAATACAATCTAAGAACAATGAAGAAAAATTACGGGAAGATGGCTGGGACTGCCTGTGATTTCAACTACCTAAGCAATTGGTTTGTGGAAAGGCAAACTCCAGCCGACCGCTCTAAGCCACCGGCGAACAACTGCTCCATCGGTGAGAACAAGGAAAAAGGCCCGTGCTCCCCGAAGATTGCACCAATGTAAGCGCGAGAGGTGCTTTTAATGGGGCCACTTAAAAAAATCAAACAAACTCCAAGCTTTCCTAGAGAAAACCTCACTTTTACGGGCTTAGCACAGACCTTTCATGGATCGCGCAGGAAAAAAAATGCGCACCAGATTGGCGGTACATGTCTGTGAGAGTTGGCTTGCGTCCTCTGACGTTGCGGTCTCAAGCTTTTCTCCAGCTTGGCTTGGGTGTTGCTACGCCCCTCTATCCTAGGACCCAACGGCTGCCAATTACTCTGTGGTAGCCTTGTAAAAGGAAGCAGCCTCATTCCGCAAAACCCTTAGAACAGGAAACGGAAGTGGTTCTCAGAGGCCTACTACAAGTCTTATACAGTACTAGCTAAACATAGACAAGGTTCACATTTGGGACGTTGGCATTAAGGCTGCCTTATGGGTTTGGTGTCTCTTTGCCTCCTTAATCCCGTCTCTAGTAAAAGCCAGCCGCTTGCAACTTGACGGCTCCGCAGCTCATATTTCCTGCCTGAGGTCTATCACTAGCATTAATTGTCCCAATAAATTGAGATATAGTGTGCATAATGCAATGTAACAATATGGTGATATTCCACGTGTAGACTTAATTAAGCTATTTGCAGCCTGATGCTGCAAGCCAACGGGTGTGCAAGTGGATTAACAATGCACTGTTCTCCTATCCTCAGGATGGTGCATAATTACTTTACTGGCGGTACGTATCAATTTTTGATGATTGCAGAACACATGCTCACTTTACCAACAAGCGCTTTAATAACTCTCCATTGTGCTTTTAAAAACTGTTGTTTGGAAATATTTGGAAGTCTCTGCAAACAATTTTATAGCTTCTTGGCGTGCCCTTTAATGGCTTCCAGCTTCATTTCGCGATGTATATTTTATAAAGTGCAAAGGCTAATGGGCGGTCGCGGCCTCCCAGGCTGGAGATACGGAGTCCCTTCCTGCTAGTAACCCCTCCACCTCCGCCGTGTTCTTGGCCCTGCCGAGCGATCACTTTGACTGGGAGCAAGCTGGGCTAAGCCATCTCTTCGATTTCAGACCCGTTTAGGGCCAGCCAAGAAAGCGGTCCTTCGTCTTCCGCAGCCACTCCTACCCCGCCTGCTCGTTCCCCCGGCTTCAATAAGAATTAATAATGGAATGAGAAGAAGACAAAGAAGGACCCTGACTCCATCCAAAGAAGCTACTGTACTAGGTCACCTCCTTTCCCAAGGCGGCGGCGGCGGGGGGGGGGCGGGGGCTGAGGTGGGGGAAGAGGGAGGACGGCGCAGCTCTCTCCTGGTGTGCCAGAGCGCGCAAGGGATTGTGGGGTTACCCGCGCGGCAGGGATCCCGTGTCCCAGGCCTGGCTTATGAAATTTACCAATTCAATTACCAAATGGCAAAATTCGATTATGGCCCTGCGAGGGAATAGAGGGGAAACGGAATGGGCTACCTCGGCGATTGCTGCCGTTCCCCGTGGCAGCCTGCATTTCAGAACCAAAGCGTTGGGCCTCCTCCCCACCCCTCCACCCCCACCCCTCCACCCCCAACCCCCAACCCCATCCCAGCTTAGGCTGGGGATTTGTGTGGCACTCAAAACGCTTTCCTGAGAGGCCCCTGCAAGGCAGGCAGGGGATCCGTCGAGACCGGCCGCTTAGGCTGAGCCTGAGCGAGCAAACGGCTCAGGCTCTTTCTCAGGGCCGGGCTTTCTGCACGTTTCTCCCATAACAACGGCTGTGTCCTGCAAGCACCGGCACGGACTTTGACTTCAGGGCTCCTCGTAGAAAGGGCGCCGCACTCCCACTGGAGGGAATGGAGGGAACCCTCGGGAGGGTCGGATTGTAAACGGTGCCCTTTGGGACGCAACCCCTGCATCTGCTTGCCTCAATAAGGAACCCTCGTAACGTTCTCGGACGCCTACGCCCATCATTGTGCATTGGGTCGTGGACAAAATGTGATCGGTTTGCCCTCCGGATTTTCTGTGGCCACGCCTCTGCGGCCTTAACAGAGGTCCTTATTGGTGGTGCGGCTCAGATTTATGCTGGGCCAAAACTTCTGGAGGCAAAAAGGTTAATCCGTGGTCGTCGTCCTCATCATAATCAGATGGAAGAATCAAATGGAAGTATCTCGTATTTGGGCATTTCTCTGGCACAAACGCCTAACGGGGGCATTGGGGTGGTAAGATGAACTGTCCTGTTAGGGCCTGTTCCTCTCACCTTCCTGTAACCCCAAAGATCACAGTCCTGCTTGTTTCACCTCATTTCTGTTCTAACCTTTAAGCTGTTCACATTTCTTTCTTGAGGATGGGATCTGCTGCCCCTTCCTAATGTTTGCTTATTGAGGGAAGACCCCAGTGAATCAGAAACTTCGGTTTTGGGGGTGCGTGGAGACCCTGTTAATTCAGGCGCCAAGGAAGCCCACTCAGAGCAGGCGGTTGCCCGTGCGGACAAAATGGACGCCAGACCCCAATTGGCTCCAGGGAGAATACTCACGACCCGGTAAACTCTATTGGTCTTTACAATGTTACAGTCCCGAGAACAAAGCAAAACAAACAGAATGGCATTTCGGGTTTTCAAAAGATTTCCAAGCCCCAAGCCCCAAGCCCAAGATTTGATTATGGTTATTTTTTAAAAAATATATGAAAGAAAACAAGAGTCCGCTTGTTCTTGTACCTGAAGCAGGTGATGTTTATGTAGAGACATCTGAAATGACAGCAGGAGAGAAGGCCAAATCTAATCAAGCCTAATAAACCGTGCCAGTCGAAATGTCATTAAACCTGATCAAGATGCGCCTCCGAATCGCTGAAAAGGTAAATGCCTTCATTAGGATGATCTCTGAAGACTGTCGAATATTTCATTAATTTATAATTTATGATTGTTTGACAAATATTGAAAAGTATGTAAATATGAGCGGGATAATGTCTTTTCTGCGGGAGATGAGGAAATGACCCAAACGGTAGATGCCTGCAAGATTACACACGAGGTCCCATCTATCTGCTCTCAAACTGTGCCTTCGCCTCTCCCCCGACATATTGTGCGACTGACAAGTGAAATAGTGCAGATAAACCAATGGTTTAAAACGTAATAAAGACAACAGCTATTTGCATTTTTTTACATTTTATTACAAAGGTAATTTACTATGACACATTTTCGGGATGTCATCTCTGGAAAACAGTGCCAAGCAATTACAGAAATGCATACAACACAGAGAAGCCTAGAAAAGTCAGATTTCTTTTTAAATGGCAATATTATGAATCTTTGGAGAGGCTTTGATATTACACCCAAGCTTGGTTTTGGAATGGAATGTGCCCTCTCTCCAAAAGCAGGAATCAAACATTTATTTATTTATTTATTTATTTATTTATTTATTTATTTATTTATTTATTTATTTACCCCACCATCTGACCAAATATCACTCTGGGCGGTTATAGTCATTCACACACAAACCTGGCTTTTCCACACTCTTGTCTTTCACAGGTGTATTATCTTGGTGGTTGAGGATAAAGGGAATTGTCTGAAGAGGCCAAGGCTGGAAAAGACTGCAAAAACAGGGTGATGTGTGAACCAGAGAGATCTGGGTTACAAAGCGATCGTATTTTTTTCCTGAGATTTCTAGGGAATCTATGAGGGTTCAATCAAACTGGAGATGTGGACTTCAAAAGACATGTGCATGTACTACTGAGGATATGGAAAGCTTTAAAACCCACATCCATGGTTCAGGGAGTACACCCACGAGTTCTTATGTAACCCCTGGTATGTCCTCACTTCACTTAAAGCCAGAGTTAGGAAGAGAGGGCAAAGGTACAGTGCCCAGGGGCTTGGAGGAGTGCTGTACCTCCTGAGGTTATGACCCAGGAATGTTGAATCAATACACACCAGGGGTCTGGCCATGGATCTTTCTCCCAGCACAAAAAAGGTCCCCTATATCTTTCTTAACATCAACACCAGATCTCCCTTGGCATCTCTGCTGCTTCAGTTTCATACAAAGGTCTTTTCCCTGGACACCATGGCTTTAATTCTGGGCACCCCAATAAGACTTAACCAGGGAATTATAATAATGAATAATGATAAATTGCATGCTATCAAGTCAGTTCTAACTTAAGGCAACACCTTTCAGTGTTTTCTGGCCAGAAGATACTCAGAAGTGCTTTATTATTCCTTCTTTCTGGGGGTATCCTGGAATAGTGCCGTTTGACTGGATCTACTCACAAGAGGCACAGTGTGGAGTTGAACTCCCAACCTCTGGCTCAGCAGCCAGCTACCTAATTCACTGAGCCATCCAGCCTGATAGGACCTTGAAACAATCCCCCACCATATTCAAGGATGCTTCCGCCTAAGTAAGGGTCCATATGACTGCAACCTTAGGTTATTAAAATTTACCTTTTCCATAAATGTGAATGGATGAAGCCCAAGTGCTGTGCTTAACTAAACAATTGTCAGCTCAAGATCTCCTTCTCTCCCTTCTCTCTCCAGCATTTTCCCCTTGAGTCAGAATATATAGGGGAATCTCAGCAAGTCCATAAAAATGTTTTATTACAGAATCTTGCGACTCCTTCAACCAAGCATGATGGGGGGGGGGGAATGAATGGAAGCTTCCAACTGCTCTTGCTACCTAGGGAGGGAGATGCAGTGCCAGCACCTCCTTTTCACCACATCTATTAAATCTGTAACCACCAAAGCCTGCCACAATAGGAATCTGATTTATAAGGGTTGGAGGGGGGAAGAGAAGCTGTGTTGAACCTCAGTTTTGGCCTGAGTGGAAAGTATCAAGTGATTCCACACACACCCAGGCCTTATTAAAAAAAAGGAACTCCACTGAAATTCCTCCAAGTTTATAAGGGCTTCCTTCCGGAGAGGTAGGCTTTTGAACTACCTGCCATCAACATCCCACCCAAGTTTTAACTTGGGGAGAAACACTATAGGAAAACCTGCTCCTTTCCCTGTCAGAAATGGATCTTTCAAGCAATTTGTCAGCAGAAGTTGATTTCCTTATGGCAAACTGAACTGGAATTGACCTCTCTATGCTCCCTCCTCCCAATATTTCCATGACTCTTGGCTAACACCTGGCTCCCCCTTTCATTTGTTCTGAGTCATGGATCCAAGTGGAACTGCTTTCCAACAAAAGTGTGCACAGAATTGGAGGAAAAGTTTCAACCTCAGTTCTCTAGTTCTTAGCTCGGTGACCTCACTTCAGTTAGGATTACTTAAAACCATAGGGCAGTGTTGGAGAAGCTATGGCGTGCATTTGGCACTCAGAGCCCTTTCTGTGGGCACCCGACATCGCCCCTTCACAGCTACCTGTATTCAGACTAAATGGCTGTATTGGCACTTTGCGAAAAATTAGTGGGTTTTGAATCACAGTTTGGGCACTCAGTTTCTAAAAGGTTCGCCATCACTGCCACAGGGGTTCCTACAGAGCATGGGCTCATAAAATGTTTTGCCTCTAACATGCTCATGAACAAAAGATAGAGAGATTGAGCACAGAGGACTCCACCAGAAGCTGTGATGGGCCAAGTGTTTCTTTTGAGCAGTTGTGGACCCCTTATGCCCTGGTGGTATTGCTGAGCTACAGTTCCCATCAATACATCATTAGCTGTGGTGACTGGGATGAAGGGGGTTGTAGTCCTACAATATCTGAAGGGTACAAATGGTCTACTCCTTCTACGTCTTGACTTGGCAAGGGGAAGGGTTTTTGTTTGTATGATGTATAAACTTGTCATTAGAACTGACAATAAACGTATTCAGCTACTCAGGGATGGCTATATTATACGCTTGTATACTTCATTTTGAGGAGGACAAAGGCCTATGGATATTTGACCACCAAGGACTAAGTGGCAGTAACATCGGTCTTATTTAAATATTCCCTCATTATTTTTGAAGTTTGACTGTTTTTATATTGTGCTTTTATGCATCAGACTGTGGATCACCAGCTGAAGGGGAAACTTGCATTTTAGAGGGTCAACTGATTCCACCTCTCCCAAAGCAGCCACATTCCAGCAAGTGACATGTACTCCAGGAAAGCTTATGACAGATGAAACTTGTTAATCTTTAAAGCAGCAGAAGACCTCTTTGCAGCAGACTGCAGATCAGTAAGATAGTCCATCTGGAAATGGCTTCAGCCAGACCACTGAAAACTCAATGTGTTTCTGTGGAATAAATTGGCAGTGGTGTGGGTAGTTTGATGTGGGTGTAATTTCCTCCAAGGTTTGGCATTCCCATTTGGTTGGCATTTCTTTATTGAACATTTCTTCCTGTACTAACTACCCTACTCCCAACCATAGCCCTTTAGATGGGCATCAAGTTTCTGAGATTCATATTGTGTGCAAGTGGTGGCTCATCTCTCCCAAAGAATGCTCAACAGATGTAGCATATACTGTACAGCCATACTCTTGGAAATGATTGAAAACCTATAGTAAGTTGCTTTAAATTGAATAACTCAATTGCGTTCATAGCCTTTTCACAAACAAATAAGGCATTACTGGTCAACCCAATCAGAAGAATAATTTAGAAAGGGCAGGGTTAATTTTCTATTATTAAATTGTTGGGAAATAGTAACAGGCAGTCAATCCTAATCTGCCCTTTGTCCAACTGTATTTTATGGATTTTTTTTTTTTTTTTATATATATTTTTTGGCCAGAGGCTGGAACAGAAAGCATTTGAGGTTAAAGGAAGGGCATTCCTAGCTGATTTAGTCTAATAAGGAGACTTTAGAAATTGGATGGTGGAGAAACAGACCATCAGTGGTATAATGGACTCAGGGCTTATGAGGCACAAATTCTGGGACTTTCTGAGTAGCAAGGAGGTCATCATCCGTTTTCCCCATAGGCTTGCCTTTTCCATCTGAGTTTAGCATAGTGTTGTGAGCTATCTTGCAACTCTGAGGATGGGTCAGTCTCCAGTGGACAATTAAGACTCATTATCTTTACAAAACACCTGCTCTTCCGTTGTTCATTCCCGCTGATCCCGCATTCTGAGTTCTCCCACTCACCTTGGTGGTGGGTGTGAAGACCGATGAGAACCTGCATTTCCAGCAGATACCTGGAACCTACATTTCCACGGGACCAGGGGAGGTTCCGCTCCACCACTGACTCGAATAAAGAGAGGCTCTGAGTTAGAGAGGGAGAGAGGATCCGAGAGGAGCAGCAGGGTTTTCTCTTTGCAAGACCTCGGGCGAAATTCGCTTCAGATCGTAAGCATTTCTCAGCCTTTCGTTTTCGCCTGAGCCTGAGCCGGAGAACTGCCCACTGGATGGTCCCTCCTCCGCCAAGGTAGTCCACGTTCGTCATCACTTCTAAGCCGCGATTGCTTTGGACGACGACTCCTGTCAGCTCGGCTGGGCTGGCCAATCGCTCGGCATCCAATGACCGGTGAAAGGACCACATTGTCTCCTGCGCGGCCGCAATCTAGAGGGTGGCCCGGCTTCTTTTCTGAATGACCAGCGTTTGATGAGTTTCTAGTATATGAAAAAAGAATACTTTCCCGCGGTGGCCTTTGAAAATAAATAAAAAAATAGATAAATAAATTAAAATCCGTCATGCTTCTCTTTCCCAAACAGCCTGATGGTTTTTAAAGGGAAAGTGTGTGTATGTCTGGGGGGGGGGGACACCCCGAAATGATAAATCGCGTGGCAAAGTTAATGGCTGGAGGGTACGTTTACCAATTCATAATCATTTATTCTTGGTGATATATGACCCTTACTCTTAAATCTCAAAAGCGTCTATTTGAAGGTGTAAATAGCTTCTTTCCCCCCACCCCCCACAAACCCCCGCCCGCAGTAAACCTTCTTGCATTAGCAGTGATTGATCTCTTGGACAATTCCTCCCCGAGTGCTATTTTAGAGGGGGGAACACGGGCTTTTGGAGATTAACTGGGGAGTCTGTTACATATTAATGAAGCTCGCCGGTAGACTAACGTTTTGGTAATTTAGTTATTTGTGTCTATCGCTTTCGCCGTTATTTCGCCTTAGATCCCCCGCGGTTGTCCTACATCGAATTAAGAAGTGGCCTTTTCGCGCTCTTTCTCCCACCCCCCCACCCCCACCCCACCCCCACTTTCCTCTTCCAGGGGCAACTAAACGCCGTTTAATGGGAAAAACAAATGTTGACATGCCTCTTTGAAGGAAGTGTATTTCTTGGCAAGACATCAAAGTGTTTTAAACTGTCTTGGCGGAGTGGGGGGGGGGGAGAGGGGGGGGAGCGAGATGTTGGCTTTTCTATTAGCCCAAGCCTACCGTGATGTCAGGAAACAGCCGCTCGGTGCTTAGAGAGGCAGTCCGTAGTGGGCCTGGGGGGCTGGGAAGGTGAATGTGGGAAGAGACGAGGTAAAGGGATCTGAGGTTCTGGGGAGAGAAAGGGGCCCAGAACTATCTTCTAAACAGAACCCAAAATACGGTGTGGCGGCGGGGAGGGGAAATGGATTTGTGTTAAGCCATCCTAATGCCAACGTATGGTGACATTTTCGGTGCCCCCAAGACGATTAACAGCCACGAAGAGCAGCGTTTTGAACATATTCCACCTCCAATGGGTACATGCCATAAAAGGGCGCTGGCGTGAAAGGGCCCTGATTCATGATTAATGAAACCTACCTAGGCACACCGCCCCTGCTCCATCCGATCCCTGTAAGTACCACTGATTTCCTTCTCCTGGAAATCCACCGTCTCCATTCCCTTCTACAAACCAGCGAAGTTTAGAGGATGGGCAAGACTGCCAGGAGCTTGTTCCCCTCTTCCCTAGAAAGTGTGTGTGTGTGTGTGTGTGTGCGCGCGCGCGCGTGCCTGCCTGCGTGCCTCCCCAAAGCAAAATTCAAATGCCTTCCACTTGCTCATGTTACCCTTTTGATATAGATAGATAGATAGATAGATAGATAGATAGATAGATAGATAGATAGATAGATAGATAGATAGATAGATAGATAGATAGATAGATAGATAATCTAACTGACTCTTCCATTACACACACCTGGTAGCGTCAGTTAGAGCAGACCCACTGAACAAATAGGGCTTACACAAATATTGTTGATGGGGTCTACTCTCGGTGGGAAAGGCAATTGCATTTAGACCCTTTTTTGAGATGCATACATCACACAAGAACAGATACAGTTAGGGGGATAGGGCGGTACAGTTGGCAGCAGCTGGCTGCTGGGTATCTACTGGTTTTTTGTTTTCTTGCTCTTCACTTTTGTATTCCTCTGCTCTGATTCTGCGCGTACTGTTAAGCTGTAATTGTTTCCCACCTTGGGAATAGGTGTTATTTAGAGGAAAGCAAACAAACATGACTATCTTAATGTAATGAATGGTAACATCCCCTTTGCCGGCTTCAAGTGCAGGCACATAAACATGCAAATAAACCTACCGGTTCCCTCATATTTCACCTCTACTTGGGAGGAAACCTTTCTCTTAATCAGAAAAGGAACCGGAGGCTGGACCTAATTATGGGGAAATAATTGTGTTCGGAGGAGCCTCTTTGGTTCTAACGAGTACAACGGAATTTGCTCCCAAGTAGATGTGAATAGGATGAAAGCCTCTACTTCCTTTCCTATTGTGTTTTTAAAACAAGACTGCAGCGTAAAAATCGTATTTCTGCTCAGAAAGAAGCCTGGTTTGCTTCCATAGCGCTCATTCTCAGGGAAGAGTGTACAGGATCGCAGCGTTGACGTTACACTGAATCTCTTGCCGTCAATCAGATTATTATTATTATTATTATTATTATTATTATTATTATTATTATTATTATTATTATTATTATTATTATTATTATTATTATTATTATTATTATTATTATTATTATTATTAAAAGCCAAACAGTTTAGGAGTCACTTGAATTCGTGCTGCACTTGCCTTTTAAGCAGACGTGTGTCCTTTACCTCTGTGCACGTCTGTACCTGCAATGTATGGTTACAAATACATGGCCAACATTCAGCCCTTCCGCCCCCTCCCCCAGTATCAGTCGACCACCAAAGTAACTGCTTTTAAAAGCCCGAATTCCGGATTGATGCTCAGACTTTCTTGCTTCCTCTAGCTGATAATGATGTTAAGGTCTGGCATTGTTTCTATTGAAATCAAACGGAGAGAAACGGGATTTCCTTCTTCCCGCCCACCAAATAGCAGTACGAAGGGGGGGGGCAGTGCCTATCTCTACCTCTGTCTGCCCATCTATGGATTATTTATCTGTTTATTCAGGCAGGCATTGACAGACCTTTAGAACGGGTAACTCCAATCGGATGAAGCAAGTCAAGTTTTGGATTAGTTTGTGTTTTCTTTTGTTTGTCCCCCCCCCCCTCTGGGGGGCACTGCATTTTTTTTAATAAAAAAATAACAATAAAGATATGGTTTGGAAACTCCCACTCTCCATATTTAAAGAAAGTGAGGGAGAGAAATAAAGAAAGAAAGAGACTTCAAAACGATGTTACAATGCGAGAAGGAAAAAAGAGGACAAATTAGGAGCCATTTTCCCTGATCAAAGGAGAGCAAGAGAAAGCGAATCTGGGAATTCAGCGAGCCTGACTTATTCAGACAACTTCTTTGGAGAGCAAGGCCAACAAGCGTGTCTTCCATTGAAAAGCGCCTCTATTCAGGATGCAGGTGCGAAGTGGTGCGGCGCATCGGGCACATTATGTGGAGGTTGTTGGAAGATTAGCGCTTAGCCTTAATAACTAAAGCGCTTGATTTACACTGGAAGGACGGCGAGGGAGGGGAAGGGGGTGTGAAAGGTGGGAGGGAGGGGGGAGAAACCAGGATTCCTCATCCGTGAAAGCAAAAATAATTGAGCGCGCGATCATTTGAAGAGCTCCTGATATCCTAATACTTGGCATTGTTCTCCCGGAAAAAAAAAAAAAAGAAGCCGTCCGAGAGCCGCTCCGAATTGATGCGTTTTAAGGCTCCTGAACTCTGCTCCCAAGGCGCGGAGCGAGGAGGCAGGAGGTGGATCCGAGACAGGAAATGAAAGGCGCAAACGGGAAAAGGGGGGGGGAGAGTTCCCCCTTTCAATAAAGACAGCCAACTTCCAAAAGTCTCACCGCCCTCGGCTTCACCATATTTGCATACAGTACACCAAAGTCTAGCCGATTTCCACGTCTGTTACCCCCCCCCCTCCTTCGTTCCTCCTCTGCCCCCTCCCCCAATCCTTTTTGAGATTCCTCCGGGCCACGGAGGAGAGTCCACTGGGTCGAAAGACCACCTTGGGACCATTCCAGAGAGAAAGGCGGGTTAGAAATATTTTAAAGAAAGAAAGAAAGAAAAAAAGAAAGAAAGAATAAAGGGGGGGGGCAAATTTGGTCTTTCTTCTCTCTTCTGCAATGATCATTAGCGACCATAAGTTGGTCTTCAGTTGCGGGAGGAGGAGGAAGAGGAAGGAAGGAAGCTGGGAAGCTCACGGAAGAGGCGACCTGATCTATACGGCTAGATGGGGCTGAAGAACAGGTGGACTTCGACCACACGCCTACGGGCAGAGTCGAAAGGAGGCTAGGTGTGAATGAGGTGACGTCTGAGCAATTGGAATATCAGCGAGGTCCGTAAGGAAATAAGAGGAGTCAGTTTGGACCCATTTAATGGGGCAAGAGCCATTTACCCATCGAGAGCGGAAGCGCCCGGACTTGACTTAACCGCTTGACAATTCAGTTTCTGGCTGATCTTCTTGACTACAGTGGCATTCACCACGAAGTCTATACTTAATGGGCAGATTTTAGCTGCAGTCCCATAGCTTCCTCCCAGCTGTAAGCCCAGCTGAAGTCCCTGGGTCTGATTTCTGAGCAAATACTCATAGGATGAGATCTTCTTCCCAATGAGGGTTGGGTTGTAGACAGATGTGCTTGGCTTTTCCTTTAAAAAAGCCACACCAGCTAAGCTAAGTCCCCCTGGGCATTCCTCTGCTTCAGGACTGGTCAGCAGAAGCTCAAGACTGGAGCAGGTCAGAAATGGTCCAGATGGATTCAAAGGGGCCAGTCTTCTAAGCAGGACTTGAGAGCTGACAGAACCAAAGTAGGCCTTCAGACTCCAAGAGCATGATCGCCTGATATCATGGCCCCAGATGCTGTTTCTTTCATTAAACTCATAAATTGGATTTGGCCAACGGACTAGGCTGGAAACCCAGTGGCAAGCTCTGCCAGGATGTCTCCAATACAAAGTGTGTGGGGGTTGGGGTGGGGATTTTAACACAACGTAGTCTTCCAGGCCAGCTTTCAGCTGAAGCCAGTCCAGAAGGACTATGGTGTTATAGAAAAACAACCAAAAGTATTACTTGACATTTTAAAAAACCAGCTTGGGTTGTATTTGCTGTGGCAGGGAATGCTTACAGAGGCAGTGTTAATATTCCACTCTCCCTTTTCTTAGTGACTCTCCTCCTGTCTTTTGGTCTTCTCAAGGACCCTGCAGGGAAGGTTGGACAGGGAGAGGAGAACTAGCTGAAGAAGGGTGACTTTGGTGCTGAATCGTCTTCCTTCATAGAGCAGCAAGCTGTCTAATCTGCTAACCACTGGGGTACACTATTAGACAAGGACTGCAAACCTTTGCCCGCTTACCAGTGTCTGGAGCTACCGACTTTTCAGCCAACGTGCCTAGAATCACGTTGTTAATGGATATTTCCCAGTTGCAAGTAGTAGTAACTAGTAACATGAAGAAGTGAAAATAAAACTATTTATCAATGGTTTCGCTTAGAAGAGGCTATTCATTTTGGTTAAGGAGTACCACAACCTTCCTCCCATTTGCTCCTGATGGAATACAGAGCTCTCCTCTCCATCTGTCTTTATCCTTGTTGAACTCTTGTAAAATCTGCCTTACAAAGATTCCTTGTGGGTGGAGGTAAAACATGGATCTTCCATGACCCAGGCTAGTAACCTAACCATTATGCCACATTGACTGTCTTGCCTTTAAAAAGAGCTCAGGTGCCATTAAACCTACCAGAGGTCTGTTTTAGAAACTTTAGATTTTAAACCCCAGAATGTGTTACCCCATAGCATCACCCCCACCGCTGCAACACTGTTATGCCAGGACTGTCTACACACAAACTCTTTTTAAAGGACAAATAATTAGTCTATGGCCATCACTTATCCACACGCTGTCCACCCATTTGAGAACATTTAGAGAGGAAGTAATTTCTTATAAACTACCTATCCATTAGAATGGAAATATCTACAGCTTCTCTGACCCACCCCCACCCCAATTTAAGAAAGAATCTTAAGGGCATTTCCATAAGTTCTCCAAGAGGATAAAAGCCATATAATGGGAACAAGGTGAGAAAGCTGTTCAGCCTTGTTTCCCCAAGAAAAGGTCGTAAGTCAGGCAATTGGTGTCTGACCTGTCAGGGGAAGGTATAAAAGGCTTCATTCATGCAGTCGCTCACCATTTTCTCAGCTCTCACAAAAGTGTTTTTATTATTCTGTTTTCTTACCTTGTCCCTTAATTAAAAAGCTGAATGATTAGAATAGCACCTGCATAATGTCTGGACGATGGGCTGCATACTAATTCAAGAGGCTTTACATCTCGTAATTATAACATAAAATCAGAGATTGAATAAAACAGAAGGCCTAAAGCCCCTACTAATCCCCTTTAAAAGAGTCTGCTGAAATAATTCAGGGCGCTTTCCGGAAGTTGGATTACCGACTCTCTTTTTAACTTTATACAATGAAATGATATTTCACACTTAAAAGACTGTCTGAAATTGTTTCCCCTCCCTTATGCCACACACACTTTTATGTTGGACATTTTCTGGACAAGAAATTCCAACCAAGCGGTTCTCCTGTGTTCTTATTAAAATGTTGGTGTTTCCTGCCCTTCCTGTCACCATAAATATATGTTCATGCTTTAGATATTTATGTTTATGCTTGTTGTGTGCACAAACACATACATGTATCATATTCAGGAGCAGAAAAATACAGTTACTGGAAACAATGGATCAGGTTTATCAGAGGTGACTTATACCTTAATATAAATGAAGTCATCACTCTTGATAATACAGCATTTTATCCAAAGGAGGAGAATATAGTTTTTGCAGATGAACAGTATATGCATCATGGTAGAAATGCCAATAAATGCACTAACATGTTGTATATTTCTAAATTTTAGGTTTCGTAAATAAATAGAAAAGAAGAAAATAATGGCACTTTTGTGTGTGCGTGTGTGCGTGCATGCACATGTGCACACACACACACACACACACACACACACACACACACACACAGTGCCATTATTTTCTTCTTTTCTAGTATGTGTGTGTGTGTGTGTGTGTGTGTGTGTGTGTGTGTGTGTGTGTGTGTTTAAACTGCATTTAATCCAGAATAGTTCAATTAATATGAATGCTATTTATACAGGTGAAATTATTACTGGAGTTGTTTTCTGAGTTTCAATATGATACACATTTAGCAAAGTATTAAGATGACCCCGTTTTATAACATGAAGAGCAGCCTTTTGCCAGAGCATCTAAAAATCCATCTCACATTTATACCACCCTAAAGGTACTCGTCTTTAAACCAACACATCTCCGCTGAAAGTGACTGCAGTAGAATAGTCTCTTGCTTAACTAGGTTATATATCAAGTTCCCCAGTGATATAAACCATAAGAAGAAAATAGCACAGATGACAGAATACAGAATGTTCCCACCATTTAATTGGTGCCTTAACAGTAACATCCTTTACATCCTTATCCAGAACAAAATCCCACTGCATTCAAACAAGTTCTCCAAAGTGTGTTCAGGATCGCAGTCTAAATTACACCTTTGTGCAATTCGTAAGGGGAAATAGAATTTCAAGAGTCTCCAACTGTGAGGACCAGACATTTTAAAAAGCAGTTACCTGGAAAGTTTCAGCTGAAAGTCCATGTCATTGCACAGTGTTTAATAGTTTATTGCTTGCCTTGGAAGATTTTACCTTTTGGAAATAGCAGGATTTGGGGTGGGTAGGTCGAACTCCCCTCATCATTTCAAAAAGTACTGTTGTAAGACTTGAGGATTTAACCTGTGATTTTTTTGTGTTTTTATATGTAAAAAGAACTGTACCTAGTTTCAGCCTTTCATGATTAGAATTGAGTTGGTCAGGAATGTATGTATGTATGTATGTATGTATGTATGTATGTATGTATGTATGTATGTATGTATGTATGTATGTATGTATGTATGTATGTATGATTTTTTTTCTACTACACAGCTATTGCTTTTATAAAGAAACTAATACATTACCATAAATGCACAGCCCAAAATCTCACTACTCCTTAAACTGATTCTTAAACCGTTGTGGAAATCCCTAGCAGATTTTTATCGTTGTGGATACTGGTTGTCCATTTAAGCATACAACTAATATATCTTGGACTTTAAATTGCATATAAAGCAACTAACAAAATCTATCATCTCTCTAAAATGGTACATTTTAAATTCATCAATGGGCAGCTGGTTTTCTTTTGTAATTCAAAAAAAGATTTATTTCAGCATAAGAGTATTCGTGAAGCTAAAGCAAGAATTAGGTTTTAAATGAATGTGTCTGCATATGTGTGTGTGAAAGAAAGTTAGGTTCCCTTCTTAACTCCCTATAGGTGTTCTCCAAATTTTGGAAACTGTATTCACAAAAGGAAACTCAATAGATAGCAGATTTAAGCAAGTCAGCACATGGCCTAAGGAACTGTGAAGTGAAAATACCAGCGTTTCTGACTCCTGTGAATGCATGTGTGTGTGTGTGTGTAACAGAAACTGTGGTTATAATATTTTAAAATGTCTTTTGATTCTGTAAGTTTGACTCTTATTGGCTTCTGTTACTGCTTTCTTCAGTTGTTAAAAGAGTTGTACCCAGTCATGTCTCAGCCCTACTCAGAGTAGGTGTCATTACTTCAAAATGTGTAGTAAAAAAAAAAAAGATTGGGTCTGATACAAAACAAAGACCCTAACGATGAGTATATCAACAAGAGCAGCATGACTATCACAATAACAATACTGATACATCAAGGTGTCAACGTAGGAAAGAATATATCACAGCATTATGTGCAGAAACCTTTCTAACACAGAGTGACTTCATCAAATGCACAATGAACTATGTACAGTAGATCTTTCTCCTGGGGAAACAGTCCTGTTTTATAGTCTGTGACCTAGAGGTTGTAGACAGTGTTAGAGAGCAAACTTATTCAGTCCTATACACGTTTAATCACGTTCAACGAAGTTCGCTCCCTAATCAGAGCGTTTAGAATTGGGGACCAAATTATCGTGGATCGTCATCACCATCCACGAACACAACAACCATGAATCGATTTATAATCGGCGTGGCAATACACCAGACATGTGAGCATCCTGTCTGTACATCAAAGGTGCCTTAGGTAGGTTTGATTGAAATTCATAAGCCATGAAGGGTGACCTACTTCCGTTCCCGAGAAATTGGTAGGCGGAAAGTGGAAATGTATCGACACGGGCCAGTGTGGACGTCCAGGGCTACATCCGCACCCACTTCCCTCGGCGCAACTCTCGTCTCTCACTCTCTCCATACAAAGAAGCAGAGAAAGAGGCGTGGGAGACGCCCCATCGCTTGCTACCACCGGGGCCCTACCCTTCTACTTGGGAACGCGGGCGATTCCTTTTGATGGGCGCTTCAGTTAAGGAGAGGAACAGACACTGAGGCTTCTTTCTTCTTCTCCTCGCCTCCTCCTCCTCCTCTCTCTACCACCACCTTGCCCCCGACTCCCCTCTGCTATACTAAAGCGGAAACGGGGCGCAGCTCTCCTGATTCACACCTAAAGATACAAGCGGCCTTGGGGTGAAATGAATGGTCTTGAATTAATGTGTTCGCACAAAGCCAAGTCTTGCTTGGGGATCGATGTTAGGGAGCAACAGGGGGAGGAAAGCCTCCAAAATGGGAGTGCGGGGGGGGGGGGGGGCGATGGCGGGAGAGTTAGGCCATGAAAAAAGAGAAAGACCGCCTCCGAAAGGCCGGGGCAAAATGCCCACAGGGCTCAGCCCACCTTTTCAGAGGGGACCTTCGTTTGCTTGTGGATTACAACCCAGTGTCATGACGGTCATGCGTCAGGACATCTCTCTTTCATTAGGGATCACGGAGCGGTTTGTTTGCATCCTGCCTACATTTTCCACGCTTCCTTGACATTAGTTCCCGAGTCCGCGTTGTCTCAACTCTCCTTTGGCCCTTCCTACTCCCCCCACCGTCGCTTCTCTGTCGCCGCAGACGTCTGAGCCGGAGGTCAGAAAGACAACCCAAAAAGAGATGGTTGAAACCAAAGCTAAAGCGCGTACTCTCGCTGTGTTTCCTCGGAAGCAAATATCCTCTGTTGCAAAAAGGGCTTCCCATCCCAGACTAAAAGGGCTGACACCCCATTCAGCCAGAGGTTCCACGTAGTACTTAAAAACGGGTCTTTGGGACTTTAGAGGAGGAACCTGATTAGGATTGAAACAAAGCGGCCTGACCCCACATGGATTTGCTGGAGGAGTCACTCCAAATCATTTCCGCGAACTCGCTGCTCCGGCCATACACGGATTATATTTTTCAGCCAGAGGAAACCCAAGTGTCTTCTCACCGTTAGGCACAGGCTTTGAAGCGATTCTGTTCCGTCAATGCGCATGTGCACCGAAACGCATACGATATAACACAGCCAGGAGTGCTCCATAGACGGGAGGGGGAGAGAGAGAGAGAGAGAGAGAGAGAGAGAGAGAGAGAGAGAGAGAGAGAGAGAGAGAGAGAGAGAGAGAGAGAGAGAGAGAGAGAGAGAGAGAGAGAAATGTAGTGGGGCTAATGAATTGTTCCTATAAAAAGAAGGCGGGGTATTAATTTCATCATTATGTTTTAAAAGTCATGCTTCTAGAAAATATTTATAAAAATAAAATACTTGGGTGAAAAGTGATGATCCTTTCCCTAGTAAAATGCTTTCGTGGCCTTAAGTTGAAATAATCATTTATCCTTTTCGTCCTATCGATGAAACGACAGTGGGCTCCTGATTTTCAAAAAAAATCTGTTGTAAAGACAAAAGAGAGAAGAGTAAAACAACAAAAACACAAAATTAATTATAAAAAATAACCCAAAGACAAAACAAGATTCATATTTCTCACACTTCTCACTTTAGTTAAAACCCACTCCTATGCTTCCTTGAGACAATTGTTCAAATATTAATGCATTTTCTACTAATATTTGTTTTTATCTTTGTGTTGTTGTTTTAATATTAGCATATCTCTAATATTCCAGCTGCAATGATTGCCATTCTGTTGCACTAGAAAAGTGAATAAAATTAGACGCAAAAGCATAAACCGGCAACATGATGACACTAGGCAATTCCCTGGTGTTGATTTCAGTGGCAAACCGCACATGCCCACCCAGAAATAAGTTCCAATCAATTCGGTTACATTCATTCCCAAGTAAATAAATGATGGGTTGGAAGTGTGGAGAAGCTCCTTCGGCAAGCTGACACAGTTTTTGTTTATGTGATTTCTTTTCTTAAGGACTAACACAAAATTTCAGTTGCTTTTAAAAAGAAAGTACCACCGAACCTTGATAAATATTGTTACGTCCTATGATGCAGAATATGTACAAATATCCTATTCCAACGAAGAACCCTTAAAGTGAACCTATAAGTGGCAGAACAATGATAGTTTTGAATAATAATCTTCCTTGTTGCTTAAATACGATTCTGTAAACCAAGTTGTACAGAGATGTCCTTCTGTGTGCAGATCTTTTATACTGACAAAGGCAAACTACTGTTCATCCCCGTGGTAATTATTTAGGTACATGTACATCTCTTATTTTTACGGAGCTCTCTCTCCCCCTCCCCCTCCTCGAATATTTTAGGATCTCAAAGTAAACTTCAACTGAAAATCCTAATACGAATCTATTACCATCGATCTCAGTAAGGTTATTTTTAACGCAACGGTTTAGGAACGAAGTGAAAAATCCTTCCTCTTAACTAAGCTGTATCTCGGGTTTCCTGTGTATTGCCCTTCCCAAGTGGATTTATAATACAACCCCCCCCCCCAAAAAAAACCTTCCCCTATCCATTTTAACAACCTTGAGCCGCCAGTAATCCACTGGGGGGAAAGTGTTTGCCATCCAGTAAGACTGGCACTTGGCAGAGACAAAGATTACCCACGGGCACTACTGGCTGCGATGGAGCCAGAGCGGTGAACGGTAGGGAAGACCAAATCCGGTGAACGGTGGCTTGATCCCTTCAACACCCGGTTCCCGAAGACAGCCTCCAACTTGTCGGCCGTCGTGTTTCTCCACTGACAGGATCACGTGCGGGCCGGGTGTGAGTTTTCTTCCCCACTCCTTGGCAATAAACACCGCAACGTATGGAAGCCATCGTTCTGAAGACGTATCTCGGTTTTAGTGCACTGCAACCGAGAGACCCGTTTTTAATAGGTAGTTTCAGCACTAACAGGAGCCCAGCCTGTGGTAAACTGCTGGATTGATTACACTGGGGTAATGGGGTGGCGGGGCGCCCCAGCAGTTCTAGACGTGATGTTAATAGCAGATGGTGTACACAAGGTTCTGGACTCTCTTCAGGGAACAATGGCTTGGGCAGAACTAAAATGAATGTGTTCTGAAGATGAAGTCCAGGGCAGCAGTTCCTTTAGAGGGGAGAAGTTTGGACGAGAGAGGGGATTCTCTCTCTGAGTGTGTGCGCCTCCCTTTCCCCCCCTCCTCCCATCCTTCCAACTCTGGAGCCACCACGACCCAACTGAGAGACAGACAGACAGACTTAGAGAGGCTTCGGCTTCTGACTGCAGACATTGGGACGTTTTCTGTCTCCATCCCAACGTTATCTTTTAAGAAGTTGGGTTTCATCTCTTTAGAAACGGTCCCAGCTCACGGGGCAAAAAGAGTTTGACGGAGGGGAGAACAAATCGCTGACAAAGAACCTTTTTACGTTTCATCAGCGTTGTTAGGGAGACGGAGGGGAATGTCTCAGATAATAACTCCCCACTTCAAAGATTTCTCAGCTCAATAGAAATTGGACCATCCTTTTTTATTCAGTCACAAGGGCTAGCACTAAAGACGACTCGGCTGTTTGAATGTGTTTTTTTTCCTACTATGTTTATTTTTCCCCTATTCAGGGAGGTACTTGGATAAAATAAACAAGACGACAATGACTGGAACCTGGATTTCTAACTTTCCCCGGTCTGTGGCCCATCGCCCGCGGCCTCTCTCTCTCTCTCTCTCTCTCTCTCCCCCTCCCTCATCTATTGTGTAGTTCATGATTGTTTGTTTGTTTGTTTGTTTGTTTCCGTGAGTAATTCCAGGCATTCAAACCATCACACTTCCTCCCACCACCACCCCCAAAGCCTAGCAAACAAAGAAGGCATCCCGTTTTAGTTCATTCCTGCTTTCACTACAAGCGTCGTCAAATCAGAGGTGGAGATCGATGTCCAAGCCATAAAAAGTCACATGCATACGCGTCTGTACATTTAGTTATAAATGGTGTGTGAAACACCCCAATAGTGGTGCACTCAGTAACAAGCCAAGTCCAAAAGAGATGTCAGGGAACTATCTAACACGCCCACGCCCACGCCCACGCACAAAGATCCAGGTGAGGGGAAGAGAACACTTGGGTGAGCGGTCTGGTAAACAAGCCTTGCAGTTCAGTCTGGTCGCGCCCCCTACATACACAAAAACACAACTGTCTTGCTAGGGAGTCATCCTACCCAGGTCTTTGGGGCTACTTCGGGCAAAAAAAAAAAGCCTTCTGTTATAGAGAGGCATAGTCCCGATCTTAAACGTTTTGGCTTGGAAGCCGTTCCCTCGGTTTCCGTGGGTGCAGAGGCTTCTTTCCACAAGGGTAGCTCTCTTGGCCGCTGCCGCCGCCGCCGCCGCCACCACCACCACCCCACCCCACCCGCCCGTCCTGCTCCCGTCCCGCTCCCGCCCCGCTCCCTTCATTGCAGCGGCCCCGCGCTGCTGCAACAAAAGCTCTCTCCTTCCAGGGAAAGCCAGCGAGGCGAGCCAAAGGGACGAGGATGAAGGAAGTCCATCTCCGAGGAAGAGCAGATTGAATGTATTAAGCGAGCATGAAACCAAAGGTCAGCGCAAATGTATCTTAATAGACTGTCTCGAATGGAGTGTGCCTCCTTTTCAAGAGGGCTTGCTATTGCTCCGCTCATTACCATAGCGATCCTAACGTGGCATGTTGATGCACCATAAAGCTTACACTTTCACCCCAGACTACCCGCCCCCCCTCCTCCGCCCTCCAGCCCTAAAATCAGAGCCTTTGAACAAGGCCGAGCTTGATTAGGCCTTTCTCCTTTTCTTTTCCCTCCTTCAAACCCATTTCCTCGCCTTTAGAAAAGTCGCCATCAAATCCCAAAAGGCCGGTCTCTGATCGGGGCGCAGAAGAACAGGAACAAAAGTGAAGTGACGGGCGGCGATTCAAGCGGCCTCATTTTTCTTCCTGACATTCTTATCCATTTTGATTGTGGGCTGGAACAAGAGACCCCCATTCGCGTGGGGTTCCCCCCCACACACCCTCTCCGTTCCTTCCTTGCCCCGGAAATTCGAAACGCTCTGGACGTCTCTGGGGAACACAACGGCCTGCCTGTAAATGTATGCCGTGTGTACACAAGCACACGTACAACCAAGGGGGGAGTTGTGTACATGTGTGTGTTTTAAGAAGACCGGGCTGCGGGGAGAGGGAGGAGGCGCCAAAGGGAGAGGAATCTGTTAGACCTAAATATTATGTCCTTGGTGAAAAGACTAGACGGGCTCCAGACTTCGCTTTTCACTCTTTTAAAATATGACTTGCCTATTGCTATAGAAATCTTAACTCACCATGAAGATTCACCGTTGCGAAGAAATACTTTCATTGTGGGAGCCTGCTTTGATGTCTAAGGCATAAGATGCGGGGCTTTTTCAGCTGCCTCTTTCTAGATTACCTTGAGAGCAACGGGGTAGACATCTGTAACAAGCAAATGAAAAATTAAAGGTGATTAGCCTACACATCCCAAAACCCAGTCGGCAAAGAAAGAAATCAAGAAGAAAAAGGCGCCAGGGCAGGAGGTGAAGGAGGACGTAGGCCAGGGAGAAGTCGACTACAGGCAAGGTGGACACCTGGGCTCCTTTTGCAGAGGGCCGCCATACCTTCGGGTTCCAGCGAGGTCTCTCCTTCCCCAGCTCAGACGGATTCAACAGCCAACACAGAGTATTCCTTTTAGGTTTTAATTCCGACCATAGCCACCACCAGATGTTCATGTCTTGATTAGCTTTCGACTGACTTCCAGTGGCTGCTGATCTGGAAGCAAGGCCCATGGAACTCGATGGGGCTTGCTCTCAAGCAGATTAATACGGGATTCCTGGGAGTGGGAGTGCTTTTCCGGGAGGGAGGGCATGTGGAGAAACACACCTTCCTCTATGGCCATAGAATCTCTTCTGTTGGAAAGTAAAGAACTGAACAGCCCCTTCCTCCTAGGTAAGTATTCTAGTATACAGAGTTGGATGTCCCATTGGACTAGCAGGGAGTACAGCGCCACACATACCAACAAGGAAAGGAATTTGTTGGCAATACCATGCACAAATGTCCAGACATTTTTGTTATAGTTGACCCGAGAGCTACATAGAACAAGCCCAGTAGAAACTCTGGAAAAGATGGAGGTGTAGGGTAAATGAGTCCTTCCAAGTTTGTTTTTAGCATATCTATGACGTCCACCACATTCAACCCATCAGCTGGACAAATTCAAGTTGTAAGTCCCAGCAAAAGTAGACCTACTGAATGAAGGGGTCTTACATAAATGTTGACCTTGCATGTCTCACTCATTTAGTAGGTCCACTCAAGTTGGAGTTAACAATTGGATTCAGCCCAGTGGACTTGAGCTCACTTTTCCTCTAAAATAGGAAGGACTTGGTTCCATGTGATGCTTTTGAGATCTGTGATAAGTGATCTAAACTTCCTAATAGTGATGCCTGGTTCACAACTGCTTCTCAGTTTTCAGTTTTGAAGGATGATATGCACTTTCTTAAAAACCATAGGCTTGGAGACCTTTGGGTATGTTCAAGATTTTAAAACCATTTTATTTTGCCATTACAAAAAATTAATAATAATAATAATAATAATAATAATAATAATTATAATTTTGAATTATTATTTTACATAACAATTGTGCGTTTGAAAACAAGTCCACCACTGGGTTTACATCATGGCCTCAGAGAAATGAAAAACTTCATAAATCCTTTTGGACAATCCAAGCAACTTGGCACTATGACGTCACTCATAACAACTCCCCTCCCCCTCCAATTAACAAGGATCTCACCTTCCATCCACTAAGGAATCACAACAACTCACAATTCAACAGAAATCACACTGGGAGGGTGGAGGGGGAGAGAAAAGGAGAATATGTTTATGCATTTAAATCCATTGCTAGTGTAAATTAAAATGTACCATAAATCATTAAGTCACCCTTGGGCCTGTTTTATTAGTGACAAGTGGGGAGAATATACTGGTTGAAAGAGGAGGCAGAAAGAAGATTCTTGTCCAAAATGTCAACTGAAATGGTGAATTAATCAAAGTATTTAATTGATCACTTGGTGTACAATGGGCTAACAAATAATATTTTTATAGTTACTGATATTATGTTTTTAAAAAGAGCAAGCACACATACACAGTATCAAAAGAGGTGAAGGAGGGGGGGCAATTAAAATAAAAACCCTGGGCTAACCAAATAGTCCAGGGGGAGAAAACACTATCACAAGGTACCAGCACCACGATCGCAACAAGATAGGTAGAAATCCATACCAAAACACTTTGGTTCTTTGATACAAAAAGTACGTTTCAATTCAATCAGGGGCTTTTGGAAACAAACGGAAATGAGGTGGCCGAAGAAGTCTGGGCATAATGTGAAAAAGAAATCAGAATAAGTAGTAGAAGAAGAAAGCGCATGGAAAGTGGTGGCGGGATAATTGCCTTCCCGTGTTTCTGGCACCATAATAAATACAAAAGGGTAATTGGGAAAGAAATAAGGAAACGAGGTGGATGGGTCTTCTCTTTCAGTCTCTCGCTCTCGCTCTTTCTTTCTCTTTTACACACACACGCACGCACGCACGCACACACATTCTATTTTTACAGTGTTATTTTCTTTCCGATGGCCTGTGCAGCATTACTGATCAAGGTGGTCGGGGGGAGGGAAGGAAGGAGGAGGAGAAAGGTGGTGGTGGTGGGTTGATTCCCAGATCGGAGATCGATTTCCACCCCTCCCCTAAAAAAAACAGCCTTCCGACCCATGCTTCGCCTGGGGTGAGCCGAGGTTCCAAAGCACCCCCGAAAAGGACATAATGCAGTCTCGCCGGCGGCGGGCCGTCCTACCGTATTGACTTTAATAATTGGGCCGGGGTTCACAGTTTGTGTAAGCAGCGGCCTCTCCCGGGTGAGGTGACGGAGAGTTACTGGGTGGAGTCGGGATGCCGCCGGCCCCTGAGCTCTGACACACGTACCATTCGCTCAGGTTCGCTGCCGCCTGGGTGGTGGTGGAGGAGGCCACGGCAGCTGGAGGAGGTGGCGGCGGAGGTGGCGGCGGCGGCTGAGGAGGCTCCCGGCCGCAGTCGGACGACGGGGACACCAGCGACGGGGTGGACGACTCGTAGCCGGAGCTGGGAGGAGGGGACTTGCAGTGGACTTTCATGTGTTTCCGCAAGGAACTGGGGTGCGTGTACGACTTGTCGCAGCCTCGCACTTTACAGTTGTAGGGCTTGTCGCTCGTGTGCACGTGGGAATGCTTTTTCCGGTCGCTGCTGTTGGCGAAGCGTCGCTCGCAGCCTTCGAACTCGCACTTGAAGGGCTTCTCTCCTGCAAGGAAAGAGGCAGTCTAGTAGGGAGAGTTTTGGCGCCATGGAACCGGGGAGGGAGAAGAGCCAGGAACCCGCCAAAGGTGGAGAGAGAGGGCCGCAGGACGCCCGCGATTGAATGACGGGTAGGCTGCAACCTCCACCCTGCTTCCCCAAACCTCTTCCCAGGACAGACCTTTAAGGACACCTTCCACCATTAGCAGTAGGTCTCAGTGCCTTTTCACCTACCCACTCACCCTCGACACACACACACACACACACACACACACACACACACACACACACACACACACACACACACACACACACACACACCTCCTGAAGCTTCTGGGCCACATTTATCTCAGTAAACACTGCAAGGAAGCGAGGGAAGGTCTTTCGTAGGGGCTCTGTCCTCTGAAACCATCAAGGAGGAAATCTGTGGTGGAGGTTTCCTCATTCTCACTAATGCTTTCCTTCTAAAGGAGGCAAAGCAAGCAGGCGGGTTGCTCCCTCTAGAGAAAGGCCTTCTGTTTCTCTTCCCTAGCTTCTCTCCTCCAGTTTGAAGACCCCTGGCCTCAATTTGCTTTCCTTCCTTCCTGTCCCCTCCTCCCTTCCTCCCATGCAGATTCTCTTCTACATCAAGAATACTCCTTCCTTCAGCCGCCATCTTTTACTTTCAGGATGGCATCATGGCTTGACCTGGGATTCCAAAAGACACCAGACATGACAAACCACCAGCCAAGGCATATCAACATTCTGGTACCACCGTTCTCTTTTGTCTTGCACATAACCCCTCCCATCCCCAAATTATGTGAAATGTTTGCATTTGCTATCTTACCCAGACAAACTCTGGCAGAGATGCATTCCAGCCCAAATTTAATTTCCCAGAAAGCTTTGTTTATTTTATTTTAAAGGAGTAAGGAAGGTTGTGGAAGAAATACAGACAAAAGAGGAGGTGAAAATTCACCCACCCACCCTGCAAATGTTTGTACGTGCCATGGGTGCAAAGCCAAGGTTGTGTGTTCTTCTTATTTCACCTCTACTACCTCTCCTTTATGTAGAGTACACTTCTCACACTTCCCAGCCTCTCTTAAAGGTAGTTGACACAATGTGCTTCGGAAAGGGACAAACTGAACATGATGGAGTACTTTCCTTTCCCCCAGTAATGCTTGTAATGGTTTAACATCTAAATGAATCTCAGTAGCATTCTGCTTGCCAAAGGCATTATTAGTTTCCCTATGAGAGGAAAGAAACCAAGATTTCAGAAAGAAACCAAGATTTCATTTTGCTAGTAAGGAAGATGGGGGGGGGGGGTAAGTAACAGACAGGAAATCATTTAGTGCAGGGCCCCCCAGAAATACAACACCTAAGCAACCCATCACCTTAAGTCAAAAGCAAAAGTCCCATTGATTTGGACAGATCTGTGCTGGAATTGTAAGGGGTGTGATGCAGGCTTCTGAGAGTTGAATTTGCCAAAGGAAGCTGAGTTTTCCTGGGAACTGAGTGAAGGTATATACACTAAGTATCGAATGACTGGTTTTATACGGCAATACAAGCTGGAGCCACATGCTTTGAAGTCTCTCTGGGCATCAGTGTATTATTTTGAAAAATCAACAGCGATACTAGGATACTGTAGACTCACACACTTAGACTAGGAAGAGAAATAAAAGCCAACATAGTGTGTATATTTTGGAGGCAGGGTATTTGTATGTATGTGCCTTTATATTTATGCAGCATTTCTAACATGTGACTTTCTTTAATAAAGCCAGTTTATCTATTTGAAGTTCAGTATAAAGCTGGTTATTCAGCTAGTGTAGCCATCTCCCAGCAGTTCTGCTGAATAAAGCCCTATGTCAAAAGAAGGAAATGGAGAGCTAAACAGCTAACCATTAAAAATAAAAAATAAAAAATTTAAAAACAGAAGCGGTGTTGCAATGTCAGAATGGCAGGAAAATCCCCAATCCTGCCTAGCTGCAATTGCTGCATGAAGATTTTTTTTTTAAAAAAAACCCTCAAGCCTCCCCCCTCCTAACAACCAAGCAAGCAAGCCTGAAAAATATCTGGTGCAAATCTTGAAATCGGAGGTAGCCCTTGAGAGGCGCTGCCTTCTGCACACAAGGCAGGACAAACAATACTTTCTATATACCTGCAAGGAAGGATATCTTTGGTTTATTCGGGCGGGGCGGGGAGATAAAACAAAGATAATGTATATATTTTGATGGCTCTTTAAGCGTTTTAATTATAGTTCCTTGTAAAGAAACAGTTTGACCTTCTGCTGCTCAGCTGAAATAACAAATCAAGGGGATTGGTGTAACACAAGCAAGCCGTAAGTTAGGAGGCCCTTGGGAAGGCCGGCGTCATAAACCCAGCGCTGGAGCGGAGTGGAGTTACGTTCAGGTAAGCCTGCCCTTGTTCCAGGGAAGCAGGGAATAAACAAACGGATAAATAAATAAAAATTGAGAAGGCCTCTGTCTTTTATCCCCTTGGGCACACCTCCCGGAGAGAAGGGGGCTGGGAGAGGACCCGAAGCAGAGGAAACAAACGGAGAAACCCGTGGGCAACGCCGCCTGCTTCCAAAAACCCCTAAGACTGGCGTTAATTTAAGAGTTCCCCGCTAAAGGGAAGGATTTCCTAGACACAGATATGTATTATTCAGAAGAAAATGCATGTTAATGCCTTCCTATGACAGCTTTGATTTGGAGGAAATGTGGGGGCGGGAGACGGCGGCGGTGGTGGAGGAGGAGAAGGATGGGAAGCCAGAATGGAGCTTGGGGGCGCGGGCGGGCGGGCGCGCGCACCGCGACGCCGCACACACGGCCTGCACCGCCATTTTCTCCCCACACTTGTAGCGTTTCCCAGGCCTGGCCCTGTACTGAGTGAGTGCAGTAGGCACACACTTTGGAGATTTTAGCGTAATCCTTCCAACTCTGAGGCTGGATTAAAGTATTTGTAGAATTATCGAGGGGAGGAGGAGGAGGAGGAGGAAGATTTAACTTGCCAGCGGAGCCGTCTATTACTGTACATGTTAAAACAGATTCCGGCTTCTTTTCTTTTCTTTACCTCCGGTCTAAAATCCATTTCGGCGCTCGGGTCCCTTGCCAACGAAAAAGGTGATATTTCCCCCTTTTGCCTGGAAGATATTCTCGGGCGAGGCCACCTTTCTCACACTCTCCTCCTTCCTCCGGTTCTGGACCTCGGGAACCTGTCTTCTCCGCCCACACTCGGGAACGCCACGTCCTTCCTATGGAAAGTGGCTCTTATTTTCTCTTCCGACCCGAGAAGTGCCTTCAGAAAGAATCTGTAGGCAACTTCCCTTGCTCATTTCGGTTGGAATGCTTCGCGAGGGGATGGTAGCAGAGAGAACGCGAGTTTGGGGGGAAAGGCCGGCACAGGGATGGTCACAAAGCAGCCCCTCCCTCTTCCTCCCGCCCAAGCCGCCCTCTGAAAAAATAAATAAATAAATCGAGGAAGTTCAAGTGAAAGGGTACAAAACCTGTGGCATTTTGGCTTTCCTGATGTAGGCCAAATTTATCAAGAATCCGAGTACTTTCTGAGTCATAGACTTCAAAGGAAAAGACAGGTAAAGGGCAGTAAAGTTGATTTATGGTCTTTTTTTATAAAACAAATCATGGTTATTAAGGGTTGAATTTTCTTCCTTAACGGTTTCCTACTCCGTAGGAGGATGCCTTCGGTGTCACCGGAGCTACTGGTTATTCTTCTAAACCAAATAAGGCACAACATTTCCTCATCAAATTTCGGGATTTTTTTAGATACGTTACAACGCAGGGAAGGGAGGCAGGGAGAATGAAATCAAATCCTGTTACTGACGTAGGGAAAAACGTTTAAGGACTGCACGAAGGGGAAAAACATACCGGTGGCTTGTAAGAAGATCTTACAATGGGATTAATCCTTTCCTTAGGGGTGTATATAAGGCCAGTCAGGAAGGGTTTGTGGGTGGTGTGCAGAAAAACTGTACAGTGGAACGGATTTAATTCTCCAAAAGGGCTTATTTCTTATCTTCCGTCCAGAGGAGGGGAGAAAGAGAGAGAGAGAGAGAGAGAGAGAGAGAGAGAGAGAGAGAGAGAGAGAGAGAGAGAGAGAAAGCTAGCGATCCAGAGGAGCAGAGCGGAGAAGGCAATAAAAGGGACCAACACCGGCTGGTAAACTAATTCCCAGTGTGCAGCTGCAAGGGCTGTAGCCAAGAGTGCTCCAACTTGCTACGCCGATTTTTATTCATTACAGATACCTGTGTGGCCCTCTAAGGGGAAACAGGACGGATGCGAAGGCCGGGTTGTTTTCCTGCGCTAGGCAGAAAACACAAACATTTCTGATGCGAAGTGCCTTCACGATTCTGCCCAATGACCTTCGCGCAGGGACAGGCGGGAGATCCGAAATCGACTCCTCTCTCTCATCACACAAACACTGCACCCCCTGTCACCGCTACTACCACTACAGTCATCTTGTCCCCCCCCTTTCCTTTTCTTCTCTAGGTTCTAAGAGTGTACATACATAGGCGCGCATGCTTTTTTTAATTTTAAGTGGCAGAAGCGCCCCCTTCCAGCTACCGGACGACCCAGGATGAGACAATTGCAGGCTTTCCACGTCTAAAACAAAAAGCCAGTACCTTGCAGCTGTGGTTTTCTCACAAGGCAAAGGGCAGAAGCCGCACTCCCAGCCACATCATTCACAACTGCCGGGACAAGTTGCAGTTTCCATTGGTTCTTAATTTGCGATGCCCTTCCAAGACTGGAAAACGTTTTCTTCTCCAAAGAGATTCTAGCCCTCCCTCTCCCCCAACTTCTCACACTCCCCACTTCAGTTCGGGAAAACATCTCCTGTGCAGAGCGCTCACAAAGATGCGAAACCCACACAAGCACCCAATCGCTATCGTTTCTGAAAACCTCACATTCAAAACAAAAACAAAACTCTTTCTAGGACCTTTAAGGGTTGCTATTAAGCCTAGGATATTATCATTACAAGGGGAGGGGGCACCCAAATCCTTACCGCCGGATTTATGAACAAAACTGAAATAAAGACCCTTACTGACCTGTGTGCGTCCTTTTGTGGATTTTGAGGTTTTCGGAGCGAGCGAAGACCTTCCCGCATCCCGGGAAAGGGCAAGGGAACGGCTTCTCCCCCGTGTGGACTCGGATGTGGTTGACCAGTTTGTATTTGGCCTTGAACGGCTTCCCTTCCCGGGGACACTCTTCCCAGAAGCAGATGTGGTTGGACTGCTCGGGCCCGCCGACGTGCTCCACCGTGACGTGAGTCACCAGCTCGTGCATGGTGCTGAAAGTTTTAGAGCATATTTTTTTGGGAGTCTGGTCCAATTCGATCCACTTGCAGATGAGCTCCTGCTTGATGGGCTGCCTCATGTAGCGAAAGAAAGCCCCAGGGCCGTGATGGGGTGCTAAGTTCAGGCTCATGCCACTATAGCCGTGGAAGGAGGATGCCGCGAAAGGATCTGTCCTGGAGACTGGTACTGGCGTGAAGGGCTCAGACCTGGCATACATTTCTCCAGGTAGCCCCAGTCTTATTTGTCCGTTTAGACGGCCACCTGGAGCTTCATGGGGAGGTTGCTCATGGTGGAGTCCAGTAAAAAGAGAGGGAGTCCCGGCTTCTGAGTGGTGGTGGTGGTGGAGGTGGTGGAGGTGGTGGTGAGCATGGTGTCCGGGGTAGCTACCTGTTGTTGAGACAAACATTCCATGATGAGAACTTGTAGCAGCGGAGTGGTGATAAGGAAGCCCTGGCATGACTAGGGATGTCAGATCGCGGCGCAGGAATAAATCCCTACCTGCCGCAGAAAGAGCATGCCTTGGGTAAGGGACGGCATCCTGAGGGGTGATGGTTGCCTGCGCCGGGCCAAGGGCTCCCGCTGGACTGGGGACTACCTCAGCTTGGCCTGTCACAGCATGGTGGGGTTGAGACGGAGGGGCAGGGCTGAGCTTAAGGGCCGCTGAGTGATGGTGATGATGATGATGATGAGGAGGAGGAGGAGGAGGAGGAGGGTGCTGGCGGTGGCGATGGAGGTGGTGGAGATGATGTCCCATGTGTTCTGACCGGAATGGACGCAGCCCGAGGCGAGATTCTGCCGGGGGGACCAGGGAATGAGGATGGCCGGCGAACCCTGTCATGCTCGGAGGGGAGTGGGGACCGGGACCGTGGCGGCGGCGACGGCGCTCAGAAGGAGCCCCTGCCAAGCTTGCTAATTTCAGAGCTGTGCTCCGTTTGGAAAGTGCAGCAGAGTCCATTAAGGAGCCCCCCCCGCCGCCAAAGCCCCCAAGCTCACTTGGTCCTACAGTTCTAAAGAAAAAAAGAAGTCACCTGATTTTGGGGGGTCGGGAAGAGCCAGAAAGGAGAGAGAGGGAGGGAGGGAGGGAGGGAGGGAGAGGAAGAAAGAGAAAGAATGAAAGCGTGGTGGTGGGGAAACTTTTCTGAAAGTTTATTTCTCCCTCAAGGTCCTTCCCTTCGGCATTTGGTCTGCAGTATTTGGTGTTATTTGCTTCCTCTTTTGTCCCCCCCTTTTCTTTCTTTTCTTTTCTCTTCCTCTCTTCCCTTCCCTTCCCTTTATTTTTGAGGGTTTCCCCCTCTTCCTGTTTTTCTTTTTTCTTTCTTTTATTTTTAACCGTCTTTTTTAATGCCTATGTGGAGAAGCAGCAGCAGGACGCTGGGGGGGGGGGGGGGAGGCTACTGAATAGTCTGGGCTCCAACCCCGAGAGCGAAACAATCAGGGCCGTTTCTGATTGGCCGAAGCCGCCTGACCGACGTCAGCGATGACAGGTCCCCGCTGAAGTCTGAAAAGATTTAGGAAGGGGGAAAGGGGCGGGGAAGGGATCAAGAAGACGAGGAGCGATCTGCGCGTGCGCCGCCGGTTGTGGGTAATTTCCAAAAGACCCCCCCCTTCTCCTTTTCTCCCCCCTTCCTTCTTCCCTCCCCCCTTTTTTTGCACCCAACCAGGGCACCGAGCTCGCCTGGAGTTTGCATTTGCTCCCCGCATTTGGTTTTTATCCGCGTTTAACTGACAGATTAAGGGCGGCTGGAAAAGTCTCCCCGGTCCAAGCCGAGGGATCCTCGTTGCCGTTTAAGCGCTAATGAGCGGTTGCTGCCAGAACAGGAGCAGAGCCACGAGGAAGCGTCGGCGGCAGCTCCCAGGAGTGCGGGAAGGCCAAGGCCGGCGGCCGGCCGGCTGGCTGGGGTTGCTTTCCCTCGCCTCCTCCAACGTCGCTTGGGTTGCCCTTAATCCACCCGGTTCCAACAAGGCCGGCTCTTCGGGCTGCCCCGATTTCCTGGCTGGCCCGGGTCTCGGGCTCTTGCATTCTCCTCTTCCCGCCAATCGTGGGCTTTCAAGATGCTTTCTTCCTCCTCTCTCGCCTCTCCCTAATTCCACTAACCCCACCCCCCCACCCCACCCCCGCCTGTCTCTCTCTCTCTCTCTCGGCCCTTTCGCCTCAGAGACAGCAGGCGCTTTAATGGGAAGCTCAGGCCGGCGTGGTCACCGAAGGACTCCTTTCTGGCGCTCCCGTCGCTCCCCAAGTGCTGTTCCCAAGTCCTGTAACAGCAACAACAGAGATGGAACGTGCGATGCGGGTGGCTGGGTGGCTGGGTGGCGGGCAGGAGGAGGAGGAGGAAGAGGGGGAGGAGGAGGAGGAACAGGAGGAGCGGGAAGGTTGCGCGCCCCACACGGGGACTTGCTCAAAACTTCCGCTCGCGGGTGTGGGCGCGCGTGGTGGGATCGTGGCCAAGCCAAGCCGCCGCGGGGATCCCAGGAGAAGACGGCAGGGAGGGGAGAAATGGCCCCGAGCAGGCTTTCCAAGCAGTTGTAAAAGCACTCCTCCTCCGCCTGCCTTCTCTGCTCTAGGCTCGCCAAAAGTTGTGAATGAATTCATTCGAAAGACGGGCTCTGTTGGAGAAGCGTCGCCAGTCTAGGGAGTCCTAGGGAAGCGAGCAGGTCTGTTAACTCTGCCGGGTTCTTTCTGTTGTTTTGTTTTGCCCAGGACTAGAATTCTCGATGTTATTAAAAACAGATAAACATGACAAGGATGATAGCTGTGGTCTTAATGATGACGATGGGTATAGTTTTAGCACAACGACTCGCCGTTCTCTCCCTCCCCCCGCCCCCCCCCCCACCAAGTATGCCATCCTTCCACAAGGAAATACTTTGGAAAGATCCATTTCTTCCTCAGTCGGTGCACGCATTCCTTCTCCTCCACCGTGGCCACCGCCTCCGCCGTGCTTCCTAACCTCCCCGGTCCAGTTCCGCCATCAGTTTAACTGCGGATTATTTATAGCGCACTTAAATCTCCAGGGCCCCCTGTTCCCAACAGAAATGGGCACAATGAAGAAGAGACGGGCTTTGTATACAGAGGTCGTCCTGGAAAGCAGAGTTGGGCAAGGAGGCATTTCGATTTCTGACACTTGTTGGCGGCCCCAGAGAATCGGGCCTTCAAAAAAGAAAAAAAAGAAACAAGAAAAAGGGAAGACTTCGACTCCTCTCCGTCCAGAATTTCCCACGACCGCGTTGCTGGTTGGTTGGTTTTGAATTTAACCGATACTTACGAGTAGCTGCTTCCGTACCTAAATTAGATTTGATTTGAGAAGCTAAATGCAACAGAGACACCGATTTACCATCGCCATGAATTACTGGAGGCAGCTGAAAAATTGCAATGAATCCAGCCTCCGCCCAAGCCTAAAACACTCCACGCAATAGACTAAAACAAGTCTCTTTCTTAAAAGGAATGAACACTGTAAATTTTTACTTAAGAATTATTCTGCTATTATGCTTCCAGAGTAAGAAAAATGAATGGGGGAAGTTTGGTTGAACCTCTGATAAGAACCAATTTTAGCTTCCCACCCTTCTTCTCTAGTGAAGAGGCATCTGGATTTCATTGAATTCAGAATATTCCCACGTAGGATGCTTACATCTAGACCTGCCCTTTAACTTCAGAATTTAAACCCATGAAAATAAGGGTTGTTTCTGAGCCTCCAGGGTGGGAGCTGCTTGCCATACATATTCAACATGCAACCAAGAAATGATCTCTTTGCCCAGATTTTCTCCTCTGGGCTTTCAGGTTTGCTGAGAAGCGTTTCTTTCCTTTCTATTTCTGTTTTTAAGTATTTGAACATTTCATTTCAAATGCAACTCAAATTAGCAACCACTTTCAAAAAAAAATATTGGGCTCTCTTCCTGCTGTCCGACCAGAGCTAATCACATTCACAAGAGATGCTCTGCAAACCCAAATTCTCTCTTAACTTACTTGTGTTAATGCCCTGAGTATTAGTGAGGGCAGTATTATGAAAGATGCAATTCTATTTCCTCCACAAGTTGAACCCATCAGCACTATGGCGTGAGAATGCACGCACAGGTTGGATGTGCTTAAAGTTATTTAGCATGTAAGTAATTCCGTTCAATAGGGTTGTTTAAGCTATTGGCAATGCAATCGCATACCTGTCTACGCAGAAGCTACTGATTCAAAGAGACTCGTTCCCAAGAAAGTATGCATGGGACTGTAGCACACTGACAATTTCACCCAACAAGGACGTATCTATTTGCAAATTAAAGAAAAGCATTTTAAATGAAAGGAAAAGGGAGGTAATGGAAGAAATCTTGCAAGGAAAATAACTTCAGATTTAAGGATGAATACTTCTTTCTCAGGTCACAGCAAAACACAGCTCCTGCCATCCGGCCAAGCATGTTATCCCAAACCATGCAACCCTGCCAAAGCATTTCAATCACCATTTCAAATCAAATATTGTAACTATGAGACATTTGAAAAGACTGGGAAACACTGAGCTGGAAGCATTTTAAAGAATTATCCCTGGAGATGAAGCAGAGCAAATCTCACCCTATTGTCAAGGCTATTCTACAGTTGATAGGTAATTTTTCTTGTTGTTTTTATTAACCATTCCTGACTGAAGCAATGATCAATCAATGCAAGCAGCACAACCGAGGAAAGCCTGATGCGAGAGAATATCTTGAAACTGCTAAATTCTCCTAACAGGTGATTAGTTACAATCAGGAGTTCAAAATATAAGGCATACAGAAATAATTCTCTAAGGGACGTTTTATTACACTTTCTACCAGGAGTACAAAGCCGAAGTCATATTCCTTTTTCTACCATTTTCTCCTAGCTGTAACACCGAGGATAAAGCAAAAGACAGTTAAGTCCATATTTATTATTAAATGAATGCAAAATGCAGTTACACACAGCAATCACACTCCGGTGCCCAGAGGACCAGAAGAAGTTGCCCATGCTGTAATTAGTTAAGTCTCCTTACATAACAGGTTTACCTACACAGTTCAAATCTCCAGCAGTTAGGAGCAACTTTTTCTCCGCTCTCTGGACGCCCTGAGCCCCACCAAATGCAGCTTCTCCCCCATTCCCTGACCATCTTCGAAGGAGAACCCGGACAGAAAGAAACAGGTTCTGGTAGACTGTTGAATGTACTTACAAAGGTACTGAGAGTGTGCCTTCCAAATAAAGTTGTTTTCCTCCTCCCTCCTTACAACCACTTCACCTCTACACACTTGCCATCCTTCAATTCTGACAGTCCTCAGTCAAGAGAGAGAGAAAAAACATCTGGAACAGCATATCAGTTGAAATGGGGTGTGTGTGGGGGTCTGTGTGTCACCGCTGCCTGGCGCAGGCCATTCTAAAATATTGGCATGGCTTCTTGTCAACCGCTAATGGCTTTATCCGCTCTTACTTAAAACCCCGAGGTTCCTCACAGGGGTTTCCCCCCCTTCCACACCCCCCCCCGTTTTTTTCTTTGCATGAATCCAATGGAAAAGAAATGGCCCATGGTGTCTCTCTCATTATATTAGGAGAAGTTAGTGCTCTCCCGCTCCTAGCATTTGTTGTGGACCTTGGGAGACATATATGCCTGCCTCTGTGTGTGTGTGTGTGTGTGTGTGTGTGTGTGTGTGTGTGTGTGTGTGTGTGTGTGCGTGCGTGTGTGTGCGTGCGTGTGTGTGCACGCTTGCATATGTGTGTAGGAGAGGAGAACAAGCCAGAGAGGGAGGTGTGGGTGGGTGTTTTAGAGCAAGCGGTACACATGATCAGAAGGCGGAGGAAACTGGAAGAGGGAGCCCCCTGGACCAAGTTGTGCAGTAATCCAGGTGATGATGTCTAAAATGTGGCTTCCCCCTGTCTGGGGTGCACTTTCCCATGAGCCCCTGTGTGCGTGTGCTTTCTCGCCCGCCCCCTGTCTATTCTACCATTTTGTCGGCAAAGCTGGGTTTGTCCTGAGCAAGCAAAATGACGGGAAAAAGCGGAACAGTTTCACAGTTTCACCCTTAAAATAAATCTGGATGGCAAGGATGTTTTGGCTGTATATTTTAAAACTGTCATGGCCCACGTGGAGGGATTCCACGTCTCGTATAAATACTGGAGCCAAAGACCTTGCTGATAAAGAGAACTCCTCCGTCCAGGAATAATGTGCCGCAGTGTTATCAGCCCAGCTGCTACCAGGAGTAGGATCTAAAACTTCCTAAAGTCTAGGGTGCCCCCCCTTCCCAACCCCCAGCGTCAATGGTTTTGGAGTCATTCCTTTCCCTCTGGACGGCCACCACAGCACAACGCATGGAAGAGTCCAGGAGGGGAAAAGCCCATGGCGCCTTTTGGCCTTTCCCAATGCTTTTTTTTTGGGGGGGGGGGCTCTTTGCTGCTGGATCCCTGCTGCCCAAAAAATTGTCAGGACCCGTAAATATGGGGTACTACTTCACACTCGTCGCTGAGAACATGACAGGTAGGAGGCTACCGGATCCCTGTTTGCTGACCAGTCACAGCTTACGGGAAGTGCACTCACTGAAACCATCCGAACGGTATCAGGAAGATTGCTTTTGGCTGAACTCGTTTGCGGTTCGGTATTCTCTTCCTAACTTCCAGAGGCTCTCTGTGGTCCAGCGGTTGCCCAGTCACAGAAGGACAAACTTTCTGGGACGAAAAGGCATCCTAATTAGATAGGCACAGTTTAGACATTGGCGACTAACACCAATAACCACTGACAAGGAAAACGGATGACAAGTAACTTTTTCTTTTTTTTCAAGGCATCACTTTGATCACGGGAAATACACGCCCATTAGAAAGCCCGCGAGAGAGAACAGCCCTTCTGTACTCGCTTAAGGACGCTGTGCTCCGTTGGAAGGAGGGCAACAAGGGCTGCTTAAGTGTCTGCGGGACGGTTGCCTAAAGCCCTGTTGTCCCTTTCAGCGACTTCTGCTGCAAACGGAATAAAATGTGATGAAGATTTACACAGTAAGAAACCAGTGAGTTCTTTCTCTGTGTTTGGGATATAGGGTAGTTTAAAGAATTCACCTTATTCTGCACAATGTCTTGTTCTCTCTGTTAGGTTGGACGACCAGAAACTTTCTCCCCAAAGGATTGGGAGGGTTTAAAATTTGTGTCTTCTTATTTGCGCTAAGTTTCTGTTTTCTGCAACATTGTTCCCTACCTCTCTTTCGCAGTCTTTTTTGTGTTTCAAGAGTCTTTCCCTACTTACAATCTCTTTTTCAATCCTTGCAAGGGGTTTGATTCTAAAATAATATTCCCGCCTTATTGCACATTCACTTTCTTTTTCAAGGAGTAAATAAAAATGTTGCACACATGGAGGCGTCATCTGGTCTTACAGGCTGTGCCTATTTTCTTTAACCCCCCCTTCTCTTTGACAGAGTTGGTTAGACTGTATCTGCTAACAGGATCTGACCTTTAACTTTTAGTTAAAACTGCCCGATTCTCTGGGCGATTGAAAGGAGCTTCTCTCCTCCCACCATCCCTCCGCCGTTCTACGTCTGTCTCCCTGACGGGTCATTGAATCAGTGTAAGAAGTGTTGACCTTTTCCAAGAAGGTCCCCACTGCTTATGAAGCAGGAAAGTCGTGGGGAAGACATTTCCATGCAGTCCCCCCCCTCAAACCTCTTTAAAATCGCCTTTGAGGACAATGTCTTCAGGGCCCAGTAGTGAAGTGATAGTACAGTTCTGCAGTAGTCAAGTAGGAAATGAGCATTAAAAAGGCGGACTGGATCGGAAGCTTCTCTGAGGCTGGAAAATATTCCTTTCAAGATATCTGTCATGTCTATGGTTTCTAGAGAAATATCCCTTTTAAGAGGCAAGTTATCTGGGGGATTACTGCCTTGCTGATGTGCTGTGAGGGCATAATGAGGGGAAATCCACATTTCCTCATGGCCGATTGAATAATCAGGCCACCAGACCAACAGCCCTGAAAGGAAAGAACCCAACCCCGATGAACTCGCCAAAATCTGGAAGAACTACAGATTAGAAATCACAGCTTGGAAATGTTACTTTTTCTACTACAACTCCCATGCTGCCTGGGGATTCTTGGAATCGTTTCCCAAAAGGTAGCATTTCCATGCTCCGATAAGAAACATCAAGAATCAGAGGAAGACAAGTGTGATAGATAATGAAAAGCCTATATATAAGTGAGCTAGGTGCTGGGAAGAATGAGCCAAGTAGAAGGTAAAAGTGTCTACCACAAAGGTAGACGGCTTCATGTCCTCGGGCTTCTACCAGTTTTAAAACCTGGACTACCAGATCAAACCAGCCAAATGCATATTTCAAATAGAATACTTAATCCACTGCGTCCAGATTAAGGTATCCTTGTCAGAAAATACGTCAATCAATGCCCTACTTAAGTCTTCACAGGGTAAGAGCTGGATAGCTACCACATTGTGGCAGGCTGGTATACTGGGTTACTGATGATACATATCATGTAAACCCCATCACCAAGATCAAAGTCTTCTTCTTTTTTTAATAGGATCCAGTACGTGTCAAACCTCATTCCAATCAAATTGTCCATAAATGAACGGAGGATGAATATGTCATATCATAATGTGACAGTGCAATCATGGAGGGTCAAGGGTGGTTGTTTCAGTGTGTGAGATAGTCGTCAAATATTAATTCTAGATCTTGCAAATGAGTAGGAGAAGGACAGAATGGGCACTTGGCATTGTTGGTCACCAGTGGGGCTGATTTGTAAGTACGCAAGGATGTTATACGCTAAGGAGTGTAGGACCTCACATGTTATATTTGTTTTTAAAATATATCAATCTTTTAACTTACTTGACTGTTCCAGAAGGCTTCTGCGAAGGCGTTTTCTTTTCCTCATTACAAGGATAATCCAGCACCTTATTTTCTGATTTGATTCCTGTTTAGGAAAGAGGAGTGGCAGGTATTTTTAAACAAACAAACAAACAAAAAATCAGGCTTATATGCAAGTCATAAATAATTTGACACAATAACTTTTCTAACCACCCAGAGCAAAAGCCTCTTGTTGGAATACACCCTTTGTGTCTATAAAATATGGCAGAAATAAAGTAGGAGGGTGGGAGGGAACAGAGAGAACTTGCTTACAATAAAACATTTCAAAAGTTTGTGCATATTTAACAAAGCAACCATAGGGATGATTTAGACAAAGAAGGAGGAAAGGAGATGCCCTCCCTTCCCCAGTCCTGCTTTGATCTGCCACACACCTCCTGGCAGAGAAAGGAGAAGAGTTACCACCAGCTTGTCTGCAATTGTTTATGGACTTTTTAGAGCTAATATTAAATTTGGTCCTGTTTGAAAGACTTCTGGGACCAGAGATGCTTTTTTTCCAGGTTTAAATCAAAAGAAAGCATCAAGATGGAAGAAGCACTTCAATGTGACTGGCATTTCCACACCTGCCTCTGTGTTTCAAAGGAGGACTCAGAACTCTGTGTGTGCCAAAGCCGCAATCACTAATTTGACTTAAGAGGGACTTTTAAAAGCACAACTCCAACAAAAACACCACACTTTAATTTTGCTCCTATTTGTAAATGTAACAAATAACTAATAAAAAGCAGCACTGACAATGATCATTGCATCAATAACAGCAACTGTACATGGGCTCATGATTGAATGTTGTTGCAACAAAGAACTGCCTATATGCAATATGTACTTGAAAGAGAGGTGAGGCATGTATAACTTGTGAAAATCCTTACGAATCATATAGGAGACCAGTGGAGCATAGTTTTAAAAATCCCAATTAGTAAGACTGAAGTGATGATGATGATGATGATGATGATGATGATGATGATGATGATGATGATGATGATGAAAGCAATATGGGGGGGGAGGAAATCATCCTAACAAAGAGGGGATTGATCAAACATTTCTTGTGCTCTGCTCAGATGTTATTGGGTTATGAATAAACCCACATATTTTTAAACAAAAATAAGATCATCGGTCTGACAGATGAGGGGGTGGAGGGGGTTCAAATGAAAAGGCATAATATTTGTGCTTTATCAAATACCAAATAAAATTCAAGATAATAATTAGCAATATTATAAACCATCTTATAATATTTCTAAAAGATATGGGGGAAGAGGCTGACAAGAAAGAAGAGAAAGGAACTTTGTTTTAAGGTGCTTCAGTCCTTGAATATTTTTTTAAATATGGGGTGGCCTCCTCCCATTTCAGCTTTTAAATATGTGTTCCACAAAATGAACAAAGTCCAAGAGTGTTGAATTAAGTTCCTTCTGTTTGGATCTCTCAAAAAAGAAGTCCAGTAGCCATGACTCAACTTCCAGATAAACTCACCTGGATGACTGAGAATCTTCACAGACATATTCCTTCTGTTTGTTGGGCTATTTCTGATGTAGTTCATTCATCTTTCTGGCACTTTTTTTTAGACAAGTATTAATGTGGGATAGAAAAATATGATGGAGGTCCCCCACCCCCACCCTGTCTCTCATTCTGTGTGTCTATGTCTCTCTCTCTGTGTGTGTGTGTCTGTGTGTGTGTCTGTGTGTATGCGTGCATGCGTGCATGCATGGATGCATGCATGCACATGTGTGTTTGTACCCGAGTCACCTTTTAGTTCGGCCACTGGTTGGCCTCTGTTTCCATCCTAAAAATAGTTTAGCAGTAATCAAGTAGCTGCCTAGATGTTGTAATTAGAGTCTTGATACAGCCAGTTCTTCTAATAAGCTTTTGGGAAACACATTACAGACTGAAATAACTTTCTAGAATACCATGAAAACAAAAATTGGGGTTCTCCAGAGAGGACAGAATATCAGCTTCAAAATAGTCAAGCTGCAAATTGCAGTCTACCCACTTTTTAGAAGTGTTGGGTGTTCTTTTCAAAACACAAATTACAGGGAATGGACATACAGGCACAGATGTATTCTTGCAGAGGAATGAAGGCAACATTGGGGCAGACTCAAAATTCACAATGCCTCCAGGCGTTTGAGGGAAGCCTCCAGCCGGGGCTTCCTTGGGTGGGAGGCAAAGAAATCAGGTAGGAACCGTCCTTTGAAAGAAAGAAAAAACATCTCCTCTCTCTCTCTCTCTCTCTCTCCCACCCCTTCCCTTCCACCCCCCAACCAATGTTGCACACTCGAGTCATTGTGCCGGATACTGTGGGTCTGGCACATTTTCCCGGTCGTGGGTCAGAGGTCAACCTCCAGGGTGTATCCAAAGCCGGCCACTTCAAGAGCTCAAGCCTTCAACACTTATCCAAGCTGATTAACTACATGATCAACAGTAGCCAAGGAAATGAAGCTGGCTTCACCTCTCCCGCCAGTGGGAAGAAGGACCAGACCCTCAGAGGGGGACCGGGTTGAAAGGGTTTGCCTGCTCCTATGGCTTCTCTCTCTCTCTCTCTCTCTCTCTCTCTCTCTCTCTCTCTCTCTCTCTCTCTCTCTCTCTCTCTCTCTCTCTGTGTGTGTGTGTGTGTGTGTGTGTGTGTGTGTGTGTGTGTGTGTGTGCGCGCGCGCCTGTGTCCTTCCGCAGCCCTGGATCTCCTCTCAGATTTAGGAACTCCCAAATCCCCTCGTTTTCCTTCTTCTCGCTCAGACTTTAAACAACAACAGCTACAACTACAAAAACAACTACAACAACTACAACTACAACTAAAACTCAGAGCAACGCAAAAGCAGCTTTGGGATTTGGAAAGGGCCGGTGGCATTAATTCTGGAGGGTCCCTACAAGTGGCCAGTCAAAACAGCAACGGTTAAATATCAGGGGCTACTCGGTGCGTGCGCGCGCGTTTCCAGGCGGGGGCAGCGCGCTGAAGGAAAGCTCCAGAGCGAGGGTGGGAGTGGAAGATTCCACTGTGGAAAACCGCAAAGTCTTGGCCGCTCGATCTTTGCCCATAAACAGGTTATTAACCCCTTCTTGACTGCTCGGGGGCGACAGAAAAGAGAGACGCCGGAGATCCCGAAAGGCAAGGCAGGGACTGACCAGTCGCTGCCTCCGGGTTTCTGGCGCACCTCGAGTCCAAGGCGAAGTGTACCTACCTTGCTTTCGAAAGGGTGGGGTGGAGAAGAGTGGATTGGAAAAACCGCCCTGCTTTAGCGTGCAGACGTGGGCGCTGGGGGAGTGGGGGGGGGGCGCTGCCGAGCGTTATCTGCTCAGGATTCTACGTTTAGGTTATATATAACTTATATTCCCCTTCCTGTTTCCTTTATTCCGGGAAAAGTGGAGGTTTTTTGGAACGCCGCCTGGCCTGTCCCTCTGACAAACGGGAACTCGCGTTCCAGACGCAGCGCGAGAAACATCTTGCTCCTAAACGAGCTGGCCCCGACCAGCTTCAAATCTAGTCAGAGGAGATCTCCCCCTACGAGCTTCGGGACCCCTTCCTCCAGTCTCAGGCCTCGGAGGAGAGGGTGCCCGGCACTGACCCACCTGCCTGAAAAGGTGCCAAGGCGCTTTCCACCTTCTGCGGGTGCCCGCGCCGGGCGCCAGCGTGTGAGCAAGAGCGTGCAGGGGCTGCTCAGCTTATCCTAGTACAACAACGTTCTTGGATGTGAAACGCGGTGCCCGTTCTGCCTAGCCCGCCCCCACCCCTCACAGTCCTCCTTCCCGACCTCGGTTACTTACCCCACGCCACCTGTTGAAGCGGAGGTCCCCTCATTTTTGCCCACTAAGCCAGAACTGACGGGGTGGGGGGGAAGAGAGGGAGAGAGAAGGATAAAAGAGTGAAAGGCATACAGGGACAAGAAGGAGAGGCTTGGCATGGCTCGGGGTGGAGGTGGGAGGTGGGGAAAGATAGGGTGGGTTGCCATTAGATCAAACAAAGCTACTCCATCCAGGTGGCCATCCTTCTCCTCTTGCTTCTGCAGAGCCCTTAGGAAAGGTCCAGCGAAGCAGGAATGAATGGTCAGGGCGATATTTTAGTGCTTTACCCGTCCCTTTGGTGCCTGTGGCTTGGAATGGGAGCGGCTTTACAGCAGGGACCCTGCCGCAAATCCCCCCCTTGATAACTTCTGCAATACACCACCTTTACACAGAACACGCTCACACGCACACACACGCAAATGCCACGAGACGACTTGGTGGGAGAGACCTCCTCTAGTCTCAGTGAAAGAACAAGCGAGCGAGCGAGCAAGCAAGCAAACAAACAAACAAATACATTTTTCGCCGATGCCCTTCGGGACTGGAAATTCTTGGGACTGGCTGAATGTTACTTGGCGTTTTGAAGAAGCGAATCGGCTCCTGCCTTTGGCTACGCGCGAGCAGGCGGAGATCTTTGCCTGGGACCAAATGTTCCCAAGGTTCTCACCCTCACTGGAACACAGGCATGCTCAGGCATATTTCTTACCCATAGGAGATGCTTCAAACCTGTTGCTTTAGGACCTTGGGTGGTGATCTTTTCTCTTCATTCTGTCTCTCTCTCTCTCTCCCTCTTTCTCTTCTTTTTTTTTGCAGGCTTTCTTTCACCCGACTCTCATTGCGCATAGTATAAACTAGGACGCCGCGCTGTTCCAGCTGTCCAGAAAGCCCTCCTTTCCGTATTGGATCTGCTAGGAAATCTGAGATATGGCATTTATTGGACTGCGAGTAATGGAGAAAGGAGTTCAGAAGTGATCATAATAAGAACGATGCGGATAAATCTAAG
Source organism: Phrynocephalus guinanensis (assembly GCA_037367245.1). NCBI lineage: Eukaryota > Metazoa > Chordata > Lepidosauria > Squamata > Agamidae > Phrynocephalus > Phrynocephalus guinanensis. The sequence continues at coordinate 104,950,327 of CM074735.1, forward strand.
CGATTTCCTTGATGGCTTCTACTTCCCTACCCCACACTTCCTCAAAATACCAGATTTCAAATATGGAGCATGCCATCAAGCACGGAGATTTTTTTTTTCACAAGGGTTGTTTTCCAGTGTCTTTAAGCGGTCAGAAGGGATGGATTTTTTTAAAAAGGAAACCCTCAATGAAGTCATAGATGGGGCAGACAAAGATTCAAAATCAAAAGGATTCTGCTTCTCTCCCCCCCTTTCTCCCTGCCTCTCCCACTTTCCGGGTACTACAAAACAATTGATCAAAAGTAATATACCATAGCTTTAAAACAAAGTTTTCCCTAAATGGCGCCTCTTAAAAATAAATAAGTTCTCAAGCATCACAGAGAATAAGGTAACCCAGGTTATTTTACTTATTTGATTTGAAGCACAAAGATGGTGTCTTTTTAAGTACCACACTTCTACACCTCGGCAATCATTTTAATATATAGTCAATGCCTCTTTGTAGCAGGAACAAAGAGGAACTATTCGCAGTTTTTCAATAGACTTGAGTTGGGGAAAGGCAGGTTAATCGAGGGGTTGCATCTAGAAAACAAGCGAGTGTTGTATGTTTGCACTGAATCCAAATGTCTGCATTTTCCTAACTAAATCAAAGGGAGTGTTATTTCTTTTTCTGCTCACTCATCTGAAGGTAAGTAAATTTTCTCTGGCGATCACAAGCTTGGTCAGCAACAAAGGCGCCGCCTGCTTTTTCCACCGTCCTGGTGGGGCAAGTTGAGGAATTTCAATAAATGTGACAAGGGTGACTGATTTGTGAACTAGAAAAGGGTTGAGCGTCAGAAAATTTATATCGGTCCTCTCTAGCGAGGATTTCAAACGCATTCTCAAACCCCAGGACCTGAGAACTCCACGCACCACAGCAAAGACAAAAGCAACTTCGGGAAAATTTATAGGTGTATACATACACGTATATAAAAATAAATATATACCTGAATTAAAGAGATTGTATTGAAGGAAATGGAGGGAGGGAGGGGAGGGAGAAAATAAATAGATAACTAAAAACAAAACCAAAGTGAGGTTTGAGAGAAAGAGAGAGACAGCAACAGCACTACACAAATATATATATATATATATATCAGAAAGTTAAGCACTCTCACCCACCTGCCTTTTGATGGGTGATACTTTTTTTTCAGAAAAACATTATGATGGAACGTTACCCACAAAAACACTCCTTTTCTTTTAAAGTGAAGCTTAACGCCATCAGCACAAGCGTTTTGGAGAGCCTCAGACACAAAACAAGGAGAACGCGCAAACTGAAAGGGAGTCAGGCACGGAAGGACTTCCTCAGTCAAGCCTCTTTAAAAGTTGTTCAGTGTTCTTAAAATGCCTCGGTCGCCAGGAAGGAACCCATCACCACCATGGGGGGGGGGGGGGAAGAAGAAGAAAGAAGGAAAAGAAAAAGAAAAAGAAAGAAGGAAGGAAAACATGACACCGAAATAACATGCACACCTTCCTCAGTCTTCATAAAACAGATATAGAAAAGGAGGCCTTTGGAGATTTTTTTTTCCAAGCCCCCAAATTGTATATTTTATATGTTTATGAGTATAAGAAGTTGTTACTCCTGTACAAGCCTGTTTGTCAAAAGCGATGTCAAAGCGCTTCACAATACCTGGGATTGATGAGCGGAGTTGGCCAATCAGGAGAGCAGAGAGGTTTTGCGCACCCTTAGTCGGAGAGGAAGGAGGGAGTCGCGAGCGAAAGTAGGAACAGCGCGGCGCCAATGATAGGCGACGCCGGCCTCCACGTAGCTCCTCCCCCTTCTCCCATTCATCAAGGGGGGGGGACGGTGTCGTCTTTTCAATTCATTTATCTGCAGGAATGATTGCCGCTATCAGTCTCGCGTTCACCGCCCGGCTGAGGAGGTGAAAGTTTCTCCCCAGGAAGATAAACCGCAAAAGACAATATTGTGCATGATTTGCGCCGAGTTTTTTTTAAACAAAGCAAGGAAAAAAAAGGGAAAGTGAAGGGGGAAAAGCCAAAGGAAGGGAAAAAGAGACGGAAGGAGGAAAAAAAAGAGAGACAGTGGAAGATCTGGAAGAGAAGAGAAAATTGCTCGCTAGCTGATACATTCCTCTAGCCTCTTTTAGGGGGAAAAACTGAACTGAAGGAAGTTTAATTTTTGTTTGGATCTCCTCCCCTCCCCTCCCCTCCCCCTTCCGCACTTGCTGGCTTGCTTCTATTCTCTGCACTATTGTTATTTGCGAGCGGAATCTTTTGAATCCTCTCCCTCCTCCCTTTCGCAAGCCTCCGAAAAGTCTCGTCCGAGAGGCGAGAGAGAGAGAGAGAGAGAGAGAGAGAGAGAGAAGGGGGGGACGACGGGTTTCTTTTTTTAAAAAATATATATATTTCCCCTCCCCTCTCTTCCCTGAGCGCGGGCGCCGATGTCTATTTTGTTCTTCTCCGATTTTTGCGGCTTCTAGATTTCTTCTCCCGCTCTCCTCCGACCCCCCTCACCCACCCTTTTTCGGTTAGCCGGTGTGTGTGTGCGCGCGCGTCCCTCTGTGATTGCGTGTGTGCCTGGGTTTTGGTGCGCGGATGCTGAAGGGGGAGTTTCTGATGTGGTCGCTTTGGCGGTGATCGTCGCGCGGACTTTTGCAAGAGGAAGCGAGGGGAGAGAGAGGGAGAGAGAGGGAGAGGGAGAGAGAGGGAGATTGAAGCTGGTGGGGATCGGCGAAGCGGCGGCGCTGGCAGCGGCAGCGGCGGCTCTCCTCCTCTTCCTCGGCCGTCTTCTCCTGCCGTTGGTCGGCGGCGGGTGCTTCTCGTCGCTTCTCATTCTTCGTCCCTCGCGAAGCCCCGGCTCGGCGCCTTCGGCTGGGCGGCAGCGGCTGCCTAGAACCAGGAGAAGATGCTCCTGGACGCCGGACCGCAGTATCCGGCCATCGGCGTGACCACCTTCGGCTCGTCCCGGCACCACGCGGCGGGCGATGTGACGGAGCGGGACGTGGGGCTGGGCATCAACCCCTTCGCCGACGCCGGCATGGGCGCCTTCAAGCTCAACCCCAGCAGCCACGAGCTGGCCTCGGCCGGCCAGACCGCCTTCACCTCGCAGGCCCCCGGCTACGCGGCGGCGGCGGCCCTGGGGCACCATCACCACCACCACCCGGGCCCGGTCGGCTCCTACTCCAGCGCGGCCGCCTTCAACTCCACGCGGGACTTTCTCTTCCGCAACCGCGGCTTCGGCGAGGCCAGCGCGCAGCACAGCCTCTTCGCCTCGGCAGCGGCGGCGGCGGGCAGCTTCGGCGGGCCGCACGGGCATGGCGAGGCGGCCGGGCACCTCCTTTTCCCGGGCCTCCACGAGCAAGCCACGGGCCACGCCTCGCCCAACGTGGTCAACGGGCAGATGCGCCTGGGCTTCTCCGGAGACATGTACGGGCGGCCCGAGCAGTACGGCCAGGTGACCAGCCCGCGCTCCGAGCACTACGCCTCGCCCCAGCTGCACGGCTACGGCCACATGAATATGAACATGGCAGCCCACCACGGGGCGGGGGCCTTCTTCCGCTACATGAGGCAGCCCATCAAGCAGGAGCTCATCTGCAAGTGGATCGAGCCCGAGCAGCTGGCGAACCCCAAAAAGTCCTGCAACAAAACTTTCAGCACCATGCACGAGCTGGTGACTCACGTCACGGTGGAGCACGTCGGCGGGCCCGAGCAGTCCAACCACATCTGCTTCTGGGAAGAGTGTCCCCGGGAAGGGAAGCCGTTCAAGGCCAAATACAAACTGGTCAACCACATCCGAGTCCACACGGGGGAGAAGCCGTTCCCTTGCCCTTTCCCGGGATGCGGGAAGGTCTTCGCTCGCTCCGAAAACCTCAAAATCCACAAAAGGACGCACACAGGTAGGTCGCCGAGGGAACCGGAGGAGAAGGGGGGGGGGAGGCCGTTATGACTTTAAGGAAATTATTGCCCCAAAGAGAAAGTTGACCCCCCCCCCCACACACACACACCAAAAAGAAAATAAACTGAAAGAGGGGGAAATGAAGCACCAGTCGTGGCTCCAACTGCTTGTTTCACTAAATAGACTAGAATAAAAAAAGACTATTCAATTCGGGTTTTAAATTAATTTACGCCATAATGCCCAATAATTTTTTCTATTGTCTTTTTTTTAAAGTAGTGGAGTCAGAAATTTATAGCAGGCATTAAACAGACTAGAAAAGAGAAATGGGGGGAGAAATGGAGGTAGAAATGGCAAAGACCAGCATTGTTAATTTTTATTAATTTTATTAATTTTAATCTATTGATAGTCAAGGATACGGTACCTTTTACCGTAACGAATCCTACTCAATGTATGAGTTAATAACCCCATCTTTCCTTCCTACCATCGGCCTCCCCAGTAAACATTTAATTCTGTAGAGCATTTCAAAGTACTCTAACGTGCACGGGTTGATCTATTATCGCACCGTAATATTTGTGCTAGTGGAAACCCAACTTTTAAATAGCCACCTCCTTTTTTTCGTGTTGCATTTTCCCCACCCCACCCACCCACCCTTTCGCTTTCTTAGTTTCTCTTTCGAAAAACTGCCGCCTGTTTCTAAAGAATTTGAAGTCAGTACGATTATAATTCGAGGCGTTGACTCAGAGGGTAAAATGTTCAGAAGTTTAACATCTGCCATATCGCAGAAGGTTATGTGGGCATTTTATATTAAAAAGAAAGAAGGGAGGTTCCAGAAAACAATATTCGGCCTCCAAGTGGCAACTAACTTCTCCTTTTCCATGGCTGCAAATGCATTTTTTTGCTAGGTTCTTGTCTTCTGATAAAATGCCAGAGTTTGATGTTTGAAAAAAAAAGAGAGAGAAAGAAAGCAAGAAAGCAAGAAAGGTTTACCGAGTTTTGGTTTTCGGTATTTAATACGTAGTAAACATTACAGAATGCAGTTCGTAAAATGCAGGCGCCTGATTTTAACTTAGGACGTCTTTGTTTGTTTTTGCAATAGGTGAAAAACCCTTTAAGTGTGAATTTGAAGGCTGTGACAGGCGCTTCGCCAACAGCAGCGACCGCAAAAAGCATATGCATGTCCACACTTCAGACAAGCCTTATCTCTGCAAAATGTGCGATAAGTCCTACACGCACCCGAGCTCCCTACGAAAACACATGAAGGTAAATGGTAGACTCGAGTTTTTCTGACCGTTCTCTTTCCCTTGGGACCTCCACGGGCCCGGCTGGCCTTCGCTTCTCCTGTCCCCTTGGATAACACGCCCCTGCGTGTGTGTGTGTGTGTGTGTGTGTGTGTGTGTGTGTGTGTGTGTGTGTGTGTGTGTGTGTGTGTGTGTGTGTGTGTGTGTGTGTGGAGAAGGGGGTGGGCTGGCAAGGGACAGGGAGGGGAAGAATTGCGGGGAGCGGCCTAATTAGAGGGAAAAACAAAACGGGGAAAGGCGAGGTGGCTCCTTATGGGGCGGGCATCTCTCGGCCAAGACGGGCGGCGGGAGAAATGTTTACGTCGCTCCCAGGGGCCAGAGCCAGGGGCTTCCTTTCGGGATGTCCGAGGTGCCAATTCTTTACGCTGTAAATCGACTCACAATGGGACTCCGTTCGGGCGAGCCTGGGCTCTGGGCATTGCTGCAGGGAAAGAATTTTAAAAGAAAAGACTCGATGGGGAGCCTGGAGGGACACGGGAAGGCATAGAGACTCGGGGAGGGGGGTGCAGTTTCTGTTTTAGCCCGCGCCTGCAGATCCGTCTCCTTTTGTGTCCCAGGGCCGTATTTATCTTACATGTCAGCTCCCTGAAAATAGCCCAGAGAACAGCCTAGGTCGGCCTGTAGTTAAGAAGAGCTCAACGTTTTCCACGAGATCAGCCAACATCCTGATTAGAGCGAAGCAGTATTTCAAACTTCACGCTTCTCTCCTCGCCACCGGGTCCCCCACCCCACCACCACCAACAACAACACACCCACAACGCCCTCCTCGGTGGCATTTTGAGTTCAGTCTCCAAGCTGAGCTTGGCAGTTGAACCTTTGGGGCACCGACGCCAGGCATAAGCACAGCCTACCAACCTATGCAGACGTGCCTGGCTGGCATGGGCAGATCGATATCGGTACAGTTGTGCCTCGTGTGTGTGTGTGTGTGTGTGTGTGTGTGTGTGTGTGTGTGTGTGTGTGTGTGTGTGTGTGTGTGTGTGTGTTGGATATACACCTCTGTCGGAGGAGGGGCACACACACACACATACACACACACACACAGAGAGAGAGAGAGAGAGACAGAGAGACACGTTTGGCGCGTTTTCCCCTTTGTTACTCCTTTCTCTGTTTTTTAGGTCCACGAATCCTCCTCCCAGGGTTCCCAGCCTTCACCCGCTGCCAGTTCCGGCTACGAATCTTCAACCCCCCCAACCATCGTTTCTCCATCCACAGAAAACCAGACCACCAGCTCCTTATCCCCTTCCTCTTCAGCAGTCCATCACACGTCCAGCCACAGCGCCCTCACGTCAAATTTTAACGAATGGTACGTGTAAACAAAAACAAACGAACAAACACAAACCCGACCTATTTAAAAGACTCCAAAAATTAATGAACACTTTGAAATCAGATTATTTTTTTTTGGTGTGTGTGTTTTGTTTGGTTATTTTTTTAATGCTGCCCATAGGCCCAAGACCGAATCAAATCGAGAATTCTGTTTTGTTCTCTCTCTCTCTCTCTCTCTCTCTCTGCCGATTTCTCTTCCTCTCCTCCTCCCTCTGTCTCTCATTCCCCCAACCCCCCCATTTCTGTTTTGCTTTGGTTTTGTCATGTTTGGGAGCAAAGCCTGGAAAAGCAAAGGGTCTTTTTTAATAGTGTGCGTGAGAAGAAAGGGGGGGGTTACTAGGCCATCTTATCAACGTGCAGAGCTTTTAAATGGAACCACTGACTGGAATTCTCCAACTGCATGTCTTTTTGGGGGCAGCGGGCCTTGTTTCCCCCCCCTTGTAAATACAGAAATACTAGCTTACAATGTACTGTTTGATCTTGTAAATAGTTATACCACAAGTTGAATAAGGGGATATGTGGAATTGTGGTCTTTGAATATACGTAAGGGAGGGGGGCAGGGGTGGGGGAGGGGAACAGGGAGGAGGTTGAAGAGGGCGGGAAGGGCGGGGAGGAGGTAGTGAATCAACTATTTGTACTGAATGGCAAGGATGTTCTAGTAAATGTGTACCAAAATGTGAATTACTTTGTATTATTACAGTCTAAACGTCGACCTAACAGAATCTTATTGGTATTAATGTGCTTTTTATTTTGTATAAAGTGCAAACATTTCGTCCCAAAGTCCAGTCTAAGTAGTGCAGTAAAATGTTGTTACATGTCCTGTCAAGAAAATTCGTCTAGTGCAAGCCTGGAAAATGAGTGTCAAACTGTTACATTTGTTTATGTAAAGTGATATTAAAAAAAACTCCCTATAAAACTATAATCTGCCCATTGCTTTTGGTAAATACGACTACATACTGTATATATTTCCTAATTTCCATATTTATCCGCATGTAAAGGTCCGGTTATACATGTTACAAATATTCAGTATTTATGGCTAGAAGAATTGGTATGTACAATTTAGTTTACAGAACTGTTTGGTAACATTTCGTACATTATTAAAGATTCTGAAATCCCATTATTTGTGGCAGGAATCCTTATTGACTCAGCCTGGTGCTGCAAGTTGTCTAGTTTTAGGAGAGTAAACTCCAGGCAAAACATGGACCCTCCCCCTTTACTTGCCTCCACTATTCTGTGGTCCCTAAAGCTGTAATGTTCCAATAAATGCAATATGTGCTCTTACCCCTGCTGGCTGTAGGGTAATATAATTTTTTTATTTATATAAAAACTCATGGGGAAATAAAGTTTGGGGTTGTGGTATTATTTGCATGACCAATGCAAAAATAGAATAGCGCCAATAGTAACCGTGACAATAAAATTAAAAGAGAGCATCAATAGATCGTATATGGCCCATGGATTTTCATGGTGGCACCTCTTGCCAGGGGGAGAAATAGAAGAAGAAGTAAGAGGAGGTGGGTTTTGTCATGAAGATCTTAAAAGGAATGTGTGTTTTGTTACAGCCTGCAGTTATTTTGGGGGACTTATACGAGGCTAGTTTTAAACAGGACAAGCTTTAACCGCAATTTATTTGAAGCCATTTGCAGTCTCAGAGAAAGCTTGTGCTTTCCTCGCAGTGCTCTGCTCCTCCCTCCTATTACTCTCCTGTAAAACCAGACAATTATGCAATGTTATTGAAGATCTGAAGTTGATTTAAATCAATTATGCCCTGTCTTAGAGTTGTTTTTCTCCCAATAATTTTGCCTGCGCTCAAAGCTTCTTGAAGCAATGACAGCACCAAAAAATAAACCCATCCAGGACCGGTTAGGAGTTTATGTAGTTTGATTATCCCCTTTGTTTTCTCCCCATTTGCTTAAGAAATTTGTTCCCTTGTCTGGGGCTGGGGGTGATATAGTAAATTTGTAAATGGGAAGACAATACTGTATATCTACGAAAACAAATATATATATATATATATAAATCTAAATTGTTTGTGCTTAATGGCTGTGGCAGAGCGCCTTTTTCCTCTAAATCAGATTGTCTGCCTTGCAGTATAGTGTGATAGATTTCCAGGCTGTGGTGCTTCTGTGAACTTAGCGGAGGAGGCTTGTAGGAAACGCTAGGCTTTGTTCCTTGGTGTAGCTTGCATGATCACCCCATTAAGCAGACAGAGTATCAACAGACAACACAGATCATGAGCTGGGCTAAAGCTCTCTGTGTTTGGGATATTATGTCACAGAAAGTATTGCACCTGCTGACCTTCTTGCAGGCCAATGTGACATTTTTACAGCACATACAATGCATATATAAGGAAATAATAGGACAGATAGACAGATAAACAAACAAACAAACAAATAAATAAATAAATAGAGGAGCACACCAACGTTTAGAAGTTCAGTGAGCCAGTCATAACATCAAGAGCTAGGAGGGTGCGGTGACTGTCTGGGGTCTCATTTCTTTAGTTATTCCCCTTCTCAGAGTATCTATCTGCGAACGACTCAGAATATATCACTGAATGGATAAACAGTCCTTATCGTGTGCAGAAATTTTTGTAGGAAATATTCTTGTGGCAGGAGAGGCTGTGTTTTAATCTTTTGCTTGAGAAATTGAGTTCAGGTTCGGTTAGTTTTCGCAGGCCTTTCTCCATGGGGGTGTAAGAAAGGGAGCCAGGTTGAGGTTTTCCTCTTCTTAAAAAAAGGAGAAAGAGGGAACTGAAGAACAGAAAGGAAAGACGCAGTGAGAAATGGCAGAGCGGTTTTTAGTTTAGTTTAGTTTTAAAACTTCAGTTTTGAAGAAAGTGTCACCGATGAGAAAAGCATTTCCACTGCAGCTTTCCTGTCAAGAGCGCCACCTTTCAGGGCCTAGAGATATAGAAAGGAGCTACATGGAGCCTTAAAAGCAAACCATGGCTGGAGCAACTGCAGCGGATAGACACAGGGGCTGGCTGGCGGTTTAATGCAAAATAAACACAGTGCCCCGGCCAAGTTTGTCTGCCTCCGAGTTCATCAACCATGGCTGCCAGTGTAGGAATTCCTGAGATGAAAAGTAGAAGGATGACCACCTGGAGAAATCAGGAGCACTCGCATACAGTTAATCTCTCCAGTGAATGTAAAAGAAGCATTGATCCAATTTATAATCTTTAAATGGATGATAAAATATAAATGTTTTGGGTTTTGGGGTTTTTTAGGTGCAGTGTTTGCTTTTTAAAAAAAAAACCTGATTGCAAAATGATTTTAAACACCTTTAAACACAAGTTCCATGAATATTAGGAGCTACATTATTATTTTTAAAGGAAGACCCACTAAATAACAATCTTTTAGAACCAGCTAGGCAGCTGTGTACATCCAATGAAGAGATTGGTGTCATAGAGTTGTAAAAGGCTAACATCGTTTGTTACACCTTTATCTTTGTCTGGATCTGAAGAGGTTTCTATTTATGAATTGGTGTGTATTGGGGGGATGTAATTTCTTGTAAGAATGCATAATTATGCCTAGCAGTAACTTGATTGGAGAAATCAATACCTGGACAAGACTATTATTATTATTATTATTATTATTATTATTATTATTATTATTATTATTATTATTATTATTATTATTATTATTATTATTATTATTATTTTTAAAGACCTGACAGGAAAGCTATTAAGGAGAGAGGCTTGCATTAAATGGCCTTTTAAACTTATGTGCAGTATGTCATTGTGTGTGGGGTCCTTTCACTGTCTTTCTGATATGCATTTTTCATACTTTTCTTCATGGACTATTAGGTCTGGAAAGATGGGAATGCTGGTTGAGAAATATGAATTTTAGAGCCTATTTAGTAGAAGCAGCAGACAATGCTAAAGCAAGCTTGTGGGGTGTGCAGAGCTGTGCACTTAGATTATTGAGGCCGTCGCCTGTAGCTTAGATGGTTTTGATGTAGCTTTATCCATGACTCTCCATCATCTAGCAAAGGGTAAGATTTTTTTTCAAGGCCTGTGTGGAGCTTTAGAGGGCCACCCAGAAACACTGACCAAAAGGCCTGGACAGGACCATGCTTGTGTGGCGTTTGTACGCCCTCACTAACCACAGGTAGAAATCTTTGACTGCACGATCATTTGAGTACAGCACAATGTTGAGTTTACTTATGAGTAAGCATGCAGAAGGTCAGACTTTTACTCTTCTATGAAACCTGAGGGCAGCAGCAGTCTGCACCCTGAAGGCTGTTTGTAAACAGTTCCCCTGCCAATGGTATCATCCATTCTCCCCTTCTAAAAAAAAAGACAGGGTACCATTTCTGATAGCAATAATGAGATTTTAAGATTGCAGTCTTGCATATATTTACCTGGGGAAAATATGGCTAAATTTAGAGTACTTTACTGTTGGCTAGACATGCAGAGGCTTCCGTTCTATTCTTAATTGTTTGGAACTAAGATCCAAGAGAATTACCTTCCTAGTAAAATTGACTAGGCTCAGTCTTCAGATTAAGCCCTGTTTGGAATAAAGACATATTTGATGACTAAGATTGCCAAGAATTTTTGAGCTGAATATATTCTACTCACTTGGCGAGCAACCAATGTTTTGTATATGTTGCATCAACAGCACTAAGGGTAGTGTTTACAAATGTAAAATATATATATATATATCTCAAAGAAAAAAGGACATAAAAGACATAAATGACTCTGGTTTTGACTGTATACGTAATTTGTAGCCTGACCCTAACTAATGAATGTTATTCATTTCTCATGATTATTCAACTCGAACCATCAGAAACATGAAATTCCATTTTGAATTATTGAGGTTTCAGAAGAAGTCTTAGAGAATTCCCTTTGATTCCCGTTCTGAAATTCAATTGAACTTCTCTGAAGTAAAGGTTTAGGGTTGGACATGAAGTAAGAATAGGAAGGGAGGTAAATGGGATTGGGTGTACCTAGAAGGCATTGTGATGAAAGATGCATTCAGGACAAGGAAGAGTGAATAAAGCATCCTAGAATTCAGTCGGGTACCCTAGAGTCTAATAGGATTAGCAGTGGTAGATAATTTGGTATGTTTGGGCTGAAAATGAAACGTAGGCTTACTTAAATGAATCCTGCTTCTGAAAACAGGCACTGCTATGCTACTTCGACTTCATAGTTATTCATGCATCGATGCTTGCCATGGAATCACTGTGTTGCATTACGTTTACTTGTGTGGGCATATGCCATCTTTGTGTGCACCTTCGTAGACGTGATGTGCGTGGATAATGCAATAATACACGATCGTGAGTCACTCTCCAATGGGAAACCGTTAAAAAAGACAATGTAAAAGAATTGAATGCTAGGATTTTCAAGATGGGAGCAAGATGGGACCATGAATAAAGTGATCCGCAGAATAAAGTGATCCGTGGACTAACTTACAGAAGCGGTCTAATGACCAGTTGTGGGTTGATGTTATATGTGGAAAGTAACAGTGGTTGCCTTTAAAAATACGGGGAAAGGACATTCCCCCACCCCCTCGAAATCATGACACATCAGTTTTTACACCTTTAATGGTTTCCCTATATTGCTTTTGTGTTTTCACATGCCTTTGTTTTTGTTGTGGTCAGTAAATATACACCACCTCTATATTTCTATCTAATCTGTATCTGATGGGCACATTATCTGAGGCGGTTGAACATTTTGAGGCACGTCCCATATTCAGGCTTGCTTTTTGTTTTGAGCAGTAGTTTTGGTTTTCAGATAATTTTCATTCCGTTGCGCTTGTGCTTTTATCATAAGACACATTTGCTCTCCTCTCTCTTTTCCCTCCTCCCTGCTGGACATTTTCCACGTCATTCATTTGCGCTCAGCCCATTGTTAACTTAACTGACTATATGCATGTATGTGAGAATAAAGATGCCAAAACAAGGAAAGAAATGACGACTGTCCACTTCTTTATTAATTATGGACAAGAAATCCAGTCACATAAAATGGACACACGCTTCTATCAGCGCCCATTGTAATCTTTTGATGTAATAAAAATCAACTTTAAACCCGCCCTTCCCCTCCTAGGTCCCGTAAATCAGGTTCGCTTCTCCCTAGATTAACAAGAAACACGATCATGTGAATCCAGAGGGCTATTTTTACCGTGCAGCTGGAAGCTGTCATCAATTGGGGTAACATTTATTTCAGCTTTAGAATGATAGTACACAATAGCATGACGTTTCCAGATGACACCCCTCCTGGAGCTGGGCTTTTGAAGCATAATGAATCAAAGTAAGTACAATTTTAATGTATATAAAATCACACTGGCTCACATAAAATAAATTTAAAAATCACACCTACTCACACTCATATACATACATGCATACATTAGAAACATACAAATACACAAAGCCTTCTGGATTGTAATCCGTGAAAACTCACGCTGAAATAAAAGTCTTAGTACTTGGTTTTTATTTTTTTGCATGCATGTCAACAGGGACTAACACGCTGCGTCGTTGAAAATATAGGTAGACGTGTGCGTGAGAACGTGCCACATAGCCCACCTCCCTGCCAAATGTTACATTGTGGGATTAAAGTAACAAGCATACTATTAAAATAATAACCGGAAGATTGAGAACTCGGTCAAGATTTAAAACAGCAAAAGAAAAAGACACAAGAGCCCTCCCCCCCTCCCCAACTCCGCCCGGAGTTCTTGCGAGCAGTCCTCTGAAAGAGTTAGTGGAAGGGACAAAAGAAGACGCCCAGATCAGAAAATCTGTGCAGGGTGGGAAGGGGGGGGAACTGTCCCTTCTTTCAGATAACATTGAATTGAGCCTGGAAACAGATCGGTAGCTTATTGTAACAGGAGGGCCTCGTGGTGTCTACGAGCACCCATGCCACCGCCACCTGGTCTGCAGCGTTTATGGACCCCCTTGGTTTTCCAACGCCTTCCAGAGGGAACCCCTGCCTAGGCCATGCAGTCCAAATACAAGCTCGCTAAAATCAGGGTCACCCTCATCTGACTCGAGGCCATCTCAGCAACCTAGGCACTAACGTTCACCAATGCATGGGCATAAGCGCACATGCACGCACGCACACCTTTATAAGGGAGTCACGGCCCATAAGTGCATACAGTCTACCTGTTACTGCGTGATCGTTCACATTTCTGAAATCGAACACGCCACTTTGGAACACAGCATGGCCACATTTCTGTAACACCCCCGGCATGACAGAATCCAGGGAAATGAATCCCATGAAAATGAAGCATTTGAAAAGCCCCTTCACTGGGAATGTTAAGGATGTGTTTTAACTCGGCTCTCTTGTCATCAACGGGTCTCAAAAGTGCTTAACGTTCCACGGACTAAGTAATTGTGTGGAAATATATTGCACAATATGGAAATATAAAAACCAAGTATATAACCACGACGGTGTATTTCCACCGGGAGGCAGGCAACGTAAACATTCAATAAATAAATAAACAAATAGATTTTATAAATTGTGTGCGTGCCTTCCTCGCACGTATTTTCTGTAAAATTTTGCAATTCCTTGCACTGCAAGTTATCCAGCTACCCGTGCCGTTGCTATTTGGGAATACAGCAATAAGGCAGAAATCCAGAAATAAATGTCTCTAACAAACATACGGCCCCCACTCCTGACCGTGTGTTTCCTTTTCGATACTGCCTATCGAAAGAAGTGAATCTGGGGATGAAGAGATTGCAGAGTCTTGCTTTTGACTAAGAAGAGTTCCTGGAAAACAAGAAAATGTCGCGGTTTTAGAAGCCTCGCTGTGCGTTCCGGCTGCATCGAGGCTGCCAGGGGGGTTGTGAGGCGAGTTTCCCGACGCCGCACATGAAACAGGCTTTTTCTCTTTAAGTACACACACAGCGCTTTGGCGTTTGATGTTGCCTGACGGCGCATGCGCTCTCCCCGCGCTTGGGCACCGCTTTCCACGTGCTGTTGAATATTTATAACTCCCAGCACTTCCTAAACTGTCTAGAGAAGGTAACCACACAGAGCCTAAATCATCGGGAAACCGCCTGGCGTAGCTCCCAAACTAGTTGGGTCGGGGAATAATATGCGCGTGTTTGTTTTCAGACGTCGCGAGCTTAAGTATGATCGCAGTGAAACAAGGCACAGAAGGTTCATAAACCAGAGAGGAGATACAACAACAGGGCATCACACACACACACACACATACACGCACGCACACACAAGCCGAGCGAAAAAGGCGAGAGTCTCGTTAGAGCGACGGGAAGCAACGGCGGCGGCGGCAGGCCGCTCTCAGGAAGGGCCCGTTCTTTGCAACCCCATCGAGGAACAGACATTCCACGTCGCTTGGGCCGAGAAGCCTCGGAGAGGGGACTCCAAACTGGTTATTATGGGATAGATTCCCCACGGGTGGATGCGATTTTACCCCAGTCTTCCCGTCTCCCTTGTAATTAAATTTATCACGCACCATCTTTAGTTGGCTCCAAGCACTCTTCCCTTTTGAAACTCTGTTTTGTCTCTTTAGGGGCCCCAGGGGTGTTTTTGCCCCCCGACAAGTCCAGTTCCCCGAGTAAGGCACGAGTCTGGTTCGTCCCACTTTCCCGCCTCTCCACAAGCCTCGGTTTCGACCCGTCTCACTGAAGGGCTCTTCCCGAGTAATTTTAGAGGGGCGGCGGCGGCGGGGGGTTTGGGGGGTTTGGGGGGAAGGCCCGTGTACTCCCTTGGCCTCCTAGCTACGATACTAAACGGCGGACTCCGAGTGAAAAGGCAGAGGACACACTCTTGAGCCGTCGCTGGTGCTGCTCGGCCCAACTCGACCCTGTTCGACCAGCTGCCTTTCTTCGTAAATCAAGGCGCCAAGCATTTGCAGATATGAGCCTTCTCTACCGCCTCGTGAAATATGCCAATGGTTTGAGAGGCAGTCGCTTTTCTAGACAAATACGCGCAGGTTTCGTCGCTTGTAGGAACTATGAGTTTAAGGGAGGGGATAAAAAAGAAGAGGCCAGGGGCGCCTTAAAACAGAATCATCCTAATGAGCAATGGAGAGAGCGAGACCAATGAAATTACACAGGACGAACACTTGTCTTCCAGAGCCTTCTTGCGGGAAAAAAATCCCACACGAGGTTTAACAGCAGTCGACTGTGGAAACCATGTTTAGCCCGGCTTCACCATTCGGTCAAAAGCGCTTGGATTTCATCTTCCAGCGTCCCACCGAAGTCAGCAAGAGGGCACCGACTTAAGTTAATTCTTAACAGGACTTAAGCTTCCCTTGGCTGTAGGTGAGGATAAATATGTGCAAAAGAGGGCAATGTTCCATACAGTGTGTGGGGTGGTGGTGGTGGGGAAGGAACTCAGAAGTTGCTCCTCTCCCATTTAATTAATTAATTAATTAATTAATTTTTAAAAAATAAAACCCTACAGTTTGGGCCATTTTCTCCTTCTGTCCAACTCCTCTCAAACTGGCTCAAGCGGTCATGGATGGTTCCGTGGTCATGGATGGTGGTGTCCAGAAAAAGCAGGCTTAAACAGAATCTGGTCGCATAACCACCGCCACCATTTTACAGTGGCAGTCCTGGATGGGAACCTAGAGAAGATCATCAAGTCCAATCCCTCTCCAGATCTGCCAAGCTCCGGTTCCGTAGCAAGACCCCTAAATCACTTCGCCATCCTTGTTGGTGTTTATAACAAAAGCCAGACATCAATACAAACAAATATGACAGAACCTTGAAAACTGAGAGATTTATTTCAGTGTGATTTTTTCCTGGCTTACAAGCCGTTTCTTCAGAACGTGAAGTACAGGAATTTTTGGCCACACCAATTATCAAAGCAAAGCAAAGCAAAGCAAAGTGTTCTGCTTATATACCACCCCATACCACTTCAAGTAGTCTCTTGGCGGTACTCATTTTACCGACCTGGGAAGGATGGAAGGCGGAGTCGGCTACCAGGGGTTGAACCCCAGGTCGTGAGCACAGTTTTACCTGCAGTACAGGCATTTAACCACTGCCCCATGAGGCCCCTGGTGAACATTTCAGTCGGTTTAAGTTTTCTGGCTGTGGAGCCAGAGGTTGGGAGTTCGATTCCCCACTGTGTCTTCGTGACAGGAGGCGGGGGGGGACTCCATGATCTATAGGTCCCTTTCAGCTCTGCAGTTCTAACATGGTGGTGGTGGTGGTGAGGACGACGACGACGACATGAAATGGTCACCGGCGGAGTAGCCACTTCACCCTGGAAACCCAACCAAGGTCCTGCACTTTCAGGAAGGGAGGCGTTTTCATTCTTAGATAATAATTTCAACAGATACCCTTCTGACAATTGAGGTTCAGGCTGAGCAGCACGGCAACCAAAACCGCAACCTTGTGGTGGCAAATAAATCAGCCTCACTCTGTCGACAGAAATCGGAATCAGGTTCGAGTTTTGACTTGGAGGATGTTTTCCATAGATTGTATTTTACTATAAGAAGTTAGGGGGGAAAAGAGATGTACTCATCAAACGTCTCGGCGTAAGCTTATTATAGCCCTACAATCTAACGTCGGTAGAGCGCATTTATAGCTCTGCTGCCGAAGGGACTTTTTAAAAGAGGATTGAAGCCTAAATGCGCGCATGCGCAGGGACACACCTTATTCACGTGACTGGTCATTCTTTATGTAAACAGATGGGTTTTTTTTCTTTCGAAACGGTGGGGGGGGGAGAGGAAAAAACCCCTCCAATGTCACAACTGTTGATCTCCCCCTGCTTTTAAAATTATTATCGCGGGTCCCTGTGCCTTTTACTCACCGCCGACTTTTTGCCCAGCGCATTTAACCTGCTAATCTATATTGTCTGCTGCCAGTTTCCTCTTCCAGAAGGAAGTTGTACAGAATCGCTTTTTATGAAAGGGACATTAAAATAAAAAGAGCCCGGGCAACAGGTTTATCGGTCTGCTTCTCTCTGTTCTGGCACAGAGAGACGGAGGGACGGACCGCTGTATGGCGAGGTATCTCTTTCATTGTCTCAACATTCGTGTTTGCTTCTACTTTACCAAGCTCCTGTTAACGTTCGCCCCTTACATTTACTTCGCCACAAAACACCCCCCCCCCTCCTGAAACACACGCTACCACTATGGAGCTTTTTGCGGCCAACGGCTTTGTTTACAAAACACGAGTTATTGTCAGGAGACTTGGTTCCCCGCGCCCGCCCTTTCTCCTCTCTTACCTCCAGAGCGTTAATTTTTCCAGTTAGCTAGAGGGAAAAGTGGAACTGAGACTTGGCCCTGACTATAATCTCCCTCGTCTTTTCCCCGCTCCCTGTTCTCTCTCTCTCTCTCTCTCTCTCTCTCTCTCTCTCTCTCTCTCTCTCTCTCTCTCTCTCTCTCTCTCTCTCTCTCTCTCTCTCTGTATAGATCTGGCATGGTCTGGCTTCCTTAACTCTCAGATCTTTGTTTCGATGGTGGCAGCCAGAAAGAGCACGAGAGCGCTGTACTCTTAACTTCTCTGTGACTTCCTTTTGTTTAAAAAATGAAAAAGGGGGGAGCACGGACACGCAGACATACATGCGCGCGCGCGCGCGTTCGCACTCCTCTTTCCAACTTTTTTTTTTTGCATTTTTTGAGGTCTCAGCTCTACCGGCAGCCTATGCAGAAAATCGGCACTCCGGCTAGGGTAAGTGCTGCCTTGCTCCATTTGCAAAATGGCATTGCTCTGGCGGGCTGCATGTGTGTGTGTGTGTGTGTGTGTGTGTGTGTGTGTGTGTGTGTGTGTGTGTGTGTGTGTGTGTGTGTGTGTGTGTGTGTGTGTGTGTGCGCGCGCGCGCGCGCCTGCGTGCTGTACGCCTGACTTAGAAGTGTGTGTGTATTTGTTTTGTTTTCGAGCACAGTGGCCCAGCCTAAGTTGTTTCACATCAAGCAACACCCAGTTAAACTATTGTGGCGTCTGAAATCTCTTCAGGAATCAGGGCGATCAAAGATGCACGGAATCGGCCCTGCAAAGCCCCCCCCTTCTGTTGCTATTGTTGTTGTTACTTTCTCCATTACTTGGAGGAAGAGCCAGAGGCCCTGTTTTTTGTATCCCTTTGATATTTCCAACTTACGCCAGGCCACAACGCTACCAATTGTGGAAGGATAGCAGTTAAACCTGATGTTATTCGTCTTCCATGTCTTTCCAGAACACACCGGCCTTGTATGGGTACTGTTGGAAATTGAAACATTTCCCTAACATTATATCGGTAACCTGGAAATTAAATAACATACAATAAAACACAGTAAATTAAATTCACACCCAGTGCATTTCAATACATTCCCGGGATGTGGTGTCACTTTAATTTTCATTACCGCTGGAATGGTTTCTTCATTCACCTAGTGTATTAAAGTCTAATTCGGGGTGCTTGAAACACGCAGGAATTCAAGATAAAAACTTGATTTGAAGCCTTTCTTCCCCTTTCTCTCTTTTTTCCTCAATTCCTTCTTTCTAAAAAAAGGGAAAGGAAACTGAATATAATTGCTGAGTAGAGTTGACCTTTCGTTGACACGACTTGGGAAAAGACAGTTTGCAAATGAGGGCTGGATAAATTAGGTACTAAAAACAATTGAGGTTAGACGGTGCCCCGTGTTAAGTTCATTGAAATTAGCCAGGGAGCTAGTCGGCCGTCGAGAGTCTAAAAGTTGAGTAAAGTTCAAGGAAGTCGGCAGAGCACCTCTTCGCCGCGACCTGGGGCTCACAATAGGGAGGGAGTCAAGATGATTCCCTCGGGTTAAAAGCGGCGGCGGCAGCAACTGCAGCAGGATCGGCGGCGCCTTCAAGTTCACGGCTCGTCCCGCTTCGCCAAAGTTTTGGCGTTGTTCTCATTTTTCCCCCGTGCCGGTTGTGACAACAATACCGTGGCCCGGGCGAGTTCCGTTCTTCGAAAACCCAGCTCCGAGGAAGCGGGAAGCCGTGTGCTCTCACAGCTGCGCTAAGAACTGGCGTTACTTGCTGAAGCCTGGGAAGTGTTACCTTGTGCCTTCCTCAAAAATCAGCCTCCTTTAGAAAGCGGGGTCTGTATAAACCTACCTCGAAAATAAGGTTCCTAAAAGGACACAGATTACCTTGATCGTGAACTAAGCGGTAAGGCGGGGACAGTGGCTTTCAAGCCCAAGCGAAGCCAGCGAACGGACAACAGCATCCACCATCCGCCTGCCCGCTTCTCCCTTGCCGCTGTACTGTCAAACTTCACTGGTATGTGTTATAACATCCTGGTATCTCTATGTAGCTTCCGCCATACGTGCCGGGTTTTATCTCATTGGCGTTCTCTAATTGCTATTAATCATGGTTTGTTCATTGCATTTATATTCCGCCTTTCCTCTTTTGTGGTCAAAGCGCGGTGCCTTGCTCTGCCCTCCCACTTTTTCCTTAAAAACAACCGCGCGAGACAAGCCAGGTTGAGGGAGGGCGACTGGTCCAAGTGGCCGAGTTGGGGCTTGACCTTAGTCTGGCACCTAGTCTGAGACTTTACCCACTGAACCACATGACCTGTAAACGCCGTTTGATTCCCCCCCCCCCCCGTAATATGAAGCTTCCTACTTGACTGAAAGGGAAAGACTGGGTACAATGCTAGAGTATGTCACAATCACTAGGCAGGACTACCACCAGCACCACCCTTTCCAGGACACCTGGTCTCTGCTCTGTTAGCTTCTCCAAGGTCTCACCTAATGAAGTCATGCCAAGAACTGACAGTTTCTGAGACAGGCTGCCTCGTAAGCCGCTCTCTATATAGAAATGCCCCCCCCCCCCCCCCCAATAATAGTATACTGGAAAGGGTATTATTTTGCGTATTTTTCTTTCCTGTCTCAAACAGTCGAGCTTCTCCTGGTACCCAGAAGCACAGGCTCAACGGCGTTCATGTTCAGCAACCTTCCAGCTCAAGTCTCTCAGCCAAGAAGCAAAGCATAAGGGAAGTCATTCTCTCGCCTCCCAGCTTTGGCTGAAACGCATTTCTGCCTAATTTCGCAAGTAGTGTCAGTGTCTGCTGGAAACAAACTAGAGATTAAAAAAAGGAGTGATCAACCAGTTCCAAGTACTCTGTGGACCTGGAAAGGGTCACCATAAGTCAGAATGGACTGGATCTCAGGCATTTCCTTTTATTAGGTAAGAAAAAGGGGTGTGGTGTATTCTCAAGGCTGGGACATTTTGTTTATGGGATCGATGGAACATAACCGAACCGTGGTTTGGACCAGCGTAATTGTACAGACCTAAGCTACATTCCTAGAAGAGATCTCAGCTTCACAGATGTATTTACTTCCAGAACTGACATTGACCACAGTCATAGAATCATAGAATCATAGAATCATAGAATCATAGAATCATAGAATCATAGAATCATAGAGTTGGAAGAGACCTCAAGGGCCATCTAGTCCAACCCCTGCCATGCAGGAACCCCATCACAATATTTCCGACAGATGGCCATCCAGCCTCTGCTTAAAAACCTCCAAGGAAGGAGACTCCACCATCCTTTGTGGCAGCATATTCCACTGCCAAACAGTTTTCCATATGCTTCTCAAGTCCCACCAATGAGGTGCGTTGAAGACTTAAGGTTTTTTTCCCCTTTAACATTCAGACAATGAAAAAAATAAATTCCAAGGGTAACTTTAAGGAACTGTGAATTTAGGCTGAGGTTAGAGATGTGGAACTCCGGGTTCCTGCCTAATCCTGTCCAGTAAAATCGGGAATTGGTAAGGTAACTGTTCTTTTAATGATGTCTACAGTCATCTGTCCCTAAGTGTATGGACACACACACACACACACACACACACACACACAGACACAGACACAGACACAGACACAGACACAGACACACACACACACACACACACACACACACACACACACACACACACACACACACACACACACACACACACACACGTGCCAAAACCTTTTTTGATTGCCCCCCAGCCATCCTGTTTTAGACGGCTACGGAAAGGTCATGATGACAATCTATTTGGAAAATCAGCAGCCTGATGCTAAATGCATTTATATGAAAATAAATTCTAGCGAGAAATCAAGGGGACTGACGTCCAAGTCAATATATTCGGGAGACGGGTAAAGGGGTGCTGGAACCTTGGCAGCAGGAGGTTCACTTTATGGTGACGTCTGGGCTGTTCTAACAGGTCGGGCCCCGGAGGCACCCAACCCATGACTCTCTTTGGCATTTTGTCTTCGCCGCTAGTCAAGTAAACTTGCTTCCGAGCAATGCATTTCGGGTGAAGGTGTTGGAAAAATCATTTCGAACTGGCGAAGCACTGGCCGCCGCCGCCGCCACCGTGTGCAAACGCCAGGGGTTTGGTTCGACCCACGAAACGCGTCGGGTTTTGAACCAAGGTGAAGTTAGCAGTAGCGGCAGCCTCAACCTAAGGAACAGCGAAGGGAGGGCAGTTGCGTACTGTGAGGCTTAGGTATCCTATAAGGGCATCCATCCATCGGCGGTTGCACGCTCTTGTTCTATCACGGAAGCCGGCGCCACCTTACAGTACCATAAAGAAATGAATGGGAGAGGACGTCTCACCGGTGTCGGTCTGAAACAGGGATTCTGAAACAGACAGTCCCGGTGGATTGCGCCCATCCTAGTTTAAGGTTCGGATATCACGGGTCTTTGCATGCATTTCCTCTTTGCAGCCAGCCGCCCCAGATGCCCGGATCAGACTGCCAGGGTTAGGAACGGTCTACAGACCGCTTTCCAGGTGGGCAAGGAGCCAGTTTCGACGTGCGCCAGTCTAACTCTCCACCACCTCCTCCTTCTAGGTCAGAGACGGCCATCTCTGAAAGAGGCACAGATGGAACTTTAAAACAAAACGTATCGGGCCGTTTAATCAGAGCTGGACCTCCATCCAACCAACGATAAGAAACGTTTTGGAAATACGTTAGGAAGAGGAAGCCTAGGTTATTTTAATTTAGAGAGGCGGTGTCAGGTTTAAAAATAGTCCTCGCCTAAAAACTTCTCATCTGTAAGGAGGCTCCATCTGACAATATTCTGCCACGAGGCAGAAACTGAAAATAAATTAGAATTGTTATCAGTTCTTCCGCTTCTATCCATATTTTATTGCAGGGCATCACATAAAAGCAGTTTGTAAACACACTCTTGACTATCTGCATCCTGCAGTCTGCCGTTTTTAGACGGTTCTTTGCATCTCCAGAACATTTAGTTAATTAATCATGCTTCTGTTTTATTTTTGGTTCCCCTTCATTTCTTGTCTGGAATCCTCAGTTTGGGAAAAGCGACGACACCACGTCAGGCTTAGAGGGCGGCGTCCCGTTTAGTACTGTTATCTCTGCGTTAGCATGTGGGTTGTAAGGCAGAACGAGGACATGCCCATATATCTGGGCTTACATCAAAAGGACTATTTTAGGGCAGAGAGAAGTAAAAGGCGATCTCACACGGCAGCTGAGGGATTTCGCTCCACAAAATTGATGTCCGGTATCCTACGGAGTCCTTCACGGACCGGGCATCAGTTAACGCTCACAGACCCTTGGCATTGCCACCAAGAGGCTTCTTTCCTAGGCTTTGCCTGAGGCTCAAGATCTTTTTGTTCACCGACAGCGTCTAGACTACCTTCCCGCTTTTTAGCTACGCCTACATCCTTTTCTTTTCCCCCCGTTGCAGAAGCCGGTTTGTGGGATGAGCCACTGCAAAGGGCATTTCTGGCTCTCAAACTATCCCCGTTCACGTTGTTGGCTTCTACTGTTTACTTCTCAAACGTGTGACGTTACTACGTTCCGTCAATGTTCAGACATAATGTTAACGCAACTGCGAGATGCAAAAAAAGAAGTCAATACAAGGTGTTCTGTACAGTATTCCCACTTTTCTAATAGAATTAGTTTCCCCCTTCTTAAATAGTCGAATTATTCCTGCCTGCAAGACATTCCAGCCAGAACTGTTGAGTATATGACCATGTGGACCTGGGAGGGACTGCCTGATTTTAACTCAACGTATTCCAAGTTGGGAGGCAGGATATGTTGTCAAGGCCTGAATATGCTCATAAAAAATCAACAATAAAAGAAGATATGTTTATTCACTTTCTTTCCCATCCTCAAGCAGAACATTTCTGCTGCTTTATTGGAATAGGAGCAGACCTTAAATTACAGGGGCTTGTAAAATGATCTCACAAGTGTTGATCTTAACATCACTATTAAAAAGGGACTTCAATGTACCTTAATTCACCAATGATTTTTCAGCATTTGAAAATAACTGTTTTGAGCCCCTGGAGAGCCTGTGAATGTGGCTGCAAGGTAATAATTATGAGAATTAAGCTAGAAGATTTCCATGCTTTTGAGCCAACTTTCAAGTAGAACTTTATTAAAATAAATATGTCTTTTTCTATTTACAGACAGTATGCATTTCCATAGCATCTGTAATAATAATTGCATGCTGCGAAGTCACTACTGGCTTATGGTGACACTTTCCAGAGTTTTCTAGCTAGGAAATATTCAGAAGTGGTTTACTATTCTCTTCTTCTTTGCTCAGAAACCATTCTCTTGGAGTCCAGTGGGACTTGTGGATTAGGAAGGAGGAGGAGACCTTTAATAATTGCCTATGTTTTTAACCCTATTAACATATTTTCAGAAAGGCTTACTTAGTATTTTTTAAAATATTTCTGTGTTTGATTATGTTAATCATTAGGACAACACAATATCTGTCCTAGTAAAGTCTATACAGTTTAGAGTTGAAACAGGCCAACTGTGTTACATTACAATATAGTCTTTTGTTAGATAAACACTATATAATAAATACATTTTAAAAACAAAGCATTTTTGACACTGGAAATTTTTAGGAAGGATCTTTTACTATAATGAAGTCAAATAGTGTACTTCATTTCAGCACACATATTGCACAGCATGTTGGTTTCTCCTACAGAACCCAAGTATTCATTGTTGTTGAAAAATTCCCATTTATATCAATGATATTTTATCAAAACAAAAACATGTAAGAATATTTGGTATATTCTGAAAATATACTTTGCATCAAAAGTCATATGCACATCCCACTGAAAGTTGCTCTCTTAAAAATGTGAAGGAGAAGGAATAAAAATATGATTTGTGTGCATGCAGAGGTGTGTGCGTGTGTGTGTGTGTGTGCATGTGTGTGTGTGTGTTTGTGTTTGTTTGCAGGTTCAGAAAGCACTGAAATTTGGCAACCATCTGAAGTGCTCCTTCCTTTTTTATATAACTTTTTGTACTGTTATTGGTAAAGCCGGGCCCTTTTAAGGTTCTTGTTCTATCACATATCTGTCTATTGAAAAAAAAATCAAAGTCATATGGAAGTGTAGAGATCTCCAAGCCTCTAAAATAATAAATGTGGGGCAATCAATACATTTTTGAGAAAGAGCACTTGATTGTTAATATATTAAGTGATCTCTGTCCAACACAGAAGCTGGCTTACTTCAGCCCATTAGTAGCCATGAGTTCAAACAGTCCAAGTCCTTACTGGACTGTAGCCAGGTAATTTTGCTCTGTGTATTTACCATGTTGTGGTGTTAAGATGAATCCTGGCATTGGGAATAAAACTTGTTACCTGGGAAAATTGGAAAGTTAGTCCAACAAAGAGACATAAAAATCAAACAGTACCTTTGAACAACTACACATGGAGTATTGAATATGTATCATTCCTTTCTTCTTAAAAATATTACCTTTGTCAATGGGTAAGGATATTCGTAAACAATTCTACGGTGAAATGCACACTCTGGTAGAAAAGCAAGGGAATAAAAATCCTTAACTGACTGTTTACAAGTAAACAAACCCCACATGGTGAGATCAGCCATATTCTTTGCAATATCTGTCATTACAGATTTCTCTAGATGTCAACAGTTGCCATATTATATACTGTATACACATATGAATAAGAATCTTACAATATTCCGATTTTTCTCTGCATGATTTACACACACACACACACACACACACACACATGTATGTATGTATAATGCACACACATACGATATTAATATATATTAATTACACAATGTGTGTGTATATGTGTGTAATTAACATATATTAATATTGTGTATATGCATGTATGCATTTATTGTGCATATAAAATAAATGTTAATAGTGCATAGAACAATTAGAGTATTGTAAGTTTCTTATTCATACTATCTTGAACAATCACATGCAACTGTATAATAACAGCCTGAATTGATTCTTTGTAACCAGTAGTGCTATTTATTGTTTCCCACATGACTCTTCTAAGATTTAGCTAATAAAAATGTTACAAAATTACATAATTTGTCTATTTATAAAGAAATATATTGTACATTTGCAAAAAACATTACTGAAGATATATGTTTTGGTGCATGCAGGATTTTGGCTTTTGGGGACAAAAGAGGCAGCAGTAGGAAAAATATATATGATCGTAATATGTAAATTATTGTAAATGGGATGGACACATTACAACCTAGTACGTTAACTATGAGGACTAGAAACAGTGCTTTTCTTTTTAAAAAGGTGAGAGCAGAGAGTGTTGGGATGGCAATGTCTTTATCAAGCAGCAAATTCTATGCAAAATCTTTTAGGAAAATTGGAATTATAGCAGCCTAGTTTGCAAAGTGCCTTAGTCTGCATTCCTTTGTGTTTTAGGATATTTTAACAACCTATTTGTTATTACCAGATTTGATGCAGACTGTATGAAGTCCTTCCTAATATGTCTAGTGAGTGAATAGAAATATATTTTAAATGAACGCGATGCAGCTGCCCGTAGTCCTGTAGAACTGGTCTGTGCTTTGTGTATGACTTGTAAATCCTGCATGCGCACCCTGTTTTTTTTAACAGACCACAATGGATTTTATGTAAATCTGTGGGTTTTGTTCCAAGGGAAACAAAATAATGAAAGAATATAAATATTAGATACTCTTGCTCTAGTGGATGTGGCTGTTTATCCCCGAGGATTTACAAAGGACGGCAACATGTTGCACAGCTGCTTGTGACACCATTTAATGGCCTGGCTTGATGAACTAGGTTCTTAGCACCTAACCTGACAATCACTGACCATAGGCAAAGAAGTTTTGGAACATCCCATCGAGCTTTTCCAACATCCTGATTATTAGTTTCTCCTAAAATATATTCAAACGCTCTAATTGTCGGTTTGCTTTAACCCTGAAAGCAGTGTTTCTTTTGACTTCAAAGGGTGTTGTGTGTGTGTGTGGGGGGGAGGGAGACTGAACTGCTTTCCACAGCACACCATTGCCTCTAATGCTCCCACCATGCAACTTTAAAAGAGGAACAAGGAACCCACCCTTCTTTCAGGGATAACAATGGAATAAAGGGCCTGTCCTCTCTCCCAAGACTCCTCATGTAATTTAGGGTGGTCTTCACAACAGCTTTCATACAAAAACAGAGCCCGAAAGTACTGATCTGAGTGGTACACTATGTTCATAGCTGAGGCAGTACAGTCTGCAATTAAAAAAATCTGAGAACTCATGCAAGTACAATATAATTATGGTATAAACTGTACCAATTAGGAAATGAGGTAGACTTGACGGATTGCAAGCTAGGGATCCTGCAAACCTCTATAGCAGTGTTTTTCAACCTTTTTTGGGCAAAGGCACACTTGTTTCATGAAAAAAATCACGAGGCACACCACCATTAGAAAATGTTAAAAAAATTAACTCTATGCCTATATCAGTCTCTTCAAGGTTCGCCATTGCTGGTGTAGGGAGAAGCAGGACAGAGGGGCCACAGATTGAGGCAGCCCGCTCTCTAGCACCCAGTTCCCATTTACCTGTGTTGTTTTTTGAAAGACATTTTGCCCTGCATGGACTTCTGTGTCCAGTGGAGACCTGAGAAGGGGCACTGACTCTCCAGGAACACAAATAAGACCCAAAAGCCCATCTTGCTCTCCACACTGTGGCCAAGGCAGATGCCTTCAGCAAGTCCAGCGACAGGAGGGGAGGAGGATGAAGGAAGGCTGGCCCTTGGATGCTATTTATAGTGCCTCCCAGCTGTGGGCCGCCCGCCGGCCCTGGGTTGAATTTCTTTAGAATTTTTCAATTTTTCCCACGGCACACCAGGCAACATCTCACGGCACACTAGTGTGCCGCGGAACAGTGGTTGAAAAACGCTGCTCTATAGTTCAGCCAGGGTGAGTGCCTCTGCCTGTTTCTTTCCCTCGTACCTTCATCTCAGCCCCTTTCCCTGCCCTGTGACCCACTGGGACACAGGACTCCAGGGTTGTCTCTCAGAGATGGGTAAAACAGCACCACGGAAATGATAGGCAGCATTTCAAGTTATATTTGGTGACTGTAAGTGAAACAAACTTTCCACCCAAACCCCTGTGGAACCTGTTTATAGAAAGAAAACCCAAGCTTTGCAAATACTTCTTTTTCCTATGACATGTTTTCTGCAAGTGATCTTTAAAGGGGCTCTTCGAGCAAACAATCATACAAATGTATAATTCTCTGCTGGTGTTAAGCAAATAAATAAAGTTTTAAGTGGGCAAGCATGCAAATAACAAGGAGAGCGATATAGATGATGGGAATGAATCCAATCACACAAACATGAAGCTATAGCCCAGCTGCTTTAGACAGAATCACTTGATGTAAGCAAAAACCATATATGTTTCTAATATAGGAGCAATAGAAATCTATAGTGAAAGGAAACGACAATTACTAATCAATAAACTAAATAAATATGTTATCTATGTCTAAATTAAAACATATCCAAGAAATCAATATTTTCAAATCCTACATAAGCAAGCTTTCCCCGCTTCGAAATAGTGTCTCAAACCACCTTAGTTTATTTCAATGAGGCTAATTCAATTTTATTGAAAGTATTTCATCTTAACATGCTTTTAGATCAAGCATTTATTCTAGTTTCTCTCTAGCCCACTATGTTTCTATAGACTCAGGGTGGTGCTGTAATTCTGAAGATAAAAAGATGGAACGGTGATCTATTGAAGTGGATAGGGAAAAATGCCTTATGCATATTAGTGGAATATTTTATGTGTACCTGAAATGCCTATTTTAATCATCATTTTCATTACAGAGCTGTACAACTGGATGGACACTATGAACCACTGAGCCCAACTTTAGCTTCAACTGCTGCTGATCTATGAGAGGGAATCTGTCGTTATCCCAGAGAAGTCCATAGAAAATTGAGGACTTGTTAATGTTACAAATACAGTTTCAAGCAAGCTAAATAAACCAAGACTGATGAGCATTAAAAAACCTAAATAGTGAATTTGTAGTTAATATCCCATTGATCTATATTATTTTAATTATTTTATATTTTACAACTTCCCCTACATTGCATTTAATTGGATCGACCACTGTGAAAATCTAACAGATCTTTTAAAAATGTTGTGGGTTTTATTAAAGGACTCATAAAAAGAAAGAAGCCCTCACCCCACTAACTTTTAAGGAAAAACATACTTGCTGTTGTGTGAGTGAAGAATGGAAGATGTGTATATATCATGGCAAATATATCTTAATATCAATTAAGACTCTTTTTGATTTTCTTGAAATATATGCACATGCAATTTCCACATATGATCTCTTTCTTATATGGGTGCTTTCTGCATGTGACTAATCAGGGAATCAATCCCAAGGAAAAGCATATTGCCCATATTTCTTCTTTGGTTCTGATAATCTATGTTCTTCTTACTAAATGATTAAATATAAGGTTACACAGCAATGAGAATGCTTAAATGATACTCCTCATATATGGAAATATAAATAATAATGAAGCCACCTCCTTAAAACCAAGTGTCTGACCTCTTTTTGGCACCGAAATTCAAATAGCTGAATTTTTGACATATGAACAACTTAGTAAGTTATGAAGTGTCTCATATGGGCATATGTTTATGATTGGCTATTTAATCTGGTGGATTGTTTTCCACAATACACTTATTATTAAATGTTATTTCACATACATTTATTTTAAGTAACTTGTGATTCCACTGTAATTTGAAAAGGCTGTATAGAAAGAAAAGTTTCAGAAGTGTTTAAAAGTAAGAGCATTTTTGGGACTTTGATCGAAATCTCACTGTGGTGTTTTTAAAAAAAATCCCACCCATATTCTCTAAAATAGTCCAAAATTGCATTCCTTTTACTGAAATAATGCCAAAGAAATATGCCGAATAACAGGTTAAAAAACCAATACACAGAATGTCAGGTAGAGAGAGTACTTACAGGCAGGCATACATACACACTGATTGACATGCAAAGGTTATTTATACTGGCTAGGTCATTCAGCTGTTGTATGAAATAACTCAATAAGTGAAAGCAAAAGTTTTAAGCAACATGTATGTGTTTAAAATGACCTAATTATTGAACCAAGGCATACTAGGGCTTGATGTGAGAACAGCCCTCATGGGTTTAATCTCACCAGTAAGAATATGTTGACTGTGAAAAATCTGTTTGATTCTGTTTATGTGGAAAGCAAGGTCTGACCAGGATTTCCTCACATACTCAAGTATGTGCTGGCTCTGAATCCTTTCAAAATCTAGCCAATATGATATACTGATCATGGACTTGGGGAGACAAATTACATAAGAAGGAATATTTTATTATCCATTTTATGTTGCTGGACACTGGAAGTGCTTTATGATCCTTATCCCGGCCATTCTATCAAAGCGTTCAAAAGCAGCTTATAGGACTATTCTGAGATTCAAGGCTTGGGGAATTGTGGCTGATCAACGTTGACTTTCATTCAACCAAATGGGTGACTTTGGCTGTGATCTTTAGCATTTTTCTGAAAGTTATCTGACTCCTGGTCCCACTGATCTCAGCCAACATGTTGGGAATGGGGAGCCATGCATTCTATGAACGTGTACCATCAGGATTGCTTTATCAAGTTCAGCTGATGGTAAACCAGAAAAACCGTGGACTGACACCATTGCTATTATTAGGGATGAAAGAAGAAAGGAAAAACCTAGAGGGATGAAGGAAGAAACACTCAACATTTTAAATGACAGGCAATAAATAAAAGTTAAATGCGACAGAAATAGAGTCAGAACCCTGAATGCAGCTTTTAGTGATTGTCACATAGATACAATTACAATAACCACTGCAAAGAAATAGAGAACAACAAAAGGGGATTAAACATGTGATCTCTTCCAGAAGATCCAAGGTTTCAAAGGGAAATTTAAGCCTTCATTAGGAATGCTGCATGACCAAAAGGGAAGCCCACTATCTGACTGAGGGAAAATCAAGAAAAGTTGTAAACAGTAAACTGAAGACTTATACAGAAGAGGTAAAAAGGTGAGAGACTTGTTTGAAGAGAAAACCCATTAGGAAGAACCTGCTGTTCTAGAAAATGAAGTGGAAGCTGCTCTGAAAGAACTAGGAAGAAATAAATAGCCAGGGGTAATTGAGATATGGATAGAACTATTTCAAGCCACATAAGATTGAATCTGTCAAAATCGTAAGAAAAAATTGCAAATATGGCCCACAGATTAGCAATGCTCAATATACATTCCAATCTCCAATAAAGGAGATGCCAAGGACCATTGCTTTAATTTCTGATGCAAGCAAAGTGATGCTCAAGGTGTCGCAAAAAAAGACTTTGACCTGATATGGAGATGGAAGTGCCTGATTCTCAAGCTGGATCCCAAAAAGGAAGAGGTGCTTGAGATCATATTCCAAATATCTGCTGGCTACTGGAGGGCACTAAGTAATTTCCAAGAGCTGTCTATGCTTTGTAACCTATATCAAGGCCTTTGTGTGGATCATGAGGAACTTGGATTGTTTTGAAAGAAATGGGTATGCCTCAACATTTGAAGCTGCCCAGATGCCCTAAGCACATCCGATCTCACCTGATTTCGGAAGCTAAGCAGGGTCGGCCCTGGTTAGTACTTGGATGGGAGACCACCAGGGAATCCCAGGGGCTGTAGGTGCCTGGAGTAGGAACTGGCAAACCACTCCAGTATTCCTGCCAAGAAAACTCCATGGACATGGAGTCATGAAGAGTCGGTCACGACTGTAATGGCATCACACACACACACACACACACACACACACAAAATTTGACTCTCCTTATATGCAACTCATATTGTGTACAAGAAACTGTCAGTAGGACAGAATATGGAAAGACAGAATGGTTCCCAATAGGGAAAAGTGTCAGACAAGGGTGGATTTTATCCTATTCTCTGTTTAATCTGTATGCAGAACACATCATATGGAAAGTCAGCCTCCCTTCAAACCACTCCTAATTTTTTCTGCAGTACCAAGAAACTACTGCAGCCAATTTTTGGTGGCAGAATTTTATAGGTAGTTTTCAGATTGTGTGATGGGAAGAGTCAAGAAAGGCCTGTTGCTTTAGTTACTGCCACTGGGCATTGATTGTAATGTAGTATAGGTTTATAGTTATCTCTGCTTCATAGCAGTATTTGTGGTACAGTGAGGTTTCAGGAAGGGAAAGGCATGAAGAAAAAGGAAACATTTTATATCTTCCTGACATTTTTTTCCAGCTGGGATGAACACAGTGTATGTGAAGGGAAACCACACATATCCAAACCCCAAACCATGTTTATCTATTTTTACATGTCTTTACTAAGGGATTCAGGGGGGGCTGTGACCTTAACATCTGCCTTGAACCACTAATTGGAAACTGCCATCAAGTGAAAAAGGAAAAGGAGATTAAGATTCTTCTAGAGATGGGTTGTCAGATGAAAAACCATGGAACTGGAACTTCACTTTAAAAAGCAGATGAGATGTACTACCGCTGCAATTACTATACTGGTTTTCATCTTCTTCTTCTTCTGTTGTTTAATCCACTTTAAACATTAGGTGTATGTATACTGGAGAAACTGAATCTGTGTGTCTAGTGTGCATATCTCCCTTAATAATAATAACTGTACTGTCAAGACGACCCTCCCAAAGGTTTTCTAAGTAGAGAGTATTCAAAATATCTTGCCATTCTCTTCTTCTGGGGGCACTCTGGGGCTGTTTAGGTTGACAGTAGCCACACACACTGGCTGTTCTGGAGATATACAAAGGGAATTGAACTCGTAACCTCTGACTCTGCAGCAGGATATCTAACTCACTGAGTTATCCAACCAGGTTATGGGTTCCTCCTTAGACAAGCAGGTTCAAGCAAAACAACTCCTGCCCCTTAGCCTTCTCACCATTAATTGCCAGCTCTTTAAATGGTTCCTAGAGGTCACAGAGCTTGTTTAACTCTCAGTTTTTAATAAAATAAAATCAAATTTATTTCAAATATACAAATGAATATGTTATATATGAATGATTATCTTGTTTACACAGTACCGGTTGATTGAAAAAACACAGGCTGGTAGGCAGTGACTTCTACCTAAGAAGGAACTTTATTGATTAAAAGATATACATCAATCACAATAATTCCTTAATGCTTTAGCTCCTGCTGCTGAGTCATTGTCCCCAAAGAAGTGTCTCACACTGTCTGAGATGCTGAAAACTGAACACAGATTTTCATTAAGCTCCTCTCTCTCTCTCTCTCTCTCTCTCTCTCTCTCTCTGTGTGTGTGTGTGTGTGTGTGTGTGTGTGTGTGTGTG
Organism: Phrynocephalus guinanensis; assembly: GCA_037367245.1. Lineage (NCBI taxonomy): Eukaryota > Metazoa > Chordata > Lepidosauria > Squamata > Agamidae > Phrynocephalus > Phrynocephalus guinanensis. The sequence goes on from CM074735.1 coordinate 104,983,227, forward strand.
TGTGTTTTGTTTCAAAGCGATGAGACAACCATCAAGATTAGGATATCATCTCAAGTAAACAACCATTCAAACATGTTGCACTGATGCAGTCATTAAAAAGGCATTCTTTATTGATTTAAAATGTAGTGAGAAGACACAAGGAGGAGCCACACTTTACCATATCATAGAGACCACACCTTCTGGAAATGTGCAGAAAACCAACACACTGAGTTGTGCTCAGATGGCTAGAAAAGGTGTAGCATATAATTGCTTACTGAGAAATCATGTTTCTGATGGACAATTCCTCACTGTCAAATTCAGTTTCACTCATGGCACATTGCAGCTGGGAATCCTTGACTTCACAAAAGTATAAGACAAGAGGTGATAGATCTCAGGTTTAAAATTCCATGAGCCACCACTACCACCAGACATTCTGTGTATAATCTGTCAAGGTATTCAGACTAACATTTGAGGCTAACAAAAATGTGTGTGAGAGATTAGGCAGGAATAACGCTTGTTTAGGCTACAGCTCCAATGTTAGAGCTGGATGGGAAATTTGAACTTCATATTCAGATGAAGTAGACTAGCATTACAGCCATGCAGTACAGATGTTCATGGATAAATTGTCTTATACTTCAGCCAAAATCCAACAAAACTAGTTGTTTTAGGATCAATGGAGTAGAGGGCCTTCAATGGTCATGCTGGTAGCCATTACTTCAGTCACAAAATTTAAGCCACTGCTCAAATTTTAACCTGTGAGTGGCTGGAAAGCTCACATTTCAATAATAGTTACCAGTGCATATAGTGCATACAATAAGAGTTACCAGTGCATACATTTCAGAATTATACGGTTGTTTCCTAAAGACGGCATTTTGAGTGGCACTGGCTATCCATTATATTTGAATTTATTTAATTAGGGCAGGTACTTGTACCACTGCTCTCAAAATTCCACTGAGATATAAAATGTTTATGTGTATAGATTTTTATCATCCTTAAAGCCAAACATACTTATCACTTTAAAAAAAGCCCCACAAAGGAAGAATGGAAGAGCAAAGACAGTGATTGTTAACATCTCAGGTGCCACCAGAGAATTATTTTTACAGAAACTTCAATTGAGTTAAATCATTTGGCAAGGTATTCTTCTTGCATGACAGAGCATGTGTTGAGCTAAAAGATGTATTTACAAGGTCGTATGGAAGCAGCACTAATATGATCACAATTTTTCAGGTTCTGACCTTATTGCAGTTGTGCACTGAGCCTACAAATTGGACACTGCAACCCTATTATATGAAAATAAATTGGAAATGACATTTTATTCAAGCAGTTATGTACATGCCTCTTGATAGTCAGAGGAAAGGGCATTTAACTTTTATTTACTGATCTGGCAAAATGTAATTAAATAACATAACATGTTGTTATGTCAGGATAGGCAGTGATACAATAGTAGCCTTTTCATGTCTGGGGCTGATTCATCTTTTTTGCAGCTGAGTAAATCCTTCATGAAATCAAACAAGATCTAATCTGTAAGGCAGTACATTATGTGTAGATATAACTAGTGTATTTATTATAAATAACAAATATTTCACACTTTAAAACATTTCAAGTTTTATTTAATTTTGATTCAGAAGCAGGCCACATTCTTACGCGTGTTTGCCTAAGAGTGCCGTATGATTCAGACCTTCTGGAGTTTCTTCGTTAATTACAGTATTTTTTCATGAATAATACTATGTTTTTGTCTAAAACTGTTAGACTAAAAATTGAGAGCTGCCTTATACATGGAAGTAAGCCGAGCAGAAAACTGTGTGTGTGAGAAACTGTAATTTTGGGTTGGAAAATAGGGAGTCCTCTTATAGATGAGGTGTCTTATAGATGGGAAAATATGACTATCTAGCTTTGTGTGAATTAAAGGAGTATATAATTCTTTCCACAAAATTATGTGATACCGATTGATGAATCTGTTCTTTATGAAGACTGCAGTCTGTCTATCCACTCAGCAGTTCATCTGTATGAAATAAAATGATGATGGTCGTGATGATTTTACCTCAGAAAAATTTTAGTTATTGATTCTCCTGAGACAGGAGATATTCTTTCTGTAGTATGTTTTCTCAAGATACCTAAAATATAGCAAAGGATAGATGAAACCTATGAGCAGAAATCCACTAATGTTGAAATTAAGATCAAAGTAAGTTCAGAGTGGGACAGAACTTAGCTGGCTCCCCTCTGCCTTTACAACAAAAGAAACACCTTCTTTGTATTCTCGAAGGCTTTCACGGCCGGGATCTGATAGCTGTTGTGAGTTTTTCGGGATCTTTGGCTGTGTTCTGGAGGTTTTCCTTCCTGATGTTTTGCCAGACTCGGTGGCTGGCATCTTCTTCATTCTGGTATTTTCTTAGTTGAAACCACTTCTTTTCATTTGACCACCAATAGCTTTGGGAAATGTATGTGTGTGTGATTTGCCTTTTAAAAATTGTGCAGATGGAAAAGGTGAACAGCTCTCAGACCACAATCATGTGCACTGGTACTAGTTTTATTTTTAAAATAAAATGATCCTGGATAGCTTTCTGGGATTACCAATAACTAGAGATGGGCACGACTTGAAAAAAATTTTTTTCGAGTTGTCGTTAGTTGGGCCGGTTCCGTTTCGGCTCGTTTCCGTTTTTCGCGAAAATTTGCAAAAATTAGTCGGTTCGTTTTTTTGTTTTTTCGTTGTCGTTAGTACTGGTTTGGGGAGGGGGTAGCGGACTCCTGGAGGGAGCTGCATGAGTCAGCCAGAGCCACAAGTGACAGACTGGCAGACTCTTTGCACCCGCTGTGTCTCACGTACTTGCATGTAGTGCAATGCAAGTAGATCTGGCTTAGGGTTAAGACGGGTTAGCGGAACGGCTAGGGTTAGGCTAGTTACGAGTGAGGTTAGGGTGAGTATTGGGGTGCACCAATACTCTGACCCACTTAGAAGGACAGTGTACTGGCGTATGGGTTAGGCTTAGGGTTCGGGTTTGGGCTACGATTAGTGGGCTGTTTATGCCCGATTGGCACATCCCAGAAGTCTCTGTGGTCAACCTGGCCAAGTGGCCATGCGATTGGTGGAAAATTTGCATGGTCTACTCCCATGGGAGAGCCCATCATTGCAAATGTGCAGGTGTAAAAAAATAAAATAAAATAAAATCAACGGAGACTTTTTTTTGCAAGAAAAACCCACTGCTGCTACTGTAAAAATTCAAGCATTTAAAATAGCCAATTTTCGCATGTTTCTGTGGTGCTTTGGTGGGGTTTGGGGCAACGATTTCAAAAAAAAATATTGCGGTCGCCATTTTGGATCCCCCCCCACCGCATGGCAAATGGATGCGCCCTCCCAGCCTGGTACAGTCAGCAAAACCTGGCCATGCGATTGGTGGAATGGCTCCAAAACTTTGCATGGTCCACTCCCATGGGCGAGCCCATCATTGCGAATGCGCAGGTGTAAAAAAATAAAATAAAATAAAATAAAATAAAATCAACGGAGACTTTTTTTGCAAGAAAAACCCACTGCTGCTACTGTAAAAATTCAAGCATTTAAAATAGCTAATTTTCGCATGTTTCTGTGGTGCTTTGGTGTGGTTTTGGGCAACGATTTCAAAAAAAATATTGCGGTCGCCATTTTGGATCCCCCGCACTGCATGGCAAATGGATGCGCCCTCCCAGCCTGGTACCAGCAGCGCAGCAGTAGCAATAGCCAAGGAGAGGGGGGCGGGGAAAACCCCCCCCCCCAAATAAAACACCCTTCTGGCCTGGTAGGTGCCCTCAGACAGTTTTCGCCTACTTTTAGGGCCGGGAATCGGGTTTTTTTTAACTTTTAAAAACTTTTTTTCTGTGCCGCTTGGCATTGCGCGATGCAAGTAACGAGCACGACAAATTAGACCAAATTGTTCGTTCGTCGGTTCGAGCTCGAATTCTGGTGGAGTAATTCCCGTTTCCGTTTCCGTAGAGTAACGGATACGAGTAACGGAAACGGAAACGGGAATACCGCTAAGTCGTGCCCATCTCTACCAATAACACGTCTAGTCTGAGCCTCAGAGAACAATATTTATCGCAGCCGCCTACTGAATGGATGATCTTATTACAGAGGGTGCCATGATCCCATATCTGTAATTTGGTGATACACTTCAGGATTCTGCATCTATCTTCTGCATTGTGGCCCATAGTCAAACAGGAAAAAAGGCTTTATAGCAGTTCTTCTTCTTCTTCTTCTTCTTCTTCTTCTTCTTCTTCTTCTTCTTCTTTATTATTATTATTATTATTATTATTATTATTATTATTATTATTATTATTATTATTATTATTAATAACAATAACAATAACAATAACAATAACAATAACAACAACAACAACAACAACTTAATTTTTATGCCGCCTTTCTCCCCGGAGGGACCAAAGGCGGCTTACAACAAATTCATAAAAATACAATAAAACAGTACAATGTAAAAACAATACAATACCTATAAAATACTATAAAAATACTATACAGTATAATACAATAAAAACAAGATTAAAAAACAGCAGAGTTTAAAAAGCTCCCCAGCCAATGAAACTAAAAAGTAAGATGTTATAAAAGTTGGTGAAGGCTGGAGGCTCAAAAGGCCTGCCTAAATAAATAAGTCTTAAGGTCTTGCTTGAATATTTCAAGGGAGGAGGTGGTTCTCAACTCAAAGGGGAGGGAATTCCATAGTATCAGTGACACTATTGAGAAGGCCCTATTTCTTGCTGCCGCCCCTCGCACTTCCTTGGGTGGCGGTACTCGTAGAAGGGCCTTCTCTGATGACCGAAGGGGGCAGACTGGATTATATGGAAGAAGGCGGTCTCTCAATAACCTGGTCCTGAGCTGTATAGGGATTTAAAGGTCATAACTAGAGATGGGCACGACTTGAAAAAATTTGTCGTTAGTCGGGCCGGTTCCGTTTCGGCTCGTTTCCGTTTTTTGCGAAAATTTGCAAAAATTACTCGGTTCGTTTTTTCGTTTTTTCATTTTCGTTAGTACTGGTTTGGGGAGGGGGTAGCGGGCTCCTGGAGGGAGCTGCATGAGTCAGCCAGAGCCACAAGTGACGGACTGGCAGGCTCTTTGCACCCGCTGTGTCTCACGTACTTGCATGTAGTGCAATGCAAGTAGATCTGGCTTAGGGTTAAGACGGCTTAGCGCAACGGCTAGGGTTAGGCTAGTTACGGGTGAGGTTAGGGTGAGTATTGGGGTGCATCTGGGTGCCTCTCTGACCCACTTAGAAGGACAGTGTACTGGCGTATGGGTTAGGCTTAGGGTTCGGGTTTGGGCTACGATTAGTGGGCTGTTTATGCCCGATTGGCACATCCCAGAAGTCTCTGTGGTCAACCTGGCCAAGTGGCCATGCGATTGGTGGAAAATTTGCATGGTCTACTCCCATGGGAGAGCCCATCATTGCAAATGTGCAGGTGTAAAAAACAAAAACAAAATAAAATAAAATAAAATCAACGGAGACTTTTTTTGCAAGAAAAACCCACTGCTGCTACTGTAAAAATTCAAGCATTTAAAATAGCTAATTTTCGCATGTTTCTGTGGTGCTTTGGTGGGGTTTTGGGCAACGATTTCAAAAAAAATATTGCGGTCGCCATTTTGGATCCCCCGCACTGCATGGCAAATGGATGCGCCCTCCCAGCCTGGTACCAGCAGCGCAGCAGTAGCAATAGCCAAGGAGAGGGGGGCGGGGACCCCCCCCCCAATAAAACACCCTTCTGGCCTGGTAGGTGCCCTCAGACAGTTTTCGCCTACTTTTAGGGCCAGGAATCGGGTTTTTTTTTTAACTTTTAAAAACTTTTTTTCTGTGCCGCTTGGCATTGCGCGATGCAAGTAACGAGCACGACAAATCAGACCAAATTGTTCCATCGTCGGTTCGAGCTCGAAGTCTGGGGCAGCGATTCCCGTTACCGTTTCCGTAGAGTAACGGAAACGAGTAACGGAAACAGAAACGGGAATACCGCTAAGTCGTGCCCATCTCTAGTCATAACCAGCACCTTGAATTGGGCCTGGAAATGAATGGGCAGCCAATGTAGTCCCTGGGGAAGCGGCCCGACAGAGTCGTACCGCCGAGCTCCAGTAACCACCTGGGCTGCCGCATTCTGTACGAATTGTAGTTTCCGAACCATCTTCAAGGGCAGCCCCACATAGAGCACGTTGCAATAGTCTAATCTTGATGTCACCATGGCATGGATCACCGTGGCCAGGTCTGCACGATCCAAGTACGGCCGCAGCTGGCGCACCAGCCAAAGCTGGGCAAAGGTCCCCCTGGCCACAGCCGCTACCTGGGAATCCAGGAGCAGCTCTGAATCCAGGAGGACCCCCAAGCTGCAGACCTGCTCCTTCAGAGGGAGTGCAACCCCGTTCAGAGCAGGACAATATTCCAGCACCTGCATCGAAGATTTCCGAACCAGGAGAACCTCTGTCTTGTCCGGTTTCAGTTTGTTAGCCCTCATCCAGATCCCCACCGACTCCAGACAGCGCTCTAGGACTTCCACTGCCCCCCTGGAATCTGGGGGAAAGAAGAGATATAACTGGGTGTCATCAGCATATTGATGGCACCCAACTCCAAATCCCCGGATGACCTCTCCCAGCGGTTTCATGTACATGTTAAATAGCATAGGGGACAGAATAGAGCCCTGTGGCACCCCACACTTCAAGGGCCAGGGTGCCGAACAGGCATCCCCCAGCACCACCATCTGGGACCAATCCTCCAAGTAGGAGTGGAACCACTGCAGAACAGTGCCTCCAACTCCCAACTCAGCCAATTGGCCCAGAAGGACACCATGGTCGATGGTGTCAAAAGCCACTGAGAGGTCCAGCAGGACCAACAGGGATGCACTCCCCCTATCTAGTCCCCGGCTAGACGTATTACTGAACTTTATATTTAACACTTTACACAGGTCATAATACCTAGTTGTAATACAAAATAAGCCCACTTCCCCTCATGAGTAAGAAACCATCAGTGACTGGTGTGAATTCTTATTTATTTTTTTTAAAAAAAACTCATCCATATCTGGTCCTACCATTAAGTAAAATGAAGCAAGAGGTGTATTTGGCAACCATGGCTTCCTATTGACTATTTCTCCTGGACAACAAGTACAATCCTTTCCGCTGGAGGATAAGATTGCCTATGCTATGCAACCTGTCCTGTGTGTGTGTGTTGTGTCATTAAAGTCGTGACCAACTCTTTGTGACCCCATGCCCATGGAGTTTTCTTGGCAGGAATACTGGAGTGGTTTGCCAGTTCCTACTCCAGCAACCTGTCCTGGGACCCCTAAATTACCCTGATGCCTTCAGATAAAATGGAAACTACTGTCTCATCACCAGTCTTGAAGTAAGATTTAAATGCTGACCTTTAAATATATGAAATAGGAATAAGGCCCCATCATGCCCTTTCCCTCAAGAGGGACAAAGGTTTTAGGCCAGCCTTGCAGGAAAGAACATTCTACTCTTCTTCTGCAGTATTCACTGAGGAAGCAACAGTAAGCTAGTTTTGCAACCAAAAGGATGGAAGCTCACCATTCACGGATGAGAAAATGCATAGGGGGTAACTTTTTCTGAGCTTTTGTTTTTGCTGAGAGGAGAAAAGGGATTTAAGGTGGTGAGTATGGCCAATATTACTGACCTTTCACAATCTGAAACTTTCTAAAAGCTTGTTGTCAGACAAGGATCTAGACCGGGGGTGTCCAAACTTTTTTGCAAAGAGGGCCAGAATTCGTGTGATGAAAATGTGTGGGGGCCGAACATTCAGCCTGACATGGTCAGGACCGTTGGCTTCCTGCCACAACCCCCCTCCCTCCCTGCTACACCATGGAAGCTCCATTCCCCACTGCCTTTGTTTTTTGTTTGTTTCTTGTTTTCAAAGAAGCCAGCCCTCATGGTAGGGAGTTATTTTTGCCCCTCTTTTATTGCTTTGTGTTGCCTGATAGGGGTGGGACACACACACACACACACACACACACACACACACACACACACACACACACACACACACACACACACACACACACACACGAGGAAGCAGAAGATGGGTGGGCAAGCCTCCTCCTCCTTGTCTCCATTCCCTATTGCAGCCAGCCTGGGCTCCCTTTGGCAAGCCCCATGACTCGCCCTGTGCATTTCCTGGGCTTGGAAAAGTGGGAGGTTGGCTGGGAGAGGGAAGGAAAGAGTCATGAGTCAGGGGGCTCTTGCAGTGGCCACTGCCAGGGGCTCTCGCAGTGGCAACACTGCAGAGTGATGTTAGCCATGGAAGCCCCCTTTTTGGCCTGCCTGCCTGCTGTGCTCTCCTCCTTGTCCATCCCCCCTTTGCTGGAGCTGCCACTGCTACCTGCAATTTCACCACCCAGCAGCCATCAAGGAGGGGAAATCCTGCCAATGAGTGAGCACCAAGCAGTTAAAGGGGGCAGAGCCCCAGCCCAGCCCCTCCACCCACCCTCCTACCAAACTCTGATGGAGAGCGTGCCACTTTCTGGTGGCCTTCAGAGGGGTGGGGTTGAGGGGACAGATGCACACTGTGGCATTGCGATCTATCCCTTGGAGGATCTTGAGGTGGGGGCAGCTGCCCAACTGCGACCCTGTCGTGTTGGGCACAGAGGGCCAGAGAGCTGACATCTCCAGCTGGCACAGGGAGGGGCCAGCTGGCGGGGATGAGTGACAGGTTGAGTAGAAGCTGCAGGCCAATTGAAATTTGAAAATCGTCTGCATTTGGCCCCCAGGCAGGACTTTGGTCATGCCTGATCTAGACAATTTGGAAAGAGAATTCAGTTTGCAGAAATATAAAGCAATTAAGAAGTCATGCAGAAGTTTCTAGATGACTGTCTTTGTTATTGTGCAATTATAGCTCAAAAGTATACTGGTTGTAGCAGTTTTGGAATGGGCTGAAGACTCTTGCACCAGGAGAACTCCCTAACAGGGACGGGTTCCAGAGGTCTGCTAGTAGAAAGCTCTCCTTGCACAAAGATCTATTGTCACCCATGACAAAAGACAGAAAAGGGTCGAAGAAGGGGTGAGATAAAAGGAGAGCTGAGCTACACAACTTCCAAACATCCTCCAGCATAGATACCACCCACGTATTCCACATAAGTGGAATAGACCAAGGTAAGAGTAAGGGTAAACCCAAGTAGTCCTCCACAAGGTCACTGGCTTGATTTGGGAAACAATTTCCTCACATTACTTATTCTGCTTCTCTGCTGGCTGATTGACCGCTGAGCTTGTAATATTATTGTTGCACATCATCACCTGGATTCAGTACAGTTCACCCTCAGTCAGCTTGGCTAGTTAGGACTGTATTCCTAGTTGGTTGTCTGTTCCAGCAAAACCAATGAAGAGCTGTAGCATCTTAAAGGCTGAAAAAGTTTTGCATTTCTCCTTTCAACAGTGCTGGGGTTAGGCACATCAGATCCCCATGTAGTTCCAATATCCATGTATAACTCTTACTGTATGCCTGTCAAAATATGACTATAAACAGTTGATTTACACACACTCTGTCACACACACACCACTCTTCTAGTCTGTATCAGTCTATGCACTAGCACCCTCCTCAGCTGCCATATGGAGCCATCTTGACAGGAGAAGGGGATGCCCAGGCTGTCATCAGACTGGGGTTGCCGCACAGCCAACAACACGGCCATAGGTCAGCCTGAGATTTACCTGCCTCAGGCCACCTCCTGATGACAAACAGCAATACAATATTGATTGACTGAAACAAAGTGCATAACCAAAACTGTGGTGGTCAGATCTGTGCAATTCAGAAATGAATGTGGAACAAGCCATTGCAGACTGGAGACTCTGTCCTATATCTCTCTGAAGAAAAAAGTCCAGATTTACCACTTCCTATATTGAACAGGACTATGCAAATCTTACACCTGTTTCTTCTTTTCACAGCCTACTTGAAAATAAATGGGTTGCAGTTATATCTTACATTGTGTAGGTGTACACAAAGAAATACCAGGTGTGCACTAAAAAGACATAATATATGCAAGAAGGCCACAGAGCCAATACAAATTCACTAAAATCAAGTTCCAAGCTTTGCATGTTGACTTGATTCAGCAAGAGCTGACAGTAGAGTCACCCCCCCCCCCGCTGATTGCAAGGGTTAGGGACCCACTCCACCCGCGATGCATGAAAATCCACGATATGCAGAAGCGGGTGGGGTGGGGACTGGGGGCAGGGGGGGCAATCGCGCACCTGTCCGAGGCTTCTCGGAGGAGCGCAGGGGCAGTATGGAGTGACCTGATCGCCCCCCGCCGTGCCACCGCGTGGCTCCGAGGTTTCTCGGAAGAGCGCGGGGTGGCGCAGAGCGACTGGATCACCCCTGCCCCCCGCGTGGCTCCGAGGCTTCTCAGAGGAGTGCCTGGGGTGGCGTAGAGTGACTGGATCGCCCCCCCGCCCCCCCTGTGCGGCTCCGAGGCTTCTCGGAGGAGTGTGGGGGGGCAGTGCGGAGTGACCTGATCACCCCCTGCCGCCCCCAGCATGGCTCCGAGGTGCAGGTACTGCGATCCCGCGATGTAGTGGGACCACAGTTCCTGAACCACGAAATGGCGTGGGGTGACTGTATCACCTTGCCAACTTACTGCTTCATAATGCTAGTCATACTTTAATAGTGGGGTGAAGGACAGCAGGTGGTATTTTAGCAAATGCTTTATAAAAATAGAAAATGTCACATGGATTCCAGCCAGGAAAAAGAAAACCTGTTGCAGGAGTTCATGCCATCTCAGACACTGTCAGGACATAGAAAGTGACAACTTATAGACAAGAGGATGATCAGGTGAAGAGGATGTGAAGACAAATTGGCTCCAACTCCTGTTGCATAAAACCCCAAAACAGAACACTGAAACTGAACCTAACACCAGGCAAGCAAACACAAGCCACATGTGCTGACAAGCTGCAGGTTGTGGGAAACCTGCTAACTGCCTGTGGTCAGTGCCATGGACATGAGTGTGCCGGATGCCTATTGCATAGGTTCTGACAATAACTCGGTTAGTTGAACCTCATGTGTGCCTCCTCTTGGTCTGCTAATGGCCTCCCATGCTGTGTTCGGACCTGATTCTTTCCGGTCTCTTAAAGCAAAGGGAGCAACATTTTTACCACATGGACGCCAGGTGTATTCTGCATCTTCCTCCCAGGGATGAAGAGGAAAATGCTTGCTGCCAGTCATTATTCTTATCTGTGAAGAGAGTCCCATTCTTCCCACTGCTTCCTTGCCCAAGGCTTCAAGATGACTGCCTTGATACAGGAGACTGTTTCGTCCCATTGGTTGTTCTGCTTCTCTGCTTGCTGATTGACTACTGGGCTTGCAATGTTATTGTTGTGCTTTATCACCTGAAGACTTCTTGAGCCTTCCCAGCTTGTGGTTTCTGACAACTTGTAGTAAAATTTGGAAGGCTCCTTGTGAAGGGGACTCGGCACAAATTCTCTTTGTCCAGTTTTCCTGAGCTTTGGAATGGGCCTGACCTTGTGTTGAAGTAGCACGCAATTCTTTTATTGGGTGGCTGATTCCAAAGGAAGCATTATGTTTCTTACTTTCAGATCTCCTAAACCTGAGCTAAATGAGCAAGTTGATTTTGACTTAATTTCTGATCTAAAACCATGGGCACACAATTTGCAAAGCACTCACTGCCACAGGAAGAGGCAGGAGGTTTTCCCCGTAACTTTACGCCATATAACTTTTGAGAGGGCAAAAGCTGATGCCACTCAGTATGGCATCTCATGCTACTCCCTAGTTCTTTAAATCTCTACAGCAACCTTGTTAGAATTGACTGAAATCTAGTGACTCATTCAAATTCAGCCAGTCAATGAGTTCCATTTTGCTTTCTTCATTTGTATCAGAGCTTTGCACAAGTTAAGTGTATAAAAGTACAATGTATAAAATATAAATAAAATACAAACATATTAAAATATTAAAAACAATTAGACTATTTTTTCCAGCAGCAGCTATTTCAATAGGGTTATCTCGGTTCTAGATCTTCTTTTGTACATGTGGTAGGACATAATTTGCATTGATCGAATTTCTCCACATTAACAGAAAAATTACCTTGCAACTATGTAGCCCCTTTTCACTTGATTGTTCTTTAACCTTAAAGAATCCAGTACCATTAATAATAGGGAATATGAGCAAATTTGTAAGCCAGAGGTTATTGTATAGGTTGAGAAATATTAAAACTGCCAATTTATTCTTATGTCACTGTTAAAGATATCAAAGATATAGGAATTCTGTCCTGCATTACATCTGGAAAAGTCCTTATGATAAAGAGGTTCATTAGCCCCTGAATATCAAGATTATAGCCATGGTTTTAGCAATACAGTTCTAAGATGATGACAATGATGATTGAGTACATTTCTTGTATGTCTGAGTTCTGCAGCTGGCCTAAGTCCAACATAGAAAAACTGTGGTAGTGGGATTTCAATGAATTTTCCAGTGGTGCAAATAGCATCATTAATTAATTGACCATCTTGTGCTATCTGGCAAGGCATCTGTTATGCTTAACCCTCATTGTTCTTGCTACCATGAGAATGTCATCATATGTTTATGTGCGTGTACATTATACCCCTGCCTATCACGGGGATTAGGGACCCGGTCTGACCTGCAATAATGGAAAAACCATGATATGTGGATGCTGGATCAGGTCGGGACTGGGGGCCCCCTATCTGGGGCCTCCTATACTTACATGAGGACCGGCACCGCCCCGAATGAGCCTCCAACAGGCTTCCTTGGCCTGTTGGAAGCCCCAGAAATGGTTTCCAGTTTTCCGGAAGTCACTTCCGGTTCACCGGAAACAACTTCTGGGGCCTCTGACAGGCCCTGGAAGGCTGTTGGAGGCCCTAGAAGTGGTTTGTGTGATCTGGAAGGCACTTCTGGTTTGACACCTTCATTGAGCTGAATTAAAGCTGGATGAGTGAATATGGTGTTCATTCTGCCCACACATGTAGTCTAAGGCTTATATAGAGTTCCACTATATATGTGCTAGTGGGACAAGATGTAGCCAAGATAGCCAGTGAAGGTTGTGGCCCATCAAATTCTTTCCATCTCTAGCCAAAGACATAGTTATTTTCTTTGTTTTTCCAGAGAGGAAAAAGAACATACAAGGTGTGCGTTGCTCAAGGGCAGATTATTTGATCTTTTAGCTCCTTCTCTACTTTGATTAGGAGCAATTCCCCAAAAGAGACCTTTCAAAGAATGTACCAGTTTATCACTTTAACTACATATACATTAGACTGAATCTGGAGACTTCTCGCAAGGCATATGTACTCATCTTTTGTTCTCTTCTTTGAGTCCACATTTCTTCTTTTTGTGTGATAAAGGAAAGCAAAGTATTCTGCTTATATACAGCCCCATATCACTTCAAGTAGTATATGGGCGGTTTACAGTTTTTAATTACAGTGTGCAGGCTACACATTGCCCCCACCCCCCCAGCAAGCTAGGTACTCTTTTTACCAACCTCGGAAGGATGGAAGGCTGAGTCAACCATGAGCCTGCTGCCTAGGATTGAACCCCAGGGCCGTGAGCACAGTTTTTTGCCTGCAGTACAGGCATTTAACCACTGCGCCATGGGGCTCAGTGAATGACCACCCTAGGCACAGAAGTTGCTCCATGAAAATACAAAAAAGGCATAGCATAAATGCATCCAACAGTGCATGAGCCAAATCCAGTATGTTATTCCCAGGATGCATTAGCTCTCATCTTAAAAGCAAATGAGAGCCAGTGTATCCTGTTAGGTTTCCTGTTAACATTTGGAGTAGAACTAGTCCAAAACTGAACCCAGCCACTCCTTCATCTCTTTTCCTTCTCTACAACATGTTTCCTCATGCAACACCTCTCAGAAATATGCAGGTAACAAGTGTTATATGCTTGGCAAAATTCATTCCCAAAGGAAAATACTTCTTACAGTTTATGTTCTGCAGAGAAATCAGGCCACCTAATGCAGCTATTTTTAGTGTTCTTGTTTTCTTTAAAGTAGTACATGTGGAAACACATCATAGTGACTTGTTGTGCATGACTTTGCTCAGGAAACTTAATCCTCCTTTCACTGAGATGCTAGGTTTAGACAATGCTTTCCTTTCACTATCCAACTGATGTTCCAGCATGTCTATATTTTGTATCTGACCCATTTTTGCATGTTTTTCATGTAGTGTTAAGTACTTGGGGGGAAAAACCACATTTTTAACCCAAGTTGATTGTGCATGTTTGTGTGCAGAACACTTAAAGTATTTTTTCCATCTCTGTAGCATATATTTACTTTGCATTAAAAAAATCAAAATTATTTTCTGCATTTTTTGTTTGCCATCCCTAATATAATATTAAATACAACTATGTTAAGTATAACCTTATGATGGCACTAGTTGAACTATATAAAAATGAATTAGGGATAATTAAGTTAAGCGCTTAGGTTATATCTGACAAAGGTTCATTTTAAATACCTCTTTTTAGCATCTGACCATTAGTTACTCTGCTGGAGTAAATTATTTTGGATTTTAAGATGAGGAGATACATTGGACAACTATCTGGAAGTTGAGACATGGCAACTGGACTTTTTTTTGAGAGAGAGACTGAAACGTTTCACTGCTTGTCCAAACAGCTTTGTCAGTCTGACGAGGCTGTTTAGATAACCAGCAAAACGTTTCAATCTCTCAAGAAAAGTCCAGTTGCCATGACTCAACTGATAAACTCACCTGGATGACTGAAAATATTCACATAAATATTGGAAAAATATTTTTAGTCCAACTTTTTAAAAGTTTTTTTTAGCCCAATGGGTTTTTTTACTTGGACATGTTCTTATATTACACCACCTGTTGTTATTCTCTGAATTAAACATAGCAGTATAGAAATAAAAAAAATAAAGAGACGGGCATAAAATTAAAAAAATAAATTACAAAATTATTTCAAACATTGCTAATTCATCAATTCATATTTGTACAATTTGAAACCCCCACTGCACATTGATGAATTTTTAGAAATTTTTAATTTGTTGATTCATTGAGCTACAGTGCAAAATACCACCAAAAACATCAAGAAACACTAAATTTGCAGGGAAACTTCTCCTTGCTGTTCTCTACACTCCACATTCCAGGTACTCCAGGCATCTTTCAGCTGCAAGCAGTGGCACTGGGGCTCAGTCCATCACACAGGCGCCAAGTTCAAAAGTCACCCACAGAGGCTATAGTGCAGGGTGAGGAGCTGAGCAAATAAGAACAAGGCAAGTTAGGGAACCAGACAGGACAGGACCTTAATTGCTGAGGCAGGTCCTGGGAGGGAGAATCACTCCTTAAATAGGCCTTCCTCCAGGCCTCCCAGGGGGAACTCAAGAGATACCTGGCAGCTGCTACACAGGCAGCGCCTGAGTCTGCACTACTAGGGCCCTGATCCTCCAGCTGCTGTGGCCAGATCATGCCAACCAGGGCCTAAGTCTTCAAGCACTGTGGTTGATGTATGTCAGATGACACTGTCCACGTATGGGGAAAGACCGGATTTCTGACTTTCAAATAGCTCCTCCCCCAGGAAAAAAATCCCCAAATTCCTAATTGCAAAAATAGGTTACAGGCGATACCTTCATAGGTCACTATTAAAAATAAAAAAGGAACATTGCAAGCTTTCGAGTGCAGTCAATCACCCTTTCTCAAAGCAGGTCCCAAAGTTCAGACATGGTGAAAGATGTTCTTCACCAGGAGGTTACTTTTAAAGTCCTTATTTAGATGATGTTCTTAAAATCCATGGCTAGATGTTGTTGTAGCCAGGACAGGATTCTTGTTGGAGGCACACTAAACCTGTGGAGAGGCTTCCTCAGACTCTCTTCTACAGTCCCTTCAAGTTTGGTGAAGATTGGGGTTCCCCAAGCTAAAGGACACTTTCTGGGGGAATTATGGGTGTATAATTCAGAGATATGAAATGCAATCATTACCAAATATGGAGGGATTATAGAGAAGAGTCATGGGAGGCTTCCCTGTAAATTTGGTGTCTCTAGGCATCTTAGGGCCATTTGTCAGGTTTTATATCTGGTTTGTTAAGGTTCCACATGTATTGAAAAATGAAATAAAATCTTCCACTGCCACTGACAAATAGACTCTACTTTGCCGCTATCTGTAGGGTTAGACAAAGGTTTTTCCAGACCAGTCAGTACAAATAAAAATGAGTGTCTGAAAAATAACTTCAGACACTGTGTTTTCCAATAAAAAGTCTAAGTATCCTATGGGTAATTTAGATACTGTACTATCCTACAAATTTATTCAGTAAACTTTTAACCTTTATTCAGCTGATAAAGATGCAGTTGCCAACATTCCCTTAATCCTTTCAAAGTAAAATTCCCATACACTATATATATTCTCCCTGGTATATTCAATTTCATAGCCCTTTCTACCCCACCCCCTTCCCACAAAGGATCCATTGGTCCTTTCCACGACCAAGGAAGTCTCTCTTATTCAATTACTTTGTAGACTTCTCAACAGAAATCACACGACCATTACAGGGACCAAGACCAAAACCATCCACACTGAAATGTAGTGCTGGGGGAGAGATTTATGGATACCCTGGACTGCCAGAAAAGATGAATATGTGGATGGTAGCTCAAGTTAAGCCTGATCTTTCATTGGAGGCAAAAACGTTGAAACTGAGGCTTGTCCACACATTATGCACATCATGAGAAGTTAGAATTCTCTGGAAAAGATAAGAATGCTGGGAAAGGTGGAGGACAGCAGGAAAAGAGGAAGACCAATTACGAGATGGAATTGGCCTAAAGGAAATCTTAAGCTTACAAGAGCTGAGCAGGTAAGTTGAGGCCAGGACATTTTGCAGATTGCTCATTCATCAGGTTGCCATAAGTTGGAGGAGACTTGATGGCACATGATAACAGCAATTCCAGATAAATATGAAAGATTTTGAGTTCTTCATAACTCTTCGTTGACAAAATGAAAAATATAATCTGAAAGTCTGTGAAGATTCTCAGTCATCCAGGTGAGTTTATCTGGAAGCTGAGTCATGGGAACTGGACTTCTTTTTCTTGAGAGACTGAAATGTTTAGCTGCTCATTAGCCCGAAAAAAGCTAGTTGTGAGTCCTCCATTTTACAACTCACTTTGACTTCTTGTCATCCTGGTCTGAAATAGACAAACACCTAGACAAATCAAACACACTTCACGCCTTCACCACCAAGGCCATAGCTAACGACCCATACTTTATGGGTTTCAGCACTTTAGGCCATTGTTCATCTTAAGGCTATTGAGACTGTTGCTTACTTAATGAGCCTATTCAGACCATTGTTCATCTTATGATCAAGGTGACAAGAGGTCAAAGTGAGCTATAAAATGGAGGAGTCACAACTAGCTTTTTTTCAGACTGATGACACTGTTTGGATGGGCAGTGAAACGTTTCAATCTCTCAAGAAAAAGAAGTCCAGTTGCCATGACTCAACTTCCAGATATAATCTGAAAAAAGAGGATGAGGGAAAGATGGAGATGTATAAAACAAGTTGCTACAAACATGAAATCTACCATGAAACTCCACCCCAAAACAAAGCTTTGAGACTGAGCAAAGGTTGGGTGTCTAGGTTGTAAGTGTCAAATTATACCTAGTATTACAAACTGGAATAGAGAGGAGATTGTGTATCTCCTATTCTGAACTAAGGCTGAATCTATATATTTTTTCTTAGGTAAAACACACAAATTTCTGAAGTGGACTGGAATAGACTTCACACAACAACACAGAAAGAGGTTCAGGTGCGCTATACTCTTTCAATAATTTGAAATCACAGGCATCTTTCCATGTCAGATGGAACAATGCAGAATGAAACTGAATGGAAAGAGATTTTCCTTAATTATTTCCATTAGCTCTGGGCTTCAAATATGAATACACAACATATTTAGAAACTAATCTGTCTTTAAAATGACCTCCACTTTATTGTAGAAAGTTACTACAACATAGTTTCCTAGATACAATGCACTTTCACTACCCATTGAATATGTTGGAAACAGAATTTGTCAGGAAGCTGATTGATATTTAAAAATGTTTTGTTTTCAGTGACTGGCACTGCTGAGTTAAAACTATCTATCATCTAACAGGAAATTAGCCAGATTTCTCATGATGAGCTTTCAATCCTGCTGTTTCATTATTGAAATACCAGAAATCAGGAAGCATATGAATACATATAGATATTCTTGTCATGGCCAAAGACATTGGTTTGCAATGCAGTTCCAATATGAGTGAGTAAAAGTAAGTGAAATGTGAATTTTAAAAGTTCATGCCAATTAAAAGAAATAATTATTAAGAGTATTTCTAGGTTTTGAATTTGGTCATATGTTTTTGTCCATTTTTTTAGTGCCACATTTTTGGCTAAATGCATTAGTTACATGCAAAGTCCATGAAGAAATTCCATTGTTCCCACTTTGTAATGGGAAAGTCAGAAAGACAAAATACCTCAAATACTCCAGTAAAGTTGGTCACATTTATTCAGTGACCAAAATCATGTCGCTTAGCACAATAAATTACATTAGAGTAGGCTCAGTCAATCAATAGAGATGTGGTGAACCAACTCTGCTGAACATTCAATTGATTCAAATAAATCTACTCTAACTGTAGTTTATTTTAGCATAATAAGTTCCATTCGAATCATTTGATTCATTGTGTTGTGGGAGTGTATGAGGGAGGCTTAGCTAATCTGATTGTACACATGTTGTACTTTGACGACGACGACGACGACGACAACAACAACAACAACAACAACAACAACAACAACAACAACAATAATAGAATCATGGACCTTACAGAGGAAATACCTCACTAAATCCCCATTGGCTGAATAGGTCTATTCTACTGTGATTTAGTACACCAAGCAACAGGATTTTGGTCTATTCCTTCCAGTGCTAAGTTTATTGAAACTAGAGATGGGCACGAAACAAAAAAAGAAACACTATTTCATCATTTCATTAAGTAACAAATTACTTTGTTAGGTAACAAGTTGTAAGACACGTTTCATTTTGTTTAATAACAAAACACCATTTCCCCCTTACAATGAAAAGATTCATCCGAGAGGAAATGGCAGGGGAGCTTCCTCAAGCTCTTCCCTGTAAGCCCCCCAAATTTTGAAAGGTTTGGGGGTTAGGGGACTGAGATATTAAGTTCCAAAGGGGATGCACCTATGAAAAAAAACTTTCTAATTGGATTCAGAGCTTCAGAAACCAAGCCACAGGTGAGCGATTAGCATCACTGTGGCTTGGCTTCCTAGGGAGCACCATCTTTGGAGGTTAATATCACAGACCCCTGACCCCCAGACCTTTCCAGATTAATTTAAATATCAGCTTAACCCCAATTAACCCCCAAATTTCTAGTTTGTGTCATACATACTCTGGCAATTAGCTATGGGGATGTAATAACTCAGCCCCCTGACATCCAAATCTTATCAAATTTTGAGGGTTTACAGGGAACAATCTGAACTTGTCCCCCAGTTATTTTGGTGCTGAAACATGCATGTGATACCTATTTTGGAGTACATAAAAATGTACGCAAAAATTGGTATCGCAACAACCATATATTGGCACCAGAATTGGTAGGGAGCAAGTTTGGACTCCTCCCTGTAACCCCCCCCCCAAAATTTGGAAAAGTTTGGAGGTCAGGGGGTTGAGTTAAGCTCCAAAAGGGTTTCCCCTAGGGAAAAAATCATTTCTAATAGAGCGAGAAGCCATTAATTGCATGCCCGGGGGCTATTGGCTACTCACTCTATTAGAAATAGTTTTTTCCCAGGGGCATCCACTTTGGAGCATCATAACTCAGCCATCTGACCCCCCAAACCTCTCCAAATTTCAGGGTCTTACCAAGATTTGCTTGAGGAAGCTACGCCTGCCATCTCCATGCTGAAATATGGCTGTGTTCCATATTTTTGAGTATGTATTTCCAAGTATGGCAGGGTTAGTTTCCTCAAGCAATTCTAGGTAAGTCCACAAAATTTGGAGACATTTGAGGGTCAGGGGGGTGAGTTATGAAGCTCCAAAGTGGGTGCCCCTAGGAAAAAACTACAGTGGTACCTTGACTTACGTCCTGCTTGACTTGCGTCATATTTGACTTACGTCCACTAGGGACGTGTTTGACTTGCGTCGCGGGGCTCCGAGTTACGTCTCGGAGCCCCGGCGCAAGGTCCCCACATTGGGTGGCAGCCAGGACCCAGCGTCCCGGCTGCCACCTCCAAACTGCTCCTGCCTTTGGAGGGAGCTCGGGGCTGGCCTCGGGAGGGGCTGGCCTCGCCGGAAGCCGCCGCCACCAGCGGGGGAGAGGAAGAAGGGCCAAGAGCTCCTGCTTTCTTCCTCTCCTCTGGTGGTGGTGGTGGCGGCGCCAGCGCCGGCGAATGCTTCAGCGAGTCCAGCTCTGAGCACCCGGAGCTGGTCCTCGGCGTTGCCGCAGGAGGGTTTTCCAACCCAGGCTCCAGGTTCCCAATGCGGCAGCGGAGGCCGCCAGAGTCGCCGAAGAGGAGGACGACGAGGAAGACGGCGGCGGGGGCGAGGACAAGGCAGCGGCGGCGGCGGCGGCCGAAAGGTTCCGTGGGCCGCCAGCGCAAACGAAGGGGCCCCTCCGCCGCCGGTTTCTCCGGCCGCCCCGGCCCCTTGCCTCCTCCGCTGCGAAACTACCGGGGGAGGGGGAGGAAGCCTGGGAAGAGGCCCCAGGAGAACGGGGTGGGAGGGGGCACGGAGGGAGGCAAAGAGAAGCCAAGCAGCCTCATCTGTGGGGGTGGGGTGAGGTGGGGGGGAATCTGGGAGGGCCTCGTGGGCCACCCAGACTCCCTTGGTGGGCAGCAGGGTCTCTCTCTTTCTCTCTATCTGTCTGTCTGTCTGTCTCTCTCCCTCCCTCTCCCTCTCCCTCTCTCTTTCTCTCACAGACACGCGCGCACACACACACTCTCTCTCTCACACACACACTCACTCACTCACTCTCTCTCTCTCTCTCTCTCTCACACACACACACACACACAGACTCTCTCTCTCACACACACACAGACTCTCTCTCTCTCTCTCTCTCCCTCCCTGAGCAACTGTGGGGAGGGGACACACACACACACACACACATACACAGGGGGGCGGCACCAGGGGCTCCTTGATTGCTTCACACTTGGCCTGGCCCTGGGGCTTCACCCCAAACTTTCTGCCTGCCAAGATCCCAGCCCTTCTTCCTCTCATCCTGCAGCGGCTTCGGCAAGGCCAAGGAACTCGAGGTTGGCCTCACCGGGAGCCGCCGCTGCTGCTGGAGTGCAGTGAACACCTGAGCGGGCCGGCCTTCCTCCTCCTCCTCCGACCAGGCTGAGCTCCGCCCGAGCGAGCGCCTGGCTCTGCTCCGGGCTAGACCTGCTTCTCCCCGCCACCACCTTCCACCTCTCCCTGGCAGGCATACATTTTTTTAATCTTAATAAAAATTGTTAATGTTAATTAAAATTTGTTAATTAAAATGTGTTAACTTATTTCATCTACAATGCTGTCTTGTTTCATAGTACAGCATCGATTATTGCTGTCTGGTTAGACAGTCAAATTTGTGTTAAATTGCTGTTTTGGGGGGTCTTTTTCATAGTCTGGAACGGATTAATCCACTTTCCCATTACTTTCTATGGGAAAAGTTTGCGTGACTTAAGTCATGTTTGACTTAAGTCCAGACCTCCGGAACGGATTAATGACGTAAGTCAAGGTTCCACTGTATTTCTAATTGAGTGAGTAGCCGATAATAGCAATGTATTTCAAAATATGGCAGGGTTAGCTTCCTCAAGCAATTCTAGGTAAGTCCACAAAATTTGGAGACGTTTGGGGGTCGGGGGAGTGAGTTATTAAGCTCCAAAAGGGGGTGACCCTAGAAAAAATGTTTCTAATTGGAATTGGAAGCCAAGCTGCTAATAGCTCACCCGTGGCGTGGCTTCTGAAGTTCCAAATCTGATTAGAATTTTTTTCCCTAGGGGCATCTCCTTTGGAGCTTAATAACTCAACTCCCTGACCCCCAAACGTTTCCAAATTTCGGGGGCTTACAGGGAAGTGCTTGAAGAAGCTCTCCTGCACTTTTCTAACTTCCCAAGCAGCATTATGCAGAAATTTACTGAAATTATAGTTACATGAACCATGGAAGCACCAATCAGGGCAAGTAGGTATTCATTCCTATTTATAAGCTGCTTGGTATCACAGAATGGTGATATCATCATCATTGGCATCTTTCAGTCTCGAAAGACTATGGTATCATGCCTGGAGTAGAGATCCTAAGAACAACACCTAGTGTGACTAAATAGACCAGTTCAGGAATAGCAGTCCCTACCGCACTGGGGACAGATGTATTCTGTTTCTTGCCCAGTCCTCGAGTTTCATTCTTTCCGTGCCTGCCTCTTTTCCTCTGCCTGTTGGACAAATGCCTCTTCAAATTTATGTAGGCCATGCTGTATCTCTTGGCTCCAGACAGTGCAATCGGAGGTCAGGGTTTCCCATTTGTTGAGGTCCATTCCCAAGGCCTTCAGGTCCCTCTTACAGATATCCTTATACCGCAGCTGTGGTCTCCCTCTGGGGAGCTTTCCCTGCACTAGTTCTCCATACAGAAGATCTTTTGGGATCTGGCCGTCATCCATTCTCACAATGTGTCCAAGCCAGCGTAGGCGTCGCTGTTTCAATAAAGTGTACATGCTAGGATTCTAGCTCGATTCAGGACTATGCTATTTGGAACTTTGTCATGCCAGGTAATGTTGAATATTCACCTAAGACAGCCCATATGGAAGGTATTAAGCTTTCTTTCCTGTCGGGTATGGATGGTCCAAGACTCGCTGCAATACAAAAGTGTGCTCAGTACACAAGCTTTATAGACCTGTATCTTTGTATGTTCCGTCAGCTTCTTATTGAGCTATACTCTCTTTGTTAGTCTGGAAAACTTAGTAGCTGCTTTACCTATACGTTTATTCAGCTCAGACTCCAGTGAGAGTGTATCTGAGATAGTTGAGCCAAGATATACAAAGTCATCGACAACTTCCAGTTCTTTTGCAGAAATTGTAATGCGAGGAGGAGGGTCCACATTCTGGCCCATTATTTGTGTTTTTTTCAGGCTGATTTCTAGCCCAAAATCTTTGCAAGCTTTACTAAAATGATCCATGAGTTGTTGGAGATCTTCGGCAGAGTGAGCAGTAATGGCGGCGTCATCAGCGAAGAGGAGATCCCGCAAACATTTCACCTGTACCTTAGACTTTGCTCTCAATCTAGAGAGATTGAAGAGTTTTCCATCTGATCTAGCCCGGAGATAGGTAACCTCTGTTGAAGTTCCAAAACCATACTTCAGATTGATAGCAAAGAAGATCCCAAACAAGGTTTTTGCAAGGACACAGCCCTGCTTCACTCCACTTCGGATGTCGAAGGGATCTGACACTAGGCCAGCAAAAACTACATTGCCCTTCATATCCTCATGAAAAGACCTAATGATGTTAAGGAGCTTGGGTGGGCATCCAACTCAGAGGAGTATTTTAAAGAGTCTGTCCCTACTAACTATATCAAATGCCTTTGTAAGATCTATGAAGGCTACAAAAAGTGGCTGTCCTTGTTCCCTGCATTTCTCCTGCAACTGCCTGAGGGAAAATACCATATCAGTAGTGGACCTGTTGGTTTGAAAGCCACACTGTGATTCTGGGTAGACTCTCTCTGCAAGTATTTGGAGCCTCTTCAGTATAACACGTGCAAACAGCTTCCCGACAACACTAAGAAGAGAGATGCCGCGGTAGTTGTTACAGTCGCTCCTGTCACCTTTGTTCTCATAAAGCGTAACAATATTAGCGTCCTTCATATCCTGTGGTACTCCCCCTTCTCTCCAGCAAAGGCAGAGGATTTCGTACAGTTGAGTGGCAATGACCTCTTTGCAGCACTTCAGAACTTCAGCAGGGATGTTATCTTTCCCAGGTGCCTTGCCAGAGGCAAGTGAATCCAGAGCCACATTTAGTTCTTTTAGTGTTGGTTCATTGTCAAGCTCCTCCAAGACAGACAAGCACTCAATATTATTTAAGACTTCTTCGGTTATTGTGTTTTCTCTGGAATATAGTTCAGAGTAGTGCTGCACCCAGTGTGCCATCTGCTGCTCACGATCCTGGATGATCTCCCCTGAAACAGTCTTTAAGGGTGCAGTTTTCTTATGTATTGGCCCTAAGGCCTGTTTAATTCCATCATACATTCCCTTGATGTTACCTGTAGAGATGGGCACGACTTGAAAAAATTTTTTTTCAAGTTGTCGTTAGTCGGGCCGGTTCCGTTTCGGGTCGTCTCCGTTTTTCGCGAAAATTCACAAAAATTAGTCGGTTCGTTTTTTCTTTTTTTTTGTTGTCGTTAGTACTGGTTTTTTTGGGGGGGAGCAGGCTCCTGGAGCCACCTCTGTGGGGTGGGTGCCTCCTCTGGCCCGCTATAAGGGAAAGTGGGCTCCTGGAGGCACCCGTGGGTGCCTCCTATCCTCACCCACTAGGAAAGGGGAAGCAGGCTCCAAGAGACCCCTCAACATGGGGGTCTCCCCTCCTCACCTGCTGCTGCTGCAAAATGCTATGCAATAGCCATATGGATATTGCATAACAGAATGTGCAGACAGTGACTGTGAAGACTAGTGGATGGCACTGAACCCAGAGCCATAGTGAGATGCCTAACTAAGGCTCTCGCACCACCATGTCTCACACAGAAGGGAATTGTACTTGCTGCGTGTAGTGCAATGCAAGCAAGTAGATCTGGCTTAGGGTTAAGGTGGGTTAGTGCAAGGGCGAGGGTTAGGCTAGTGACGGGTAAGGTTACGGTGGGCTAGTGGGTTGCACCTCTGGGTGCCTCTCTGACCCACTAAGAAGACAGTCTGTGACGTATGGGTACGGAGTTAAGGGTTAGGGTTAGGGTAGGGGGGCTAGGGCAGGGTTTAGGGGGCTTTTGGGCACATCCCAGAAGTCTCCATGGCCAAGTGGCCATGCGTTTGGTGGGATGGCTCCAAAAATTTGCATGGTCGTCCACTCCCACATGGCTGGCCACTCGGCCAGCCCATCATTGCGCAGGTGTAAATAAAATAAAATAAAATAAAATCAATGGAGGACAGAGGAGGAGAGGAGAGACATTTTGTTGCAAGAAAAAACCCACTGCTACTGTGAAAAATCTGGCAGTTTATAAATTTTCGCGTGTTTCTGTTGTGCTTGTGTGTTTTTGGACCACGATTTCAAAAACAATATTGCGTTCGCCGCCCCATTTTGGATCCCCCGCCCGCACCGCATGGCATGGCGATGGCAACTCGCGAGTCCGGCTGACCAGGACAGGGGGGGAGGCGGGACCCCCCCTCCAGAAACCACCCCTCCGGTAGGTGCCCTGCGCCCTTAGTCAAGGAGGCATTTTTCCGCCTGCTTTTTTGGCCCGGGAATGGGTGGGGAGAGTTTAAAAGTTTTTTCCTGTGCCGTCCGTGCCGCTTGCTTGCGGTTTAATTGCAGCGGCCGGCGGCCAGCGAGACTGGGCTTTTTGCTGGCTGGCTGCGAGCCTGCGGCGAGTCCCACAGAGCAGCCCACTAGGACGGGGGATGGGGGGGGAGGCCGGGGACCTCCAGAAACAACCCCTCTGGTAGGTGCCCTGAGGCACGGCAGGCATTTTTCCGCCTGCTTTTTTGCCGGGAACCGGGTTTTTTTAACTTTTAAAAACTTTTTTTCTGTGCCGCGTGGCATCGCGCGATCGCACGATGCAAGGAACGATTACGACAAATCAGACCAAAATTGTTCGTTCGTCGGTTCGAGCTCGAAGTCTGGCGGAGTAATTCCCGTTACCATTTCCGTAGAGTAACGGAAACGAGTAACGGAAACGGAAACGGGAATACCGCTAAGTCGTGCCCATCTCTAGTTACCTGTATCAGCTGCCATCTGAATCCGAGAACACAGTTGCAGCCAGTAATCATTAGCACATTTCCTGGCAGTCTGCTGGACTTTATTACGAACAGCTCGCAGGGCCTGTAGGTTGCGCTCACTGGGACAAGCTTTATATGCAGTCAAGGCTCTCCTCTTTTCCTCAATAGCTGGCATCAGCTCTTCTGAGTGGGCTTCAAACCAATCTGCTGTCTTTCGAGTCTCCCTGGCGAATACTGATAAAGCAGTGTTATAAACAACATTCTTAAAATGTTCCCAATGTTTAGATGCATTATCTTCAGCAGGGCCAGCAAGAGCTTCCTTGAGTACATGGGAGAATTCCTCCACTTTTCCTTGGTTATAGGTCTTACTGGTATCAATTTTTGATCTTCTTTCCTTCTTCAGGTGGTGCAATCTCTTTGTTTTCTGTTTTACTTTGCTATACACCAGGGAGTGGTCTGTGTCACAGTCGGCACTCTGATAACTGTGCGTGATTGCAACGCTAGAGATACTGGAGCGCCTGACGAGAATCAGGTCGAGCTGATGCCAGTGCTTCAATCTTGGATGTCTCCAAGAGACTTTGTGCTGGGGCTTTGTGTTAAAGAATGTGTTGCTGACACAGAGACCATAATATCAGCAAAACTCCAGCAGGCGTTGGCCATTTTCGTTCATCTTTCCAATGCCGAACCGACCTAGGCAGGTGGGCCAGGAGTTGTAATCAGCTATTTATAAGCTGCTTGGTATCACAGAATGGTGATATCTCCACTAAATTTTGGGGCAAGAAGCCCTTCTACTCAGTTCATGTGCTGCCAAGGCCCCTGCTCTTCCCCAGGAGACAGAGGATAAAGGAATTGGATCTTGCTTGCCATACAACACTCAGTCAGTGTTGCCAAAATGACCAAGCTCATTGTTTAATGCAAGCACATATAAACACAGATATAGCTGATTTTCACAACTATCTGATTGAGATAAGAGCAAAAAGTCTTATCTCTGCTAATGGGAAAAGTAATTACCATTTTTTGTTGTTGCCATTGTTAGGCCATTAAATTGCTTTCAAACTATCTTTTTTCCTAGGTATGTGAAATATTCAAGGGGCATTTGACCTCCGCCACCCTTCTGTGAATTTCCATGATTGAGTAGGGATTTGAACCCAGGTTTCCTGTCCTAGCTGAATACTCTACATCAGGGGTGCCCAAACTTTTTGTAAGGAGGGCCAGATTTGGTGGCTGAGAATGTGTCAGGGGCCGGTTGCTCCCCGACCCTGCCACCCCACTGCAAGCCCCACCCACTGACCCCTTGCAATCTCACCCGCAGGAAGGAAGGCAGGGACCAAGGGAGGGAGGGAGGGAGGTGGGGAACAAGGAAGTGTTGGCGGAAGATTTCCTTTTTTTTAAAAAAAAAACATGGGGCGAAGGAGGGGGAGGGAGGGGCAGGCCAGCCAGCCGCGGGCCACTCAGAATGGCCTGACGGGCCAGATTTGCCCCCTGGGCCGGACTTTGGGCAGGCATGCTCTACATGCTAGCATATGTGAAGCTTAACTTGGCCAATAGTATTTAATGTTTATTTAATACTTCTTTAATATTTATTAAATATTTCTGACCCACATGTAACATTAACCTAATATTGATTTTTTTAAAGCTGAATATTCAATTCCTCTCTCTCTCTCTCTCTCTCTCTCTCTGTGTGTGTGTGTGTAAAGAGAAGAATCTTCTTTTTTTCTACAAGACTAATTTA
The DNA here is from genome assembly GCA_037367245.1 of Phrynocephalus guinanensis. NCBI lineage: Eukaryota > Metazoa > Chordata > Lepidosauria > Squamata > Agamidae > Phrynocephalus > Phrynocephalus guinanensis. Next base: position 105,010,778 of record CM074735.1, read on the forward strand.
TTTTGATGGCATAAATTTCTCAGGTGTCAGTGTATTTGTGTGCACAAATAAGATGCCAGGAGATATTGCATCTTTAAAGTTGTAAAGTAATGACTTTTTAAATATTCCATTCCTACATTCCCCTTTGGAACTATGCGAATACTGGCTTTACTAGGTTTGCAAAAGAACAACATTAACAGCATCAATATTATTAATATCCAGTAGTATTTCAGATACAATTATTTCAAAATGACAGGCTAGTAATCCAGATTGTATTCAGGTGCAGTGAACCATGAATGGACCTTGCAAATAAAATCAACTCTTTAGACTTCACCTTCCTTTTGAAAAATTAGAGCCATTCCAGTAAGCTGTACAGAAAATTCTTAATAAGTTTCTCAGCAGATTTATTATGCATCAGAATATGGAAACGCAAATCTGTTAATGACAGAGCTTTATATGGAGAGAAACAACCTAAAATGAAATAAATAAGAGCAGTGTGGTTATTGCTCAATATAAATGCTATTGTGGATGCTATTGTGGATCAGGAGCCACTTAGTCAGGATTGCATTGCTGTCTTATCATAAGTGAAAACAACTTAGAATTCCAAAAATTCATAGCAGATTTGATAGCTATCACGTGGTTTACAACAAGATAAAACAATGACAAAAGTAACAAACTAAATAAAACTTAAAAACCTACAAAAGAAAGAGATCAAAACCTACAAAAGAAATCAATGGCAGAATGGCTGGGCGAAAGAGAAATAAAAAATAAATAAATAAATAAATAAATAAATAAATAAATAAATAAATAAATAACAGTCACCAAACACTGTTAAAGCCAGGTCTTTTAGGCCTTTTTGAAGTCTGGCAGGGACTGTGCAAGGCGCAGCTCACTCAGGAGATGGTTCCATAGTACAGGGCCAGCCACAGAGAAGGCTCAGTTATGGGTCACCATTTTCCGAGCCTCCCTGGGCATGGCCACCCGAAGCGAGTGCGCCTGCAACATTCTAAATAACAACTAAATAACTAAATAATATTAGTTATTTGATCAAGCTAAGCCACATTTGTGATGACTAGAGATGGGCACCAAATGCCAAAATGATGTTTCATTTCATTTTTCATGTTTTTAAGTTGGTTTGGGGACATTAAAAATGAAATGAAACTTTTTTTAAAAAATGTTTTGTTTTTTGCTTGTTTCATTTTTTGTTTTTTGTCTTTTAACATTTTAACTCATGCCAACCAGCTGGGTTGGCACTTTTAAATATTTTTTTAAAAAATATTTTCACCTATTGTGCCGACCAGCTGGCCAGCAGGCCAGGTCAGCACATTTATTTATTTATTTATTTATTTATTTATTTATTTATTTATTTATTTATTACCTATTGTGTTGACCAGCTGGCCTGCGGGCTGGGTCAGCATGGTTTTTTTAATTTTTAATTTTTATCTATCACACTAACCAGCTGGCCCACGGGCCAGGTCAGTGTGGTTATTTATTTATTTATTTATTTATTTATTTATTACCTATTGCACCAACCAGCTATCTCGCAGGCCGGGTCAGTGCTTTTTTATTTATTTTATTTTTTAAAACCTATTGTGCTGACCATCTGGCCCATGGGCTGGGTCTGCAAATTTTTTAAATTAAATTAAATTAAATTAAATTAAATTAAATTAAATTAAATTTAATAATTTAATTTAATTTAATTTAATTTAATTTAATTTAATTACCTATCACACCAACCAGCTGGCCCATGGGCTGGATTGGAACATTTTTATTTATTTATTTACTGTTTTTATTTTTTACCTATCATGCTGACCAGTTGCCTGCGTGCTCGGTCAGTTTTTTTTTAATTTTAATTTTAATTTTAATTTTTTTTTTAACTGATCATACTGACCAGCTGGCCCGTGGGCCGGGTCATTGTGTTTTCATAATTTTTTTAATCTATTGTGCTGACCAGCTGGCCCATGGGCCAGGTTGGAGCATTTGTTTGTTTGTTTGTTTGTTTGTTTGTTTGTTAGCTGGCCTGTGTGCTTGGTCTGTGTTTATTATTATTATTATTATTATTATTATTATTATTATTATTATTATTATTATTATTATTATTATTATTATTATTGTGCTAACCAACCAGCCTGCAGGCCATTTCAGCAAATTTTTTCAAATAACCCGCCCAATCGGGACCGGGTGGGCTTTAAAAACTTTTTTTTTCTGCTGAAGCCCCATGCTACAGCTGATCGGCGGTGGCTTCTGTGGGGGAAAAAGCCAACGGATTCCCCCGTGTTGGGGTGGGGGCAACTGCCAGCTTTTTCCCATAGGAATGCATTGCTTCAACAAAAAACGAAGCAAACGAAACAGAAATTTTGATTTTGTTTCATTTCATTTTTCTTTGATTATTTGTTATTCATTTCGTTTCATAACAAAATGAATAACAAATAACAAAATGAATTAAAAATTCATTTGATGCCCATCTCTAGTGATGACAGGTTACCTAAGATGTGTTTAACTGAACAAATGTCTAACTCCACAATAAAATCCTGGTTTGGGAAATTTTCTCAAGTACTTTTTAACCACAGTTTGAGTGTTGAAGGTATTAATTTAAGTAATTCTAATAGCAAAAATGCATTTTAAAGAAGAGTGTTTGACATTAGAGCCCAATCAGATTTGGCTGCCTTGTCTTCATCGTGATCTATGAAATGGCTAGCGATGTTTAAAACAATTTTTCAGGCAGGAAAGTACATATTCTTCCCAATGAAACAAGACCATCATACGGCATTTACCTGCCTCCATTTTGAGTTAATGGATTCAAGGATGTTGCAAGGCAGATATCAAGGCATCCCTATTCAAAAGAGACTGTGCATTTGTGGAGCGGATGAAGTTAAAGACTTGGCCCACGATCTACTGCATTGTTAATTGTACACTAATATCAGAAAACTTTATTTAACCCCCTTCCCCAGGTGTTGTGGGGACTGGTCTGATGGGAGCAAACTCACCTATTTACTTCAAGGGGACAATCCCCATTTAACTCAGAAAGTTGCAATTTTGGCTGTAAAAGCAGCTATCTTGAGGATGCAACAGGTCGGTAAGGGATCTGTTTAGCTAAGCTATGATATACCCATATATACTCGAGTATAAGTCGACCCTAGTATAAGTCGGGGCCCCTAATTTAACCCCCCTAATGGGGAAATTTATTGACTCAAGTATAAGTCTAGGGTGGGAAATGCAGCAGGGCCTGGCAACTCCTTCTTTGTGAGCTGGGGTGTGTGTGTTTGTGATGTTTAAAATGACTTTTAGCCACTGAGGCAAGTGCTTGGGTTGGTGGCTAAAAGTCATTTTAAACATTGTATGCCACTCCTCTGCAACATGGGGGGTGTCAGGAGAAGTGGCGCACAATGTTTAAAATGACTTTTAGCCACCGACCCAAGCACTTGTCTCAGTGGCTAAAAGTATTGACTTGAATATAAGCCGAGGGCCCCTTTTTCCAGCCAAAAATTAGGGCTGAAAAATTAGGCTTATATTCGAGTATATACAGTATATTACATGTAACTATATATATTTTAGTACTTCTTAAGTATAAAATACAGCCAGTACTCCTTAAGCCTAATTTACATGTACTGCTGCCCTTTATAACATTGTAAACCTATTTATATTTTTATATATTTATGTGTTTTGTTGTGTAACTTTGAAATGGTCTGATGACTTATTCAATAAAAAGTTGTTGTTGTAATGCTTCATATTTAAAAGTTTCCCATCCATAATCAAGCCCCTTCATCTAAAAAAAGAGATAAAGAATGGTGTGTATATATAAGAAGGATTGGTTTTCTTATATATACACATGTACTTTGCCTGCAGTTCCCCTATGTGACAAAGAAATAAGAGCTATACAGTAACAAAGCTGAGTTGAAATGCATGTGATTTTGCCCAATGCAGAAAACTTTCCATCACAAATAAGTGATTATCAATTATTAGTAAATTTATTAATTACCAGAAATAGATTTTTTTTAAAAAATCTAAGAAAATGAGAAAAGCAAATTAACAGTTTGCACAATTAGGGGGATCCAGGTTGCAACTTCAGTCCCAGTAAACACATGGAAATGAAAAATAAAGTTCTTCTGAGGACATTGCATATTATGATTGGAAGAGGATGCAAGCAAATGAACAAAAATATCAAAAGGTTGTTTTAATACTATTCTGTTTGTGGACCGACTAAGGTTAGCTTAGGATTTTGGTATGCCAACAACGTAGGAAAACTCAGAAGGGTCAAAGGTCTTTTCTGCTGACTGAATGAAACAAAGCAAAACAAAAACAGGAAAATTTGGATACTGTAATAACCCTCTCCTCAGTGTTTTGTAAAAAATTATGCAAGACAGTCCTAAACTCTTAAATAAATCTTACATGTGAAATATTCCCATAAACTTTAAGTGCTTTAAGCAGATAGAATTAAATGTGGCCCTTCAATTATTTAAAAATCCTCATGAATGTGGAATATTATGCTTCTGTACCCATGGTTCAAAATACCAGGAAATTGTCAATATAGCTGCACAATATCATGGCCGTGTTGCTAGCAGGAAAAAGGATGTCAGGCTTTACATGGCAAAGGTCAGCTTGATTATTAATGACACCAAGGGCAACAGTCAAGATGCTCCACAGAATACTATCTGCTCATGAACTGGAACAAGTTCGTAGGAGGGTGACAAGGATGACCAGGGGGCTGGAAACCAAACCCTATGAGGAAAGACTGAATCTCTCTCTCTCTCTCTCTCTCTCTCTCTCTCTCTCTCTCTCTCTCTCTCTCTCTCTCTCTCTGTGATATGATAGCGCTTTTCAAATATTTGAAGGGCTATCATACAGAAGAAAGGCAGGATCTATTCGTGATAATCCCACAGTGCAGGATGTGCAACAATGGGCTCAAGTTAAGAGAATCCAGCTTTCAGCTGAATATCAAGAAAAAACTCCTAACTGTTAGAGCAGTCCAGCAATGGATTCAATGACCTCAAGAGGTGACGAGTGCTCCAACACTGGAGGCATTCAAGATAAATTTGGACAACCACCTGGCAGATATCCTTTGATTTGCATGAAGCCAGGGGTTGGACTTGATGGCCATGTAGGCACCTTCGAACTTCAGTCTTCTATCAGCCTATGAGATGAATGGCAGCAATGAAGGAATTAGAAAGGATCACCAAATGTAAGGTGTGTCCCAGTTGATCAAGACCAAGTTCATTAACATTCTTGTGTTCCTGATCACCATACAGTATATGGGTGTGAGAGATGGACGGCAAGATAAGCTGACAGGAAAATAAGAGATTTGTTTGAAATGTGGTGCTAGAGGACAGCTTTGCAGATTCTCTTGGACTGTCAAGAAAATGAACAAGTGGGTCCTAGAGCAAAGCAAGCCTCAAGGCAAAAGTGATGAAACTGAGACTGTCATACTTGGGGCACATCATGAGAAGGCAAGATTTTACAGAGGTTCCAATTCTTCCTGGATTGCCAAATTCAGGAGGTGCTGTTGGAGGAATCCTGTTTGATAAACAATGGCCATTGGTCTGCTTTGTCCATGGTTCATTTTTGTCTCTAAAGACAAAACTTGAGAGTTCTGTGCCCCCTTGCTTTTCAGCATCTACATGGAACAGCTGGGAGAGATTCTCCTTAGATTTAGGATCTGTGCCACCAGCATGCCAGTGACACTCAGCTATATCTCTCCTGTTCATCTGATTACAAGAAAGTCAATGTCTTTCATTGAACTCATTGAAATAGTTATACAGTCACCCCCTGCCATTTCGCGGTTCAGGTACTGCGGTCCCACTATATCGCGGGATCGCAGTACCTGTGCCTTGGGGCCGCATGGGGGTGGCGAGGGGCGATCACATTGCCCCATGCTTCCCCCGGGCCCCTCCAAGAACCCTCAAAGCCGTGCGGGCAGCGGCGGCGGGGAGCAATCACATCACCCCACGCTGCTCCCTGGGCCCCTCTGAGAAGCCTTGGAGCTGCGCTGCCCCTGGGCTCCTCCGAGAAGCCTCAGAGCCACACAGGGGGCAGCAGGGAGCAATTGCATCACCCCGTGCCCCCTGCCCCTCCAAGAAGCCTCAGAGCCGCGCGGGGGGCACTGAGGAGTGATCACATCGCCCCACGCCACCCCTGGTCCTCTGAGAAGCCTCAGAGCCACGCGGGGGGGAGGGGACCGATCGTATCATTCTGCGCCACCCCTGTGCTCCTCTGAGAAGCCTTGGATCTGCACGGGGGGTGGCGGGGAGAGATTGCATTGCCTCTCGCTGCCCCTTGCACTCCTCCAAGAAGCCTCATGCTGCCCCCATGCCCCACCCAACCCGCTTCCGCATATCGCAGATTTTTAAGCATCGCGGGTTGGGTGGGTCACTAACCCCCGCGATAGGTGGGGGGTTACTGTATATGGATAATAACACCTAGCATAATGTCACCTAGCTGTATTGCTATTGCCTTTTCCCAGAGGGTGAGAGGAGTGAATTCTTTCTTATTTATACTGTTTTATATTACTTAGGAACCATTTAATATCTGGTTTGCACATGCTCTTACTTTTCCTACAGCTAGTTTGCTGTTTTTCTTTGATCTAACTTTAGATTAGCAATTTCCTATTGGAAGACAGCAAAATTTTGTTATTGCGGACATCAAAGTGCAAATGGAATATTTGTGGGTTGCCTCCATGGCCTTCTACTATTTGCAATGATTCAACAGCTAGGCCAGATTGAAATGCCAACACACGGTCATGAGTTTCTCCTCCTGCTTATCATCTACTCAGTGCTGAAGACATAAATAATAGTCAAAATGAAGCCCTTGAAGACTGCGGACACCTTGATTCCAGTTTTCCATATGCACACCAATATAGGCTGCCTTGGGGTTTCTTCCTAGTGGCAGATGCATCAGAATGCAGAAGTTTTAGGATGAAAGAACCAGGAAGAGGGCCAAACATATGAACAAACAGCATTGTTGGTCTATCACTTTGATGGCTTTAGTAGTTCCATTTCAGCCAGAATCGGAACAGTCAGATAGCCTGGGAATATGTACAAAAGAGGGGCAATAACATTACTGGGTGCTTGAATCTTGTAGGGGGAAATGGATTAAACAAAAAATAACAATCTGAATCCAACAATAGATTTAGTATATGTTGGGGATCTTTGTTGGATCGGTGGTTGCAGATGATTTTTGGTTGCTTTAATGAGAGACACCTCCTGTGTTACTATATGAAAAGAACTATTTATTTAACTAGAAGGGAAGGGTACACGGAAGGTTTTCTAAACAATAACTGTTCTAACAGCCATCTTGCTAGGCCAGGAACGTGCTTCTCTCTTCTCTAAGAATACAACTACTGTATAACTAACTAGATTTCTACCAGAACATTCCAGGTGGTGTGATCTCAACAACCAATCGGCTTTGCTCTGCACATTAAATCCAGTCCATAATACTCTACATTCACATTAACCCTGTAATGGCTGAAATGTAAATCTTGCCAAATATCCCAACAGTATTCTTTAAATCTATCGAAAACTATTGGTTTAAACATGCCAGACTCTTTACTGGATTGTTGGATCTTCAGTTCACCAGGGCCATTTCATTCTCCTTCCATCTTTGAGGAGAATCTCTGTTTCTGCCTGTCTGTACTGTACTGAATAGACAGACTGTCAGACATATATAGAGACTGGCATATATCCATATACTCATGTAATGCCTCCAGGTCAGTAAAATGAGTACCCAGCTCACATGCGGGGTGGGGGTGGGGGGTGGGGAGGAAACATGTAGCCTGTATAAATAAATTGTAAACCTTCCAGAAAGTGCTTTAAGCATTATGGGGTGTATATAAGGAGGACATTTTGCTTTGCTTTAGTGTATGAGTGATGACACCTAGGTTTTACATTGTATTTCCATGAATCACATGTTTTATATCAACATGGAAATAGCTTGGTTTTTTTCAAGCGATGACCCTGCATTTTTGGACTCATAGGAAGGTGGAATGTTTGTAGGGTCTAGGTTAATGGGAAAGAGATGATATAATGAGGTGAGTGGGATACGAAGAGGAGAAAGGTAAAGAGACAGCAAATCATTTGGTTCATGTCTGGACCTGGGTGTTATTCACACTCTCTTTTTTTTATATATTTTTAATTAAATTTTAAACTACATACAAACAACATAAGAAAATGAAAATAAAAAAAACTACAACAAACAATATAAGTGCACCCCCATCCCACGGGCCCATCCATGCATTCTTATTCGATGCTCCATCTTCTATTCTTCTAGTAATCTTCTTAAAGTTCTCTTCTCCAGAATTGTTGTGAGATATTCGTGGACTCTTTCCCTTTTCCTTCGACTAATACATAATCTAAAAATTTACCCCAGATATCGTAGAAAATGTCTTTTTTCATTTCTCCTCGTTTAACCTTTAAACTGCAGGACAGTTTATCGTTTATAGCTATATCCCAAAGTTCATTATACCAGTCTTCCATCTTGAATTCTAGTTTTGACTTCCAATTTTTTGCTATAATTAATCTAGCAGCTGTCATAAAATTTGCTATTAGTTCCTTTGTTGTAACATCATAATCTTTACTTGTTAACAATGATAATAATGCTATCACACTCTCTTAACTATTGCTTTTTAATCTTGTGTTTTTCTCTATCCTTTTAATTATTGAATCACTTTTCTTTCTGACATCCTACCCCCTCAGCACGTCTGAATTCCTTACACTTGACCTTTGCAGTTACATAATTCACATTACACTTTCTCTCCAGGCAGCCACAAGGAAGCTAAACATATTTTCTTCAGTGCAGCTAGCTTGTCCTATGTGATGCTGTTTAATCAAGATGTGTTCTCATTTAAGTTGCCATATTTCTCTTGTTTCAAACAATTACAATTTCAATCAGGGTCCTGAACTTGCATACAGAAATGCCACTGTACCTTTGATATAAACATAAAAGGATAACCATATTTTTTAATGTCCTGAAATTTCATGCTTGCAGAAAGCTAGCAAAAAACTAGCTCAGAAGAACTGCTGGTGATACATCCCTCTGTAGAAAGCTCTTAACTTTCCCTGGGCCTAACAGAGAAAACATCGCATGTTGATAAAGCTGATCTGTTTTTCGAAGGTCATAGGCAATGGAGAAATTACATTCTTGTTATGAGCCCACAAGCATTGAAATAATATTTGTGCATTCTTCATTAAGGACTCAAGGTCTTCATGTTTATGCTAATACAAAATTCAGTATAGTGTGAGTATTTGGCATGGCCAGCTTCTTTAAAGATTCCACCCCTCACCCTTTGTTTTACTTGCAGACTCACATAAAGGTAGTTAGTTAATAGAGGAGAAACAAGGATATAAGAACTAGCCTAGAACATTATACTTACTGCTTACAACAGACAGGACAAGAACTAAATACTGTATATACTCGAATATAAGCCTAGTTTTTCAGCCCTAATTTTGGGCTGAAAAAGGGGCCCTTGACTTATATGCGGGTCAATACTTTTAGCCACTGAGGCAAGTGCTTGGGTCGGTGGCTAAAAGTCATTTTAAACATTGCGTGCCACTTCTCATGACCCCCCTCTGCATCACAGCGGAGTCTAGGGTGGGAAATGCAGTAGGGCCTGGCAAGTGCTTGGGTCAGTGGCCAAAAGTCATTTTAAACATCACACACCACTCCCCCAGCTTACAAAGGAGGAGCTGCCAGGCCCTGCTGCATTTCCCACCCTAGACTTATACTCGAGTCAATACATTTCCCCAGTTTTTGGGGGTTAAATTAGGGGCCTCGACTTATACTTGGGTCGACTTATACTCGAGTATATATGGTATTGCGCTTTGAGTAATTTGAGTAATGGTATTTATACAAAGGTCGAGGAGCCATCCGATTTTATTTATCTATTTTTAAGAAATGCAGGTTGGGAAAAATACATCTCATACTTGACCTACATATCTCTTGTGATACTCTCATCAAGGGCCACAACCAGAGTCTGTATTACCAGGAGAACCATGGATTTAATGCTTCCCTGCCCTTGGCAGGGGCACACGTGGAAAAGTACAAGGTACAAATTCTATTTCCTCATTTTGGCACTCACACATGCACTGCTCCCCCACCCCAGTTGCAGCACTGCTTTCATCTGCGTAAACTCCCGTGAATTGGTAATTTATTAAATAATGCCAAAATGAAAAAATCAAAACCCTTATATTCCTCCTAGACATGATGAACAATTTTGGAATTATCATATGAGCAAATCCCTATTTGGAGAAACAAAGAATTGTATGAACTAAGAAAATCAGTGCAATTTCCATTTCTTCAGAAGAGTTTCCAGAGGAGTTATAGTGCAAAGAATTTATATAATGGCTTGGCCATGCTGACTAATTCTTTCCAGTTTTCTTCAACTTCAAACATATGTCTTTAACAATCTTCCAATATTCCCTAATTTTCAATAGCAATTTCCTGTGCTGCATCTATGGGGCTGGGGTGGAGAGGTTGTTTCCCAACCCTTATCCAACCTTGAGTATCCTGCAACATCTCAACTATTCTTTGGATTCCACTCACATAGTTTGTTGGACCAAGTGATTCAGCATAACATGTACAGCTCTAGAAAGTTGGAGTTGGAACCATGGATGGACAAGACCCACACGAAGCCTTCCTTCCTTCCTTCCTTCCTTCCTTCCTTCCTTCCTTCCTTCCTTCCTTCCTTCCTTCCTTCCTTCCTTGCATGTAAATTCTCAAGGCCCCCAAAGGCTATCCCAAGGGAGTCTTAAGGAGCTGTAGAACCTGAAAGGAGAGGGTAAGACCCTTTTTATGAGTTTGCATTTCCAGTGCGCAGTCTGGGTTATTCCAGCACAATCCTCTACCATAGAATTTTCCCCACTGAAATGAGGAACTCAACCCCAAATGCAACAAGGATGACTCACAACATTTTAAAGTAACCCAAATTTTAAAGTAAGGGGCACCAACCCCATGCACAGTGTCCAGAATTTAAAGGATTTTAGTTGCACGACTGAAGAAAACAGCATATTTGGCCATTTTCAGCAAGCTCACACATTGCTTTCTTATTTATTTGTTGCTATATTGTGCATCTTATTTCTCACCATTGCTGGTGCATGGAGGTAGACTAAAGGATCAAGTATAATAATTAGGAGCCAAGTCCTAAAAATTTGCACGTGAGATGATATGTTGGGAAACACACCAATTTTTCAACTTCAGGAAGCAAATACCCCTATTTCTGGTGATTCCTGTCCATGGGGGCTCACCAGGTTGCCTCTCTAGCACTGCTGATGGTAATTCTCCCAGAATCTTTTTGAAAACAACTTTTATGTTGACTTTTTTTGTTATTTTCATCTTTGTCCTTGCTTATGGAGTTGTGTGGAGTTTTTATAAGGATGTAAGCTGCTTTGCTCTGCACAATATTTATACTGAAGGCGGCACATCCACTATTTTTATATAAATAAGATTTCGTATGTGTCAGTATGATGTGATCCAAATCAGCAGGAATCCAAACCATTTCAGAATCTGATTTCAGATCAGAAGCCAGCAGCTGGTAATGAGTCAGCTTAGCACATGGAATATTTGGCTTCGAAACAGAAAGAAGTGCTGATACTTCTTGCATTGAACGAAACTGCTCTACTGACAAGAGCTTGGAGTGATTAACCCAGCATTATTAACTGGGCAGTTAACTGGTGATGCAAACTTGTGTTTATTTAATAAGGTTATGGGCCTCTGTCATAGTGACTTGCTGTAGACAATGTTGAGATTGGTGGAGAAAGATAAATGCGTTTAGGATATAAAAGCCATACAATGAATGCCTTATGTGAAAGGCAAGTGGTAAATAAGAACTACTGCATGCTGTTTAATAATTGTAAACGACTGGTCAATCCTAACTGCAGTGGTTTACATTCCTTGTATACCAGCAAATGTCCCTATTTTTCCAACATCATTAAGGGAACTAAGAATTTTTAAATAATCCAAGGCATCTTAATTTTTCATTCATTGTACAAGTACCACAAGTTTTGAAATTTAACAATACAAATTCAGAAAGGATGCCTATCAGTTATCTGGAAGTTGAGTCATGGCTACTGGACTTCTTTTTTGAGAGATAGAAACGTTTCACTGCTCATCCAAACAAGTTCATCGGTCTGAATACAGCTAGTGTGAGTCCTCCATCTTATAGTCAGCTTTGACCGCTTGTCACTCTGGTCTGAATTAGGCTCATAAGATGAACAATGCCCTGAATAGGCTCGTTAGGGAGACAACAGTATCCATAGCCTTAAGGTGAACAATGGCCTAAGGTGCTGAAACCTATCAAAAATGGCCTTCCTGGTGAAGGCTTTTTGATTTGTCTGGGGTACTTTGGAAAGCACACCCTGATAAGTAGCAGATAGACTATGCCTGAGGCCGCCACCTCTGTTGAGGGAGGGGGTTTCAATGCTCACATGAATGGCTTCCCTTACTGCTCTCTCAAACCACCTATCTTCTCTGTCCAATATGTGTACATCCTCATCTTTGAATGAGTGCACTTTGTCCTTCAAGTGGAGGTGTACAGCTGATTCTGGTCTTGAGCTTTTACCCCTCCTATGTAAGGCCATTCTTCTATTTAATGGCTGTTTAGTTTCTCCAATGTAGAGGTCTGAACACTCCTCACTGCATTGGACTGCATATACTATATTTCTCCTTTTATGTTTTGGTATTGGATCCTTTGGGTGGACAAGTCTCTGCCTGAGTGTGTTTGTGGGTTTGAAATAAACAGGGATGTGGTGTTTGCCAAAAATCCTTTTAAGCTTCTCAGACACTCCAGCCATGTAAAGAATGACCAGGTTCTTCCGTCGGGTCTGGGTCTCAGGACCAGAATCAGCAGTACATCTCCATTTGAAGGACAAAGGGCACTCTTTCAAAGATGAGGATGTACACATATTAGACAAAGAAGATAGGTGGTTTGAGAGAGGAGTAAGGGAAGCCATTCATGTGAACACTGAAACCCCCTACCTCAACAGAGGTGGCAGCCTCAGGCATAGTCTATCTGCTACTTATCAGGGTGTGCTTTCCAAAGTACCCAGACAAATCAAAAGCCTTCACCACCAAGGCCATAGCTAACGACGCATTCTTGGTAGGTTTCAGCACCTTAGGCCATTGTTCACCTTAAGGCTATGGATACTATTGTCTCCCTAATGAGCCTATTCAGGGCATTGTTCATCTTATGAGCCTAATTCAGACCAGGGTGACAAGAGGTCAAAGCTGACTGAGTATAATTTATTTATTTATTTATTTATTTATTTATTTATTTATTTATTTATTTATATAGCTTGTATGCCGCCCACTACCCAAAGGTCTCTGGGCAGCTCACAATCAAAATGGACAATTAAAACATCAAAATACAACAAAATTACAACAATAAAAACATGTAAATGCAGTAAATACGATACATTAAAAACACATCACTAAAATTGCCATCAGGATCCACAATCATTAGTTAAAAAACTTCTGGAACAAGAAGGTTTTCACCTGGTGCCGAAATGTTATTAACGTCGGCGCCAGGCGAGTCTCATTTGGGAGGGCATTCCATAGTCTGGGGGCGGTTGCTGAAAAAGCCCTATTCCTGCAAGCCACCCCCTTCACCTCCTTAAGGGATGGCTCTTCCAGGAGGGCTCCCTGACTAGATCTTAATTGCCGGGTAGGTTCATATGGAAGGAGGTGGTCCTTCAGGTATCTAGGTCCTAAGCCGTTTAGGGCTTTATATGTCAAAACAAGCACTTTGAATTGGGCTCGGGCAGCAACTGGTAACCAATGAAGGTTATACAGAATTGGCGTGATGTGTTCCTTGGTGGCCCTACCACTCACCAGCCGTGCAGCACGATTCTGAACCAGTTGCAATCACCGGACCGTCTTCAAAGGCAGCCCCACGTAAAGCACATTGCAGTAATCAATACGGGATGTTACCAGTGCATGCGTAACTGTCATAAGGCTCCGTTCATCTAGGTAGGGGCGCAGCTGATATATATTCCTCAGCTGGAGAAAGGCACCCCTGGCCACCGAGTCCACCTGGGCTTCCAGAGTTAGACCGGGGTCCAGGAGCACCCCCAGGCTACGGACCCTGTCCCTTAGGGGGAGTGCAACCCCATCCAGGACAGGGAAGTGGCCCTCTAGCCTGTCTGACGAAGCACCCACTAACAGCACTTCCATCTTGTCTGGATTGAGTTTCAATTTATTAACCCTCATCCAGTCCATTATCTGGTCCAGACACGAGTTCAGAACAGAAACTGCCTCACCTGGATTGGTGGAGAACGAGAGGTAGAGCTGAGTATCATCAGCATATTGCTGACTCCTCAGCCCAAACCTCCTGATGACCTCTCCCAGTGGTTCCATGTAGATGTTAAATAGCATGGGGGATAGTATTGAGCTCTGTGGAACCCCATGATGTAAACACCATGGGACAGAGCTACTATCCCCCAGCACCACCTTCTGGACACGGTCAGCCAGGAAGGATCAGAACCACCGCAAGGCAGTGCCTCCAACTCCCAACCTGGCCAGCCTATCCAGAAGGACACCATGGTCGATGGTGTCAAAAGCCGCTGAGAGGTCCAGGAGTATCAACAGGGTTGCACTCCCCCTGTCTCTCTCCCGGCAAAGGTCATCATACAGGGCAAGGGTCGAGCAGCGTGGTGGTGGAACAGACAGATCCAAGCACCCTGTCCACATGGAGGACTCGCAGTAGTTGTATTCAGACTAATGAAGCTGTTTGGATGAGCAGCAAAATGTTTCTATCTCTCAAAAAAGAAGTCCAGTAGCCATGACTCAACTTCTAGATAAACTCACCTGGATGTCTGAGAATCTTCACAGATGATGCCTATCAGTGGACTTGTAGCTGCTAATTTTTGATGGGCTTTGGATAACATGCTCATAGAATAGTGAAGTTGGAATGGGCTTATAAAGCAGCATCGCGGCTGCCATCTCCAAACTGCTCCTGCCTTCTTCCGGCAGTGGTGGCTTTGGCGAGGCCAGCTCCAAGCACCTGGAGCTGGTCCTCGGCCTCACCGAAGCAGCCGCTGCCGCTGGAGGAGAAGAAGGGCCGGGAGCTCGGGGCTGGCCTTGCTGGTTAGACAGTCGGCTCAGTCTTGTAAAAAATCTGGCTGCAGAAGTCTGGTCCACAATGGAAGCATTTTAGTTGGGGAGCTGTACAGTTGTGGGACTCTAATGGTAAGCATAGAGTTGTTCAGAACTTGGAATGTCAGGTTAAAATCAGTAAAACTTAAATGTTAGACATTGTTGCTATGAACATTAAAAAGTGGAGGTGTATAACTTGTGGACTATAATTCCACTGCCTCCTCCTCTCTTTGAAGACACATTTCATTTACATCTCCAGAAGGAATCTCCTGCCCCAGTCAAATTTGTGTTAAATTGCTGTTTTCGGGGGTCTTTTTCATCATCTGGAATGGATTAATCCACTTTCCCATTACTTTCTATGGGAAAAGTTTGTTTGACTTAAGTCATGTTTGACTTATGTCTAGACATCTGGAACTGATTAATAACGTAAGTCAAGGTTCCACTGTATATGCAAACCTGACAACCCAAGATGACAATTGAAATTATTACCAAAATGAATTGGGGTAGGGGTGGGCTGAGGTGTAAAAAAATGAATCAACACTGCCAGAAATTGTTACAAGGCATGGTTTGAGTTCAGACTAGATATGAGGACAGATTTTTTTAAAATGATGATTCTTCGTTATTCATAATTTGTTGGGGCTGACAAATTGACAAATCGATGAATCAATACATTTCCAGTGACGAATGAAGGAATTATCTCCACTTCAAAATGCAATAAAATGGCCTTGAAAACATCTAGAACAGGCATGTCCAAACTTTGGCCCTCCTGATGTTTTGGACCACAACTCCCAGAATTCTAAGCTTAGATTGCCAATGGCAAAGGACTGTGGGAGTTGCGGTCCAAAACATCTGGAGGGCCGAATTTTGGACATGCCTGATCTAGAGTCTCTGAATTTGGAGAGGTATCATCTGACTCTCTTCTAAAAGCCCTGAAAGATTACTGAAAATTGGGGTTCATACCTCTGAGCTATGCACTCCCAGGAAAGTGCTCCCCAGGTGACAAGAGTCACCAAATGTGCAGAGAGGCTTCTCCCATTTCACTACCAGCACAGTAACTTCATGTTTGAAGATTGTTTTTCAGACATCTGAGCTATACACCCACAAAGTGGGACTCCCAGGAAACTGCCCTATAGCAATTGGGTTGCAGAGACCCAGTCTTACCCAAACATGAAGGCACTGTAGTGGTGAGACGGGAGAAGCCTCTCTGCATATTTGGTGGCTCTAGGTAACTGGGGAGAACTTATTGGGGGATATGGGGTTGCATAACTCAGACATCAAAAATCCAATCTCTCCCAAACTTAGGGACTTACTTCACATCCATTTTGTCTCTGTAAGTGTTGTGCTTCGGACCAGTACCAAAAAACTTATTTCACGTCCATTGCACAACAGCTGAAATTTGTCTCAACCAAGCCCCTGGAGCGGGATCAGAACGTGACAATACTGTACCTGGTACTGGGTTGGGGTATTCTCTTGTCACGGTTTGTTCCCAGTTCCTGTTCTGAGACAAGGGACCGTGTTGTAACAACTGTCACGCAACAACCAGTGTCCACCTAGTGGTCAGAGGGTGAAGTGGCATTCAGCATTACTTTCCCTATGGGAAACACCACGCAGCACAAATGTTTATTAAAGAAAGTACTGAAAATTCTGTAGCATTGCTGTGTAAATCCCGGAAGACCAGTAAATCAAAATATCAAAACAGTTTTATTTATGATACTTTTAAAAAGGGTTAAGAAAACAAGACAAATTCATAATTTGTCATGGAACAAGATCGTGAAGTAACAGTTGTCACGAGACTAGTTATCATGACCATGAGACAATGGAAACAGGGACTAAATAGGGACAAAACCATGTGATCATGACCAACACTCTCATGGTACAAAACTAGTTGAGGAACAAGGAAGGACGTGAAGTAGCTGTCTTAAAGAGATTGATTGTAGAGGAGAGTCATAGTAATCTTCCTTCCAAACTGAAAATAAAAACCCTGGTGTTTATCAGTGCTGAGGGGTGGGTGGGATTTCATGGCTCAGCAATTTAATAAATCAAAACATTCTCAAAATTCATCAATTCATAGTCACTGGAACAACTTCATTGATGATGAATACAAGTTGATGAATTTTGACGAAAACAGCTACATTTGTCAGGAAAAGTGTTTCATTTTTCAATTCATCCCCATCTCTAGTTCAGACATTGTATTTGCTTATGTTGCCCATAATAAAAAAAAAGTTGGGATTGATAACAAGATAAAAATGTATTGGCATGAATGAGTCACTCAAAATGAACAATATGAGATCGACCAATTCTCCATGTTTTGCACACTTCCTCTGGAGTGCTGTGCAAGGCCATAGGGGAAAAGGAAACTGGTGTAGAGGATTATGAATCTTATTCCAGCTTTTCAAGACTATGTCTCTTTTTTAAAGCATCAGTTGGCAGAAAGCATGAAGGGCAATAAATGCAGCTTGAAATGAGACGTTGGCTGAAAGAGAATTATTCATGGCCTATTAGTTGACTATAAAATATTTGAGGAAAGTTTAGAAGGCAACTAAATAACCAGTGACAGACTGAGTCTTAGAGAGTATTGTCTTATCCATTTGCACTCCAAAAAGTCATGCGTTTGACACAGAAGAATGGGCTTGTGGGAAATTAGGAAGAGTTTGGGAACCCAGAACTTATTGATCCACAGTTTATTTATTTGTTTTTCTTGTTGCAGGAATTATTTGTGCATTTACATTATAGCTGATAAAATGTAACATATTAAAAATATTCATACATGGATTTCACCCATTCAGATACCTGCATTTGGTGGATTATTCTAACACATAACTACACAACTTATATGATATATTTTCTGGTACAAAAGTTAACTGGGTACATTGAAAATCTCTTTAATTTAATATGACTGTTTGGCAGCAGCCAACTTACTGATTTTATTAGCAGATCTTTTATCAAAAAGCAATTCAACTCTGAGTCAACTGTCAGAGAATAGCCAATGTCAGAGTTTAAATCCTATCATAGAGATTCTATAATGTTTTGCTTAAAATGCTAATGAATAATGGGTCCTTGCCATGAATGTAGTCTAACTTTCTGGTCCATGCAGAAATTCTGGAGCAAGTGTAACCCACCTAGCCTGCATACTGTAACTCAAACTGTAAACCTCCTGGAGACTACTTAAAGTGGTATGGGGTGGTATATAAGCAGAACACTTTTTCAGGGTGAACAAATTGTGTTCTGGGATCAAATTCAATAAGAGAAAAGGCATTTTTTACCCTACCCATGCCATCCTCATCCAAAAGAACTCTGAGGAAGATGTTATGTTCCATAGTTGGAAGCTTCTGGACGTGGTGTTTTTGAAACAGAATGAGTTGTAGGGTTCCTCCAACTTGCAGCAGCATTCTGTGTGGGTTGAGTTTAAACACCTACATTCCTGCCAAAATGCCTCCAAGAATACTCTCAAATGTCCAATAAAAGTGACCTTTGAAAATATGTAGGTGTTAGTACAGTAAAGAAAATTAGGTGTTACCCGAACTTTTGTATTAGTTGCATTATGCCTTATCTAAAAATTAACTAGTTAAGTTTATTCCATTACTAGTAACTAGTTACTTCTAAGTGATGGCTAAACATAATCATAGGACTTGTTTTCCATATGCTGACCCTCCTCACTGCACAATACATTTTTTTGCTTTAGCATCTGACAAGATTTCAAGGAAAATAATAAATCCAAAATGCAATATTTTGGAATTAAGTAATTAATACAGAAAAATGCTTTTCTAGATAGACAGGCAGATAAGTAAATAAATAAATAATCTTTTTTTAAAAATAGTGTGCCAGTCAATGGCTCTTAGCAGTAAGTGTGTGTGTGTGTGTGTGTGTGTGTGTGTGCAGGGAAATGTGAAACAGTGACATGTGGTCCTGATGATTTTCTGCCACATTCAGGAGCAATGTATTCATGTGATATATGACATCCTTCCATAAATCCTAAATTTACACAGTATGCTAATGCTTGATTCCGTAATTTCTTTTTAAAATGATTATACCCTGCTGCTATGAGCAAAAGCATAATAAAATCAGTTTTCTATGCTTTTTCAACAATGAAATGCAAGCGAGCACACCACATAACCAATACTTACCATATGTTAGAAGATAATCCAGTAGGCTTCAGTAGCTGATATGATTTGCTTAAACAAAAATCCCCTGTTTTTAAAAGCAGCACCAAAAATCTACATTTTTAAAAATTATATTATTATTATATCAAAAACAATGTATCCTATTCCATCCTTCATCTAGTTACCTTTTATTGCACTTGCAATGATATAAGTCCAGACACTGGTGGAAAGGGGAAGAAGCATTTAAATCATTTGCAGAAATTAGTAAAAACTCACACATTCATTCACCACATCAAAAGATATTATGCAGATCAGCAATAAGATGGACCCGGTTTATTGCAAGTCATGTAAAGCAATTAAGCAGTTAAAATGTAGCTGCTATTATGCAGTTAAAATTAGTTTCTTACCAAGAACTGTGTATTTCATGGTAAAAAGATGTCTGGGTGTAGCACATTGTCCATAAAGTTAGCAGTTTATTATTATGCAAAAATATATGTCTGGCTGCAGTCCTAGATTCTGCTGTATACTATTATGGACTATTATCACAATGCCTCAGGGAGTGGAGGGAACTGTGACAGGAAGTCCCATTAAAATCAATAGGATTAAGGTACACTTAACTCATTGCCTCAGTGAGGCTCTCTCAACAGCAGTTTTTTGCCATATGTTGAATCTCTGGAAATTAAGAGAAAACAGTACTGGCAAGGAAGGTTTTAAATTTAAATGATGAAGTGGGAAAGAAGCACATATTAGTCCTAAGCCACCTCATGTGCTGTATCAGCTTGTGCAATTATTGTAGCAAGAATTTCCATGGGCATTCCTTCTACACAGATTCCTTCTACACTATTTTGTGGGAGTGCCCTGTAAAAATCCACAGAACAGGCAAACACCTACAGGCAACCCATTCATTCCACATTTACAGCAGCCAGGAAAGAACTGTTCCTTTTGAAATTCTGGAGTCCCCTGCACTTGGGGATTTTCTATCATGCCTCTCTTTTCCTATTTTATTTTATTTTTTTAGCACAAGTCAGAACCATTTTCTTTCCTTCTGCTCATTCAACGGTTCACTGAGTGGCTGGGTGATTTCCAAACCTATCCAAGGCGGTATCAAACTGTCTATGAATCTGTTTGTGCAATGGGGCGCTTAACCAGGGAAAAGATCTAACGGGATTCTGGAGATAAGATTTGGAAAATGCAGAAAAACCCTACAAAACTTCCATCCTTAACCATCTTTCCTGTTTGCCTGCGTATTGGCTAGTCTGAGACTGGTAGTTAGAGCACATGTTTTATATATACAGAGAGAGAAATGTTTTTCCAAATAGCTTATGCTCAACTGCATAAGAATATCTCCTGCATATTGACACTACCAAGGAACACCAGATTAGTGAAACAAGATTTATCTCCATAGAAGCCATGTTGATTCTTCTTCAGCAAGAGTTGTCATCCTATTTGCATGACAATGTTATCTTTAATATTGATTCCTTCCTAGTTCTCCAGAAAAGACAGTAAGGTAACTGGCCTATAAGTTCTTCCTCTTCCTCTTGGATACCTCTATAATAGAGATGGGCACGACTAGGGAAAATGACGTTTTCGAGTTGTCGTGTGTCGGAGGCAGTCCGTTTTGGCTCGTTTCCGTTTTTCGCAAAATTTCGCAAAAATTAGTCGGTTCGTTTTTTCATTTTTTCGTTGTCGTTAGTACTGGTTTGGGGGGGGTAGCGGGCTCCTGGAGGGAGCTGCAGGAGTCAGCCAGAGCCACAAGTGACGGACTGGCAGACTCTTTGCACCCACTGTGTCTCACGTACTTGCATGTAGTGCAATGCAAGTAGATCTGGCTTAGGGTTAAGACGGGTTAGCGCAAGGGCTAGGGTTAGGCTAGTTACGGGTGAGGTTAGGGTGAGTATTGGGGTGCACCTCTGGGTGCCTCTCTGACCCACTTAGAAGGACAGTGTACTGGCGTATGGGTTAGGCTTAGGCTTCGGGTTTGGGCTACGATTAGTGGGCTGTTTATGCCCGATTGGCACATCCCAGAAGTCTCTGTGGTCAACCTGGCCAAGTGGCCATGCGATTGGTGGAAATTTTGCATGGTCCACTCCCATGGGCAACATCATTGCAAATGTGCAGGTATAAAAAAATAAAATAAAATAAAATAAAATAAAATCAACGGAGACTTTTTTTTGCAAGAAAAACCCACTGCTGCTACTGTAAAAATTCAAGCATTTAAAATAGCTAATTTTTGCATGTTTCTGTGGTGCTTTGGTGGGGTTTTGGGCAACGATTTCAAAAAAAATATTGTGGTCGCCATTTTGGATCCCCCCCCACCGCATGGCAAATGGATGCGCCCTCCCGGCCTGGTACCATACCAGCAGCACAGCAGTAGCAATAGCCAAGGAGAGGGGGGCGGGGAACCCCCCCAAATAAAACACCCTTCTGGCCTGGTAGGTGCCCTCAGACAGTTTTCGCCTACTTTTAGGGCCGGGAATCGGTTTTTTTTTTAACTTTTAAAAACTTTTTTCTGTGCCGCTTGGCATTGCGCGATCGCCGCGATGCAAGTAACGAGCACAACAAATCAGACCAAATTGTTCGTTTGTCGGTTCGAGCTCGAATTCTGGCAGAGTAATTCCCGTTACCGTTTCTGTAGAGTAACGGATACGAGTAACGGAAACGGAAACGGGAATACCGCTAAGTCGTGCCTATCTCTACTCTATAATAACCCTCCTCTAATAAGGAAGAGGATCTTAGGGACATGCTACTTATTTTTGCTTCAGAAACATCCTCAAGTACAATCTATAATTAAAATGTCACCTACCTCCTCTGCTCTTAACTTCTCCTTCACCCTACTTATAACAAATAGTACAGTCATCTACTGGAAGTGCTGAGGGAATAGGTGGCATTGATGGGTTCTGTTTCTTTCCTCTGCTAAAGCTGAATAATGCTGTTTGAGTAATCAGGCCCTCCATTAGAAGCATCATCAAACTCCTGATGCAAACAGTTCCATGCCTGATTATCCCAAGCTTTCTTCATTTCAGAAAAAAAGAGAGGAGATGTTATTACTATTGGTTAATAGCTGTGAATCAGAAACCTCAGTGAGGTTCTCCTTCTGCTCATTCCTGAACTAGGGAATATATGCAGAGACTTGACCACATGTGCTGAATGTGGTTATCCATTACACATAACATTATTTATTTATTTATTTATTTATTTATTTATTTATTTATTTAAAGACTTATATCCCGCCCATCTTCCCTGACAGGAACTCTGGGCGGCTAACAATGTTAAAAAGAAATAAAATAAGTGGAAGAGCCACCGAGCGAGAAGCAGCGGAGGGCAAGATGGCGGCGATAAATAGGGAGGGGAAAGGAGGGGGAAAAAAACTAACTGATAAGGTCACCATAGGCTTCTTTATAGAAGAAGGTCTTCAAGGCCCTCTTGAAGGCAGGCAGGGACTCCAGCAGGCGCAGCTCAGAAAGGAGGTGGTTCCAGAGTGAAGGCCCCACCACAGAGAAGGCGCGGTTTCGCGTACGCGTTTTCCGCGCCTCTCTGGGTGTGGCCACTCTCAGTGAGCGCGCCTGCGACGATCTCGTGGGTCTGGAACCGGATGCTCTTTGGGAGATACGCTCCGCCTGGTACCCTGGTCCCAAGCCGTGGAGGGCTTTGAAAATCAAAACCAGGACCTTGAACCTGATCCGGAAGACAACGGGGAGCCAATGCAGGCGGACCAGGACTGGGGTGATGTGCTCGTATCTACGAGCACCCACCACCAGCCTGGCCGCCACATTTTGCACCCACTGTAACCTCCGGACCAGGGTCAAGGGCAACCCCACGTAGAGGGCATTGCAATAGTCGATCCTAGAGATCACCAGGGCCTGCACGACTGTCCTCAGGGAGGACTCGTCAAGGTACTGGCGGATCTGGGCGATCCTGCGGAGATGGAAAAAAGTGGCCCTGGAGACAGCCATCACCTGGGCTTCCAGGGAGAGGGCCGAGTCCAGGACCAGGCCCAGATTCCTGGCCCTGTCTGTAGGCTAGAGGGAGATACCCCCCAGACTAGGGAGGGGGCCATTGTACCGAGACGAGGGTGCCCCGAAGAACAGAACCTCCGTCTTCTCCGGATTAAGCTTGAGCCGGTTATCTCTGGTCCATTCCAGTACGGCCTCCAGGCACAGATCGAGGGAGCGAACCGCCTCCTCTGCAGATGTAGAAAAGGAGATATAGAGCTGCGTGTCATCAGCGTACTGATGACAGCGAACTCCATATCTCCTGATGACCTCCCCCAGCGGCCTCATATAAACATTGAACAGCACGGGGGAGATTGCCGACCCCTGGGGCACCCCACAAGGGAGAGTCCAAGGAGCCGACAAGTCATCCCCCAGCTGTACCCGCTGAGTCCAGCCGCCAAGGAAGGAACGGAGCCAGGCCAAGGCCTGACCACCAATTCCCGCCTCAGCGAGCCGGGCCAGAAGGTTACCGTGGTCGACGGTATCAAAGGCTGCTGAGAGATCAAGGAGGACCAGCAGGGAGGAGCTCCCCCTGTCGGCCTCCCTGAGGAGGTCATCCTGCAGAGCAACCAGGGCGGTCTCGGTCCCGCGAAGAGGCCTGAATCCGGACTGGAAGGGATCCAAGATATGATTTACCTCCAGGTATGACTGAAGTCGGACAGCGGCCACCCCCTCGACAACCTTGCCCAGGAAGGGAACAATGGCGATCGGACGAAAGTTGGAAAGGTCATCCATCGCCAGGCCAGGTTTCTTAAGAGTGGGTTTCACCACGGTCTCCTTCAAGCGGGAAGGGAAACAACCCTCTCGAAAGGAGGCCGTGGCAATTGCAGAAACCCACTCAGGCATGTTCCCTTCGGCAGATTTAATGAGCCAAGCTGGGCAAGGGTCAAAGGGAGTGGCCGCCGGCCGGCAACCAGCCATAGCTCTGGAGGCCTCCGCCGAAGAGACCGGCCCGAACTCATCCAGGAGGGGAGAACGGAGGGGTGAGGCACCGGAGATCCCAAAGGGTGGACTAGAGCAACTGGGGGGCAAGTCGGAACGGATGGCCTCAATTTTTGATCGAAAATGGGCTGCGAATTGCTCGCTAGTGAAATCACTAGGAGGAGGCCGCAGCTGACTGGGATTGGAGAGGTCCCGAACCACCCAGAATAACTCCGCCTGGCAGTTCGAGGCCTCGCCAATTCTCAGGGAGGCAAATGATCTTCTAGCATCCCTGATCGCGCGAAGATAGCGGCCAGTCAGCTGTTTAAGGGCAGCCCTATTTACTTCCGTCCGGCTTGCCCTCCATATGACCTCCAGTCTCCTACGTTCTTGCTTCATCGACCGCAACTCCTCCGTGAACCACAGGGAGGAGCGGCCTCGACATTGTAGGAGACGCTTAGGGGTGATCCGGTCCACCGCCCCGGCAGAACCCACATACCACCTTTCCACCAGGGCATCAACCGGATCGTCTGCCAGACCGCCAGAAAGCTCCCCGAAGGCCTCCATGAACCTGGCAGGGTCCAGGAGCCTACGGGGGCGGGCCCAGATGTAGGATGGGCACTCCCCGCGGGGCGGGGGGGCGATCGACAGGGAAAATTTTAGCAGGAAGTGGTCCAACCATGACACAGGCAGGGGCAAAATGCCCCCAACCCCCAGACACGAATCTGGCGACATGGAGGAAAAGACCAGGTCCAGGGTGTGGCCAGCTCTATGGGTGGGGCATAGAATATGCTGAGATAAGTTCATGGAAGTCATGGATTCCATGAATTCCAGAGCCGCACCAGAGAGTTCCTCCTCGGCGTGCAAGTTGAGATCCCCAACCACCAAAAGGCGGGGGGATCTCAACAAGGCAGCCGAGACGAACTCGACGATCTCTGGTAGGGATTGCGCTGGGTTGCGGGGAGCACGGTTCACCAGCACAATGCCAAACTTATCTCGCTGACCCACTGATAGATGGAGGCATTCCACCCCAGGACACACCATTGTCGCAGACCTACTAACATAAAGGGATTCCCTGTAAACGATGGCCACCCCACCCCCCCTACCCTCCGATCTGCCTGCCCACTGAACCTGAAACCCAGGAGGGCACAAGAGGGAGAGGGAAGCTCCACCCTCCGCGCCCACCCAGGTCTCGGTAATGCACGCCAGGTTGGCGTGCTCATCCAGGATGGAATCGAGGATGAGCGGGGTCTTGTTATGCACCGACCTGGCGTTAATCAGCAGGCAGGACAGGTCGGAGGCGCTGGCGGGATGGCACCCAGGTAGATGGCGGTGGGCGAGGGGATCAGAACGGGGGACAGGCAGTAAGTGCCGGGCCCAAGTTCTTCTTACCCGACCGATCCCTCCATCCAAAGCGTACCTCCCACGGCCAGATACCACAGAGATGCGAGTCCCTGCCGACATGGTGAACTGAGGGGGAAGGAAAAGAAAAGAAAAAAAAATTACAACAACAAATGAAATAACAGCAGAATAAATACAATTAAAAAAAATACAGCAGCAAATAGCACTACAAGAGTGCAGAAATACAATATGATTATAGGAAAGAAGTTATAAAACACAAGCAAAGGGAAAACAAAAGAAAATAAAAATAAAAATACAGCAGAATTGGGCATAAAGCCAGGGCAGAATGGAAAGGCAAGGAGGGGAGGGGGGAGGGAACGAGCAAGAGGCAGCTGGTAGAACGGCCAAGATGGACAATCCCGTCTAGATCTAGTAGGGGAGCTGGAGGAGCAAAGATAGAAGGACTTTAACCCCATGTCCCATAGCAGTCCAGTCCTGGGGGGGGGAGCAAGGATGGAAGGGCTCCAACCCCATATCCCTTAGCAGTCCAGTCCTTGGGGGGAGTGGGGGGGGAGCAAGATGGAAAGGCTCCGGACCCCCCAACCCCTCAGCAGTCCAAGAGGAAGCCAGGACGAGGATGGAGGGGGCGGGAGGTGAAGGGCTCCATGCCCAAACCCCTAAAAGTTCAAAGAAGACCCAAAAGGGGGGAGGTAAAAGGAGCAGAGGTGGAGGAGCTCCATGCCCCCAAACCCCTTAGCTGTCCAGCCCTTGGGGGTGGGAGGGAGCAGGATGGAGGAGCTCCGCACCCCACCCCCTCAGCAGTCCAAGAGAAAGCGAGGAGGAGGGTGGGGGGAGCAAGAATAGAAAAGTTCCATGCCCCCAAACCCCAAGGCAGTCCAGTCCTTAGTGGAGCTTCTCTATCTTGCCCCCCCCCCGCCCCTCAACAGTCCGATAAGCCTCCAGCCTGTGATTGTGCAGCAGGAACCCCCACCTCAATGGGATAGTTTTCCCATTCTACAAGTGACCTTCTCAGCTCCTGAGTATGGCATTCAATGGATTAAATATTCCAGATCATAGAACATTTGAATTTTACTCTGCTGTGTAGGATATCAAAAGAACAAGCAAACACAGAATCGTGTATATCTCACATGTTGAAAATCTATGGGTAGAATGGACATTGCATATTTGGACAATACACAACACTTCCACCTATACTGACAATTTTTTAAATGTTTGTTTTGTTTAATGGCAGTGGCCTTTTGAAAATAAAAATTACAAAAAATATACAAAAATATTTCCTTAAACCAGTGATGGCGAGTCTATGGCACAGGTGCCAAAGGTGGCACTCGGAGCCCTTTCGGTGGGCACCCAACATCACCCCTTCACAGCCACCTGTATTCAGGTTAAATGTCCATACTGGCACTTTGCGGAAAAATTAGTGGGTTTTGAATAGCAGTTTGGGCACTCGGTCTCTAAAAGGTTCACCATCCCTGCCTTAAATCAACTGAATATTGATTCGATCATACATTGTTTATACTAATCAACTTCTACTGCCACTTGTATAATGTCATGTTGCTTCTGACTAGAGACGGGCACAAAACAAGACATGAACCAAAAACCCCTGATGAGCCAGGCTGGTTCGTGGTACATTTTCTGACTCAGTTCAGGGATCTCATTTTACTGAAATATAAAGAAATGCTGAAACATTTGTTTTCTTTTTGATGTTTCATTTGCTCCAGGAAAAAAGGATGTCCACCCTTTTTCCTGCTTCCCCTGTCACCTCTGCCTACCAGTTTCTGCTGCTCTCTACACCATGGATGCCATCCTCAGAGGCAAAAGCTCCAGGAACTGAGCATTCACCCACAGTAGTGGTACTGTATAGGCACAGGCAGCAGGAGCAGGAAAGTCCCCCCAGCAGTAACTGAAAAAATCCACTAACCTTGAACCAGTTCTTTCTTCCAGAGGTCCATTTTGCTTCATGGTTTGTGGTTAAGCATGAACCATCACAAAGCACCAATTTTCCACTTTGCACCCATCTCTACTTCTGATGCATAGCAACTCTAGGGTTTTTGAAGTCTGTGATATATTGAAAGAGTAGTTTTGCGTTGCCATCCACTCAGTGCATTTCCATGGACAAGCAGGGATTTGAACCCAGGTCTCTTGAATGCTTGCCTAACACCCTCACCCTCACCAATAGCCAATAATTAGCTTCCTTGTCTTACATTAACTCCTTTTTTCTTATATTATTTGCTGTGACATTAATCACTTTTTTCTTTGCCTTCTCAGGAGCTGACTAAATTTGTTACTTTCACTACATATAAACATCTCAAATTCGGTTCATAGTTCATATAAACCTTTCCATTGTAGAAATAATTTTGTTCTTGTTTCTATCCTTGTCCTACAGATGAATTGTAGGGATTTCAGTCCCTTCAAATGATTTCCTGTTTATACTTTGTCTTTAAACTATCACTAGGCTTAAGTAGTAGTATTACTATTGCCAATAATTTCACAAGCAATCTGCAAAATGAGGTGAAATATTTAGATGTAAAGGCAATGCTTTATTAGTGGGAGCAAGCACACAGCTTAAGAACTGTGTTGGATACATTCATGAACAAGCCCAGAAGGGTGATAGAAATGTCATTGACCTCCACAAGTTACAGGAAGCATCCATCCATATGCAGAGAGATTTTTCTAGCAGACTGAGAAGCCCTGCTCGAATTTTACAAACTAAAGCTTGTGCAACGAACAGAACTTGACAGCATTTAGCTGTAGAGAATCATGTTTCACTGCTTCTGTAATTATATAGTTGCTACCTAACTGATGTCATTCAAAGCGACAATTTAAGCATAAAAAGATAAAGTTTTCCCCTGCACATGCATGCTAGTTGTGTCCAACTCTAGGGGCGGTGCTCATCTCCATATTCAAGCCAAAGAGCCAGTATTGTGCAAGTCCATGGACACGAGGCTGGCATGGCTGCAAGGAAACACGATTTTACCTTCCCGTGTTTTATGGCAGTACCTATTTGTCTACTTGCACTTACATGCTTTCAAACTGCTAGGTTGGTAGGAGCTGGGATTATCAGCGGGAGCTCACTCCGCTGCATGGCACCCAGGATTCGAACTGCCGAGCTCCTGACTTGGCAGCTGACAGTTTTCAGAAGCCTTAGTCCGCTGAGCCACCACACATACAGAAGCGTTATTTAACAATTCAGTATGCTGTTTACATGGAACTCTGGAGGGGAGAGTGCTTCATGTACAAAGGAACAGTCATATATGCATCCATTGATGCACCCTTGTGGGGAGAGTCAGTATGCTTTGCTTCCTGCCTATTCTGATAATACATAACACGCAAACAGATATGATTGAGTGCCATGTCTTGGAATGTATATGAAGGAACAATTCACAACTCAATGTGTGCCACAAAAAATGTTGTTTTTAAAATGTTGCCAACTTTAGCAACTTCCTCTTAACAGATTTTTGAGGATGTAATATCAAATTACGTGTACAAGGCAAACTATAAATCTTAATAAATAGGGACATAAATGTCACAAAATTACATAGCAATAGCACCTACATGCCAGAGAGTGGGAGGACAAGCAATTTCCCCAGAATCAAAGCAAAACATATTAAACTGAATGGAAAAAATTGAATAAACACTATATTAAATGTAAAGATTTGATGTCATAATCAAAATATTTGGAGAATATAAATCTACATTTATGTCATTACAGTATAGGAAATAAAAGTGTAACTATGAATTATTTTATATTAACATTAAAAGTAAACAGAAACATGATCTGATATTAATAGTTAATATTTTCTTTCTTTCCTTCCTTCTTGGGTATCAAACTGCTTGCAAAATGGTAGCATGTAGGAGCAAGATTTATGTTCCTGTGAAAAGATCCTATTTTATGGGGCAAATTTCTACAGAGCGTTACACCACACAATACAGGGCATAAAATAGTATTTAAATCAAGAAGAAAAACATTATTAACTGTAAAATCAGAATCTGGAGCAAGTATTAATATTTACAGTATTTTTCCATGCATAAGACTATATTTTTGTCTAAAATTATTAGACTAAAAATTGAGGGTCGTCTTATACATGGAAGTAAGCCAAGGCGGGAACCATGAAGTTGCGAAACATTAATTTTGGGTTGGAAAAGTAGGGGTTGTCTTATACGTGGAACATCTTATAGATGAAAAATTATGGTATATGGCAACCAATGATGAATCAGTGTGAAAAACAAACTTACATGGGCTACAAAGAGACTATTGTGCACAGGGTGATTCTATGTCTTCTTTTGTATTTTGTTTTGTACCATCAAGTTGCCCCAGCCTATGGTGATTCCATGAATAAGTGACCTCCAAAATGTCCTGTTCTCAACAGCCCTCCTCAGCTATTATAAACACACCCTGTGGCTTCCTTGATAGAATCAATCCATTGTTGGTCTTCCCAAAATTCCTGCTTCCCTCAGCTTCTCCTAGCATTATTGTCATTTCTGCAGAATCATTCTTTCTCATTATGTGCACAAAGTATTTATTTATTTATTTATTTATTTATTTATTTATTTATTTATTTATTTATTTGATTTTTATACCACAAAAATAATCTGGTTTGAAGGCAACTTTGGGCAGTGTATAAGATTAAATACAAAACAGAGAAGCAAAAACAAGTAGAAAACACATGAATTAAAAATCAGAAGATGTCATCCTCACTGATAATTTTTGTCTCCAGACAGCTCGGGATTGGGTTTATCTAGGAACCGCTTGTTCATATTTATGGTGGTCCAAGATATCTACAAAGTTCCCATCCAGGGACCATATTTCAAATAAATAAAATATTCTTCTCTCAGCTTTCTTCATGGCACAACTTTCAAACCTATACATAGGGAACAATTGTGTCTCATCCAAAAGGCATATATTGTATCAGGACTATCAAATGCTAGGGTACATCCATTTTTTCAGAGCTACCCATAGTTTCTCATGATCCACACATTCAAAGGCTTTGCTATGGTATATAAACTGATATTCTCCTGAACAGTTTTCTGAAATATACTCTTTAAGGCAAAACAGTTATCTGTTTGAAGAGCTGGCAGAAGAAAAATATTCCTCCTCTCTATATTTTAAAAGTCACATTTGGAAACAAAATCGTTAAGATTGCCCACCCTATGTGCACGCAAGTCATCAGGTTGCAGTATTTTCCCATTTAGTTAAGATGCAATGTAATGGTTTTAAATGGCCAAAATCAGTTTTAATTTTGCATATGCATGTACAAATGCGTATATCCATATTTTTTAGCAGATCACTAACTTCTGTTGGCCTCTCTTTTATGGATGCATGTCCTTTTGGTGATGTAGAAGTGGCACCACTACCTAGCAACACCTCTCCCTGTTCTACAAAAGATAGGATGTCTTTAAACACCAGGTTAGCTCAAAGGGAGTGTACAGAATCATTACCTCGCCTACTCTTCTGAACAAAACAATGTTCATGATGATAAACCAAGGATGGGAAAGCAAAGACCCATCCCCTGAGGGAATTTATGTGTTAGGATGATGGGTGTGGCTGGCAACACTCATTACTAGAGATGGGCACGACTCAAAAAATGGTATTTTGTTTGTCGTTTGGTCGTTTAGGGGTCTGTTTCGGTTCGTTTTTGTTTTTGTGACATTTTTTGCAAAAAATTCATTTTCGTTTCGTTAGGTAACGAAACAAAAAACGAAAATGAAAACGAAAAATTGCTGTTTCGTTACCATTCTTTTTAGTTCAATGCATCTGCTGCAACGAAAACGAAAAACACGGCAAATTTGGTTGTTTCATTTTCGTTTTCGTTTTGGTTTTTAAAAATTTTTCATTTCATTTTCGTTGCATAACGAAATGAAAAAACAAAAATGAAAACGAAAAATCACTCGTTTCGTGCCCATCTCTACTCATTACCAGAGTTTTAAAACAGGTTTCTTCCAAATAATTCACTCACAGAAGACTTCATGAACAGCAACAGGATTTTACTTTAACATCAACATAACTTTACAGCAACACAACAGCCAAGTAACTGTCTGCTACCGGACAGACCTTCACATCGTGACGGAAGGACAAAAAGAGACTGACTTACTACCTCAGAGTCTTGTGATGGACCTGCAGGCACTCTCGTGATAGACTGAGCTTGGATTATGTTTCCCCTTGACCAATCAAACCTTCATGACAACCACTGAGCTCTGCTGAATGGCCAGAGCTTCCTGTATCCAGTTAACTCTATCCACAATTGTTAGTTACATTATCATGAGTTTTCCAAACCATAACAGGATGGGGTAGAGCTTACTGAGCCACCAGCTGCAGGCTTGGAAGGGTAAAGAGGAGTGCCTGCCCCTGAATTTCCCAGTGCCTCAAACTTCTGCTCAATTTCCTCCCAATTGTTTCAAAACCAGTTGAATTCATTTTAATTGTATGAGTCAACTTTCATTTATTGGCTCCTTCTTCATGTCATGGGATTATGTGGGTCTTTGAGTATTGATTTAGAGGACTTGTACACCATCTCGGGCTCTGCAAGAGAGGAAGATGATTGAATGTTCATTCTCTTTCTCTCTTTTCCCTTTTTTCTCTGTACAACAGATGCACACACCACCCAGGTGAATATTACAGAGCAAGAAAATAAATTGATATGACATGTGATAAAAAATAGAATAAGCCTAGTAAGGCCAAGGACAGGGAGAGCTTTTTAACAGTTGTTCAAAACAGAACCAATGTTATGGTCCACTGGGGAAGAAAACTCACTCGTGGGATCTAGGCATTTACTACATAACCGTCATTAATTATTTATATTATTTGAGTTCTTTTTCTTTAAAAAAACTTTATAAAATATTCAAGAGACAATCTTGACACATAAAAAATTTGGAAAGATCGTGTATACCATTGTCTGCACTGATTTGACGTATCTTGAACACATGATTGCCATCATTGCCCTGAAAGGCAGTAGGTGTTCGAGTCCTAATCATTACTGGAGCATTTATTTTCACGCTGCTGCTGTACTTCTCCCTTCTCTAGGAAATCATATAGCTAAATGGATAACTTAAGATTAAATTAGTCAACATAATGGTAATCAACAAATTGTTCTGACCTTTGATGGAAGAACAACAATGTATGACC
Organism: Phrynocephalus guinanensis; assembly: GCA_037367245.1. Taxonomy (NCBI): domain Eukaryota; kingdom Metazoa; phylum Chordata; class Lepidosauria; order Squamata; family Agamidae; genus Phrynocephalus; species Phrynocephalus guinanensis. The sequence goes on from CM074735.1 coordinate 105,043,327, forward strand.
TTGAAGCTTGAACAGGAAAAACAGGGGAAAAGACTGGCAAGCCTTTTGACATTATAGCATAATAAAAGCAGTGACCAAAAGAGAGAGAGAGAGAGAGAGAGAGAGAGAGAGAGAGAGAGAGAGAGAGAGAGAGAGAGAGAGAGAGAGAGAGACGAGAGTAGCTGTTTTAAAAAGAAAACACGATAAAGGCAAAATATTGCATCAGGAAAACATCATCAACAAAAAAGTAGAATAAATACCAGGAACATATTAATTAAGAGCTGTTCTTAGGTTGTGCTGTAAAACCAAAATAGTTAAGGGTTTTTAACAGTTAAAGAATGCTCTCTGCATTCTAAAACTTAGAGGAAACTCATTGGATCCAATGACAATGAAGTTGCTTCATTGATGCCGGGGCAGGCATTCAGGCCTTAGCCTTGCCACCGACATAGAAGAGCAGAAAGGGTCTACTTAAAAGTCTACTAACTTAAATGTTAAGTAGAATGCTTCATGCAACTGGGACGCCTGTTTGTTCAAGGTATTGAATCACTAAGATGCTTTCTACTTTTATTCAAAAAAGCATGATGAGAGCATGGCAGATATAAATCCTTACCTGCCTCATCCTCATCTGTTTTTATAAGGAACTGCAGAATTCTTCACTTTTCTTTTAAGAGGGTAATATATTTTCTGGCATGCTTGTTGAGCATTGCTTCATTGGCAAGCATGACTTTGGTGCAAATTGTGCAACCGCACAGTCATGAAAAATGACAATAGCTTCTGTTTTGTTGCAGGGACTTTTAAGGATCATAAGTACCAAATGAATTGTTTGCCTCTTTAAGAACAATCATTCATCCATTATGTGCTGGCTGTGCATATGTGTTGAAGGAAGGAAGGAAGGAAGGAAGGAAGGAAGGAAGGAAGGAAGGAAGGAAGGAAGCTTATGCCAGAAGCGATAAATTTCACAGAGTTTAAAATTTTCTTACTGAGCTGGTCTCATGTTGAATCAGCATGAATAAATGAGAAAAAGAAATTCTGCAACTGGCACTCACAACATAGCTTCAGATGTTGCCATTCAACAGTAGGGTAGAATTGTAGAATCATAGAGTTGGAAGGGATCTCAAGGGCCATCCAGTACAATCCCCTGCCATGCAGCCCCCCCCTCAAAGTAAAGGACAGAGAGGCACACAAGGAGATTTGAGGACAGAGCCAGCGAGTTTTCAATGTGAGAGGAGCATTTTCCAAGGACGGGCAAGCCAAATGCAAAAGATGGGGACAAAGGGACTGTCACAATTTATATAAAAATACTTCATGTCAGTATAACTAACTCTGAGAAGAGGCACTTGGACCTTTTAAAATAAGCAATAACCACGACTAGCACGGAAAATCCTTTAAATGAAAAGTGGCACGCCATGGGAAGGGACATGGTCCTCTGGAGAAAGTCAGAAGACTACATGTGGGTTGCAGAAGGACCAAATTAGGACCAAGGGGCTGGAATTCCCCAACCCTGGGCATATAAAAATATGCAGCAATGCTAGTGTCTTCATCATTTGGGGGGAAAGCCTGCAGATGCTGCACAGCTGATGTAGGGCTGCTTTTTCTTCTACATTGTCTTATGTTCTGCCTGCACAGTGGGGAATCTTTATGGCACTTGTACTCAGACAAGAGGTCAGCCACAGCAATCAAGAACCCCGCTTGGAGAGGACTGCCAGAGGGAAGCTGCCAAAATTCACTTCATTAAAAGAGGCACGGTTATTCATGCCCATAAGGAACACAGCTGTTGGGAACATAAAGACATTGAACTGCACTAAAGAAGAGAGAAAGCCATTCAAGACAGCTTGACATGCACCTGATATTGACTGTACTAGTGGCAAGTGAATATTAGGTTTGGACATGGGTATGCCCACCTCTCAGATGTGACCAGAGCTGTTCCCTTGCACCAAGTTTTATATGGGCTGCAATCTTTTGTATGCATTTGGGGAGGGGGGTATCTGTGGGATTGGCTAAGATTAGGAACAGACAATTTGGAAAACAGAAACATGTACATAACACATGCCACAGCCACCTGCCCACCATAAAGATGGCACTGTCTTTCATAGCATGTAGATTTATGGACATTTACTCAAACTTTTACAGTGGATCCTTGTATAACAAATGGTTTGTATAACATAAAATTGGTACAACATAAAAAATTCTGGAGATAGGGGAAATTTGCTTAACAGAATCATCTATGGGGCGAATCTGTACAACATAAAAATGGTCGTGATTAGGGATTACTCTTTTTTCAATGCATTCCTATGGGAAATTTGTATAAAGGAAAATTTGCTTAACCTAATTTCATATGGAACGAATTAATTCCTTTATACAAGTTACCACTGTTTTTGAAAAGAAATGTCAGAATTCTGAAACCAAAACATCCCGGTGGTACTTACTGACTGTTCCTTCTCAATACTTCATCAATTACCAGGTTAATTATTCTATTTAAACCAGACTAGCCAGACTCCTCTTGATAATTTTATGTGTGTGCTGGCTGGGGAACTCACAGAGTTGGGAATCTCGCTGCGGAGCCAAAAGTTGGCAGTTGGAATCACCAACATGTTCCTGGGAGAAGGACCAGTTTGTGGCTGCTTATTTCTAATCCCATGGCACTCTTAAGAAGAAGGCAATGATAAAGAACTTCTGAGCAATTTATACTGGGGGATGGAATCCTAGAACGGGTTTAATATGTTAGACAACATATATCATTAAGTTAAATTGCATAGCTCAGCACTGTTAGGTGCCTACCTATAGCTCAATGCATCTCTGTGTGTAATATTGTTGCATCTAATCAATAAGTCACAATTCCTTCCTGGAGAGGTATACAAACACACGTAAATCACCAACAGGATTCTGGCCAACATGGCTTAATGAGGCGTTCTTAGAACAATCTGTCCTGACAACATGAGGCATCGTGCATTACTGTTGATCTTATTTTTGTTTTTACTTTTAAAAATCAGTATTAATTATTGCCCCCCTCCCCCCAAAAATGCTGTCTTCAGCTTTCCTTTCATCTGTCAACAATACTGTGTTTATTGTTAAAATAGCTCTAGGAAGAAGTAATGTCAAAAATGTCCTTCATATTCCATAAGGTCACAGTCAAAAGTTGAACAAATTAGCTCTTGAACTGGAGTAAATATTAAGCTTAAATGAAAGATTGAAGTATTTTTGACTTAAGAAAAGGAACAAGTTTATTTACATGGCATTTCCCTTTTTCAGTTTGTTCTGGAATTTGTTTTTATAAAAGTTAGCAAAACAACCAATATGAAGCTAAATAAGAGAAAGGGCCAGGATGTATAAGAGTGTCTCACCATCAGACATTCTTTTACTTTGACCAAGAAATTTGTGTTTATTTATGTGCATTCCAAAGAGGCTAGATATAAGAATTAAACACCAAATGAACTAATGGATAATTTATTTGCCAATATATGAGTTCATGTTCAGCCCTAAAAATATTGTTGCATTTTATATTTCCCTTTAATGTCCTTAACTTGTTTTTGTAAGAGATGGAAGAGCCATTCATTGTTACAAACCTTGGCGGTCGGAGGGCCATGAACCCACTGGTGGCATTTGTTGCTCCATGAGTGTGAGCCAACCGTGGTCCAAAAGCGCACAGAGGAGGAGAAACACAACACAGATAATCTCAGTGTAAAGCAAATATGATTTTATTCTTATTTTGTTTTATGGCTATTTTGTGCTCAGACATAATGTTACCTTGAAACACTTATATGCAATCTATTTTATATTTATTAAGTATAAATTCTGAAAACCCCCCAGCAATAAACACAGAATTATATCATATTTCTAAGGTAGCTGGCTAATATCTTCCCTTCCCATTTCCTCAGAAGCAAAGGAAATCTTTTGGCAAACTCAGACTGCAATTTAATATGGACCTTATGGGCTAGAAAAATGATTCAGAAATTAAGATTACATACTTGGCCAACCTACAAATTTATTTTTGTGAATTCTTTATTTATCAATTGGTTTTCTTTGTATCTCCTCCTCCTCCTTCTTAGCTAACTATAGCTCATATTGGTTTTTTTTTTCTGATTAGCAGTTTCTGGCAGTCCTGACGTTTTGGGAAAATACAGAAGTCTTTATGTGTTAACAAATTATAATTACAAGTTCTGAGGCCAGCATATGCCATTGTTCCAAAATATGGGGTTTCTTAGAACATGAGTTCTGTCATTCATGATTTCTCTAGAAATATCAAGACTGAAAATACATGTGGGAAGTTATTCATTCTGTTTAATCCTTTCTATTTGGACCAAGGTTGTTCTTGACTAGGTAGTGGGGAGTCATGTGGTTCTGTCCAGTTACCTGGTACTTCCTCGCTCACCTTCCATAGTTTTAGGGAGGTCTGTGGGAGCTCATTATTGGGAGGGGCAGACCACAGGCACACCAGATATATATTTTTAAAAATCTGATTAAAATTAGTAGATGAGACTAAGAATGTCCTGAAAAGGGGAGGTCTTCACCATTTGTGGAAGGCCAATACAGAGGGAGCAAAAAGATGCTTCTTCAGAGCATTTCACATTTTAGAGGTGATGACACCTGGCAGATGCTCTTCATATAAGAGATGGAATTGATGGAGAAAAGAAAAACCATAGCATTTTGACAGTGAAGGTGATAAAATGTGCCATTCCTAATGAATGGCTGCAGTGCAAAAGGTAAGCTCCAGCTGAACAGCTACTACCACTCCTTCTAATAGTTTTAGCAGCAGTCACAGCAACATCTGCAGAGAGAACATCTGATAGGAAACAGAGCCAATGCTTTGCATGTGTACATATGTTTAATGAGCAATGGTAACTGAAATTATCAATGTGTGTTGCCATTTCTTATGGACAAAAGAAAATGCCCGTTACCCTTTTCTTAATTGATTAGTATCCTATTGCACAAACAGTAAGGATGGACAATCAAATAAGCATTGCCACTGCTCTGGCAAGCTTCTCACACTCATAGATAGACCATTTGTCAACAAGCAACTTGCAAGAGTTGGAAGGGAGCATGGAATATGACCACCTTTCTGCTCTGTGTTTAGATCAGTGGTTCTCAATTACGGGTTCCAGATGTTCTTGGACTTCAACTCCCAAAATCCTGGCCAACACACTAGTAAGGAAGGCCTCTGCAAGTATTAGTCAAAAAACATATGGGGACCAATGGTTGGCAGCCACTGGTTTAGTCACTAAAATACTAACCTTTGTATTAAGAAGATAATTCTTAAATTCATGTTCAGGCGGTTTACCATTCTGTTAATATTTTGTAACATTGATATAGACGCATGGCAATAAGTAGCTGTTGATGCTGTTCTATTATTGTAGATGCTATTGCTAAAGGCCACAGTACTGCTTTGTAATGTACCAGTGTAAAGGAAACTTGTTGAGCAATGACCATGAGATCATTTGTACCACGTTTAAGAAGTTTCTTGGAGAAACCAGCTGCTTTAAGGAATTCTCCTTCTATAAATTCAATACAGTTTTACATTGGTTTAAATTTAGACTTTTAACTCAATCTGGGCAGTCAGTGGCCTGGACCAGTGGTTCCCAACCATAGAGATGGGCATGAAATGCTAAAATGGCATTTCATTTAGTTTTTCATTTTATTTTTCCTTGTTTCATTTCATTTTGTTTATGATGAATTGTTTTAAAAATTGTTTCATTTTTCATTTTTATTCATTATTTGTTTCCCCCCCTAGTTGGGTGCATTGGGGGGAGGGAGGCGTGGGGTTTTCAAACTGTCCTTGAGCCACCAAAGCAAGCAGCAACTGCAGCCATTGCTGCTTTCTTCGGTGGCTCAAAAACAGTGTAAAACCCTCATGCTTTCCCCTGCAACTTGCCTGATTGAGAGGGAAAGTGCGGGGTTTTTAAACTGTCTTTGATCCACCAAAGCAAGTGGCAATGGCTGCAGCCACCACTTCCTTTGGTGGCTGAAAGACAGTTTAAAAACCCTGCACTCCCCCCCAAATCAGGCAGGTTGGGGAAAACGAAAAATGAAACGAAATGAAACAAAAATTTCCAGTTAATTTTGTTTTGTTTTTGTATAAAAATCAGTTCATTTTTCATTTCATTTTTGTGCCCATCTGTACTCATAAACATTCATCACCAGCTATGCTTGCAAGTATTTCTGGGTATTGTAATCCAAGAACTTCTCCAATATCTCCTCGTGGCGCAGTGGTTAAATGCCTGTACTGCAGGTAAAACTGTGCTCACGACCTGGGTTCAATCCCTGGTAGCAGGCTCAAGGTTCACTCAGCCTTCCATCCTTCCGAGGTCGGTAAATGAGTACCCAGCTCGCTGGGGGTGCAATGTGTAGCCTGCACACTGTAATCAAAATTGTAAACCGCCCAGAGACTACTTGTAGTGGTATGGGGCGGTATATAAGCAGAACACTTATATGATATTTTAGATATAGATGATAGTGTAATAGTAATCACTGACATAAAACCTTAATGTTTAACAAATACTTGTATCACCTTAAACACAAAGTTAATCTGGCATGAGCTTTCATGGACTATATTGCACTTCGTCATGAAAATTTCCAGTGGAAGTTATCAAATGACTCCAGCTGGAAAACAATTACTGGACTTTTGCCCATCCAGCCCAGAGAAATGAGGTGAGACAACAATAAATGGTTGAAAATATGGGCCACAGTTTATTCCCATGTAACAATTAAATGCCCATTTAAAGGGAGGGCTTGCAGTAGGGTGAAAGCATCATCTGAGTCTGGAGCCACCCTTGCCCCAGACCCAGACCATAAGGGGAGTTCAGTAAATAATAACTGAGTATCACCACAAGTGATGACCACCCAAGGCTCCCTGCTCTGGGCAATCACCTTCTGTGGGATCCCTACTTTCTCCCACCTCTCAGAGATGAATCCTCCAGGCCTTTGAGATATGAGAGATGGGCTGGCCCACACTCCTTTGGTGTCCCAGAACTTTCTATTTTAACCATCTTCCACCACTACCCACCACGGCATAGGGCTACAAAGTATGCCCAATGCTCCCCACACAGGCCAAAATTATGAACCTCAGGCCCCCTGAATATCACTCAGGAAAATCCTGAGGCCAACATTGGACAGGTGCACTCCATCCTGCTGGTACTATTTGGGTAACTATGCCCTAATGCATGGATGCTCAATGGTAGCTCCAAGGTGAGCAGCCATAGCCTTTCTGATCTCATGGTTCACACTGTACTGTGCCCTGTCAATCTTCCTTGGGTCACAGTCGACTCTCCACGTCAGCCTTGGCAGCATGGCTGACCACAGGATGCACATCCCAGGTTCTCAATCTTCAGGACCTGTAGGTCCTCAACAATCCTCTCAATCAAACCTTTCCCAGGCATTCTGGCCAGGTCATTACTCCCCAGGTGAACTACCAAATATTTCGAAAGGCAGCACACAAATACCTTTCTGGACCAGATCCAGGGACCCACTCCACTGCAGTCCTCTTCAGCCTCTCCTCTCGAGAAGGGCTTGGGCTCCCAACTTCAAGCTCTGTCCCCAACCAGAATGTGCTGCAAACTTCATGGCCCAAAAAATGCAACTGTGACCAACAATCAGAACTTAGACTTGGCACAACATGACTGGCAAACCTACAAAACAAGAAGAGGAAATGCCATCAACCTAGGTCTGTGGCAAGGGGTGCACTTAAGTCTTATAGAAAGCAAAGGCCCATCTCCCCACTCATTTTATGAAATCCACCATCACAGCTGCAGTGGAGGCAGTTGTGATACAAAAGGAATGTGTGCCAAATTTTAATCCAACTACCCCAGCTCTGTCCTTGGCCCGTGATGTAATAGAACAACATTGAAATTTTGGCAGCAGTGTCCTGTCTGCATGCTGCAAAAGTGCACCATTTGTGGTGTCACAAAGCCTTATACTCCCTTACATTGTCAACCAGGTATAACCATCCATAAGGGCATTTCCCCAATGTCACTTTCTGACCCTTGCCTTTCGATCTCTACAACTAGAGGACTATGCAATCTTCGAAGATCTCAAAGTCTGACATATGGGAAGTGGCCTGTAACTCATCGGTCTTTGAGGCTTCCACTAGTTCACTAGCTCTAAATGTCCCTCCCCCCCCCCAAAAGCAACCAACGTAACTGCCCTGAACAACACACACTCAAACTTGTCCATGCACACTAATCCCCAAATAGGCAATGATTTCTGCAATAATTCGGGCGAGATCAGATTCCTGTTGTCTTGGACTATTCCCTTCTCAGCAACACCTGACCCTTACAGGCTTCCATCCCTGGTCTCTCCATTGCTCTCGCCCCACCCAGGCTAATGGGCAAATTGCTCCCATACCCTATTCTGGCACAAAAGGAGCAGAAGTGATTGTAGATAGGTTTGTAAATGAAGTGTTTCTGAGCTAAACCTGTCTCATACCAAGTAATGTGACAATGGCACTAGCGAACATTTTAAAGACCATCTGCTGGTAAGGTAGATTTATAGACAATTTTCAACAGTATTGAAGAAACAAAAATGGGTTATGAGGAAGTTTAAAATGGAAAGCATGGCTACAGTTCAAAGGAAAAGTAAAGGAAAGAGAACTGTACAAAACAAAAAGGGAGCTTACAATGCACCTGATCAGAAAGAAAATAAGAAAACAGAGCACCGAGGAGAGAACAAAAAGGAATCAGCAGTAGTGCATCTCACCAAATTCTGCTACCACCAGAAACATTAAAGTCATTACCACTGGAAATGCAGAACTGTTTATCTACTGAATGAGACCTGTTTCTCAATATGGTTCTCTTGGGCGCTTTACTAGATTTATGGTTTAGCATAGGATTACCTTCTGCCTCCTTTCCTATTGTGACAGAAAGCAGGGTGCCTAAAATCTGGACTGGTAGGTTTCACTGTATGTTTGCCTTTATTTTGTTTAGTTTTGCTTCTGAACATGTTAAACTAAAGCCCGGAAATCTTTGGTTCATACATGTTATTATTAGAGATGGGCACGGAACGAACATTTTTTTGTTTCCGTTATTCGTTAGTAGAGATGGGCACAAAACAGAAAAATGGCATTTAGGTTTTTCGTTTGTCGTTGAGAGCTCTGTTTTGGTTCATTTCCATTTGTCGGGAATTTTTTGAAAAATTTCGTTACCTTTTTTGTTTTTTCATTTGTCGTTTCCACCCGCTTTTTGCGCGATTTTTAAAGCATTTCTGTGCGCAGGCATCCTCCAATGCCCCAGACCAGAGGGAAAACACTAAAAAAAAAGGATGCTGGCAGAGACACGGTATAGACTAGGTATGCGGGGAGGCTGCAAAGGCAGTGGGAGGCCTTGCCCAGGGTGCAAGGCAGCCGCAGAGTGACTGCACTGCGGGGCAGGGGAGGTACGAAGCATGCACGCACACAGGGAGGCTGCAGGACTGAAGCTAGAGTCGCAGAGACAGCAATCCCACCCTAACTCCCACCAGAGACTGCAAGGAGGATGGGGGCGGCCAGAGCTTTTTATGCCCTCTGTGGCTGCAGACCTGCCCGCCCAGTCTGCAACCTGGGCATGCTATTGGTTGAACATGATCCCATCACATGGCTTGCCTCCATTTTGTGGCTGGTGACAGCCATTTTAAAAGGAAAAGAAAAATACATCGCGATGGGAGAAGACAAAAACAAACATTTTAAGGACCCTAACCCCCCTGGTAGGTATTATCAGACAATATAAATAATTATCGCTGTGTTTTTACGGATGTCCAGGGCGTTTTTTAACATTTAAAACAGCTCATTTCATTGCGCGTTGCCATTAACGGAAACGAAACGTAACGACCACAGTTTTTGTGGTTCTGTTCGTTTTGTTGCATTTTCATCACAATTTTCATTTGTCGTTTCATTACATAATGGAAACGAGAAACGGTAACGGAAACAAAAAAATGTTTGTTCTGTGCCCATCTCTATTCATAAGAACATAAGAACATAAGAACATCCATGCTGGATCAGGCCAAAGGCCCATCTAGTCCAGCTTCCTGTATCTCACAGCGGCTCCACCAGATGCGTTTGGGAGTGCATGAGACTAGATATCTGTCTCCTGATACCACTCCCCTGCATCTGGCCCTTGAAGTACCCTGGTTTAAAGCCTGGAGATTACACATCTCCATCATGGTTTGTAACCTGTGATGGACTTTTCCTCCAGGAATCTGTCCAATCCCCTTTTGAAGGCATCCAGACCAGATGCCATCACCACATCCTGTGGCAGGGAGTTCCATAGACTTACAACGCGCTGGGTGAAAAAATATTTTCTTTTGTCAGTTCTTACTCTCCCAGCCCTCAATTTGAGTGTATGTCCCCGAGTTCTGGCATTTTGGGAGAGAGAGAAGAGCTTCCCTCTATCCACTTTACTCATACCCTGCATTATTTTGTATGTCTCAATCATATCCCCCCTCAAGCGCCTTTTTTCCAGACTAAAGAGGCCCAAATGTTTTAGCCTTTCTTCATAAGGGAGGTGCCCCAGGCCAGTAATCATTTTAGTCGCTCTCTTCTGCACCTTTTCCAGTTCCTCTATGTCTTTCTTGAGATGCGGTGACCAGAATTGTACACAATACTCCAGGTGGGGCCTTACTATTGTTTTGTATAAAGGCATTACAATGTTCGCTGTTTTATTTTCAATCCCCTTTTTGATAATCCCTAGCATGGAATTGGCCTTCTTCACCACTGCCACACATTGGGGAGACACCTTCATGGAGCTGTCCACCAACACACCAAGATCTCTTTCCTGATACGTCACGGATAACTCAGAGCCCATGAGTTGATAGATGAAGTTTGGATTTTTTGCCCCAATATGCATTACTTTACATTTAGTTACATTAAAACGCATTTGCCATTTCTCAGCCCATTCCCCCAGTTTGGAGAGATCCTTCTGGAGCTCTTCACAATCTTCTCTGGTTTTTACCACACGGAAAAGTTTTGTGTCATCGGCAAACTTGGCCACCTCACTGTTTATCCCTGTCTCCAGGTCATTTATGAACAGATTGAAAAGCGCCAGTCCCAGGACAGAGCCCTGGGGCACACCGCTTTTCACCTCTCTCCATTGTGAAAATTTCCCATTGACACCTACTCTTTGTTTCTGGGATCTCAACCAGTTCTCAATCCATAAGAGGACCTGCCCTCTTATCCCCTGACTGTGCAATTTTCTCAGCAGCCTTTGGTGAGGGACTGTGTCAAAAGCCTTTTGAAAATCCAGATAGACTATATCCACCAGTTCACCCAAATCCATGTGCCTGTTGACCTTTTCAAAAAATTCTAAAAGGTTTGTCAGACAAGATTTACCCTTACAGAAGCCATGCTGATTTTCTCTCAGCAAGGTTTGTTCTTTTATGTGTTTTAAGATTTTCTCTTGGATGAGGCTTTCCACCATCTTCCCTGGGACAGATGTAAGGCTAACTGGCCTGTAGTTTCCCGGGTCCCCCCTCTTCCTTTTTTAAAAATTGGTGTGACATCTGCTATCCTCCAGTCCTCCGGCACTGTGGCCGTTTTAAGAGACAAGTTGCATATAACCGTTAAGAGATCTGCAATTTCGTTTCTCAGTTCCCTAATAACCCTTGGGTGGATGCCATCTGGGCCCGGTGACTTGTTAATGCTCAATTTATCAATTAGTCCTAAAACCTCCTCTCTTTTAACCTGTATTTGATTTAATTCTTTAGTCAAGAGGGACGGCTCAGGCAGCGGAATCCGCTCAAGGTCCTTTGTCGTGAAGACAGACGCAAAGAACTCATTCAATTTCTCTGCAATGTCCAAGTCCTCCTTAACCTCCCCTTTTCCTCCTTCACCATCCAGAGGGCCAACTGGTTCTCTGGCAGGTTTTCTACTTCTAACATATTTAAAGAAGCTTTTATTATTACCCTTTATATTGCTAGCCATGCGTTCCTCAAAATCTTTCTTTGCCTCCCTTATCATCTTCTTACATTTCTTTTGCCAGAGTTTGTGTTCCTTTTTATTTTCCTCATTTGGGGAGGATTTCCATTTACAGAAAGACCTCTCCTTGTGCTTTAGAGCCTCTCTAACTCCACTCGTTAACCATGCCGGTGTCCTCTTGGACTTAAATGAGCTCTTCTTTCTTTGTGGTATGCACTTGTGCTGGGCCTCTATTATTGTTGTTTTAAAGAGGCTCCATGCACTCTGAAGAGATTGGATTCTTCCAACCTTCCCCTTCAATTTCTCTCTAACTAGTTTCCTCATCTGAGGGAAGTTTGCCCTTCAAAAATCAAGGGTTTTTATGTCTGATTTGGTTGACACTCTTCCTCCGACATGCATGGCAAAGGAAATTGCAGCATGGTCACTGTTCCCCAGAGGCTCAGTGACATTCACATCCCTGACGAGGTCCTGAGTATCGCACAGTATTAGATCCAGAGTTGCCTGTACTCGGGTGGGCTCCATGACGTTGCTCTAAGGCAGTGTTTTTCAACCTTTTTTGGGCAAAGGCACACTTGTTTCATGAAAAAAATCACGAGGCACACCACCATTAGAAAATGTTAAAAAATTTAACTCTGTGCCTATATCAGTCTCTAAAAGGTTCGCCATTGCTGGTATAGGGAGAAGCAGGACAGAGGGGCCACAGATTGAGGCAGCCCGCTCTCTAGCACCCAGTTCCCACTTACCTGTGTTGTTTTTTTAAAGACATTTTGCCCTGCATGGACTTCTGTGTCCAGTGGAGACCTGAGAAGGGGCACTGACTCTCCAGGAACACAAATAAGACCCAAAAGCCCATCTTGCTCTCCACACTGTGGCCAAGGCAGATGCCTTCAGCAAGTCCAGCGACAGGAGGGGAGGAGGATGAAGGAAGGCAGGAAGGAAAGAAGGCAGAAAGTGTTCTGCTTGTATACCGCCCCATACCACTTCAAGGAGTCTCTGGGCGGTTTACAGTTTTAATTACAGTAGGCAGGCTGCTAGACATACACATATGCAGGCTAGAAATGAGCATGTTTCTATGAAGAGGGGAAAGGGTATGAATGGAAAGAGAGAGGTGGGGGGAAAAAAGAAAGAAAAGACAGAGAGAGAGAAGAGGGCGACCCAAGACAGAAAGAAAGGGGCAAGACTTCAAGGAACCCATCGCGGGGGCCCTCAGAGATGGCTCTTCCCCTCCAGGACCCTAAAGGCCGGCCGGCCGGCCGGCCAGCTGTGCCAGTAGCCCCCCCGCCCGCCCGCCTCCTCCGCCCAGGCCCGGCAGAGGCCTCCTCCATCCCCTCCTCCTCGCAGCCCTGCCGCGGTGCTCATGGGGCAGCCAGGCGCCCCTCCTCCCCTTCCCCTCACCTGGTGGTTTGTTCTCGGCTGGGGCTCCCGGGCCGGCTCATGTTGGCAGGCGGGCTGTTGGGCGGCTCAGTCCATTGGTAGCTCCCAGGAAAGGGGTGGTGGTGGTCCAGGGTAAAAAAAGGAGGGGGGAGAGGGAAGCGAGCGAGTCGCGGCGGCAGCGGCAGGCACAGGGCAAACACTAAGAGAATGAGCGGGGCCAGGTCCGGCCGGGGAGGAAGTGACGCCAGCGCCGCGGGCCTCGGGGGGGAGGAGCCAAGCTGGCCCTTGGATGCTATTTATAGCGCCTCCCAGCTGTGGGCCGCCCGCCAGCCCTTGGTTGAATTTCTTTAGAATTTTTCAGTTTTTCCCACGGCACACCAGGCAACATCTCGCGGCACACTAGTGTGCCGCGGAACAGTGGTTGAAAAACGCTGCTCTAAGGCACAGTCATTCAGCAAGTCGAGAAACCCAGTTTCTCTTTCTTGCCTGGAGCTCGCATTGACCCAGTCAATGTGGGGATAATTGAAGTCCCCCATGATTACTATCCTATCCCTCTTAGCCACCTCCATGATTTCTCTCCTCATTTCAAGGTCCCCCTCAAGTTTTTGATCTGGTGGACGATAGAATACTCCAACTATCACATCACTCCTTGGACCTGGTAGTTTAACCCAAAGTGATTCTATGGTGGAGTCAGACCCTCTGCCCATCTCCATTCTGCTGGATTTTACCCCTTCTTTGACATAGATGGCCACTCCTCCTCCAACCCGCCCCTCTCTATCCCTTCTATAGAGTTTATAGCCTGGGATTGCTGTATCCCACTGGTTCTCCTCATTCCACCAGGTTTCTGTTATGGCTATTATATCTATGTTATCCCTAGCTGCCAAATGTACAAGTTCTCCCATCCTTGCTCGGAGGCTTCGAGCATTGGCGTAGAAGCACCTGTACAGTGGGTCCCGCAACAACAGCTGCTGCCTTGTTCTTTTTCCCCGACAGCTTTTATTTTCAGTAGACAAACTGTCACATTCCGTTATTCTCCCAGTGCTGATACCTGCTATGTCTTCTCTATGTGATTCTCTACCCTCTCCAACCTCATTCCCCGAGGATGAGGTGTTCCGAACCGGATGCCACTCAGCTCCTGTCAGCTTTCCTCCAGTTATCAGTTTAAAAGCAGCTCTGCTGCCTTTTTGAGGTTGAGTGCCAGCAATCTGGTCCCATCATGATTCAAGTGCAACCCATCCCTCCTGAACAGGTTTGGCTTGTCCCAAAATGTTCTCCAGTTCCTGACAAATCTAAAGCCCTCCTCTCGACACCATCGGCTCATCCACGCATTGAGGCTTCTGAGTTCTGCCTGCCTTGCAGGTCCTGCACGAGGAACAGGTAGCACTTCTGAAAATGCTACCTTGGAAGCCCGGGACTTCAATCTTCTACCTAACAACCTGAATTTGGCTTCCAAGACTGACCGCTTGGCCTTCCCGACATCATTGGTACCAACGTGTACCATGACCACTGGCTCCTTCCCGGTTCTCTCTAACAAGCTATCTAGATTTCTCGTGATGTCTGCAACCTTTGCACCTGGCAGGCAAGTGACTATACGGTTATCATGCTCGTCACAAATCCATCCCTCTGTATTTCTAATGATAGAATCCCCTAGTACAAGAAGCTTCTCTCCTGCAGCCTGCTCATCTACATGTACCTAATCTTGTATCTCATCAATAGTGATGAGGGAGAGATCCTCCGGTGAAACCAAATCTTCCTCTGTGTGTGCCTCATGAGGTGTGCTAAGGGAAAGAGCCTCAAACTGATTGTGCAATATGAGACTCTCTGAGTGATCCCTTGGCCTTCTACTCCTTTGAGTCACATTCCTCCACCCATCTACCTCCTGAGTTGGGGAAGTGACTTCATCCTCAGAAGTGTGCCCTGTCTCTTCTTGGACCTGGATAGTCTGTTCCGCTCTGTCCAAGAACCGCTCAAGCTCCTTAATATGTTGCTGGTCTGATATGCGAGCCTCTAGCTGCTGGACCTTCTCTTCCAATAGCGCAACCAGCTTGCACTTGCAGCAGATGTAGTTCTGCACACGCTCTGTCAAGATGACAAACATGGCACAAGTACTGCAGGTAACTACAGCTGCTCCCTCCAACTCCATTTTAACGAGTGCAATAAAATGTATTCAAGGTCTCAAAAATGTAAACTTACACTAATTTTTTTTAATCTAGTAAGACTCTTTACTTCTTTTGTTGTTTATTCAAAATCTAACAGTGTATGGGCCGCTAAAGCACCTCTACACCAAGTGCAAGCACGTCAGGAAGTTTCCAGTGCTAACTTGCTAATATGTGTAGGATCTCCTCAGGAGTAGCTTGGCTTGGGAACTCAAATATACTCAGGGGTTGTTTTTTTAGTTTTTTAGTTTGCACGCGCCGTTTTCTGCTCTGCAAGAAAAGGACTGAGAGGCTGCTGGGAGCAGCTATTTAAAGATAAAACTCTGCCCCTTACCTCCTGCAAAAACAGGAAGCAATCTCTATGCCCTCTGGCCGTGTGCTTCCTTTATAGCCGTGTGCTTCTCCTCACCACCTCCTTCCTCTTTGCTGCTCGTTAGTCGTTCAGTTATGTAACGAAACGACAAAGGAAAATTGTGATGAAAATGCAACGAAATGAACAGAACCACGGAAATTATGGTCGTTACGTTTTGTTACCGTTAATGGTGACATGCAATGAAATGAGCTGTTTTAAATGTTAAAAAACGCCCTGGACATTCGTAAAATCGCAGTGATAATTATTTATATTGTCTGATAATATGTACCAGGGGGTTGGGGTCCTTAAAAGGTGCATTTATGTCTCTCAGATCGCTGTATTTTTCCCCTTTAAGAGGAGTTAGGGGACATCGACCCAAAATGGCTCCCAGATGCCTAATATTGATTGATTTCTTGGGTATTAAAACACCCTGGACATCTGTAAAAATACAGCGATAATGCAATAATTATTTGAAATTATTACCTACCAGGGGGTTGGGGTCCTTAAAACGTTTGTTTTTTTTCTTCTCCCATCGCAATGTATTTTTCTCTTCCCTTTAAAATGGATGTCACCACCAGCCACAAAATGGAGGTAAGCCACATGATGGGATCATGATCAACCAATATCATGCCCAGGTTGCAGACTGGGCAGGTCTGGCAGCCACAGAGGGCATAAAAAGCTATAGCAGCCCCCGTCCTCCTTGCAGTCTCTGGTGAGAGTTAGGGTGGGATTGCTGTCTCTGCGACGCTAGCTTCAGTCCTGCAGCCTCCCTGTGTGCGTGTGTGCTTCGTACCTCCCCTGCCCCACAGTTCAGTCACTCTGCGGCTGCCTTGCACCCTGGGCAACGCCCGCTGCTGCCTTTGCAGCCTCCCTGCGTACCTAGTCTATACTGTGTCTCTGCCAGCATCCATTTTTTTAGTGTTTTACCTCTGGTCTGGGGCGTTGCGGGATGCCCCCGCACGGAAATGCCTTAAAAATCGCGCAAAAATGGGTAGAAAAGACAAATGAAAAAACAAAAAACGGAAACGAATTTTTTCCAAAAAATCACTACAAACCGAAACAAACCAAAACAGACCTCTCAACGAGAAACGAAAAACTGAAACACAATTTTTTGTTTAATGCCCATCTCTAGTTATTATAATGTTGACTTCCTCCTTTTGTTTTAGTAACTTTGAGGATTTTGCTCATTTGTGTTTCATAACGTCTCGTTAACGGAAACAAAGGATAATATAGCTTTTTGTCCTACTCTTAAAAGACTCATGTAGAGATGCAATCATCTTTCTTTCTATCAGGATCCAAACATTCTGACTTATATTGAGAAGAGTACTTGGAAAAACTTGGAAAATAAGCATAATACAGGCCTGCTTCTAGGTGACAGACTTTGGCCCTGGGATTTTAGGCCCTGGGATTCTGTTGCCCTGGCAACCCTAAACAGGATGGGTTTGTATTCCTCTCACAGGCTTCAGCAGGCTTCCCTCACCCCAGTCTGCTCAAAGATCTTTGACACTCACTGAGGTCCACTGGAGACTGTGTAACTTTGTATTTCTTCCATTATAAGATAGTTTCTATCTCCAGATAATAAACCAAGGTCAAATTAAATAATAATAGATTTGGTCCCTGTCCGCCCCATCACTCTCCAGAAGTAAATTCAGGTCTCAGGGTACAACAGCTATTTCTATTTCTATTTCTATTCCCTATTTGTTTTTCTTCTCTTTTTTCTTAGCCTGTCCACTCAAGTTGTGAATTACCTTATCTGTTAATATTGTAACTGAAGACTACCTTCAGACTAGGTCACTATGGTTCTGTCATATCTATTACTTTGAATTTTAGAGTTGCCTTTATGCTATCCAATGTTACTGTTCAACCACATTTTGGAAAGCATGTTGCATAATACCAAAGCAAACCCTCAAATGTTCTTTAACAAAAGGTCTTTTATGCTCTGTAAATAGATCACAGTTCAATTTTTTTAAATGTGGCCAATGTGGCCTGAGGTTAGATTTTTTAATGACACCCAGCATTATGTGTCTGCCCTGAAGCAATCCTTGCATCTCTATACATTGCTTCTTTTGTCCCTAAGATAAATATTGGTAGAGTCCCATGTTTGGAAAACAAAGGGTGATTCCTTTGTTAACTGTTTAACTCTGCAGAATTGGGGTGTCAAGGTTCAAGCAAACGAACATAGCTCCAAACTGCAATATAACTTGCTCCTTTGGCCAAAGAAGGAAATCAGCTTCAAGAAACAGATCAAATAGTAACAAAGCCATTGTTCTGGCTCTAAAGGCTATATATGACTTCTTTGTTCCACATTTGTTCCATGCAGTCCTCAAGTAGAATTTGTTCTGGCTTTATTCAAATGGTATTCTGTGAACTTATTCAAAGAATGTGAACACAATGATAGTGCAGAAGGCAACAAAACCTTTGTTCCTGTTTCTCCTTGCTTTCTTCTCAAGAACACAAGGAAATATCAACATGAACACCCAATCATTATGAAAGACAGCACATGTTGTGAAAAGGTACATGAGTATGTCATTTATTGGAAAACCAGAGCAGTGAAAGATAAAAGTTGATTTATAATGCAAAGTTAAATATTGGACAGGATGCTCATGACTTCTTCACCAAAGCATCTGCAGTAAGTTTGGAAGTGAAAAGGGCAAAATGTATCACTCATGTGCCTTACTAAACTACATTTCAATGGTAAAAATCTTGTTTGCATATCAACACTAGAGCAGATGCATTTGAATCAATTGAAGTTATAAAGGTATTGACTCCCTAAATTCCCAATGACTCAATAGGCTCGCTCTAGTTGCCCTATGCTAAGCAACAGGATTTCAGTCAGTGTATTTTAAAACTGTGTCTGTTGTATTGGTATGTGCATGTGTGCTATATACATGTAACACATATTGGCATATTAGGGCAGGAACTAGACATATATTACCATCAGCCAACAAACACCAGACTCAGCTCCAGGAAGCAGCCCCCTTGATTTCACCTGCCTGCAACGTCTGTCTTCAACTGGTGAGAGAAGTTGGAGACAGCCAGCCAGCCGGGCCTGGAAGGGGAGTGGCTACAGGGGAGGGCCTTGGCCTCACAGCTATTTTAGCTGCCTCTTAGCCTTGCTGAGGCCTTACCATCAGCCAACAAACACCAGACTCAGCTCCAGGAAGCAGCCCCCTTGATTTCACCTGCCTGCAACGTCTGTCTTCAACTGGTGAGAGAAGTTGGAGACAGCCAGCCAGCCGGGCCTGGAAGGGGAGTGGCTACAGGGGAGGGCCTTGGCCTCACAGCTATTTTAGCTGCCTCTTAGCCTTGCTGAGGCCTTACCATCAGCCAACAAACACCAGACTCAGCTCCAGGAAGCAGCCCCCTTGATTTCACCTGCCTGCAACGTCTGTCTTCAACTGGTGAGAGAAGTTGGAGACAGCCAGCCAGCCGGGCCTGGAAGGGGAGTGGCTACAGGGGAGGGCCTTGGCCTCACAGCTGTTTTAGCTGCCTCTTAGCCTTGCTGAGGCCTTACCATCAGCCAACAAACACCAGACTCAGCTCCAGGAAGCAGCCCCCTTGTTCTCACCTGCCTGCAACGTCTGTCTTCAACTGGTGAGAGAAGTTGGAGACAGCCAGCCAGCCGGGCCTGGAAGGGGAGTGGCTACAGGGGAGGGCCTTGGCCACAGCTGTTTTAGCTGCCTCTTAGCCTTGCTGAGGCCTTACCATCAGCCAACAAACACCAGACTCAGCTCCAGGAAGCAGCCCCCTTGATTTCACCTGCCTGCAACGTCTGTCTTCAACTGGTGAGAGAAGTTGGAGACAGCCAGCCAGCCGGGCCTGGAAGGGGAGTGGCTACAGGGGAGGGCCTTGGCCTCACAGCTATTTTAGCTGCCTCTTAGCCTTGCTGAGGCCTTACCATCAGCCAACAAACACCAGACTCAGCTCCAGGAAGCAGCCCCCTTGATTTCACCTGCCTGCAACGTCTGTCTTCAACTGGTGAGAGAAGTTGGAGACAGCCAGCCAGCCGGGCCTGGAAGGGGAGTGGCTACAGGGGAGGGCCTTGGCCTCACAGCTATTTTAGCTGCCTCTTAGCCTTGCTGAGGCCTTACCATCAGCCAACAAACACCAGACTCAGCTCCAGGAAGCAGCCCCCTTGATTTCACCTGCCTGCAACGTCTGTCTTCAACTGGTGAGAGAAGTTGGAGACAGCCAGCCAGCCGGGCCTGGAAGGGGAGTGGCTACAGGGGAGGGCCTTGGCCTCACAGCTGTTTTAGCTGCCTCTTAGCCTTGCTGAGGCCTTACCATCAGCCAACAAACACCAGACTCAGCTCCAGGAAGCAGCCCCCTTGTTCTCACCTGCCTGCAACGTCTGTCTTCAACTGGTGAGAGAAGTTGGAGACAGCCAGCCAGCCGGGCCTGGAAGGGGAGTGGCTACAGGGGAGGGCCTTGGCCTCACAGCTGTTTTAGCTGCCTCTTAGCCTTGCTGAGGCCTTACCATCAGCCAACAAACACCAGACTCAGCTCCAGGAAGCAGCCCCCTTGATTTCACCTGCCTGCAACGTCTGTCTTCAACTGGTGAGAGAAGTTGGAGACAGCCAGCCAGCCGGGCCTGGAAGGGGAGTGGCTACAGGGGAGGGCCTTGGCCTCACAGCTATTTTAGCTGCCTCTTAGCCTTGCTGAGGCCTTACCATCAGCCAACAAACACCAGACTCAGCTCCAGGAAGCAGCCCCCTTGATTTCACCTGCCTGCAACGTCTGTCTTCAACTGGTGAGAGAAGTTGGAGACAGCCAGCCAGCCGGGCCTGGAAGGGGAGTGGCTACAGGGGAGGGCCTTGGCCTCACAGCTATTTTAGCTGCCTCCCAGCCTTGCTGAAGTCTTACCATCTGCCAGCAAATGCCGGACTCTGCTTCAGGAAGCAGCCCCCTCGTTTTCACTTGCCTGCAGCAGCTGTCTCTGAACGTGTGGCGGACGTCAGAGGCAGCCAGCTAATGTACCATCAAAGGGTTGGGGATGGGGGAGGGACACCTGATCAATTTTAAGCTTTGATACTGTGCTGCTACCCCCCCCCTCCAGGTAGAGGTGGTGAAGTGCTTATGGACCAGAATGGGTGGATGGTTGTTCTATTTCTGTCCTGTTTTCTGCTTTTTGCTTTCTTTTTTCTTTTTCTCGTCATCAGATATAGACAGTAGGAACCCAAAATAGAACTAAGGGAACAGGAAGGGGGGAGGGCAATGGAGGGGGCAGCTATTGAAACTGTGCTGGGTAGGGGAAGGTATGGCGGTAGGAGTGGAACGTGCCCGCATAGGAGAAGAGGGGTTAGATATCTTACACCTATCCCCTCTTCTGGTTCCACCCCTAGCCAAAAGGAATCAGGTGACCATATCAGCGAGCCCACGGGCCACACGGTGCTGCTGTTGAATGCCAGGTCAGTACAGAATAAAACTGCCCTCATTCATGATGTTATTCTGGATGAGGGTGCTGACCTGGCATGTATTACCGAGACCTGGGTGGGAGAGGAGGGTGGAGTCCCCCTTTCCCAGCTATGCCCACCTGGGTTCTCGGTTCAGCACCAGTGTCGCCCGGAGGGCCGGGGAGGGGGAGTTGCCATAGTCTATAGGAGTTCTATCCCCTTGACCAGGCTTCCTGTCTCTTTGGGAAAGGGTCTGGAGGGCCTGTATTGTGTGTTGGGCTCACGAGACAGATTGGGGATTCTGTTGGTGTACCGCCCACCCTGCTGCGTACCAACAGTCTCCCTGCCTGAGCTGACGGAGGTGGTCTCGGACCTGGTGTTGAGGACCCCCAGACTGTTGGTACTGGGGGATCTCAACATCCATGAGGCTACCTTAACTGGAGCAGCTCAGGACCTCATGGCCGCCATGACAACCATGGGGCTGTCTCAACATGTCATCGGCCCAACACATGAGAAGGGCCATACCCTGGACCTAGTATTCTCAACGGGACTGGGAGATGGTGGTTTGGATGTGGAGGGGTTGGTTCTGACTCCATTGTCATGGTCAGACCACTTTCTGGTCAAGTTTAGGCTATTGGCTACTCCGACCCTCTGCAAGGGTGGGGGGTCTATTAAGATGATCCGCCCTCGGAGACTAATGGATCCAGATGGTTTCCTGAAAGCTCTGGGGGATTATCCGTCTGATATGGCCGGCGCTCCTGTCGAAGCTCAGGTCACCCTGTGGAATAGGGAAATGTCCCGGGCGGTTGACACGATCGCACCTAAGCGCCCTCTCCCCTTACGCAGAGCCCAGACAGCTCCTTGGTATACATCTGAGCTGCGGGCAATGAAGCAGGAGGGGAGACGGCTGGAGCGCAAGTGGAGAAAATATCACTGTGAGTCCGATCGAACACGGCTTAGAGCCCATTATCGGGCCTATTCCGTGGCGATACGGTTGGCGAAAAGGCATTATTTCGCAAACCGTATTGCTTCCTCAGAGTGCCGTCCAGCAGAGCTGTTTCGGGTGGTCCAGGACCTTCTTCAACCAAGAAATATGGTGGAGGTTCTGGACAACTCATCAACCTGTTGTGACCAGTTTGCCGCTCACTTTGAGGGGAAAATCGCTCAGATTCGCAGGGAATTGGACTCCACTATTGATGCAGATTCAAGGGATGTATCCAGTGTGCCGTGCTTAGGTCCAGTTTTATTGGATGAGTTTCAATTATTGAGACCTGAGGATGTGGACAGGGTGCTTGGATCTGGCCGTGCTACCACTACACCGCTCGACCCTTGCCCTTCTTGGCTAATTGAAAGATCTGCCAGGGGGGTTCGCACCTGGGTCCAGGAGGTTGTTAACGCCTCCTTAAGAGAGGGAGTGGTCCCCACCACCTTGAAAGAGGTGGTGATTAGACCACTCCTAAAAAAACCAAACCTGGACCCAGGGCTGGTGGTTAACTACCGACCAGTAGCGAACCTCCCTGTTTTGGGCAAGGTGTTGGAGCAGGTGGTGGCCGGACAACTCCAGGCACTGCTGGATGAAACTGATTTTCTGGATCCATTTCAATCTGGCTTCAGGCCGGGTTTTGGTACGGAGACCGCCTTGGTCGCCCTGTATGATGACCTTTGCCGGGAGAGAGACAGGGGGAGTGCGACCCTGTTGATACTCCTGGACCTCTCAGCGGCTTTCGACACCATCGACCATGGTGTCCTTCTGGATAGGCTGGCCAGGTTGGGGGTTGGAGGCACTGCTCTGCAGTGGTTCCAATCCTTCCTGGCTGACCGTGTCCAGAAGGTGGTGCTGGGGGACAGTTGCTCTGCCCCGTGGCGTTTACGTCACGGGGTTCCCCAGGGCTCCATACTGTCTCCCATGCTGTTCAACATCTACATGGAACCGCTGGGAGAGGTCATCAGGAGGTTTGGGCTGAGGAGTCAGCAATATGCCGACGATACTCAGCTCTACCTCTCGTTTTCCACCAATCCAGGTGAGGCGATTTCTGTACTGAACTTGTGTCTGGGCCAGATAATGGACTGGATGAGGGTTAATAAATTGAAACTCAATCCAGACAAGACGGAAGTACTGTTAATGGGTGCTTTGCCGGACAGGTTAGAGGGCCATCTTCCTGTCTTGGATGGGGTTGCACTCCCCCTAAGGGACAGGGTCCGCAGCTTGGGGGTGCTTCTGGACCCCGGTCTAACTCTGGAAGCCCAGGTGGATTCGGTGGCCAGGGGTGCCTTCCTTCAGCTGCGGAAAATATACCAGCTTCGCCCCTACCTAGACGAGCACAGCCTCATGACAGTTACGCATGCACTGGTAACATCCCGTATTGATTACTGCAATGCGCTTTACGTGGGGCTGCCTTTGAAGACGGTCCGGCGATTGCAACTGGTTCAGAATCGTGCGGCACGGCTGGTAAGTGGTGGGGCCGCCAGGGATCACATCACGCCGATTCTGCGTAACCTTCATTGGTTACCAGTTGCTGCCCGAGCTGAATTCAAAGTGCTTGTTCTGACATACAAAGCCCTAAACGACTTAGGACCTAGATACCTGAAGGACCGCCTCCTTCCATACGAACCTACCCGGCAATTAAGATCTAGCCAGGGGGCCCTTTTGAAAGAGCCATCCCTCAAGGAGGTGAGAGGGATGGCCTGTAGACACAGGGCCTTCTCGGCAGCTGCTCCCAAGCTATGGAATGCCCTCCCGATTGAGATCCGCCTGGCGCCAACACTGATTACATTCCGGCGCCAGGTAAAAACCTTCCTGTTCCAGAAGGTTTTTAATTGATATAATATAGATTGTGGGTCCGCTGATGACAATTTTAGAATAATGATTTTAGTGTAAGGTTTTTATTGATGATTTAGTGATATTTTACTCTTAACTATTCTAAATTGTTTTATTCCTTGGATTGTAAGCCGCCCAGAGACCTTTGGGTAGTGGGCGGCATATAAGTTAAATAAATAAATAAATAAATAAATAAAATAAGTAGAGATGGGCATTATATGAAGTTTTAATTCATTTCATTATTCGTTATTCATTTTGTTAGTTAGCAAAATGAATAATGAAGCAACCCATCAAAGGAAAAGGAAACAAAACAAAACAGAAATTTCCATTTCATTTCATTTAGTTTTTTGTCACCGCCCCCCCCCAGCTCCTACATTGTCACCACCAGCATCCTCGCCTGGAACTTCGACAGCTGCCACAGGCCAGTAGGGGGGGGGGAAAGCCCAGGAAAAAAGCCCAGCATCGGGGATTTTTTAAAACAACAACAACAACAACAACAACAACAACAACAACAAAAGTTTTAAAAGTTAAAAATATATTAAAAACTTTAAAAAGTCCCTCTGGCCAGCAGGCCAGCCAGTCTGGGCAGTGGGCCAGCTGGTTTGGCCTGTGAGCCAGCGCGCCACAGAAAAATAAAAAATAGAAACTTAAACCCAGGTGCAGGGAAGCTAGTACCTCTCAGCTGTGGAAAAAAAAGCCCCTGGTGTCAGGGACTTTTGAAAATAAAATAAAAGATTTCAAAAACTAAAAATAAAATAAAAACTAAAAAGGGCCGACTCAGCCCCTGGGGCTGCATGGTTGGTGCTACAAATAAATAAATAAATAAATAAATAAATAAATAAATAAATAAATAAATAAAATTGCTGACCTGGCCAATTTTTTTTTAAAGCACTGGGCCTCTGGAGGCGGTGGCGGGGCAGTCCACTGTCACCCTATGTGGCCACGGCCAGGGCTCCGGAGGTGGTGGTGAAGCCTCCTGCTGCCCAGCGTGACCAGTGCTGGGCCTCCAGAGGCAGTGGGGGGGCACCACCACCCAGCACGGCCACTGCTGGGGCTGCAGAGGCGGCAGTGAGGCCTCCTGTTGCTTGAGATTGCTGCCATCACCATCATCCAGATAAGCCGAACCAGTTTGGGTCGGTTTGTTTTTAAAATTCGTACGAACTGAACAAAACCGAACCAAGGATGGGCCCAAAATAGAACAAACAGAACCATCGGTTTTCATGCCCACCTCTAATATTAAGGAAAGAACTAAGGCAGGAACTGCTGGGCCCGTTCGCCAGCTGGTTGGCAGGGTGGGGGTGGCAATGGCTCCAATGGCGGCTCTGGCGGCTCTGGTGGCGGCTCCGGTGGCAGCGGCTCCAGTGGTGGCTTTGGCGGTGGGCCTAGGCCAGCTTGCTGGGCTAGCTTTCCAGCTGGCTGGCAGGGCTCCATCGGTGGCTTTGGCAGCTTTGGAAGTGGTGGCTCCAGTGACAGCTCCAGCGGTAGCTCTAGCAGTGTCAGCTCCGGCGGATGCTTCAGCAGTTCTGCTGGTGGTGGCTCCGGTGGCAGGCCTAAGCCAGCCTGCCAGGCCTGCTCACCCTCTCCATCTGGCTAGTGGGGTTCCAGCAGCGGCAGCTCCAGTGGTAGCTTTGGTGGCTCCGGCGGTGGCAGAGGAAGTGGAGGAGGAGGGACACAAACTGGTAAGGTAGCCATTTTACAAACAAACGAAATGGTTCATTTTAATGAAAAAACACTGTTTCATTTCATCTGTAATGAAATGCTGCTGCTTTGGTTTGTTTCATTTCATTTTGTTCCGTTATGTAAGAAACAGACGAATCAGCATTTCATTTTTTGTTTTGTGCCCATCCCTAGCAGGAACTGCTCAGTATGTATCCAGTGATGCTGTTTTTGGCAGATTTCTGGGTTTTCTCATTTTGTGCTTGTTGAAGCTGGAGATTGTGTGCAACATGGTTTTGTTAGGGCAGATGTTTGAAAATTTCTGTTTCTTAGTGTAGACATATTGTCATGACAAATGTTTAAGAAACACAATTGCAAGTCACATTTCCCACGTGCTTCTACTGCTGGGATTATTGCTCAACAACCATGGTTCCCAACCTTCAGTACCATGTGCAATTCCAGAAGACTTCAGTACCAGCTGGAGGTTCTGGGAGTTGCAGTCTAAGAACACCTGGGTTACCCAAGATTGTGAACCACTGCTCTAAAATACACACACATATATGCTATGTAACAATGATTTGCAACCCTGGGTAACCCAGGTGTTATCGGACTGCAACTGTCTGTTATAGAGGTTTTATTTTACAAGGTTTTCTTCAAATTTCAGTTTAGGAGGCCAGTCATTCAAAAGCAACTTGATGGCACATAATAACAAGAACAACATTAGTGACCTTTCAACAACAGTTGCAAATGATCTATGGGTGACAGGCAATGTTGAAACTGTGTGATGAGTTTAAAGGGAAATGTGTGAATTTTAGAAACCACAGCTCTCTTTAAGTGGGGGCATGAATTTCACAAGCTCTCGATCTTGATGAAAAACTGAGAAACATATCCTTCTTTTTCCCTCACAGTGAGATTTCCCTGCCTATAACATTGCTCCAACCAAAAGAAATTTCATGGAAAGACCACAGGATGTTCAGATATGTTGTGGTAATTCTCTCACAGAATAAACAGCAATGTGCAGAAGATTAAAACAATTACTGCAAATACAGTACAACCCCTGCATCCGCTGATTCACTAACTGCTGATTCAGTTATCCATGGTTGATGATCAGGGTGCAGGGGAGGTCTGAGCGTGGCAGAGAAGAGGGGAAAAGAAAAAGAAAACTTACTGACACTGATGTCAGCCAGCCATGATTCCTGCTGCTGCTGCCACAGCACACTGGCTGCCCTTCGAAGGGATGTGGTAGGGATTTAAGAGGACCTACCTGGCCAATCGACCTCTCAAGTCCTGGGCGGCGGATCGGAAGTTGTGAACTACCTGCTCAAACTTCAGATCCACCACCAGGGACCTGAGAGGCAAGCACAAAGGCTGGCTGACCAGGTATGTCCTCTTAAGTCCCCATCCCACCCCTCCGGAGGGCAGTTGGTGTGGTAAGTTTTCATTTCTCCCTTCCTCACTGCTGCCACTGCACAGCAGCTGCCCTTTGGAGGGTGAGGTGGGGATTTAGAGGACCCACCTGGCCAACCAGCCTTTGTTCTTCCTGCTCAGGTCCTGGGCAGCGGATTGGAATTTTGAGCGGGAAGTTCAAAACTTCCGGTCGCAGCCTGGGACCCAAGCGGGATGTTCAAAGGCTGGTTGGCCAGGCAGGTCCTCTTAAGTCCCCAACCCACCCCTTCAGAGGGCAGCTGGTGTGCAGTGAGCAGGGCTCAGCATTGGTAAGTTTTCTCCTCCCTTTTCTCACCGCCGCTGCTGCTGGCCCCACAGGCCACCTGCGGCAGTAAGGGTGGTGGTGGAGAATATTTACCAATGCTGACCTGTCCTTGCTGCCATCACCAACACCAACACCACAGAATGGCTGCCAAGCCTGGTGGCAGAGGGTGACTGTCCAGCGGTGGTAGTGAGGAGGGCTCGACATCTGTAAGTTTTCCTTTACCCCCTCTCTTTGCTGCTGCGTCCACATCCACCACTGGTCAGCATTTGGGGGGTTGGGAGTGAAAGGTTTCACCCTAGCACCCCACGACCCCTGTCACCAGTATTATCCTTGGATAAGAGAATTTGCTCTTATATGTGGATTTTGCTATCTGCAGAGGCCCCAGAACTGATCCCCTGTGGATATGGCAATCCTACTGTAAATGGCAGTTCTTGTGCAGGATTGTATAAATTTTTTAAAAATATATACAAAAGAAGTGAAAAATGAAAATTTATGGGGAAGAGGAAAATGCTTCCTCATTTTCATGGAAGTCTTGTTGATATGGGCAGATATTTAAAAATATTGCTGATATGGGAAAATATTTAAAAATATTTTATCATTAGACAGATCCATAATTGAAACATGTAACATTGGGAAAAATATTAGCACCAATGGTTGCACACTATGTAAATTCAAATCTGTACATTCAGTAATGAAGTCTTTTGTTTGAGTAGAGCTAGTTCGGTTGTCTAAAATGTTGAATGTTTGCTTTAATCATTGATACATTGACTGGAAAACTTGGAATGTTTTCTAGCCTTATTTGGCCACAAACAGAGAAGAACAGTGGTCAGAATTACAAAACAGTAAGACTGTATGACAACAAAACACTGTACACCTTCGAGTTTCAAATTCATGCAATCCACCGTAGCTACAGACTAGGCTTGCTGAACACAGAGGGATGCATTTACAAGTGAACTGAGCAATAGAGATTCCAAGTCTGGGTGCAAAGCTGTAAATATGGTATGAAAATGAGTCAAAATAATCTGATACCACTAATGCTTTATTTCGCAACTGGAAATTCCAATCTGTCATAATAGGCGACAAGAGGCACAGGTGGCCTTGACAAGGTCTGGAAAGGTAACACGAGATCCAATTTGGCTCCCTTTCCAATGAAAGACAAATATCTTACTTAAACCAAGATTCCATGTTTTGTGTCATCAAATCACTTCAGTCTTTAGGCTGACACTATGAATTAAAGAACTCCAAATGTCCCATCCTCAGCAGCCCTGGCTCAGTTCTAAAAAATTCAAGACCACCATTTCCTTTCTTGAGTCATTGCTTCTTATGCTTGGTCTTCCTTCTATCCTACTGCCTCTCATTTTTTTCCTAGTCTTATTGGTCAAAATCGTTTTTCATAGTTATGCTTGCATGGCACAAGCAAAATAAATTTGGAGGTTAATTTCCCAAACTTAAGAAATCACATTATCTGTGCTGTGCTGATTATCCCAATCATTTTGGTGTTCTTATTGTTCTTTTTCAAACTAGGGCTTGGAAAAGTTACTTTTTCATCTAAAGTTCCTAGAATTCTCTCAGCCAGCATATTCATTGTCTAAAACTGGTAGGCTCTAGTAGTTAATAAATATTTTCCAAACTCTGGCTTTGAATACATGTAAGCAAAACAACAATAGCAATATTGGTTGACATGAAACAGGTTTGTACCACTGAATTGATGGGTGCAATGTAAAGCAAATGCCTGATTGCAATAGTGACATAAGTAATCAAAGAACAGCTTTAAAAAAAGAATTAATGCAGGTGTTAATTTATATATTGTTTCTTAAATTATTTGTATGTTACCTTTTGTCAAAAGATCTCAGAATGGTTTACAGACAATAAACATTTTTAAATGAACATTTTTAAACAAATGAAAACATTTAAACAAATCTGACAATTAAAATACTGTACTATGTCTGCTGTGTGTAGCACCTAAAGGCCAGCATCCTACTAGCATCTATTTATAGCCTGAAAAAACTGCCATGGATAATTGTGGCTAACAGATGATCTGATGTGACATATCTCTGTTATGCAACCAGGTGGGTGGCCAGGAATACATGGGAAACTTTCCCCAGCACCTCATCAGTTAGTTGCAATTAATCACAACAAGTTGCATAAGTCATATGTGAACCCCCAAAGGTTCCAGACCAAAGCACATCTTTTGCTTCAGAAATATTTTATTCATTAGAAAATTTTTGTGCACTTAATAAATGAAGCAGTCTGTAAACCTCAAGGGATTAAGCAAAACATAAAATAAAAATGCTCCTGTTTGCAAATGTAGGTTGTTTATAATTCCAATGTGTCATCAAGTCAATTCTGAATGATGACAAAGTTTTACAGTTTTCTAGGCAGAAAGTACTCAGAAATGGTGTATCATTCCCTTCTTCTGGGGTGCCCTGGTCCTGTGCAGCTGGCCCAAGCCGCACAGCTTGGCTCTTCTCTTCTTACCTTCTCAAGTCACCCCTTTCCCTCTTATCCTCATCACCTTGTTTTATGCCCTCCTCCCATCAGACCCATTCGGTAGGATTGGGTTGGGGCCACCAGTGGTAGCAGTGACTGCAGTGAACCTGAGAAGGTGGTGGTGAGCTTGAGCTGGTGGCAGAAGCAGCAAGGTAAGGACATACACATTGCTACAAAAGCTTTGGATTTGGGCTAAAGTCCAACCCCTCTGGTTCCAAGTGTTCCTCTTGGCCCCAGTCATTGATAAGGAAATATGGTTTGCAAGAAACTGGTGGTTTTTCACAGCAGGAGAACCCAAGGTATTTTTCTGCCTGCTAGGAAGGAGCACCTGACATCGTCTGAAGCCAAGGTAATGATGCTCTTTTTGGCATGTGAACTCACCAGTCCTCCCATAACTGCTTCTCCCCACCCCTGGAAGTAAAAATACAATAATAAGAAATTAAATACTCAGCCATTTGCTGCCTTTTCTCAAAACCCAAAAGCTGTGGCCTGAGGCAGCTGCTTCATGCTGCCAGTCCTTCTAAGTAACGGGCCAGCCTTTTGTGGGAATGCAGCATTATCATTATCATTACAGAAGCACAGATTCTGTAATATGCAACCATCTTCTCAGAGAGCCAGAAGTGAGAGTGAAAATGTTTGTTTTAAATTTATTATTATTATTATTATTATTATTATTATTATTATTATTATTATTATTATTATTATTATTATTATTATTATTTCTTTCACATGTGTACTGAGGAGGACTGGGGAAGAGGATGAGTAGGAGAGTAGCTAAGTGGCAACTGCAGCCTTTACGTGTGTGAGTAATATATAGACTTATTTTGCTCTAGGAATGGAGCAGATTGACATCTGTACATTGGAGAAAAAACACAAAGCCTCCAGCCCAAAGCACTTCTTTTGTCTCCCCCCCTCTCTCTACGAAACTTGCAGAAGGGCATTAAATCAGCCGAACAAAAAGCAAGCAAATACAGAAG
Source organism: Phrynocephalus guinanensis (assembly GCA_037367245.1). Classification (NCBI taxonomy): domain Eukaryota; kingdom Metazoa; phylum Chordata; class Lepidosauria; order Squamata; family Agamidae; genus Phrynocephalus; species Phrynocephalus guinanensis. The sequence continues at coordinate 105,074,105 of CM074735.1, forward strand.
AAGCATAAAAATGAGCTGGCTACTCTGAGGCACAGCTACAGTAATTATTTCAATCTTTTGCTTACGGGGGTACCAACTGTTTACAATTTACTGTTTGGCAAAGCTTGGTATTCTCATTTTCTCTCCTGGTTCAGGAGTCAAAAACATATGCTACCTTTCGTAATGAACTCATCTAAGATTTCAAGCTATCCATATTCATGCCACCAGAAATGTTTACGCAAGAGCAAAATGCTCAAATATCCAAATAAATCAGAAACATCTCAAAGTTTATATTTCCTTATGCTTCTTTGGTGTAGTAAAGCAGAAGAAATGTAGTTTAATTAAAAACAGACAAACAAAAAAGCCCTCTTTTCAAGACTCACTACACTTGTGAAGTAATGCGAGCTGATATGTATTTTCTCTGTACTCCAAAGATTTATTGCCTATCAATAGATACAAGCAAAATATCATATAATCACATACTGTACACACCTTGCATATTTTCCATCTTCTCTGCATAAATTATATATTCATTTTCCTAATTATACTCTTATTTCTAGCTTTAACACAAGCTGCTGTTAACTCCTTGGTGCCTATACAAAATCTGTATTATATACCTCTGCAGAGAATACTTGAAATCTTTTCCCCCAAGACATTTATTGATTTAGGAGATGCCTATATTCTCCATTTACCATTTCACAAATACAGTATTTAAAACTGCTTTGTTTTTGTTTTTGTTCCCAGGCCATAAACACCATATGAAACAAATATAGGCTGAATCAAGATTATGTCAGCTGCTTAATGAGCCTTATAAGGTGGTGTGTCAAGAATTGTTTCTAGTCTGTGGCTAGAAATCTTCTGGATAGAGACTCTTAACTGCTGAATTCCCGCTGGATATATAGTCTTTGCCTCTTGCCAGAAGGACTTCCAATAATGGTTAACTTCAAGACTCCTTTTAAAAATCATTTATTTTCTCCAAACCTCACTATGCCTGGACAGCCCTTCAAATAGAGAACATCTTCAAAAGTATACCCTTGCCAGTCCCACTTGGTGCCAACCAAATGCATTTATTACAGTGACAAATTCAAGCTTGTCTATTCACTTAGCTATTTGGCACTGGGATCAGTCTTTCAGTTTGCTAGCTTCTATTTTGTTTACATTGTCAAAGTAATTTACATGGGTTTTCAGAGGTTTTTATATTTGGGGTCCTTTCTGAGCTCTCTCAGTACAGTGTGGGAAGGAAATGATAGAAAAAACAACAAACACCACAGAGTGGCTTTTTAAGCCAGATGGGTGGGGTATAAATATAATAATAAATAAAAATAAAATAAATACTTGATCCCTAAGCATTTAGTTGCAAATTAGTCAAGTAGTCAAATGGTTGCTGCCTTCCTTAAAGGTGACATTGTTGGTGTTTTCTACTAGCATAATTGGTTTTCAGTTGCTCAGGGAAAGCTTGTCTGAAGAGAAAGTTGGTTCCCTGATTGCAGAAGGGCAGCAAAGATGGGGCAAGTATGGCCTCCTGTGGAAGGGAGTTTCAAAGTCTAGCATCAGCAACAGAGAACGCCATCTCCTGTGTTCTCATCAGACACACCTGTGAAGGTGGTGGGACCAAGAGAAAGGTCTCTCCTGGATGACTTGAGCACCCAAGCTGGTTCATACCAGGAGGCAACGTCTTTAAGGTAGTTTGCATACAGGCCATTACGGTTGGATAAAACCAGCACTTCAAATCGTTCCTGGAAACAGATTGGCACTCAGTGGACCTGCTGCAACTAGGGTGTTACTGTATGTGATCCCCTGAATACAAAATCTAACACAGTAGGCCAATGAGGTCTTCCCATAAGAACATCAGAATTGCAGCACTGTTATTTCACCTAACATCTGAGGTTTCAAAATGTAGCAACAGGTGATTAAACCTCACTGTGATTCTTATAGCTTTAAGAGTAGCACAGCCCTGAGAATTTCTTCAGTGTCTTTTATCTTTGCACCCATTAAGACAGCAAAAGCTACCACTAATGGAAAAGATCTCTATGCAACCACCAAGAGAACTCTAGATTCTATTGAGTTGAGCAAGCCAATGGCAAAACACATTCCTTGAACACAATAGCCTTTCAGGGTAGTTGCAGTGGTGAAAACAGGATGAGAATATAATATTGAATGTTTCTAAAAGAAAAGATAATATGTTTTGATTTCCCCAATTTGAATAAAAACCCTGCCCCCCTGCTTCTTTCTTTTCAATCTTCTAATGTTGATATACAGTATAAAGCGAGTGAGCCTTGAGAAGCAGGAAAATCTCTATGTAAACCAATATTATAAAGCAACAAGCCTTTGCTGAAAGAGGTTGGCTAAAATGGTGCTGTCAGCACATTTGTTAATGCATATCACATGTATCTAATGCCTTGGGCTGTATGTCCTCCCTGGACTTGTGGATTTTACTCAGATTTTACACAGACTCTTTTGCTAAAGGCAAGGGATTGATTGAGCAGTGGAGGGGGAGAGAGAGCTGTTCCAATGTTGAACAGCAGAAACATTGGCTTTACTGTCTTCCTATCTATTTCACTATCTTCATGCTTCCTTTTGCTTTGAGCGGTGCAACTCACGAAGCATGTGGCTGCTGAGAAAGGAATGTGTGGGGTTGAAATGATGGCATTCTAGTCTATGAGTCACTCCATGACCCAAAGCAAACAAGGCAGCAACAGTCTTTAGGATACATCCAAGGGAGGGGGGCGACCCAATATTGTGGCGTTTAAAATATACTATATATGACACTCATCTTTGTAATGAATTTTAAAATAATTAGGACACCTGCTTTATTTATACAACTTTTAAATATTGTATTTAATTTGTGTAAGTTTTATACATATCACATAATGATATGTAGGTTTCTAACTTAGGACTACTGCTCTGCTGCCTCCTTTTTAAAGAACAAGGGTCTACTACAAACAATGATATACTGTAGGATATACACAACAGTTTTTAAATTCCTTCAAATATTTCCTTGAAAAGCTACTCTTGCACGAAAACTTCTGGACTTATTTTGTGACTTATAGTCATAAACAATGGAAGATATAAATCTTTGAATTCTCGGCTCCATCTTTTTGTGACCCAAGTAAAGTGAGAAAGCTCCCCAAAAGCCTTGTTTGTTTGCTTCCCATTTTCGAAGTGGGAAGAGTTCAAGTCTAGTGAACAAGGTTCTCCTGAAGGTGCACACATGCACATGTAGGCCTCTGCCTCCTTTTGCACAGGACTCCTCCTCTCCCATGCACCCACAGTGATTGTTTGGGTTCTGGTCACAACAGAAGCCACACAGAAGGAGAGGCACATGCTTGCAAGAGGGTGAAGTACGAGTACATTTGAGGAACAAAGCTGTGCCCAACAGAGTTAGAAATTAGAGGGCACATAGTATAATTGATATTATGCTACCTAGATGCCCTAAGCACATCCGATCTCTCCTGATTTCAGGGTCGGCCCTGGTTAGTACTTGGATGGGAGACCACCAGGGAATACCAGTGGCTGTAGGTGCCTGGAGTAGGAACTGGCAAACCACTCCAGTATTCCTGCCAAGAAAACTCCATGGACATGGAGTCACAATGAGTCCGTCACGACTGTAATGACTAGAGTTGGGCACGACTTGAAAAAATTTTTTTTCGAGTTGTCGTTAGTCGGGCCGGTCCCGTTTCGGGTCGTTTCTGGTTTTCGCGAAAATTCGCAAAAATTAGTCGGTTCGTTTTTTCGTTTTTTCGTTGTCGTTAGTACTGGTTTTGGGGGGGGAGCGGGCTCCTGGAGGCACCTCTGTGGGGTGGGTGCCTCCTCTGGCCCGCTATAAAGGGAAAGTGGGCTCCTGGAGGCACCCGTGGGTGCCTCCTGCCACTAGGAAGGGGAAGCAGGCTCCAAGAGAGACCCCTCTACATGGGGGTCTCCCCTCCTCACCTGCTGCTGCTGCAAAATGCTATGCAATAGCCATATGGATATTGCATAACATAATGTGCAGACAGTGAGACCAGTGTGAGAGTGATAGGGTCATGCCTTCCCTGCACAAGGCTCCCGCACCACCATGTCTCACACAGAAGGGAATTGTACTTGCTGCGTGTAGTGCAATGCAAGCAAGTAGATCTGGCTTTAAGGTGGCTTAGTGCAATGGCTAGCGTTAGGCTAGTGACGGGTAAGGTTACGGTGGGCTAGTGGGTTGCACCTCTGGGTGCCTCTCTGACCCACTAAGAAGACAGTCTGTGACGTATGGGTACGGAGTCAAGGGTTAGGGTTAGGGCTAGGGCAGGTTTTAGGGGGCTTTTTGGCACATCCCAGAAGTCTCCATGGCCAAGTGGCCATGCGACTGGTGGGATGGCTCCAAAAATTTGCATGGTTGTCCACTCCCACATGGCTGGCCACTCGGCCAGCCCATCATTGCGCACTGCGCAGGTGTAAAAAAAATAAAATAAAATAAAATCAATGGAGGACAGAGGAGGAGAGGAGAGACATTTTGTTGCAAGAAAAAACCCACTGCTACTGTGAAAAATCTGGCAGTTTATAAATTTTCGCGTGTTTCTGTTGTGCTTGTGTGTTTTTTGGACCACGATTTCAAAAACAATATTGCGTTTGCCGCCCCATTTTGGATCCCCCGCCCGCACCGCATGGCATGGCGAAATGGCAACTCGAGTCCGGCTGCCCAGGACGGGGGGGAGGCGGGACCCCCCCTCCAGAAACCACCCCTCCGGTAGGTGCCCTGCGCCCTTAGTCAAGCAGGCATTTTTCCGCCTGCTTTTTTGGCCCGGGAATGGGTGGGGGGAGAGTTTAAAAGTTTTTTCCTGTGCCGTCCGTGCCGCTTGCTTGCGCTTTAATTGCGGGCGGGCGGCGGCGAGACTGGGCTTTTTGCTGGCTGCGAGCCTGCGGCGAGTCCCACCAGAGCAGCCCAGGACGGGGGATGAGGGGAGAGGCCGGGGACCTCCAGAAACAACCCCTCTGGTAGGTGCCCTGAGGCACGGCAGGCATTTTTCCGCCTGCTTTTTGGCCGGGAACCGGGTTTTTTTAACTTTTAAAAACTTTTTTTCTGTGCCGCGTGGCATCGCGCAATCGCGCGATGCAAGTAACGAGCACGACAAATCAGACCAAAATTGTTCGTTCGTCGGTTCGAGCTCGAAGTCTGGCGGAGTAATTCCCGTTACCATTTCCGTAGAGTAACAGAACCGAGTAACGGAAACGGAAACGGGAATACCGCTAAGTCGTGCCCATCTCTAGTAATGACATAACACACACACACAGTATAATTGATCTGTTAAAAGGGACTGAGAAAGAATGAGAGTAGAGATGGCCACAAACTACTAGTCCACTCATTTGCTAGTTCATTTAGTGGCCAAAAAGATGACTATGTGAGGTTATCAGACTGATGAAGCTACTTGGATGAGAAGCAAAATGTTTTGATCTCACAAGAAAAGAAGTCCAGTTGCCATGATTCAACTTCTAGACAAAAAAGCGAGTGTTTACCGCCTTTCTGTCTCCCTAAACTTCACCCCAATATTTTCCCAACATGTTGCAGCTATCTCCTTACTTGCCAAAAACGGAGTAAGCCTGCTTATGAGTAAATCCCTGGGCACCAATATTATTTCTAAACCAGAATCCTTTTATTATCTGATGCTGTCTAATTATGCTGCTGGTTGGTGAGTGATGGACCCTAACCAGTACATCCCAAAGTAACCCTACTTCAGCTCTTTTTGGAATCTGAGTATGAGGGAAGGCAATAGAACTTGACCATTTCATAATTGTTTTAATTACACTTTTCTGTTTAATTCTACTGTAAATCATAATAGAAGTTTTGTTAAAAAACATTTTTTACTTGGAAGTAGGGATGGGCACGAAACTCCAAAATGGCATTTCGTTTCATCTTTGTTTCTCCCTGTTTTGTTTCGTATATTACAAAACAATTTTTTAAAAAAATCACTTTGTATTTCGTTTTGTTTCATTTTGCATTTTTATTTTTTTATTTTTTTTATTTTTCTTATTTCACGTCAACCAGCTGGCCCCATGGGCTGGGTTGGCGCTTTTTAAATCTTTTATCTTTTATTTATTTTTTTCGCATGCCTACCAGCTGGCCTGCAGACTAGGTCAGCACTTTTTTATTTTATTTTTTATTTTTTATTTTTCTTATCTTGTGCCGACCAGCTGGCTCAGGAGGCCGGGCTGGCACATTATTTATTTATTTATTTATTTATTTATTTATTTCTCACACCAACCAGCTGGCCCCATGGGCTGAGTCAGTGCATTTTTTATTTTTTATTTATTTCTCTCATGTCGACCAGCTGGCCTGCAGGCCAGGTTGGTGTTTTTTAAAAAAACCCGTGGCAGCAAGCCGTTTTACAGAGGAAACAAAACAGTTCATTTTAATGCGGAAAAAAGACAGTTTTCTTTTTTCTGTAATGAAATGCTGCTGCTTTGTTTTGTTTTGTTTTGTTTTGTTACATAACAAAATGATGAAACAACATTTAATTTGTGTGTGTGTGCGCCCATTCCTACTTGGAAGCTAACCTCATAAAAATGTGTTGATCTTTTCAGTTGGTAGACCGGTATTGGTGTACCTGGGTTTTTGTTTCATAATAAGAGGGTTTTGACTGTTTATGACAAAAAGCTTTAAAATTAAGTTTTCCAAAAGTTAAGGACATGCCAGTTCTGTCATGTTTAGTCAATATGATCTATTCAGAGTGTGGAGCTGCTAGGAAGGAAAACAGAGGATGGTTCTTAGTTTATTCTGTTTTGAAGGGGAGTTAATAATGGACATCGGATATTTATTGTTATTTTTTTTTCAAAATATTTCTTACCTTGCCATTCTCCTTAAAAAAGATCCAATGTGACTTACATGATCAAAAGACCATATTTAAAGCAAAAAAAAGTTAGTATGAAAATATTTTTAAAAGTTCCAACAATGCCACACTAAAAGATGGCAAACAAAAACAACACCTTTTGAAGGAACAGTTTTTGATCTATGATGGCAGCAGTTAAAGAACAGTTTTATGGTTTGGTTAAAAACTTTAAACAAAGCATAGAGGCCCACAAAAGCAAAAATATACAGCATCACAATGGATCCTCTAGTAAAAAATTCATGGAGCAGCTTATGTTTCCTTAGAGTTCAGAAATTCTGATGTCACACAACTCAGAAGGAATTTTAAAAATACATGGATCAAGGATCAGCAATATAAGGAATGTGGGCTGTGTGTGTCGTCTTATGAGGTCCCCTCATTCCTACTGTCAGTGTGATATCTGCAGAAATGAAAGCATCCAGAATCAAAGTTTGGCTCCCTGTATATTTTGTTTTACAGCAAAAGTGTGAGGATTCTTGGTGTTAGCAGTATGGCTATGAATACAGTGGCAGCATAGGTTGTGTCTCACAGGAAGTTCTAAGAAAAAGTTTGAAAAAGTATGGGTTTTTAAAAATAGCTGTTAGTGTAACCTAGGATGTAGGGCAGTAACTATGCGTAATCTGGGGTTCTTGAAACTGTAGTCCAAAAAAATAACATTTCCAAATTTTGATTCAAAGTGGACCAAGATAAACTACTCCAACAGTTGTCCACTTTTTCCTAAACATAAATAAAAATGGTTATTATATAGTTATGATCTGAGAAGTGCAGGTTGTCAAAGGCAGAAATCATTTGGTCTTTGTTCCCTGGGTGAGAAAACAGCATGGATGGAGAACACATGGAATATGAGTACAATTGTGATCAATGACTGTGGGTCAAATAATATTCTTAGCATTTAAATGAAGTCCTTAAAATTCACCCATTTTTCATAGCATGTACTTTTCCTACATCTTTCATTTAACATGCTTTGTTTTCTCACTGGTCACTTTGAATTTTAAGGTCATTGATTAAGTCTTCTTCTCCTGTCTCCTCCCTGCTCTACATCATTCTCCACCCACACCACAGACTACTGCATCAGGCCATGAAGAGTGGTTGTTGGATAAACATTGGACTCAAACCCAGAATTGAAACCAACTAGAAAGACCTAGGAGTGACAGTTCGACTACTTGCTGCTGATTTAACTTTAGCTAGCTGTGTACATAAAATGACACATGTGCAGGAGACATGGTTCTAAATAGGAATAATTTTGAAGTGTGTTGCTGCAGCAGCTGCAGCTTAGAAAACAGCACCAGCATGACTTTTAAAATTAATTTTTTGGAAATGAATAAACTTCACCCAACTGACTATGTTATAAGTAGGGATGGGCACAAAACGAAAAATGAAACGCTGATTTGTTAGTTCATTACGTAATGAAAAAAATGAAACAAAATGAAATGAAGCAGCAGTAGTTTGTTACAGATGAAACAAAACAGTGGTTTCTTCATTAAAATGAACCATTTTGTTTGTCTGTAAAATGGCTCCCTTACCTGCTTGTGTCACTCTTCCTCTTCCGCCCCTGGAGCTGAAGCTACCACCGGAGCCGGCGTCAGCCAGCTGGCAAGCAGACCCAACAAGGAGGCCAAGGCCTGCCGCTAGAGCCACGCCAGCCAGCTAGAGAGGACTAGCATGTATAGCAGGTCAGCCTAGGCTTGCCTCCAGAGCCACCAAATCCAGAGCCACCGCCATGGCAGGTCGCCTAGGCCTGCTGCTGAAGCCACTGCCTCCAGAGCCACTGCCAGCCAGCTGGTGAGTGGGCCCAGCAGACTGGCCTAGGCATACCACAGCCAAAGCCGCCGCTGCCACCACAGGAGCCCAGAAGGAGGAGGAGGAGGTGAGTACAGTAACAGATCATTTTGTTGCTGTTTTGTTTCATAGAATTTCTTTTCAAAAATTAATATGAAACTAAATGAAACAAAATGCGGGTGGATGAAATGGAATGAAATGAAACACAATTTTTCCGTTTTTGTGCCCATCCCTATATAAGTGCTAGTGTATGGCTAGCTCTAGCTATTACATATGCCTATGCTTCTATATATCACTAAAGCTGCAATTCCATTTGCAGTATCATTACGGCAGTTTATTATATGTGTCACATTAGATCATAGAATAATAAGGCTATCGGGGCAGGAATAAAATGATAGGATATCTGCAGTGTTGGAACACAAGGTACTTGGTTCTGTTGTCATACTACTCTAACAATTAGGAGGTTTTCCCCCCTGATATTGAACTGAAATCTGGCTTCCTGTATCTTGAGCTCAGTATTGCATCTCAGCCTTGCAATCTGAGATGGTTGAGAATAGATCCTTCCTTTCCTCTTTCAAGGATTTGAAAAAATGCTGTCATTTCCCCCCTCAGTTTTCTTTTGTCAAGACTAACCATGTCCAATTATTTCAATCTTTCCTCATAGGGATTGGTTTCCAGGCCCCTGATCATCCTTTTTATTGTCCTTGGAACTTGTTCCAGTTTGTCTGCATATCAACTCAAGTGAAGAATCTAGATGTGGACACAGCATAAAGAGACCTAACCTGTGCCAAATACAGGAGAACTAGTACATAATGGGATTTGAAGACTAGACTAATTTTAATACAACTTAAAATGGCATTTGCCTTTTTTGCAACCTTTATAATCACATTTTAAAGAAACTCCCACCTATCTTGGACTCCCCCTGTTAGGACAGGATACTGTTAGAATCTTTGGACACCAGGAACTTATCATTGTTCTGTGTTCATTAAAACTGGCTTTCCTAAAGTCAAGTGCACATGTGTGGCTACACTCTGCTTTGGTTTCTTTTGAAATCAAGAACTCAAATAGAACAAGGTCACTTTCCCCCTGAGTTCTTCCTATGGTCACTTCTTCCACCAAGTCAAATCAAATAAAGGGTAGCTGCTTCCTCTAGTTTTTTCCTCCCTTTTTTGTAGGACAAAATTATCAGCAACACAGGTCAGGAATACTGATTAGAGATGGGCACAAAACAATTTTTTTGTTTCATTTTTCATTTTGTTTCAGAATGAAACAAAAAAAATGAACTGATTTTATTTAAATGAAACAAAACAAAATTTTCAGTTTATTTCCTTTCATTTTTCATTCCCCACAATTGGGCGTGTCTGTAAAAGCGATCCCTACCTGAGGCCCTTCAGTGCCTACCACCGCCGCCACTGCTGCCACCACTGATCTGGTGCAGGTCAGCTTTGCAAAGGCAGGGGAGGCCTTCCAGTGCCCACTGCAGCCACTGCCACCACTGATGTGATGTGGGGCATCCTCACAAGGTTGTGGGGAGGCCTTCCAGGGCCTACTACCACCGCTGCCACCGCTGCCGCCGCTGATCTGCAACAGGTAACCTTCGTGAGGCCACGGGGAGGCCTTCCAATACCCACCACTGCTGGTGCCACCAATGAGCCAGTGTGGGGCAGCCTTGCCGAGGAAACTGGCCGGGAAGGGCGAGTGATGCTGGTGCGAGGCCCCTCCACTGCTGCTGGAGTCCTGACATAGCCCAGAAGCCACTGGAGCCCAGAAAGAGGAGGAAGAGGGGGGTGAGTATAGCCCCAGAGGAATGAAACATTTAGTTATTGTTTCATTTCATACTTTCCCCCCCAAAATTCATATGAAATTGAATGAAACAAAATGCAGGTGGAGACAAAAATGGAACAAAATGAAACACTGTTTTTTCCGCTTTGTGCCCATCTCTCATACCGATTGATACATATGTATTAATGGAAATTTGATTCTTTGGGAAGTTTGACAGAGCACTTGTTAAAGGTGTGAGCCAATAGTTCAGACTCATTACTGATTTCATTACAATTCCCTGTTACAAACTTTAAAAACGACACATGATTTGTCTTTATTTTCATGTTCCAGCTTCCACAGAATGTAATCTGTTAAAATGCATGCACAATCTTAATTGTTTGACTTTATTTATCCCATGGAGAAAGCAATACAGCACTTACAGTAATTAAGATATTTTTTCTGGTCTTCTCATTTTGTTAATGATATCTTATTGAAGGGCTGTGCAGTAATTACTGCCCACTGAGGTACGCGCTCTGAATCAAACTAATGGCCAATGACCAATAATGATTACATCAGTAATTATCTGTTATGAAGTATAAGCAAAGAGAAAAAAGTCTAAAATTAGAACCAGTGCGTTTGAAGCCAAAATTACTCATCTTATTAAACAATACTAAAATTATATTTGCAATTCATTGGAAAGATATACAGCAAGCTGTTTTCCCCAGTTGAATACTAATATTTTAGTTGTATCTCAATTATATTTCCTCCCTAAATTTTCTTCAACTCCTAAATAACAACTAAAAACAATGACTGCAATTTTTCAGTGATGATGCTATTAGTAGGGTGATTAAAATACTTTAAATAAATTTAAATACTTCATAATAAACATTTGAATGTATGTGACTCAAAAATATACATTTTGTTCTGTTAACATATCTTAAGAATATGTTTTTAAATTTTCTCCTTACCTCCAAATAACATGGGGAAAATATGCCAAGTGTAGAATAAGATGGCAATAAAGAATTTGAGTGCTATTCTTTGAATAAGAGCTGTATTAGTAACACAGAGAGTTACATGTACACCTTGAAAATCAGTGAACTAGTTCTGTATTGAAATGTCTATGAGGATTTTCAGTCATGCATATGAGGTTTTCTTGAAGTTGCGTCATGACAACTAAACTTATTTTCTTTTTAGATCAAAACATTTTGCTCCTCATCCAAGTAGCTTCTTCAGTATACTGTATTTATACTCCTTGGTTTCACCTCTGGTCTGAGTAGACTTGTTACATGGAGAATGGCCAGGGATGTGTGGATATCACACCTCTGCAGCCCTTCCCACACTTATTAGAATTGATTAGAAGTGGGCACAAAATAGAAAACCAATGGTTCAGTTCATTCGGTTTTGGGGCCCCCAACAGTTCATTTTGTTTCATTTCATACAAATTTTTAAAACAAAAATTCATATGAACAGAACCAAAACAAACTGGTTTGGCTTACCTGGCTGGGGCTGCCACTGCCTCCGGGGGACCACTGCTGCTGTCGCTGCCGGGGGACCACCGCCGACGCTGCCGACGCCGGCAGGGGACCGCTGTAGCCACTGACGCCAACGCCAATGCTGGGGGACTGCCAATGCTGCCGCCGCCAGGAGACTGCCAATGCCAATGCCGGGGGACCATTGCTGATGCAGATGCTGACCCTGAGGAACCATCAACACTGCTGATGCTGGGGGACCGCCAATGCCTCTACTGCTGACAGGGGACCGCTGCCGCCACCAGGGACCGCTGAGAGCTGCTTGCTTCACCACACCACCTTTTTTTTAAACTTTTTACTTTTTTAAATTTTAACTTCTGACTGGCCCACAGGCCAAACCAAGGTTTATTTATTTATTTTTATTTATTATTCTTTAAGTACCATCTGGGGATGGCATCTTTTTTTTATTTTTATTTTTTACAAGGCCGCCCATGTGGCTCTTGGGCTGGGTCAGGGCTTTTAATTTTTTTAATTGTTAAATTTTTTTAAGTGCCCAATCCGGGGCTCTTTTTTTCCCCATAGCTCAGAGGCGCTTGCTTCCCCACACCCTATTTTTACTTTTTTTTTTTTAAACTTCTGGCTAGCCCATGGGCCAGACCAAGGTTTTTAAAAATTAATATTAATTTTCTAAGTACCGGCCGGGGCCACTGCTATTTTTTTATTTTTTTAAAAATGTCCATTGCCGACCACATGGCCCCCAGGGCCAGATTTACACTTCTTCTTCTTCTTCTTCTTCTTCTTCTTCTTCTTCTTCTTCTTCTTCATTATTATTATTATTATTATTATTATTATTATTATTATTATTATTATTATTATTATTATTATTATTATTATTATTATTATTATTATTATTAAACATTTATAAGGCCAACCATGCAGCTCCCAGGCCGGGCCGGCACTTTTAAATTTATTATTATTATTATTATTATTATTATTATTATTATTATTATTATTATTATTATTATTATTATTATTATTATTATTATTATTATTATTATAGTCCCCAATGCCAGGGCTGTTTCCCCCCCACACACACACAGCTGAGAGGTGCTTGCTTCCTGCACCAAAGAGAAGGTCGGAACTTGGCGTGGGGGGACTCAAGGTAGGTGTCCTCCATAACAAAAAACAAAATGAATGAAATGGAAATTTTCACTTCATTTCAATTCATTTTTCGTTGATGGGTTGGTTCATTATTCATTTCATTAACTAATTAACTAATGAAATGAATAACAAGTACAGTAGAGAACACTACAGGGGCCAGTAGCCTTCAAGGGCATGTCCAAACTAAGGGCTTAGACACTCCACGAGATGGGATGGCAATTGCCAGGGAAAAGGTCAGCAGAAAGTGCTTGCATGTGTGTTGCACACTATTTTTTAAAAGAACTAGCACACAAAAAAATCACACTGTCTCACATCTTGATTTGCATCTAGACATGCAAATCTCAGCCAGAACCCTACTGGGTATTTACACTTGTATAAATACTGTTACTCAAGGAGTTATGTTCTCCTCTAAATCACAAAAAGAGCTATCTTGAAAACAGACTGCACTCACATAACTTTGCACAGTTGATTCCTTTTCCTGATAGACCATGCCTTGAGCAGAGGCTGGTAATGGAAGATTATTTTCATGCATTACACAAATTTTGTTGCTGGGTTGAAGTTTCCATTGTGTCTACAACTGTGAAGCAATCACAAAGTGGTGTAATCTAACACAACTTCCATGTACTCCATGTGAGGATATTTAGACTAGAGATGGGCACGACTTGGAAAAAAAAAATTTCGAGTTGTCGTTAGTCGGGCCGGTTCCGTTTCGGGTCGTCTCCGTTTTTCGTGAAAATTCGCAAAAATTAGTCGGTTCGTTTTTTCATTTTTTAATTTCCGTTTCTGTTGCGATTTCGCGCATTTTGACGTCCGACCGAGACTTGCGGCTTGCGGGCGCAGCGCCGGCGGCGGTGGCGCGGGGGTACATGCGTGGGCGGCGGCAGCGGCAGCGGCAGGGGGAGTGGCTAGCGCGCGGTCCGGCGCGTGGGCGGGTGGGCGGGCGGGCGGGTGGGCGCGTGGGCGGGTGGGCGCGGGTCCCGCAAATGAGCAGGCGAAATACAGTTTAAACCTGCCTGGGTGATGGACTTGCTGCTGCACAACAAGGCTAGTGCATCCTAAGCAAACAAAGTGGGGCAGAAACAAATTTGCATTTCTTTTTTTCTCTTGGTCTGCTGTGCTGCTGAATCTGCTGATGCTGAACCAGCCAGCCACCCTACTTGGTCTGGCTGACGTGCCTGTTTGTTGTACTTTTTTGTTGTTTGGTTTTGAATCCATCCCATCTCCCCTCCACCTCTCTCAGAGGCAGGAGGAGAAACAGACATTCCGTTCCTCCCCAAATCTGAATGAGGGGTCTACTCCTCTACTCCTCTCAAATTGGCCCCCCATCACCAAGGTCCTTCTGCCTTCACTTCACATTCACAGTCAAAGTCACACACACTTAAAGGACAAGCAATAAAGCCAAAGCCAATGCAACCCTGCTTTTGGTCATGGTAAAAAAAAACATTAGCAGTTAGAGCCTGAGGTGGTTAAGCTACGTACCTAGCTAGTAGCTACAGCCAGGAATAGTTTTGGTAGGGATGGGAATGGGATAGGGCTCTGGGTTGCTCTGGCTTAAGTTTTACAGCCCACAGCCCAGCCCACTAGGCTATACAAGGAGGAGGACTATCTCTGGTCCATAAGGCCAGAGTAAGGGCGGCCACTCCGGTCAGGCCACAAGGCAGAGTATGAGAGCACCACAGCACAGAGCCAGAGTGCGGCAGGCTCATTGCCAGCTCCAGTATAAAACGGATGGAGCTGAATGGCATGACAGGAATTTAAATGCCACTGGCCTTGGGTCACAGTGTCTTGCAGCCCAGAGGACTGAGTTGCAGAGGAGGCCAATCACCTTGAGTCTGGTCTGGCACCACACTGCCTGCGATGCACCACATGGCACTTTCTGACAAAATCTTGGGTGGTGTTGTACGTAGTACGAATGCTGTTCAAATCAGTACCCCCCTTCTGTGTGAAACACAGCGTCTTGCAGCCCAGAGGAAAGACTGGAGGAGGAGGCCAATCACCTTGAGTTTGGTCTGGCACCACACTGCCTGCGATGCACCACCGTCCACCACATGTCACTTTTTGACTAAGTCTTGGTGTGGTGCTGTACGTACGAATGCTGTTCAAATCAGTACCTCCCTGCTGTGTGAAACACGGCGTCTTGCAGCCCAGAGGAAAGACTGGAGGAGGAGGCCAATCACCTTGAGTTTGGTCTGGCACCACACTGCCTGCGATGCACCACCGTCCACCACATGTCACTTTTTGACTAAGTCTTGGCGGTGCTGTATCAGGGACCCCCTTCCATGTGAAACACGGTGTCTTGCAGCCCAGAGGAAAGACTGGAGGAGGAGGCCAATCACCTTGAGTTTGGTCTGGCACCACACTGGCTGCAAAAAGGACAGCAAGCCACATTCTGAGTCTGACTCTTCCTCCCCAAGTCCCCAGCTGTGTGCTGGTAGACTTGCTACCTGCCGGCCCGGCAGTCTACTACCATGCCCTTCTTTGTGAATCACAGTTGGTTCCCACACAACTCCAAGAGCCAAGCCTGCAACTTTGCAATAAACTAATGGAGGGCTGGCACCCAAGTCCTCTTATCTTCGTTGTGAGGCACAGTGTCTTGCACCCCAGAGGAAAGAGTGGCGGAGGCCACAAGCTGGAGTAATTGAATGCTGGGCCAGCAATCCACGACCATGGCCTTCGTTGTGAATCCCAGCTCCTACAACTCCAACAGCCAAGACTGGAACTGTCAGAGAAACTACTGGAGTGCTGGCACCCAACTACTCTTCCCTTCTTAGTGAGGCACAGTGTCTTGCATCCTAGAGGAAAGAGTGGCAGAGGAGACAGAGCTAGTTCTCTGTGAATTACAAACTCCCTGCAAACTACTACCATGCCCTTCGTAGTGAATCCCAGCTCCAACACCACTCCAAGAACCAAGCCTGGAACTGTCAGAGAAACTACTGGAGTGCGTGCTGCACACACAACTTCTCTTTCCTTCTTAGTGAGCCACAGTGTTTTGCATCCAAGAGGAAAGAGTGGCTGGAGGAGCCCACATAGCCTGAGTCTGAGGCCACAGGGCCTCCGTAGGGGAGGAACATTGCCAGGAAGCTCCAGCTCCCCAGCGTGACTGAATGGCCTGAGGAGGACGCCAGGAAAATGCCCTTCTTCGTGAGCCACAGTTGGCAGCCCAGTGGAAAAGCAGAGTCCACATGGTGTCTGACTCTGAGGCCTGAGACCACTCTGACAAAAGGACTGCAAGCCAGAGGGTCTTCCTACACAGCTGTGTGCTGCTTTCCCCGGCCATAAACTCCTAGCAGGCCAGCACAGCCATGTTCCCTTCTCAGTGAGACATAGCTTTGCAGTCCACGGAAGACAGTAGGCCTGAGAAACACAGGCTCACTGTCTCTGTGAGTCAGAGTACCCACAAAGAACCAAGCCTGGAGTGGAGGCTTCCTTGCTCCCTCCCTTCACTGAGAGCCACAGTCAGTGCATTGCATCCCAGTGGCATGCCCTTCGTAGTGAATCACATTCCCCACAACTCTAAGAGCCAAGCCTTGAACTTTCTGATAAACTGTCCTATTTGTAACGGTGACAGAGGGCCACCAGCATGGCAGTAAGTTGCCCTTCTTTGTGAGCCACAGTGTATGGCAATGGCAGCCCACTGAAGACTAATTGGCGGTCCGGAGGCTGACAACACTCCCACACTGCGGCACTCCTTCCTGCAGAGTCCTGTCACTGTCCCAGGCAGAGTCCAAGGGTGCTTTCGCATGAGTTCTGCCTAATCACGGGCCCACCCCACGGCTGTTTTCTAGCACACAAGCACAATTCCCTTCTCTGTGAGGCACAGTGTGTGCAAACAAATAGTTGTTGAGTGAATGCACTGTTACAGTTGGTCTTCAAGAGGTTTTCCGCCAAGAAGCGGGCACAGCCGTGGTTGCTGCATGGGCAAGTTGAGGGCAGTGGCGACAGGGCTGAACTTGAAGCACTAACTGGACCATGATGTTAGGGTGAAGGAGAAGCGGCTGGAAGGCCTCCTCTAAGCCGGAAGTGGGGGGAGCCTGACAGGCAGGCAGGGAGAAGACACAGAGCTAGAGTGAGTCTGAGTCTTTGACCACACAGGCTTCTAAAAGGACAGCAAGCCAAGCTTTCTGACTTTCTTTCCCAGCTGTGTGCTGGTAGACTGCTCCTAACTGCCGTGCCGGCATTCCATCTCCATGCCCTTCGTAGTGAATCACAGCAGTTCCACTACTCCAAGAGCCAAGCCTGGAACTTCCTCCTGAAAGGCTCTTCTATTTCTAAGAAACAAACGATTATTGTGCTGAACTGTGGTACGCGCAAGTACATTCCACTCCAGCCCTTCTTAGTGAGACACAGTGTGGTGCAGCCCAGAGGACAGAGTAGCGGAGGCCTAAACATCCCCCTTAACCCTAACCCTAAGCCAACCACCAGCTGTTCCTGAAGAGTGTTCCCATAACTCAATCATCATCATCAATCACAACCTAGATTTGCAACCAGTAACTTTTCTGGTCCGGCAGCCTTTGTTCCGGGGTTAGGGCAGAAATGATTATAAAATGTTTAAGCACCAAGTGTGCACACAATGAGTCACACAGCACAGCACCAAGATCCACACAGGGGACTTTCGGCCAGGAGTACGCACACACAACAAGGACGTTTCCCTTCTTTGTGAGCCACGGCTGGCAGCCCAGTAGAAAGAGTGGCGGAGGAGACAGAGCTAGGTCTGTGTAAATTACAGACTCACACAGTCAGTGTGGGACAGAGTATCCACCAAGAACCAAACATGGAGGCTCCCTTGGCAGGCAGAGTTTCTCTCGCCACCCCAGGAGACCGGGTTTTGGCAACCAAGAAGACAGAGTGGAAGCAGGAGAACTGGGTGGGTCTATTTCTTTAAGGCTGTAAGGAGGGGAGCTTGCCCCCTGATACTCAGTCTTTGAGGTAGGTTGTTGTAAAGTGCTTCCTCACCACTTTGTGTGTGAGAGAATACAGGTAGGCAGGCAGGCAGGCAGGCAGGCTCGTAGGGCCAAGGGAATGGTGTGAAGCACCAAGGAAGGCAGGTATTAGGGTCTCTCTCAGACCAGCCATGGCAAAAGGAGAAACATTGGGCCAATACAGACAGACCCTTTCCAATGACACTTTGAGTGGCCCTGCCTGGTTTGGAGACAGGCCAGGGCTAGAAATATTGGGCCACTAATAGTACCCTTCAATTGTGTGTGAGAGAGAATACAGGTAGGCAGGCAGGCAGTTCTGCAGGCATTAGGCACTGGAGTCGGCAGGTAGTCACAGGGCCAGGCAGGCAGGCAGGCAGGCAGGCAGGCAGGCTCGTAGGGCCAAGGGGAGGCAGGCAGGCTTGCAGGCGGGCATGGAGGATTGCAGGCAGGAGGTTAGGTTACAGGCAGCAACTTAGTTCTTGGAGTGTTGGGGTAATCCCAAGGTGGAAAGGTTGAAGCGGATGAAAGTCAACCTTTCCACCGTCTCCGGGTCCAGGCGACAGCGGCGCGGCCTCAGGACATCTCCCATGTGGGAGAAGACACGCTCACTCTGGACACTGGTGGGTGGGATAGACAAGAGGTCCAACGCCAGAGTTGAAAGAGCGGGCCAGAGGTCTGCCTTTCTGGCCCAGTAGTGCAGTGGGTCCGAGCTGAGGGGTTGGAGGGGCTCGGCCATGTACTCATTCACCATGGTCTGAGCGGGGTCTGCTACTTCTTCCTCCCTTGCCTCCACTGAGGAGGAAACTGCCATGGCTAGGGCAGAGGCCAGGTAGTTGGCTGCTGGAACGGAACCTGGTCTCTGGGTGAACGCTCCTGGAGTACAGAGGGATGTGGATCCTTGCGAGGACTCCTCCTCAGCATCGCTCTGGCTTCCGTGCGCCCTCTGAAACGCCTGGCCCTCATCGGAGACAGCCCTGACTTGACGGCATAGCTCCGTCTTCCAGGATTTCAGTTCGGCAGTGCTGGCCGCCAGGGAACCCTTGACGCGAGGGTCGCACAGGCAGGCCATCTGGTACAACTTTTCCCTTCTGAGTGGGCCAAGGCGGGTATCCACGCCGGTCAACAGCCTGTCTGCCAATGCCCTGCTCTTAGGGAGAAGATTGCCTTCTTCCCGGATACTGGTCTCTAGGCGTTGGCGAAAGGCATTGACCAGGGGGAGAACATGGCCCAGGCTGGCGTTGTAGCTGCTGAGGACGTGAGTGGTCTCCTCAAAAGGCTGCAGGATACCCGCCATCTGGGAGAGGGCGAGCCACTCGGTAGCACCAAGGTCCAATTCCCTCCCCTCATGCAGGACTGGGGTGGTTGACATGATGTATTCCACCACTTCCTTCTGCTCCACCAGACGCTTGACCATTTCGTGGGTGGAGTTCCACCGGGTGGTCACGTCCTGGATCAGGACGTGCTCCGGTCGGCCCGTCTCCGCCTGCCTCTCACGCATCATCCTGGCTGCCTTGACACTGCGAGCGAAGTGCCCCACGATCTTCCGGCACTTGTCCAGCAAGGCCCTGGTCTCCGTGGTCCCCTCACTCCAGGAGTCCTTTGGTGCACCCAGGCCAATGGCATCGCCCACCACTAGATGCAGTTTGTGTGCTACGCACACGATGCCCTGGAACCCTGCCCCAAGAACCGCGTTGGTCATGTTACGGCCCGCGTCTGTAACCATGACTCCACGATTGACCTGTCCCTCTGTCCCCAATCCCCACTCTCTTATTGCTGTCTTGAGAACGTCAGCAATGTTGATCCCTGTGGCGTTGTCCTCCATGCTTTGTGCCTGGAGAAGCACCACCCTATACCCTCTTGGGGTGCTGCCTTGTGCCTCCCCCTGCAGCTGCTCATGGGCTGACCGGGGCTCCAGGACCTCCTTGGGTTGTCACCAATGAGCCGTCAGTGAGAGGTATCCGTGGTGCCCACCGGTCCAGAGGTCGGAAGTGAAGTGGATCTTCCTCCCTCTGGCCGCCTGCAGCAGGGCCCGGATCCTGTCCCTGACAGACTCATAAAGGGAGGGAAGCACCCGCCTGCTGAAGGTACGCCGGGATGGAGTCTCGTACCATGGTGTCACGTGCTTCATCAGGTGCCTGAAGCCTGATGACTCCACAAAGGAGAGGGGCAACCCGTTCATGGCCACCATTTCACCCACCACTCGAGTGGTGGTCTCCTGTGCTTTGGCCCTATTTCGCGGGCTGACAAAAGTCCCACCCAACAGCCCCACTTCTTGCAGAGTGGCCTGCCTCTTCCCACTCTCACTAGCGGAGCTGTGTTTTTCTTTCTCTATCTCTAACCCTTCTTCCCCTCTCTTCCTCCCTGAAGAGCAAGGGCCTGACAGGGTTCCAGGCAGAGTCCCAGGGTGCTTCCTCATCAGATGGCTGCGCAACCCACTTGAGGAGAGGTGTTTGGGGTCATTCCCCCTGCGCAAGACCACCCCGCATATCTTGCACACCGCCATCCTTGCGTCTTGGGGGCTGTTCTCAAAATGCTCCCAGAGACACCCTCGTGGCTTACAGAAAGTAACGCCCCCTCTGTTATTGCCTGCCGCTGCCGCTGCTGTGGTGCTGGTGTGGCCTCTGCCCTGCCGGGAAAGTAGACTAGTACTACTGCTCTCACTGGTGGTACTCTGGGTGGAAAGAGGGCTGCTCCTTCCGTCACTGCCTGGAGCCTGCCTTAAGTCTGACCCTGCCAACAGGTCCTCAGAATCTGGCAGGTTTAGATACAAGGAGCCCGATTCTGATTCTGATGCCATTTCAGAATCAGAGCCCTTGTCTTCTTGCTGATCAAGGGTGGGGCTGTCAGGTAACGAAGATGGGATTTGGTATGCCTCATCCATGCTTCCCTCGGTGACAGACGATGGCACATTGCTGCTTGTGCCACTGGCACTGCTACTCGAGGAGGGAGTTGCACCAGTATCACTTTCTGCACTACTTCCTGTCCCTTCCCTCAGAAACGTGCCCCTATTTATCTTAGTAGGGGTCCCCCTCCCCTGCCCTCTAGCTGTGCGACCCCTCCTCATTTTTCTCACTTCTTGTGGCTCAGGCCAGGGAATGTATAATGTGATAGTAAGGAAAAGCACCAAGGAACTGTGCAAGTAAATGAGTGACTCACAACAGCAGCACAACAAACAAGGAAATAGGAGCTAGGGGTTTGCCAATCCTGGCACCCAACTAAGTCTCTCAATGCCCTGCACAGGGCAAGTGTAATTAGGAGGAGAACTGTAACTTCTTCCCAGTTGTAATTGGATTGTGTATGTAGACTGTGGTGGCAAGTGGCAACAAGTAAATGAGTGAGATGGACTCACAACATCAGCACAACAAACAAGGAAATAGGAGCTAGGGGTTTGCCAATCCTGGCACCCAACTAAGTTTCTCTATGCCCTGCACAGGGCAAGTGTAATTAGGAGGAGAACTGTAACTTCTTCCCAGTTGTAATTGGATTGTGTATGTAGACTGTGGTGGCAAGTAAATGAGTGAGATGGACTCACAACAGCAGCACAACAAACAAGGAAATAGGAGCTAGGGGTTTGCCAATCCTGGCACCCAACTAAGTCTCTCTATGCCCTGCACAGGGCAAGTGTAATTAGGAGGAGAACTGTAATTTCTTCCCAGTTGTAATTGGATTGTGTATGTAGACTGTGGTGTCAAGTAAATGAGTGAGATGGACTCACAACAGCAGCACAACAAACAAGGAAATAGGAGCTAGGGGTTTGCCAATCCTGGCACCCAACTAAGTCTCTCTATGCCCTGCACAGGGCAAGTGTAATTAGGAGGAGAACTGTAACTTCTTCCCAGTTGTAATTGGATTGTGTATGTAGACTGTGGTGGCAAGTAAATGAGTGAGATGGACTCACAACAGCAGCACAACAAACAAGGAAATAGGAGCTAGGGGTTTGCCAATCCTGGCACCCAACTAAGTCTCTCAATGCCCTGCACAGGGCAAGTGTAATTAGGAGGAGAACTGTAATTTCTTCCCAGTTGTAATTGGATTGTGTATGTAGACTGTGGTGGCAAGTGGCAACAAGTAAACGAGTGAGATGGACTCACAACAGCAGCACAACAAACAAGGTAATAGGAGCAAGGGGTTTGCCAATCCTGGCAAACAAGTTTCACAAATTAATGCACAGGGCAAGTGTAATTAGGAGAACTGTAACTTAACTTCTTCACAGATGTAAGTTATACAACAACTGCACAAAAACCAAGCTAATAGAAGCAAGGGGTTTGCAAAATCTGGCAGCACCCAACTTTCACAAATAATGCACAGTAACTAAGATGAGTGGAACTTCTTCAAAGATGTAATTGAAGAAAAAGTTCTATAGAGGTGGCTGGGTGCCTGCCCTTCAACAAATGTTTCTTTGAGTGCCTGACTGCAAAAAAATGAATGAGGTGTTGGACAAGTGAAAGAAATTCAAAGAATATCTATAGTGTTAAGTAAAATGAAATTGTAAAATGTTCTATAGAGGAAGGTGCCCTAGCCTTGTTGCCCAAACAAATGTGTTTGAGAAATTTGAGTGAGTGCACTGGTTGGCGAGGGAGACTCTGCCTAGTACTCAGTCTGTACTGTATAATATTTTTAAAATAAATTAATCCACAGCCTCCAACCTCCCCTTCTAAGCACTAGTACTACTGGACCTTGGCTGTTGCTTGCCACTTGCTAATAAACTGTAAAATAGAAAATAAATGGAATAAAACTATAAGCTGCTACTAGGGTAGGATAGGGGTTGCTGGATTCCCTTCCAAAACCCCAATCGCAACAGCAGCAAAAAAGCTGTAGGCGCAGGGTAAAAGGACCTTGGCCAAGTAAATGAACTTGGTGGGAAATTGGGATACAAAAGAAATGGTATGGTAGTGTAATATAAAATAATATATTTTCAAAATAAATCCGCAGCACCTCCCCTCCCCTACCGCTCCCACTCAAATCTTCCCTCCCCCTTGAAGCAAATATAAAACGTACGGAACTCTTCCTCAAAAATGGAGAAAACAAAAAAGAGAATAAACACTGTGTTGCTATTCCCCACAGGGAATAGAAGAAATTATTATGTTTTGCGATTCGAATTAATATCAATTCAATTCCCTCCCTGCCTAGCGAGACCGAGACCGCGACCGCGAAATCGAAACTAGACTGAGCGCAGCAATCCAGCCCTGACCACCCTCCACAAGATCCAAGCCCAGACCGTGACGGACTGGAACTGCCTTGGCTTTTTATGCCCTCTGGCACATCCAGAAGTGTCAGTCAAAACCTGTCCATGCGATTGGTGGAATGGCTCCAAAAATTTGCATGGTCCCGTCCCATGGCCAGCCCATCGTTGCGCAGGTGTAAAAAAATAAATTAAGAAAAAATAAAATAAAATCAACGGAGACGTATTTTGGCAAGACAAACCCACTGCTGCTACTGTAAAAAATCAAGCATTTAAAATAGGTTACTTTCGCATGTTTCTGTGGTGCTTTGGTGGGGTTTTGGGCAAGGATTTCAAAAAAAAATATTGCGGTCGCCATTTTGGACCGGGAATCTGGTTTTTTTTAACTTTTAAAAACTTTTTTTCTGTGCCGCTTGGCATTGCGCGATCGCCGCGTGCAAGTAACGAGCATGACAAATCAGACCAAACTGTTCGTTCATCGGTTCGAGCTCGAAGTCTGGCGGAGTGATTCCCGTTACCGTTTCCGTAGAGTAACGGAACCGAGTAACGGAAACGGAAACGGGAATACCGCTAAGTCGTGCCCATCTCTAATTTAGACTGTACAAATAATCAAGAGAATACAGCCACTCTTTTGCATTTGCTACACACAAGTCTACTTCTGATGACATTGCATGCCTCTATGACATTATAATGTGCCATGCCCTGGTCTCAAGTTATGATTTTTAGTCACCTCTGAATGAGAGCTAACTTAATATGGTTTCTGAGATATGTGAGATGTACGAGTGGTCTATCATTGCTGCCCTGCTCTGAGATTTTATGAAACAGACTAGATTTTAAAGCTGGATTTCCTTTGCCTTTGCTTGACATTCTGCCCGCTGTACTACACTGCTCACTCTCAGGTTATGGTCCTAAAATCAGGGTATGGGAGTCTGCTCAGTAGGGATGCTCTTTCATTTTGGAAATAAATTGTAATCTGGAGTGAAAGTGGTATTTATCAGTTTTTAAACTTATTTTAAGTGAATGATGAAAGTCTGAAGTGGAGTTCAAATTAAGACAGCACCAATATTTTTCAGCACCTTAGTTAAAAAGGCTGAAACAAATAAACAAGCAAGTAAATGTGTCAGGCAAGTTAGACTTGGAAAATGGAAATTATATTTTAACCCAGCCAGAAAGCCAAAAACAAATGGAGATTAGCTGCTCAAGCAACAATGAAAAGCCCAGTCTTTCCTGGAAAGACCAGTCAGGCAGCTCTTGGAGGGCTCAAACTGATCTGATAAATTCCCTTATCCCATGATCAGTGGCCATTTCACGTCTTGGCAGGATGAAGAAAGCATATTAGAGACTGCTATTTGCAATGTGTTCATTTTCACTGATGTGGATGTGTCCTGGAAACAATATATTTTGTTTTAGGCAGCTGCAAGTCTTATTTTGCTTAGTTCTTTCAAGTCCAATTGAATGCCAAATTTGTGAAGGTGCCACAAATATTGTGAGTCTCTCATGTGGGTTTTGAGTGGGGTAGGTCACATTGTCATTAGAAATTGAACTTCAAACTATCTCCCCCTCCCCATTTTTTAAAAATACCCTTTGCTTGCTTTTATTTTTCGACAGGACTTTTCCTTTTCCTTTTCCTTTGTTCACTGTCTGTGTTCCAGACAGGGTGGAAGGCAAACTTGGCCTACAATGCAAAAATCAAGTACTCTCCTAACTGGAGCAGCAAAGCAAAGGTATTTCTTCCCATGGAACAAACAAAAAATCTGAGTGAATTGCATAGATCATGGAAGGAAGAAGAAAAGTAACTGGTGAGAACTTTGCTTGAATCATGGAGGTCCAGCAGCAGTTGATGACACTGAATTTCCTTCCATCCTAGGTCAAAGCCTTTTATACCTACCTCCTGCCCCCCCCCCTTATTATTCGGATCCAGATAGCCATGTACAAATACTTTTGAGCATTTGGATAAAAATCATAGTAGATGGGCTCCAAATTGTCTCAAAGCCAATGGGTTGATATTTTCAAGTAAAAGAATTGGGATTTGAATCAAAGCTGGATGGTACTATTCACATACTTTTATTGCTGAGCTACCAGTCCTAGATGGATGTCTTATTCAGTCCATAGCCATGGGAGAAAGCATGACAAAGGGAGAGGTATGCTTTAAGTGGTGGGTAATTTGAAATGAAACCCGAAAGATAACTGATTACATGCCTAAGATAACTGATTACAAGTAGGCATGGGCCCAAATGAAAATATTATGTTTTGCTTTGTTTCCTTTCCTCCTCCCCCCCACATTTTTTCATTTTGTTTCATACAGTGTTCTTTTTTTTAATTGTACCAAACAAACCACTAACAAAGTGGTTCATGGGAGGGCCTGGAAAGTGGCAGTGAAAATGTTTTTCCTCCCCACCCCAGCACCGATCAGCTGGCAGGCGGGGCTTGGGGGAGGGAAAAAAGTTTTTTAGTAAAGCCCAGAGCTTTTAAAAAACCTTTTCTTCCCCCAATCAGGCTACAGACAGAACAAAATGGTTCATTTCAGCAAAAACACAATTTCGTTTCATCTGTAACAAAATCCTACTTCCTTGTGTCATTTTGTTTCATTTCATTTCATTACCTAATGACAAGATGAAACAGGATTTCGTTTTTTGTTTTCTGCCCATCCCTAATTACAAGTGGTTCTTTCTTACACCAATACTGGATTCTATTCCATTATATATTTACCCAACCTGATATCGCCAGCTTTTGTTGTTGTTGTTGTTGTTGTTGTTGTTTTGTTTTTGCAGCCAATAGGTTTGGCAGATGGAGCCATTCTATTGGGTTATGCCTGCCAGCTGGAGTTTCCCCCCAATGCAAATAGCAGCCATGCTGGTGATAGTTAGAGTGTGGGGTTACATAGTGTTTTATCCCCACTCTTTTGCACTCTCTTCCTCTCTCTCTTTTCCCACATGACTTCATCAATGTCTTCTCTCCATGTGAATGCCATTCTTTTAAAAACACATTCAGTTACAAATGGCATGATTTTTTTTAAAAAAAATTACCTGTAATGTCTTGGTGCTGGAGCTTTCCCCAACCTGGTCGTCTCTGGATGTGCTGGTGAATACTTTCAGATATCCACCAGCCATTTAGTCTGATAGTGGAGTGAAGATGTCTGCCTCATGGTTTTGGAGTGGTTGTAGGAAATGCTTTGGTTTTGGTAGCTTCCTTTGACTTAAATCTCTCCACAAGAAATATTTTGCACTGTAAGAGTCAAGAAGCACAACTGAAGTCAGTTCCCCAACTAGAGTTATAAATCTGAAGCAATTGAGACCAGAATTTGACACTACAAAGTCAAATTTGAACCTGGTGTAATGTGCTTGTGCCTCTCTATCTGGCAGCAAATTTGGCCCTCTATATTTTATTCCTAATTCTCACCTTTAAACCAGCGTTTCAAAGGCTCATCTGAATAAGATATGCCTCGGTAAAGTGTGTTTTAAATTAGGAGCTGGTGAAATACTGTGCTTTTGATTCCAGGATGAAATGTATATTCCTTTGGGGGGGGGGAAATGTTTTTCCATTGGCTGTTCCCCCCCTGCTATTCACACCCCCTTCCTTGTCAAGTAACCGGGAACCAGTGAAGAGAAAAGATGAAACAAAAAACCTCATTTTTTGGTTCATCCTCCACATTTTCTTCTGGGTGCCGAGAGGTGGTTTAAAAGGGCAAGCTCTATTAGGCTCAAGTATTTCTCTAGGGTGGGGAAGGAGTTTGGTTGCTTTAGGAGAGGGGAGAAAAAAACAAGACTTCCAACTGGTTTTAATTTTATTTGTAATGTTCATGGGAACCAGCCACACATGCTTGACTGAACTCAGGACTTGGATTTTTGGCAGGTTTTTTTTATGAGTCCATCTTGGCAGATTTTCAAGATGTCCAGATTGCTCACATTATAAATTGAATAAGCACGACTCACTAGTTTAATCTGAGTTGTCTTGGTACACCTCTCATTAGTGCTGGTTAAGAGAGAAAAGCATAATGGCATAAAATGCTGCCCTTTACCTTTTTAAAAATATGATCAGAGGTTGTGTTATTCAGGTGTGAGCAAACTTAGCAGTGACATGGTGCCTGCCTATGCAGGTTTACCAGCACGTAATTCTCACTGTATTCAGCGGGATTTCTTCTCTGGAAATTGTTGTTTATAGTCTGAGTGGACAAACAATGAAATATTTTGCTCATAGCATCCAGCTTCTATTTCTCTCATAACAGTATGAAATTGTCTCATGCAATTTCAGGGCACTATACTTTGTTTTTGTTTCTCCCAGAGTCT
The DNA here is from genome assembly GCA_037367245.1 of Phrynocephalus guinanensis. Classification (NCBI taxonomy): domain Eukaryota; kingdom Metazoa; phylum Chordata; class Lepidosauria; order Squamata; family Agamidae; genus Phrynocephalus; species Phrynocephalus guinanensis. The sequence continues at coordinate 105,101,489 of CM074735.1, forward strand.
TACCTCACCTTCTAATACCTAATAAAAATTACACCCCTTCCATTGCATATTAATTAAGTTTGCACCTTGACTGTTAGTTAAAATTACTTGGTTCTCTTAGAACAGTGATGGCAAACCGTTTAGAGACCGAGTGCCCAAACTGCGATTCAAAACCCACTATTTTTTTTCGCAAAGTGACCATACAGCAATTTAACCTGAATACAGGTGGCTGTGAAAGGGCAATATCGGGTGCCCACAGAAAGGGCTCAGAGTGCTACCTTGGGCACCCGTGCCATAAGTTCGTCAACACTGTCTTAGAACAAAGATCTTGACAATAGATCTTGAGAAATGTTGATTGCTACCATGTAACTTCTCAGGTTCAGCAAAGTTTTCAGAATTCATTCCTACTTACTCTATAATTTCTGAAGAAGTAGTGAGACAGTTGTGAAATACATTTCCTTCTTTCTTTATTAATAAAGATATTGGCCAATATCCTGTCTGAAAAATGTGTGTGAAAGCTGTTTGTTCCACACTTGATGCTGCTAATGCAAGGGGAGAGCCAGGAACCTTTGCAGAAGGGTGAAGCCCCACTGTTACACTTTACATTTTGAAACAGGATAAATGTGTTATTAAATGTATATCTTGCCATTCTGCCAACAAACGATGGCAAGTTCTGGCAAAATAAAATAAAAACTGCATGCATTAAAAAAACTTAAATCATAATGAAAAGGGCATCAGTGTAACAACTGCATCCAGTCAGACCTCCTTAGCAAAATCCCATCTTATATGTCAAAGGCCAGGGTGTACGAAAAGGTTGCACGGTGCTAGCAGAAGAATAACAGAAGCTTAACTTTCTGCAGCTGAGAGTTCAAGAGCTTGGGGGTGATCACCAGCATAACCCCATCTTATATCCTATTGCATCCAGAATCAAGGTCAAGGTTCTGATAATCACGTATAAAGATGTCCGTCATTTGGGCCCGCTTTACTTATAAGAGCATCTTTCCCAAATGTTATCTGCCCAACCTGCTAGGTCATCTTAAGTGGGGCTCCTCCAGGTCACCGCTCCGAGGGAGATCCGTAAGTCTTCCACAAAAGATAGTGCCTTCTTCATGGCAATCCCAATGATGTGAAACCAACTTCTGGAGGAACTTTGCCTAGTCTCCCTGTGGATATTTAGAAGGCTATTAAAAACATGGCTTTTCAGGGAGATTTTACACACCAACCCATTTGATTCCCCTTCCTTTTTTCTCCCATCTGCCTGACCTGGTCTTTACCATCAGTATTTAATGATGATTTGGTCATTGTTTTCTGGTTTCATTTTTATTTCTGGTATTGTATTATATTTATTGTAAACCAGAGTAGTGCTTCGGCACTAAGGGAGTGGTATATAAAGGAATAAAGAAATGATAATCACCAAACATGCTTCCAAGTGTGGTGGAAAAGGGAAGAAATTCTCACACAGATCTCAATATTTGGACCAGCACATGAGGAGGAATGTAATTTTCAAAGCACTTACTCATATTTTTATGTTATTTTATATATCATAGCTAGGACTTTAAATTGTGCCTTGAAACAGATCAGTAGTTAGTGAAGCTGGTCACAGCAGATAAACAGCTGACAGCAGCATTATCTACTGGCTGGAATTTCCTAGTCCTTTTAAAAGGCAATTGTGTGCTGAATGTATCACAATAATCTAAAGCAGTGTTTTTCAACCAGTGTTCTGTGGCACAGTACTGTGCCGCGAGATGTTGGCTGGTGTGCCGCGGCGCCGGCGAGCCGGAGGAAGGCGGGGCGTCCAGAAAGAAGCCGGCTGCCGCACACACACACACACACACACACACACACACACACACAGACTTTTTTTTTTGCTCATCTGCGTCTATTCCCCCCCATCGGCATCTTGGCCCGAAGAGAGCGGCACAGAGGCGGATCCACACGTGCTTACGCCCCGCACCCCAGGCACACGCGCGCACACATGCACAGGGCCGCCAAAGAAGAGGGATCCGATCGCCACTCCCGCCGCCTCCCAGGCCGCTCCCGCCACCACCGCCAAAGCTGCTACCCCTGCTGGAGCCCTTATCAGGGCTCCGATCGGAGAGCCCAGCTGGTAGGCGGCCTGTCAAAGAGAGACCGGCCAGAGCACGGCAAGGCCCCGATCCTCGGCTGCGCGGACGGAGCTGGGAGCCCTCCCCCGGTAAGGCAAAGGAGCCTCAAAAGGGGTGGGGGGGCGCCGGCTGGAGCGGACAAACCGCACGTCCGGAGCAGCTAAAAATCTCGCCGCCAACCACCCAAAGACTACTTGAAGTTGTATGGGGCGGTATATAAGCAGAACACACACACACACACACATGTACCCCCTTGGCGCAGGTGAAGTGAAGGGGACCCAGGTGGTGGGAAACGACGGATTGGGGGTGGGGGGGGAGAAGATGCTTGGACAGCCGGATGTGCCATGAATGGTTGGAGGAGGGGCGGGCGACTGGGGTGGGGGTGGGGTGGGGAAAGGCGCGCCAGCATTCCGAACGACAGAATAAATGAATGAATGATGGGAAGCCCACGGAGGAGGAGGAGGAGGAGGAGGAGGAGGAAGGGCGGGAAGGCGCGCCAGCAGGAGGAACAACCCCCCCCCCCGCGGAGGAAGCGAATTACTGTTTATATATAGTCAATATAGGCACAGAGTTAAATTTTTAACATTTTCTAATGGTGGTGTGCCTCGTGATTTTTTTCATGAAACAAGTGTGCCTTGGCCCAAAAAAGGTTGAAAAACACTGATCTAAAGATACAATAAATATAATGGAGTAATCCTCAGATCATGGGATGTGAATCAGTGGTGGGAGGGAGACATAGTCTAGAATTTTCCTGACAATTGGTCATATGCTGCAGCTCATAACAGTGTTACTAAAATAAAATAAAATAAATAAAATAAATAAAATAAAATAAAATAAAATAAAATAAAATAAAATAAAATAAAATAAATAAAATAAAATAGTGTTACTAAAATTACTAACATAAAAGTGTTACTTTGGCATGAAACAGCTGTCCACACCATTGACCGGATCGCCCCCAAGCGCCTCCTCCGCTGCCGAGCCCGGCACTCCCCATGGTTCACGGGGGAGCTTAGGGCAATGAAGCAGGATAGGAGGAGGTTAGAGCGCAGCTGGAGGAAATCCCGCACGGCGTTGAGTAAGGCGGCTGTTGATGCCCAGACTAGTCGCTATATCATCGCGATAAGGGAGGCTAGAATATCTTTCACCTCCCTGAGAATTGCTGAGGCCTCGAACCGCCAGGTGGAGCTCTTCCGGGTGGTTCGGGACCTCAGCAATCCTAGTCTGGCCAGGCCTCCTCCTACTGAGTTCAGTAGTGAGCAATTCGCAGCCTTTTTTCGAACTAAGATTGAGGCCATCCGTGCTGGTTTTGACTCCGGTTGCAGTCGTCCTGTCCCGCCATCTCCAGTTGCTGGTCCGCCTTCGTCGCCTCGGTTGGATGCGCTTGGGCCTGTTTCTGCTGTCGAGGTCTCCAAGGCTATGGTGCATTGCCGGCCTGCCTCCACTCCTTTCGACCCTTGCCCTGCCTGGCTAATTAGAGCTGCCAGAGGGACCATGGCCAAATGGGCTTCTGCCATCGCCACCGCCTCGTTCAGCGAGGGGGTTTTTCCCTCTCGCTTGAAGGAGACGGTGGTAAAGCCCATCTTGAAAAAACCTTGCCTAGCGGTGGATGATCTGACAAACTATCGTCCTATTGCCAATGTCCCTTTTATGGGCAAGGTGATCGAGAGGGTGGCAGCGGTCCGGCTGCAGTCATACTTGGAGGATCGGCAGTGCCTCGATCCTTGCCAGTCTGGGTTCAGGCCCCGCCGGGGTACCGAAACAGATTTGGTCGCCCTGCAAGATGACCTTCTCAGGGCGGCCGACAGGGGTTGCTCTTCCCTGTTGGTCCTCCTGGATCTGTCAGCGACCTTTGATACCGTCGACCACGGTATCCTGTTGGACCGGCTCTCTGAGGTCGGAATCGGAGGCACTGCTCGCAGTTGGCTCCGTTCCTTCCTGGAGGGCCGCCCACAGTACGTGCAGCATGGGGGGGAATTATCGCCCCCTTGGATCCTCCCTTGTGGGGTTCCACAGGGGTCGTCTCTGTCCCCCATGCTGTTTAACATCTACGTAAGGCCGTTGGCGGGGGTCATCAGGAGTTTTGGAGTCTGCTGTCATCAGTACGCTGATGACACTCAGCTCTATCTCTCCTTTAACACCTCTGCTGTGGAAGCTGTGGAAGTTCTCGACGGGTGCCTGGAGGCCGTACTGGCCTGGACCGGGGCGAACAGGCTTAAGCTCAACCCCGAGAAGACGGAGGTTATGTTCTTCGGGAGCTCACCGTCGGGGTACGGTGGCCCTCTTCCCTGTCTGGGGGGAGTCTCCCTCCACCTCGCGGAGAGGGTGCGGAATCTGGGTGTGTTCCTGGACCCGGCACTTGCCATGGAGCACCAGGTGGCGTCGGTGACCAGGTCCGCCTATTTCCATCTCCGTCGGATTGCCCAGATCCGCCCATACCTCGACGCGAGCTCCTTGAGAATAGTGGTCCAAGCTCTGGTGATCTCGAGGCTGGACTACTGTAACGCGCTCTACATGGGGTTGCCCTTGAATCTTCTCCGGCGCTTGCAGCGGGTCCAGAAAGCGGCGGCCAGGCTGGTGGTTGGTGTGCGTCGTTACGACCACATCACCCCAGTCCTGGTCCGCTTGCACTGGTTGCCCGTTGCAGCCCGGATTAGATTCAAGGTCCTGGTTTTAGTTTATAAAACCCTCCATGGCTTGGGACCGGACTACCTGGCAGAGCGTATAGCTCAGCGGTCAACTTCGGCCCGTCCCGTTCGGCAGGCGCGAGCGCACTTGCTTCGGGTCGCCACCCCTCGGGAAGCCCGGAGGACGAGCACTCGGACCCGGGCTTTCTCTGTGGCGGCCCCCAGCCTCTGGAATTCCATCCCCAGTGAAGTGCGCTCTGCAGAGTCCCTGCTGGCCTTCCGAAAGGCGCTGAAAACCTACCTTTTTCATGAGGCCTTTGGCGATAGTTAAAACCTTTTTTTTTTCCTTTTCCCGCCATCGCAATTTGCGCGTTAGTCGAGGTGTTATCTGGTTTTAACAGTGTCTAGGGTGTTTATAGGTTTGTTTGTTTGATTATTGATTGACTATTTATTGTATTTTGCTGGCCTTGCAGCCTTCATGTAAGCCGCTTAGAGTACCCAGTAGATAAGCGGGATATAAATATAACAAATAAATAAAATAAATAAAATACTATAACTTTCAACTATTAATGGAATGATTGATATATGAATGGAATAAAAAGGATTCAGGAGCTCCTAAACATGTGTGGCAAGCATACAATAAGAGCAGACACACCAGTCCTGTTGTTCCACCCTCCCTTCTGTCATTCTTCTCTGCTCTGAGAGTGAAGTATCTAAAGAAGAAAGCCTTTGGTATTCATGGACAATCTCCAAGTGGATTAGAATCCTGAAAAATCAGCGTACTAATTCATGTGGAAAGACTCCCGATATACAGGAGCCTCTCTCATTCAGACTTTTCTCAGGTACAGAAGGAGAGACAGTGCCAAGGTTTAGGGGGTGGAGAGGAACAGCACGGGTAGATGGCAAAATCACTCTTCCTATTTTACTCTGTGCTGTTCACATGCCTCAATAAGGCTCAATATTGGGACTGTGGGCACACATATATAGGATGCTGACAGCTGGCTTGGCAGTAGTATGTGTGAAAAGATTATAAGTGTCTTAGTAGGCCACAAGCCAAAGATGAGTCAACAGTGTGACATAGCAGGGAAAGAGGGAGGGCCATACCAAGCAGTGGCAATGCAAGAATAGTGTCCAGATCCATGGAAGTAAGAATATTGCTCCATTCAGATTTCACCTGGAATACTGTGCTAGTACTGCATATTTATTTATTTATTTATTTATTTATTTATTTATTTATTTATTTATTTATTTATTTATAGGATTTTTATAATACCCAGACCACTCTGTGTGGTTAACAACAATTAGTCAATGCAATAAAGTACAAGATAAACACAGATAATTTATACAATAAAATAAAAGAAATAAACATATGGTAAATATAATGAAAACAAAATTAAAATGACATAAAACAGCATATCATTTCGCACCTTCTATGTTAATGGTGGACACAGATTAAGAAGAATATTCACAAGCTGGAACATGTCAAGCAAAGAGCAATCAGGACACCAAGCCCACAAGGAACAGCTGAGGAAACTGGATATGTTAAATCTGGAGAAAAGATGGGCTGAGAAGAAGAGGTGATGTCATAGCCATCTTTCAGCATTTGAAGGGCTGCCAGGTGGAAGATGCAGCAAGGTTGTTTTCTATAGCTCTGACCCAAGGTAATGGAATCCAATTATAAGAAAGGTGATTTCAGCTAAATATAATATCATCTTGACAGTAGAAGCTGTTTGACAATAGATTGGATGGGTGGACTTTCCTTTAGTGTAGGTTTTTGACAATATTTTATATGGAGAGTTATCACTGATGTTTTAGCCACAAATTTCCTGCTTCAGTAGAGTTTTGATACAATGAACCTTGAGGTCCCTTTCAGTTGTACAATTATATGATTCTGTGACTTACTTCCGAGCAAATACGCACAGGATTACACAGCACTGGAGTAGTTCTTAGCAGTTACTTTAGTAATGAGTAGAGATGGGCATGAATAAAAAAAATGGCATTTCGTTTGTCATTTGTCATTTGGAGGGTCCGTTTTGGTCGTTTCCGTTTTTCGTGAATTTTTTGCAAAAAATTCATTTTCGTTTTTGTTCATTTTGTTACCGTTTCTTTACCATTTATTTCAATTTTTTGTGATTTTTTTAGGATTTTAAGCAATTCACTCATATTGCAGTAACGGAAACGAAACGTACGACAAAATTTCCGGTGTTTCTGTTCATTTTGTTAGAGACAAAATTTGTTTGTCGTTTTGTTATGTAGCGAAATGAAAAACGGAAACGGAAACAAAAAATTGTTCGTTTCGTGCCCATCTCTAGTAATGAGTGTATCCATTTCCTTGAGTCTGATGAGCAGAAGTGTTGGTTATTTGAATGAAAGCTGAAAGTCCAAACAGATACCAGGAACATCCTGAAAGGGAAAATGTTCCCACTTTCCCAATGGCCATATTTGTTAAGGGATAAAATTGGGAAGAAAGACTATAATTGATTTTTAGAGAACAAACTTTTTTTTTGGTAAGTGTCATACCCATGACACCCATTCTTCCCAGGATAGGCATTTAAGACCATTAACGCCTAGAAATATGAGAACATAAACCAAGCATGTTCTGCAATAGCTTTGCACCACCTACGAAACAATCTTCCACTTGAGATATGCCTGGAGCCCTATCTCGGATCTTTTAAAAAATCATTGAAAACATGGATGTTTCAGATGACATTCCATCAAGCTGTGACAAAACTACAGCCCCTACACTATCACTAATGTTGTTAAGTAGTTTTTATGATTTAGGTACCCACCAAATATGTTTTATTATGTTTTTATTTAATGTGTATAACTGACAATCTTAAATGGTTATTGTTTGATATGTGGTCTATTTCATGATGTCAATTGTGTAATTTTTATTGTGATTTATGCACTACTGTTGGAAGTCACCCAGACTGGCCTTGCTGCCAGATGGGCAGTCTAAAAATCTAATAAATAAATAAATAAATAAATAAATAAATAAATAAATAAATAAATAAATAAATAAATAAATTTGAACAACAGTCCAGCCCAAGTTCAGTTGAGGGGCAAAGAACGAGAAGAAGAGAAAACTGCAGCAGTCTGCAGCTGCTCATTAGACAAATCAGATGTACAGATGTCTGTGAAGTTTCTCAGTCATCCAGGTGAGCTTATCTGGAACCTGAGTCATGGAACTGGACTTCTTTTTCTTGAGAGACTGAAACGTTTCACTGCTCATCTAAAGAGCTTCATGAGTATGAAGAAAGCTAGTTGCCAGTCCTCATTTATAGTCCTTTGACCTCTTGTCACCCTGGTCTGAAATAGGCTCATAAGATGAACAATGGCCTGAATAGGCTTGTTAGATGGACAATAGTCTCAATAGGCCTTTAGGTGAACATTGGCCTAAGATGCTGAAACATGGGTCATTATTAGGGATGGACATGAAACAGAAAAATGGCATTTCATTTCAGTTCATTTTGTGCCCACCCCTGTTTCATTTTGTTTCATTTCCTATTATTTCTTTTTAAATCATACAAAATGAAACGAAATGAAACGAAATGGCTCCCCTGTGTTCTACAGGCACAAAATTTGGTGCCTGGGAGCCATTTTTAAAGGTCTCCTGCCGAGCTGTTTTCAGCTGGACCCCTTTAAAACTTGCCCAGTGGGCACCAGGGGATTCCCCTTGTGCCGACTGGGCCATTTTAAAGGGGTCCAACCATTGACAGCTTGGCAGGAGCCCTCTGAAAATGGCTTCCTGGCACCAAATCCCCTGCCTCTAGGACCGAGGAGAGTCACCCCCCACCCACCTCCCAGCTGAGAGGAGGCCAGAAGCCGGGCTGAGAGGAGGTAGGGAGTGCTGGAGCAGTGGTGGTGACCCACCCCTTCCTCTTCCCTCTCCTGGGCTCCAGCAGTGGCGGCCACCCTGCAGGTAATGGGTTCCTTTTACAGATGGAACAAAATAGTTCATTTCAATGTAAAAAAGACCATTTCATTTTATCTGTAACAAAATACTGCTTCCTCATTTCATTTCATTTTGTTCCATTACGTAACAAAATGACGAAACAGCATTTTGTTTTTCATTTTGTACCTATCCCTAGCTGTTAGCTATGGCCTTGGTGGTGGAGGTATGAAGTATTTTTGATTTGTCTGGTGATTGTTGAAATCACTGTCTGATATGTAGCAGATAGACTGTGCTTGAGCCCGCCCGACCTCTGTTGAGAGAGGAGTTTTCAATATTCACGTGAATTGCTTCCCTGACCCCTCTCTCAAACCACCTATCTTCTCTGACTAATACTGTATGTGTACTGTACATCTTCATTTTTTAATGAATCCCCTTTGTCCTTCAAGTGGAGGTGTACTGCTGATTCTGGTCCTGAGCTCTTACCCCTCCTATGTTGGGCCATCCTTCTCTTTAATGGGTTTTTAGTTTCTCCATTGTAGAGGTCTGCACATTCGTCACTGCATTGGACCACATATACTATATTCTTCCTTTTGTGTTTTGGTATCAGGTCCTTTAGACAGTGTGAAGACCTCTACAAGTGCCCTTTGGTTCAATGATGTTATATAAATCAAAGAGGGAAGGAAGGAAGGAAGGAAGGAAGGAAGGAAGGAAGGAAGGAAGGAAGTGTACTTATGCTTATATATATCTGCCTTTGTGTGCATAGCTGGAGCAGTATGAGATCAAGCCAAGCTGTCTAGCTATCTGTCTTTCTGATGTTCAGGAGGTAAGAGTTATGGAACAGATGATGCCACTTGTGGAGGAGGCAGCCAAAGAATCAGACCAAGTAGGTGACAGAGAGGTAGTTCTTTGTGCCTTCCACATATTGATTTGGATTCTTTAATGCAGTTCTTTAGTGCTAGTAGAACTCTAATATGGCTGAGATGTTGAATTGTGATTTAAAACAATCTGTGGTATGAAGCTAAGGGGAAAAATAGAAGAGAAAATCATACAGGATTACACTTTTTTATGGGAAAGCCAGTATTAAAAGTTCATTGTTAAGAGGTTTCCCTCTGGGAATGCCAGCTGGTATTGTCTATTAAATCCAGTGGAGGACATTAGCAAAACATGAATTTGGAGTATATTTTTAACAACAGATGCTTAAGTGGTTTCAGACATATCCTGAGATTTTAACTTCTGTTTTGCATTCCCAAAAAGGTCTGTCTACCCTACAGATTTCATCGGTAGAAAAATAATTTAGATTTTGTTTTGTTTTGTTTTGGGGTAGCACAGGACATTTTCTTGCCCAAGTCAAAAGAGAACATGGGAATTCTCTGCTGGCATCCTAAATCCGACCAAGCTATTTTGACAACTGAGGATAAAAATCCAGCCAGCAACTCTCCCTGCCTGTCTGCAATAAATTTTCCAGTACTTGTGGTATATGTTCCCTGTGGTGGCTGCATCATTCTACCCAATCACAGGGCCAGGTATTTTTCCTCTGCAACACAAAGCTTACAGCTTATAGATATAACCAGTGAAACCATTTTGCTGCCTAAGGCAGAGCAACAAGTGAGTTTCTTGGGCGACTCCAGGGCATGTGATACCTTCAGATCCAAGTGAAGAAGGAGAAGAGTGCCCAATTAGTTGGGTTCTCATGACAGAACAGTAAGGTTGTCAGGTCCAAGGGCACTATCTGAAGTCGGAGGGATTTGCTATGCTTCTCTGGGACTCCAGGCAAGAAAACAAATGTCAGAATGAGCAATGTTAAAAAAGGAGAAAATATTATTTTTGTTTGAGGTACATTTAAATAATCCCTCTCTCTCCATTCTCACCTGCACCCAGGGTTTATCTGTATGAATACAAATGTGTTCTTATTATGTGTGTCCTGTATGCTCAACACTGGCATGCCAAACGGTGAGGAGGAAAACAAGGGGACTGGAGATAGAGCTGAAGGCAGGGGGTTGCGCTTGAGCCCACCATGCCACTTGGAACTAAGGCTGCAAAGTAGACTAGCAGTATTGTGACTCATGAGCCTTCTTGTTGCCCCCAAGCTATGGCATGAGCCATGAGGGATGGTGTGTGTGTGACAGAACTGTGGCAGGTACTGGGTGCATCATGCTGCCTGAGACACCAGCAGCAGCAGCATAAACTTTTTTTTATTCTTGACTTGTGGTTGCTGCCACATTATGGGTTTGCCAGTTTTACTCATATCCTTGTCCCATTTATTTAAATTTACATCATGATTATTTCTACAGTCTGCTAGAAGAGAGACAGCCACAGACCCTCTCTTTCCCAATCCTTGCCTGCTCTGCCTCTGTGACATTGGAACAGGTTTCCACTTGGTGTCAGGTTTTGCCTCTGAAATCTCAGGGAATCCATTGCTGGTGAGCCAGAAACCCTACAGATGAGGCCCAAAGCCCCCCGAGTGTTTCTCCCCTCCCAGGCATTAAAACCACAACCACAGCCACAGTCACAGGCACCACCAGCAGCAGCACAACAACCACAACAACCTAAGAATCTCTTTCATGAAACCTCAAATACTGACCTTGCCTAAATGTCAAGTGTAAGGGCCAGCCTGCTCATGGAATGGCATCAATATCACCATCAAAGTGTGAGCAAAAATAAGCACCTAGACTCTTTTCTGGGTGGTCAGATGCTGACCCCCACCCCCACCCCAATTCCAATACTGCTATTTTCTGCCAGCCCTTGTTGTGCTGCATCGAGGGCCAACATGCTGTTTGCTTCCAACTCCCTCAAGCAAGATCTTATGGGCCATTCTGGCTTCTTGGCACGGTGGAAGCTGGCACCAACTTCAGTCAGTCATACGTGAAAAAGGGGATTGATGCAGCTGCAGCTAATCCTCAGAATCAGGATGCCAGATGAGTAATAAAGGAGCATGACTATGATGCTGAAAATGGCTATCGCGCCTTCCTTTTGTTCCTACCAAATAAGCATGCCTGGCCCCTTTTTGTTCTTTGTAGTAGATATGAGCATATGTGCACGCCGATGCAGTTTTGAGTAAGCCGGCTCCTTTTGATCAGAAACTGATTTCGAATATAACATTTAAACAATTTAAATTGCCACTTACTGGCTATGCATGCATCCTGAGAGGTGGATTTCTACCTTTTTTTGCAATTCTCCAAAAATGAATGGACCTCTATTCATCAACAATGAGGACAGGGCAGAAGGTTGGGCATTTTAGACGCATGCACTCATCCCACAGGGTCTGAGATGTCACTATTTAAAAGTGATTAGAGGACGGAAACCACAGAACTAATGAAGCTGATTTACTAAGATTCACCTCGGACTTGCGGCTTGTGCATTTATTTATTTTCACTCATGTTTGATTTTCTGCTTACATCACTCCTTCTCCCTCTTCTTTCCCTTTGGAAGGTATTTTAAGCATGGTATTCGAAGACTGAAGGGAGAACCTTTTTTCAAGTGCATCTGCTCCTCGCTGCAGCCAAGGATGGGGCCCATAGAGCCGGCTGCTGAAGGATCCACCTAGAATTGCTTGAATTAAGTCCTTGCACCTGGATATAATTGTCGTGCTGCTGTGCTGGGGTTTTCTTAAGCTACTGGTAAAACAAATTAGCTCATTTTAACTGGCATCCAGTAGGGAAGCACATAACTCTCCTCACAGAATGTTTTTCAAATAATTATTTTTCTATTGCCAGCTTTAACTCATGAATATTTTCCTAAGGCTGGCTTAGGAAAATTTTGTTTTAACGGGCAGAGCAGATGCAAATAAAATAAATAAGTAATTTTAAAAAAAAAATGAAATCCTGTTCTGAGATTCCACATTAGCCCTACTGCTTACAATGGGGATGCAATATTTGCGTAGCCATAACAGTATTTGTCTCCTTTCCTCATTCTTCCAAACTGAAAATGAGAGCCAAAACAGTGTCACTAAATCAGGGGTGGTGGGTGGTCGGGTGGGACACCACAGTTCCTGCCCTCATCACCTGTAAACCCTGCTATACGGGAGTTCAACAATGTTTCCATCAGCATTTCTCCTGCAATGAAGTATTTCATATTTTGGGGGATGGGAATGAAGGCAGTCATGTTCAGAGTATGTATTATTTATGGGCAACATGCAAATATGAGTACATTTGGTGGGATTAATTTTCTTCCTGTTTTCAGCATATTTCACTGACACTAGCAATGAAAGCTTGCCTGCTTCGTGAGAAGCCCACCAAAGTTCAGTCTCTCGGCTGGACTTGATGTGGCTTTGGGAATGCATGCCAAGCAGTTTCTTAAGACATCTATCCATTTTCCATATGGTTGAGTGCTGAGCGAAAGGATTTAGAAATGCAGCAAAAAGCAAAGCAAAGTGTTCTGTTTATATACTGCCCTATACCACTTCAAGTAGTCTCTGGTCGGTTTACAATTACAGCATGCAGGCTACACATACTTTGGAACAAAATGTTTCTGTCTTAAAGCGCATACAACCCAGCCAACACAGAAACCATGACACCCAGTTTTGCAGGTGAAATCTCTTAAAAAGAAGCACAATAGTCAATGAAATAAAATAAAATAATTTTATTATAAATTTAATTAGTTTAAATTTAAATAGTTGAATTTATAAATTTATAATTGAGAGCATATTACTATAGGGACAAGAGTGAAACCTTTGGTATCATGGGCATCTGTATATCCTCAGAATGCTGAATGCTATCAAGGTAAAAGATAAAGGTCCCCCCCCCCGCACATGTGTGTTAATCGTGTACAACTCCAGGGGTGGTGCTCATTTCCATTTCCAAGCCAAAGAGCCAGCGTTGTGCAAGTCTGTGACCATGTGGCTGGCATGGCCAAACACATTTCTGTGCAGGAAACACTGTGTACCTTCCTGCTTTTTACAGCTGTACCTATTTATCTACTTGCATTTACATGCTTTCTCACTGCTAGGTTGGCAGGAGCTGGGGTTAACAGCGGGAGCTCACTCCACTGCATGGCACCCGGGATTCGAACCGCCGAGCTGCCGACCTTGCAGCAGATAGTTTCAGCCCACTGAGCCACCACACTTTTGTAATTCAAAGCTTGACTTGAGCTCAGAATTGTACATGTGAGAAGAGCCAGCTGGTGCAGCCTTGGGCAAAGCAGTTTTGTGTATTCTGTACCCAGAAAACCCATCATGTTGAAATTCACTGGACAACACATTATTATTATTATTATTATTATTATTATTATTATTATTATTATTATTATTATTATTATTATTATTATTATTATTATTATTATTATCAGGTTATTTAGGGAGGGAAGAAACAGACTCATTGCTGACTCACAATGAAGATAAAATCTATGATGACTAACACAAAAGATAATCAGAATGGAATGGATCACTTTTGCGGTTTCCTGTGATTTAATCACTGCAGAGAAGCACAATGTGCATACGGTATCATCAGCAATCATTTATTTATCCATTTTTAAAACATGCATTATTTTAACTGCTTTCCCATCCATCAGAGCTCCCACAATGGTGTACAATTGATGCATTGTTGTTGGTATGTGATGTCAAGCTGGAACTGATTTATGGTGATGCTAATACAGATTTCAATATAAGTGAGGTATTTAAGGAGTGATTTTACCAATCCCACTCCCCCAGTGAGTTTCCATGGCTGAGCAGGGATTTGAAGCGAGGTCTCCTGAGTCCTAGACTATCCACTACATTCCTATAACTGATATGTATATGATATAAAACACATTTAAAAACAAATTTGAATCATTATTTCAAGCTATTTTAAAAACTAAATTTCAAACACCAAAGGCATTTTGGAATGGCATAGTTTTGCAAAACTTCAGCAAGGATGAAGCCAGCTTGACTTCCCTTGGGAGGGACTTTCACAATCAAGATGGTGCTTCAGAGGAGGTCCTGTGTCACAAACCCCACTCTATTCTTTTTGAGTGGTGGGACACACCACAGAGACTCTGTTGAGGATCTAGGTAGATATTGCAGAGAGGAGGACTTTCAAATATCCTTCATCGTTCTAAACAGGTGCATTGACTTGAGCTCAGAAACAAACTGGAAGCCAGTACAGTTGGTTCAAGATTGGTGTTACAAAGGCTGTGATAAGTTTAAAATGTTTCTTTTAAAATTGCCAATGCACCATCTGATAAGTTTAGATGGTTCCTCAAAAATTGCCATGCTGAGAGTTAGTTATATAGCAAGGGTTTTATTAGACATTCACAGGAATACAGAAATATAGAAAGTAATTAGCAAGCCAGCAGTACACAAAACACAGATATGATTAGTATGAATTCTTAAGTCTGTTGCTTAAGGGTTCAGAGCGGCCTGGGTCTATCCATTGTACCGATCACACCCTGCTGGTATGGACACGGTTCAAATGGTTTCTCATGATTTATATACTCCTCTATATGGTCAGTATGATATCAGACTGACGTTATCTTGTACGCCCCTACACGTGCCTGTTGCTTGCATGTGTTCTTGGCTTATAGCCATTTGGCTGTCAAAGACAGAATGACCTTGACCCTATTTCCCAGTTTTTTGATAGTTCAAGTTGGTTCCTTATTCCTGGCTAACCACCAAATGTTGTTCTCAGCAAAATAACACCTCCGCACTTGCTCTTATGCCAAGTCTTGCTGGGTCACTGAGACCTTATGCTTTGTCAGCACATTCGGGTCTGTTAATATTTTAATGCTTATAATAATTTGACTTTTCTCATGCTTATAAAATCATATCAGCTGTAAAGGACACTGAGACAACAGTCAAGCCACAATACTTCGCACTGGCTGTGACCACAGATACAGCATTCAGTTGATCTTTTCTACTATAATGTGGAAAATGGCCCTTATCAAATGATCATTGCATGATCCTAGCTATGGTTTGGATTGTTACTGCTGCCTCCAGTATTCAGGATAAGCTTGTTTGGTTGTTAAGGGTAGAGTATTATGAGCGCCAGGACTTAGCCTTGAGTTCTACCTGTTTCCATATGTGAGTAATGTAAAAGAGAACAGATCCTTGGCTTGTTCACCCACTCATTTGCCTCCTGAGATAAATAAAACCCTCACATTGCTTTTTATCAAAGGCAAAGGTTAACAAAACAATCAGGGCAAGGAGTGCCCTAACTAGGTTATCCATAAATTGGTGTCATCAAAGATATACATACACTCTCCTGAATGCAGCAACTCAGCAGTCCACATTGCGTGTGTGGCACATTTGCTTTCAAACAACTGAACACTTACCGATGGTCTGTGCCTGCTGCACATTTGATTTGGCTATTAGGACTATTTTAATGGAATCAAAATTGGTTTGAATTGTAGTCCCACAGCTCTGGTACTCAGTGAATTGCTGAACAAAAACAAATAAACATCCCGACAGCTAAACATGAGACACTGGATCTATGAAGTCCATCAAAGCAAAAAGGAGGTTGAGCCGTGTGGCCATCACAAAATACAATCGCAAAAATAGGTTACAGGCGAAGACCATGAAGTCCAGCTTTCCCGCCCTTTCTTCCAGCATCTTCAGGGATAAAGGCAAAAACCCTCAGAGCTTGGGAAAGCTACTTCCTCCCCCCCCCCAGTGATGACTCTGAGAACTCCCAAGGCAAGGTGTGTTCGGGATTATGGGGATTATAGTCCCAAAAAGTAGCTTTCCCAAGTGTACCACAAGCCTTACTTAATGACTGTGTAGTACATTTTAAGAAATTCTGTAAAAACGGTGTGTGTGTGTGTGTGTGTGTGTGTGTGTGTGAATTGACTGCATTATTCATTGCGGTGTGAATTGCCCTTCCCAGGTTGGTTACATTCTCTTTCCCTCCTTTTGCCAAGGAGTCTGGGATAGGAAGGGAGCAGAATTCCCCTCTGCCTTAGTGTGTGCTGTGTTGTTACAGTCGTGACCAACTCTTCGTGACTCCATATCCATGGAGTTTTCTTGGCAGGAATACTGGAGTGGTTTGCCAGTTCCTACTCCAGGCACCTGGTATTCCTTGGAGGTCTCCCATCCAAGTACTAACCAGGGCCGACCCTGCTTAGCTTCCGAACTCAGGCGAGATCGGATGTGCTTAGGACATCTAGGCAGCTTTTGCCTTAGTAGATACTTGTAAATCATAGACATGGGCACGACTTGGCGAAATTGTCGTTTTCGTTTTCGGTTATCGTTTCCGTTACGTAACGGAAACGGTAACGGTAACGATAATTAAGCCATCAGAACTCGAACTCGAACTGAAAAAAGAAAAATTTGGTCGGGTTTTTCATTTCCGTTTGTGGCATCGCGGTGATCGCACGATGCGAAGCACAGAAAAAGTTTTAAAAGTTTTTTTAAAAAACCCTGACTCCCGGTCAAAAACGCAGGCGAAAATATGCCTGCCTGAGGTTTTGCCACCTACCAGAGGGGTGATTTCTGGGGGGTCCCCGGCCTTTCTCCCCCTCTTCTCCTGTCCTGGGCTGCTTGCACCAGGCTGGGGGGGGGTCATCCTCGTCGTCTGTCTCGCTGCATGCCATGCGGTGGGGGAGATCCAAAATAGCGACCACAATTTTTCTTTTCAAATTGTGATCAAAAACACACCAAATCACCACAGAAACATGTGAAATTTATTTGTTTTAAATGCCTGAATTTTTACAGTAGCAGCAGTGGGTTTTTTATAGCAATAAAACGTCATATTTATTTTATTTTATTTTATTTTATTTTTATTTTTTTAGACCTGCCCATTTGGGCTGGGCATGGGATGGGACCATGCAATTTTTTTGAACCATTCCACCAATGGCATCACCAGGTTTTTGACTGACACTTCTGGATGTCTCGGAGGGCATAAAAAGCTGAGGCACCTTCCAGAAATTGCAGTCGGGGGTATGGATGTGGTTGAGGGAGGAGGGCTGGCTGCTGGTGCTGGCGTGATCCGATCGAGATTGAGGAGGGAGGCTGGAGGCTTTAGGATTTAAGTTAGGCAGGCAGGGAGGGAATTGAATTTAGAAAATAATTTCTTTGATTCCCTGCAGCTTTGTCTGCTGAAGGGAATAGCAGTTTATTTCTTCTCTGGCAGTTTGAGGATTTTTTTCTGATATTGGATAAAGGGGGAGGTTCGACTGGGAGTGGGAGGTGTGGATTTATTTTAAAAATATATTATATACTACCATTTATTTTCTATTTTCCCAACTTCAATTTGCTTGCACACACACACATTTGGGGTGCAAGCCAAGAACAGAACCTCTATCCTTCCTAAGTGATATCCTAACTGCCCACTCGCCAGCCTGCCCGCGCCGCCACCCACCTGCGGCCTGCGCTGCTGCTCTCCCACTCGCCCGCCCGCGGCCGCCGCCCACCATGCCCCCTGTCACCGCCCACCGCCTGCACCTCCCCCCGCCTCCCGCCCCACCCGCCACCTAGGGTGCAAAAACACCTAGCGCCGGCCCTGATTGCAGGACGCCCCTATGCTCTGGGAAGTCAAATCACGCTAAATCGTGGTGGAATCGACAAACAACAAAGGGAAACAACAAATTTTTGAAAAAATTTCCTGACAAACGGAAACAAGCCGAAACGGACCCGTTCTGACAAATGAAAACTCGAAACATCATTTTTTCTGGTCGTGCCCATGTCTAGTAAATCATTCCAGCTAGCTGGGTAGTTCAACAAAGGCAGGTGTCTGGCTGCAAAGTCAGAGATCAGAAATTTGATCCTCCACTGTGGCTCATAGAGGAACTACCAGCCTGTGTAGCCTTGGGCAAGTTGCAAAGTCCCAGAGTGCTCCTAGAAGAAGGGCATGATAAACCATTTCTGAATCTTCTACATGTAAAAAAAAATGGGGAAGGGTTGCACATAATAATAATTACTGTATTATTATTACATGCCACCCCTGACAATACGGTTCATTAATGACAAACTGCTTAGTATAAAAGGTCAGTTTCATCTCTTTGTGGAAAGTACCAAGCAAGTAACTTCATTTAAAATGTACCACTGGCGAGCAACTCTTCCTCTCTTTCTCACAGCGAATTGTGAGCAAGAGTAGTGATGGTGGTAGAAAAACCACTCGAGTAATAACAGCACATCCAAAATTCAACTCCGTAGCTGCTGTCACTATTTTAATGCATTACAAATTTTGGAGATGGTTTAGTGCAAATCTCTCATGGCTTTAGGCTAAAATCTGATTTGCATGCCTAAATGGCAAATCTCAGCAAATCTCTATGCACTGTAAATGCTATGATTTTATCTTGCTGCATAACATTATCCCCTGTCGGCTGTCTGTCTAGCAATGCAGAGAGTTGGGTAGGGGTGGTCATGAGACATATTTGAGTTTGTTTCAAAACATTTTAACTAAATGAAAACTATTACATATGCAATTATTGACACTCCAGACAAAATGATTTACTCAACAGAGATGTGTTGAATTTCTGTAATTAGTCTCCTTGGGCATGATATACTAAAATCATAAGAATTAGTTTGCTAGATTAGAAGAAATCCAGTGTCCTGTTCCTCACAGTAACCCGTCTAAGACCTTGACACTCACATGATGAGCACGAGACAGGCGGGATCTGCTTCTGGCATTAACTTTGGTACTCAATACTGAAAAACCCACAGCTAAGTTCTGTTTAAATGCTACAGGGAAAATCCAGAAAGAGCTTTTTATTCTATTGTATTTCACTTAATTTCATTATAGGTCGTTTCTTTGTCCTCATTTTTATGGTACATCTTGGATTTTGTTTCCAGAGTTACTGGGATGCAGCCCCATTCTGCCCCCACTGCCTTCGCTTCCCTTTCAACTGCATCTGTCATCAACAACACAAATACACACCAGCTGAAAGGGAAATCTACTCACAAGAGAATGAAGGGACATGTGTCTCAGTTCTCCAGTTTATCACAAAATAAAACATGCCCACTGGTGTCCTGCAATGTCCTGTTTCAAGAACACAACCATAGCATCCACGTTTCTTTCTTACCATAAAGCTATCTGGGTTGGGTTTTTTTTTTATGTTTTGTTTGCCTCTGCAACTTTGGGTGCTTTTACATGACCCCTAAGATCCACTGGCAACTTAAATTCAGACCAGAGATCTTGGGGGTTTGTTGCTCTTCCTGTGTTCCCACCCCTCCGCACTTCCTTGCTCCTGTCTGCATGAGGGGAGGGAGAAAAAAAGGGAGAAAAGAATGCAGGTTCACCTCCACTCTGCCGTTGAGCTGCTCCGGGAACCATTCCAGTCTCTTTCAGTCTCTTAAAGGGGCGGGGGCAAAAAAAAAAGGTGAGGAGAGCCCGGCATTCACTGCTTTACATCTGCATCTGAAATTTTTCACCTTTGGAGACCAGGTACTTGGAAAATGTGCTGGGACGCGCTTAGGTGGGCATGGTCGTACTTTATTTTGTTTAAAGTCCAGAGCCGGTGGGAAAACAATTTTAAGCTCCGCATCTGGGAGCCCTTTGCCTCAGATTTTAGGGGTTGTGTAAAAGCGCCCATAGAGAGCCACTACTTCCACCTGACATTTCATAAAGGTTATCATGTGGCAATGTGAGCTTTACTAGAATGGTGAATCATGGCAGCTTATGGGAAAGCAACCTCATTCATGCTGCGGGTAATTTTTCAGATTTACTGGGAGTTTGAAGGCCACACTTCGACAGGATGGGGCTAAAGGGAGAGAGGGTATGGTCAAAGAGGCTGACTTGCTAATTTGCATACATTTCTAGATGCTGTTTTAAGGCCACAGTTGTTGCAATGGTTGCAGAAAATGCGGGCTTTTCTTTAACCAGAACATGGGTTTCTTTAAACTGGAATGGCTTTCTTGCACTGATAACATCCAAAGTTACAAAATGATGGAAGGTGTGAGGAGGCTGGGGTCACACGTAAAAGGCCCTGGGGCCACCTGGCAGTATGTCTGGCTGGAAGTTTGATAAAATATACTATATACTATATACTATATATGACCTATATACTACAAGTAAGCTTTCTCAGTATGATGGTCCTTGAATGGTGTACCACTAAGGGGGGAAATCTGTATCTGAATCAGGTTTAGTAAGTTTTAAATTGATTTTTTAAAAAGTGAGTACATGACACACATGGAGTGGGCTGTTTTGACAGGCAATAGCATTGTCTTGATTAGAAATGAGCTACTCTTCCACCTCAATTATTTTAACTTGAATGTCAAATTGATTTTTATGAATGATTTTGCCATTTTGGAGCCATTTGTTGTTGTTGTTCAGTCATTAACTCATTTCCGACTCTTCATGATCCCATGGACCAGTGCACGCCAGGCCCTCCTGTCCTCCACTGCCTCTCGGAGTTTGGTCAAATCCATGCTGTTGCATTGATAATACCATCCAACCATCTCGTTCTCTGTCGTCCCCTTTTCCTTTAGCCTTCAATCTTTCTCAACATCAGAAGACATCCTGGCTTAAAAACAGATTAAGGTTTTCCAAGAGGATGCACACATCATGTGACTACCATGTGATTTGAACCCGATTTCAAAACCCCAATCCAGCTATTGATTCAGTTTCATAATGTAACCACGTGCTTTATCCAGCAAAAATGGCACCATTGGCACAGGACTTCAAACAGCATCACTGGTGTTAGAGGCAGAATGTTCTAAGAAAGCACAGGGCTTACATAAGAAGTTTTAAAACTATTTTTGAAGAAGTCCCATGGAAATATGAAGCAGCCCAATGAAGACTAAGAAGCCAGAGAACTGTGACTGACTGGTGAAGATTGAGTGGGGTGGGGATGAAACCAAAATAGGAAAGGAATTGATTGGAGTTTCTTGAAAAATAGCATAACTGTCGAGCTGGAATTAAAAAAAAAAAAGAATAGTCCATTCTACTTCTCCCTACAAGACTTTGTTACAGTCCTACTTGACATAGCTGAAAGCTATAAGAGAGATCTTCCAGAAGTTTGTCTAAACCCTTCAAAAAAGCTGTGTTAGCCGTCATCATTATATCATGTGTTGATGACTCTCTTTAGGCATTACATAAGAGGTATTTTCTTTTCTTTTGCTCTTGGACCGGAAATTATCATTCATCTTGTACAAATGGGAAGTGGTGATGAATACTTCATGGTGAAGGGAATGTACATTTAAAATGTTCAGAAGCAGCACACTAGAGCTCACTTCATTCCCACATTCCAAGAAAGATCCTGGCACAGAAAAAAAAAGACTAAACCATGATCATTTATCAAGTTCAACACATCTTTTAGCTTTTCTTCACAGTCCAGCATATTTGGGGGTATAAGTTAAAATAAAAACAGTAGCCTTATCAGAGTGGAAGTTCTGCCTTGAAACTTCAAGCCTTTACACCCATGCTTCATGTTTAAGCCTTTTCAAGTGTTGTATGAACCTGGTCATTAAGGCATGTGTACAAATCTTGGGTAACAAGGACCTGTAACAACACTGCCTCACAAAAGTAATGCAATGAGCTGAAAAGTACTTACATTATGGATGGAAAAATAGTGGTTTTAGTTACCTTTAAAAGACACACCTTCAGAAATAATTTTTAATGTAAAATGCATTTTCAGGCTTTATGATATCTTCCTATTAGTCCTAGTTTTCTGAAATAAATAAACTGCAAAAGAACAGAAAAGTAACTAGCAATGCAGTTAGTTACTTTCTGAGTCATTGTAGTAACAGCAATGAATTACTGTAATTTTCAAAACACTGTAACAAGTAACAGGAATTAACCACTTAATGAAATGAATGTTCTAAGCCCTCTGTATATGTTTATGCATGCATAGCCCTCCACCTAGTTTCAAATGTTCTTTGCAACCAAGAGCCTAGGCCTTTGGCAAAAGTAATACATCTGTCCCTTGGCAGGACATGGTATAGGAAAGAAAATGATTAAGAGTAATAGAGAAAGATGAATTAATCCTACCACTTTTGACGGCCAAAGGGCAGAGCTAACTTCTTCTTTTTGCAGGAGCAAGGGGCGGAGTTTTAGCTTTAAATAGCTGCTACCAGCAGTCTCTCAGTCCTTTTCTGGCAGAGCAGCAGAGAGGAAGGAGCTGGTCAGAGGAGCACACGGCCAAAGGGCAGAGCTAACTTCTTCTTTTTGCAGGAGCAAGGGGCGGAGTTTTAGCTTTAAATAGCTGCTACCAGCAGTCTCTCAGTCCTTTTCTGGCAGAGCAGCAGAGAGGAAGGAGCTGGTCAGAGGAGCACACGGCCAAAGGGCAGAGCTAAATTCTTCTTTTTGCAGGAGCAAGGGGCGGAGTTTTAGCTTTAAATAGCTGCTACCAGCAGTCTCTCAGTCCTTTTCTGGCAGAGCAGCAGAGAGGAAGGAGCTGGTCAGAGGAGCACACGACCAAAGGGGAGAGCTAACTTCTTCTTTTTGCAGGAGCAAGGGGCGGAGTTTTAGCTTTAAATAGCTGCTACCAGCAGCATGCGCCTTACGGCGCGTGCAAACTAAAAAAAAATCAAAAAAAAAATCTGGGTTTAATTGAGTTCCCAAGCCAAGCAACTCCTCAGGAGGTCCTACATTTCCTGACGGCCCCTACACTGTTAGATTTTCACTAAACAATAAAAGAAGTAAAGAGTCTTACTAGATTAAAAAAAAAGTGCAAGTTTACATTTTTTAGACCTTGAATACATTTTATTGTAATAGTTAAAATGGAGTTGGAGGGAGCAGCTGTAGTTACCTGCAGTACTTGTGCTATGTTTGTTATCTTGACAGAGCGTGTGCAGAACTACATCTGCTGCAAGTGCAAGCTGGTAGCGCTATTGGAAGAGAAGGTCCAGCAGCTAGAGGCTCGCATAGTGGACCAGCAACATATTAAGGAGCTTGAGCAGTTCCTGGACAGAGCGGAAGAGACTATCCAGGTCCAAGAAGAGACAGGGCACACTTCAGAGGAGGAAGTCACTCCCCCAACTCAGGAGGTGGATGGGTGGAGGAATGTGACTCAAAGGAGTAGAAGGCCAAGGCATCGCTCAGAGAGTCTCATCTTGCACAATCAATTTGAAGCTCTTTCCCTCAGCACACCTCATGAGGCACACATAGAGGAAGAAGTGGTTCCACCGGAGGATCTCTCCCTCATCACTATTGATGAGATACAAGATCAGGTACATGTTGATGACCAGGCTGCAGGAGAGAAGCTCATTGTGCTAGGGGATTCTATCATTAGAAATATGGAGGGATGGATTTGTGAGGAGCATGATAACCGTATGGTCACTTGCCTGCCGGGTGCAAAGGTTGCAGACATCACCAGAAATATAGATAGCTTGTTAGAGAGAACTGGGAAGGAGCCAGTGATCATGGTACACGTCGGTACCAACGATGTCGGGAAGGCCAAGCGGTCAGTCTTGGAAGCCAAATTCAGGTTGCTAGGTAGAAGATTGAAGTCCCGGGCTTCCAAGGTAGCATTTTCAGAAGTGCTACCTGTTCCTCGTGCAGGTCCCGCCAGGCAGGCAGAACTCAGAAGCCTCAATGCATGGATGAGGCGATGGTGTCGAGAGGAGGGCTTTAGATTTGTCAGGAACTGGAGAACATTTTGGGACAAGCCAAACCTGTTCAGGAGGGATGGGTTGCACTTGAATCATGATGGGACCAGATTGCTGGCACTCAACCTCAAAAAGGCAGCAGAGCAGCTTTTAAACTGATAACTGGGGGAAAGCCGACAGGAGCTGTGTGGCATCCGGTTCGGAACACCTCATCCTCGGGGAATGAGGTTGGAGAGGGTAGAGAATCACATAGAGATGACATAGCAAGTATTAACACTGGCAGAATAGCGGAATGTGACAGTTCATCTACTGAAAATAAAAGCTGTGGGGGGGAGAAGAACAAGGCAGCAGCTGTTGCGGGACCCACTGTACAAGTGCTTCTACGCCAATGCTCGAAGCCTCCGAGCAAAGATGGGAGAACTTGAACATCTGGCAGCTAGGGATAACATTGATATAATAGCCATAACAGAAACCTGGTGGAATGTGGAGAACCAGTGGGACACAGCAATCCCAGGCTATAAACTCTATAGAAGGGATAGAGAGGGGCGGGTTGGAGGAGGAGTGGCCATCTATGTCAAAGAAGGCATAAAATCCAGCAGAATGGAGATTGACAGAGGGTCTGACTCCGCCATAGAATCACTGTGGGTTAAACTACCAGGTCCAAAGAGTGATGTGATAGTTGGAGTATTCTATCGTCCACCAGATCAAAAACTTGAGGGGGACCTTGAAATGAGGAGAGAAATCATGGAGGTGGCTAACAGGGATAGGATAGTAATCATGGGGGACTTTAATTATCCCCACATTGACTGGGCCAATGCGAGCTCTGGGCAAGAAAGAGAAACTGGGTTTCTCGACTTGCTGAATGACTGTGCCTTAGAGCAACTTGTCATGGAGCCCACCCGAGAACAGGCAACTCTAGATCTAATATTGTGTGATACTCAGGACCTCGTCAGGGATGTGAATGTCACTGAGCCTCTGGGGAACAGTGACCATGCTGCAATTACCTTTGCCATGCATGTCGGAGGAAGAGTGTCAACCAAATCAGACATAAAAACCCTTGATTTTCGAAGGGCAAACTTCCCTCAGATGAGGAAACTAGTTAGAGAGAAACTGAAGGGGAGGGTTAGAAGAATCCAATCTCTTCAGTGTGCATGGAGCCTGTTTAAAACAACAATAATAGAGGCCCAGCACAAGTGCATACCACAAAGAAAGAAGAGCTCATTTAAATCCAAGAGGACACCGGCATGGTTAACGAGTGGAGTTAGAGAGGCTCTAAAGCACAAGGAGAGGTCCTTCTGTAAATGGAAATCCTCCCCAAATGAGGAAAATAAAAAGGAACACAAACTCTGGCAAAAGAAATGTAAAAAGATGATAAGGGAGGCAAAGAAAGACTTTGAGGAACGCATGGCTAGCAATATAAAGGGTAATAATAAAAGCTTCTTTAAATATGTTAGAAGTAGAAAACCTGCCAGAGAACCAATTGGGCCTCTGGATGGTGAGGGAGGAAAAGGGGAGGTTAAGGAGGACTTGGACATTGCAGAGAAATTGAACGAGTTCTTTGCGTCTGTCTTCACAACAGAGGACCTTGAGCGGATTCCGCTGCCTGAGCCGCCTCTCTTGACTAAAGAATTAAATCAAATACAGGTTAAAAGAGAGGATGTTTTAGGACTAATTGATAAATTGAGGATTAACAAGTCACCGGGCCCAGATGGCATCCACCCAAGGGTTATTAGGGAACTGAGAAATGAAATTGCAGATCTCTTAACGGTAATATGCAACTTGTCTCTTAAAACGGCCACAGTGCCGGAGGACTGGAGGATAGCAGATGTCACACCAATTTTTAAAAAAGGAAGGAGGGGGGACCCAGGAAACTACAGGCCGGTTAGCCTTACATCTGTCCCAGGGAAGATGGTGGAAGGCCTCATCCAAGAGAAAATCTTAAAACACATAAAAGAACAAACCTTGCTGAGAGAAAATCAGCATGGCTTCTGTAAGGGTAAATCTTGTCTTACAAACCTTTTAGAATTTTTTGAAAAGGTCAACAGGCACGTGGATTTGGGTGAACCGGTGGATATAGTCTATCTGGATTTTCAAAAGGCTTTTGACACAGTCCCTCACCAAAGGCTGCTGAGAAAATTGCATAGTCAGGGGATAAGAGGGCAGGTCCTCTTATGGATTGAGAACTGGTTGAGATCCCGGAAACAAAGAG
Source organism: Phrynocephalus guinanensis (assembly GCA_037367245.1). Taxonomy (NCBI): domain Eukaryota; kingdom Metazoa; phylum Chordata; class Lepidosauria; order Squamata; family Agamidae; genus Phrynocephalus; species Phrynocephalus guinanensis. The sequence goes on from CM074735.1 coordinate 105,127,695, forward strand.
TAGGTGTCAATGGGAAATTTTCACAATGGAGAGAAGTGAAAAGCGGTGTGCCCCAGGGCTCGGTCCTGGGACCGGTGCTTTTCAATCTGTTCATAAATGACCTGGAGACAGGGATAAACAGTGAGGTGGCCAAGTTTGCAGATGACACAAAACTTTTCCATGTGGTAAAAACCAGAGAAGATTGTGAAGAGCTCCAGAAGGATCTCTCCAAACTGGGGGAGTGGGCTGAGAAATGGCAAATGCGTTTTAATGTAACCAAATGTAAAGTAATGCATATTGGGGCAAAAAATCCAAACTTCATCTATCAACTCATGGGCTCTGAGTTATCCGTGACGGATCAGGAAAGAGATCTTGGTGTGTTGGTGGACAGCTCCATGAAGGTGTCTCCCCAATGTGTGGCAGCAGTGAAGAAGGCCAATTCCATGCTAGGGATTATCAAAAAGGGGATTGAAAATAAAACAGCCAACATTATAATGCCGTTATATAAAACAATAGTAAGGCCCCACCTGGAGTATTGTGTACAATTCTGGTCACCGCATCTCAAGAAAGACATAGTGGAACTGGAAAAGGTGCAGAAGAGAGCGACTAAAATGATTACTGGGCTGGGGCACCTCCCTTATGAAGAAAGGCTAAAACAATTGGGCCTCTTTAGTCTGGAAAAAAGGCGCTTGAGGGGGATATGATTGAGACATACAAAATAATGCAGGGTATGAGTAAAGTGGATAGAGGGAAGCTCTTCTCCCTCTCTCAAAATACCAGAACTAGGGGACATACACTCAAATTGAGTGCTGGGAGAGTAAGAACTGACAAAAGAAAATATTTTTTCACCCAGCGTGTTGTAAGTCTATGGAACTCCCTGCCACAGGATGTGGTGATGGCATCTGGCCTGGATGCCTTCAAAAGGGGATTGGACAGATTCCTAGAGGAAAAGTCCATCACGGGTTACAAACCATGATGGAGATGTGTAATCTCTAGGCTTTAAACCAGGGTACTTCAAGGGCCAGATGCAGGAGAGTGGTATCAGGAGACAGATATCTAGTCTCATGCGCTCCCAAACGCATCTGGTGGGGCCGCTGTGAGATACAGGAAGCTGGACTAGATGGGCCTTTGGCCTGATCCAGCATGGCTCTTCTTATGTTCTTATGTTCTTATGACTCTGCTGCTACCTCTCATTTATATACGTCCTTCACAGAATAAACATTCCCCGCCACTTTTGTTCAGAATATATAAAACACACAACTGTATATACAACAGTATGTCACCCAAGATCTGCTGAACTGAGGACACAGATAAGGACTCAATGATTACCCCTCTCATATGGTTACATTAGTTTTGTCATCCAGGCCTTGTCCAGCATATGTCCAGAATGAAGGACAAGATTCCACCTGCCCTTATTTCACAAAAAGAATCTTAAGGGATTGATGGCGATTATCTTATTTCAGTACTGGTAACACAAGACAATGTCCTCAGCCATACCAAAGTCCAGCAGAATAGTAGGCACATCCTGTACAATGGAACTTTGCTTTGCAATTAGAGATGGGCATGACCAGAAATTTTTTTTTTCGAGTTGTCGTTTTTCGGGATGGGTCCGTTTTGGGTCGTTTCCGTTTTTCACGAAATTTTTCAAAAATTTGTCGTTTCATCGTGTCGTTTGTCGTTTGTCGTTACCGCTGCAATTTAGCGCGACTTGACTTCCCAGAGCATGGGGTTAGGGGGTAAGGGCTAGGCTTAGGGTAACGGTTAAGGTTAGGGTGGGTTAGTGGGCTGTACCTCTGGGTGCCTCTGGCCCACTAAAAACACAGTGTACTGGCATATGGGTTAGGGTTAGGATTAGGCTTAGGGTTGGTGGGCTTTTTATGCCCTCTCTGGCACATCCAGAAGTCTCAGCAAAACCTGGCCATGCGATTGGTGGAATGGCTCCAAAAATTTGCATGGTCTCATCCCATGGCCAGCCCATCATTGCGCGTGCACAGGTGTAAAAAAATAAAATAAAATAAAATAAAATCAATGGAGACGTTTTGTTGCAAGAAAAACCCACTGCTGCTACTGTAAAAAATCAAGCATTTAAAATAGCTAATTTTTGCATGTTTCTGTGGTGCTTTGGTGGGTTTTTGGACCACGATTTCAAAAAAAATATTGCGGTCGCCATTTTGGATCCCCCCGCACCGCATGGCAAATGGAGACGCCGAGGATGCCTCCTCCCAGCCTGGTACCAGCAGCCCAGGACAGGAAGGGGGGAAGGCTGGAGTGGGGACCCCCCCCCCAGAAACCACCCCTCTGGTAGGTGCCCTCAGGCAGGCATATTTTCGCCTGCTTTTTTGGCCGGGAATTGGGTTTTTTTTTTAATTGTTTAAAACTTTTTTTCTGTGCCGCTTGGCATCATGCGATCGCCGCGCGATGCCAGGAATGACAACGACAAATCAGACCCAATTTTTCTTTTGTCGGTTCGAGTTCGAGTTCTGGGGGAGTAATTGTCGTTACCGTTTCCGTTGCGTAACGGAAACGAGTGACGGAAACGGAAACGAGAATTTCGCCAAGTCGTGCCCATGTCTATTTGCAATGTATTATCAGCTCTGCTCTAGAGCACTGAATTAGTTTGACTTCTGGAATGTGAGTTCATTGAAGGATGTTTCACTATTTCTCCAGATTAAAGCGTGACCCACAAAATAAATAAATACTAAGACAAGTGAAGAAAGAGGAAGAAATCATAAAACTCATAAGGTGCAGAAAACTTTGTCCACATAAATGAGAAAGGGAAAGCATAGATCACTAGACCTGGCCAGTCCAGGTAGCAATAAATAGAAAGAAAACTGCAGGAAGAAGAAGAACCCTGATGTCTTGATGATGCTCAGCCTCCAGAAGAAGAGGAAAGGAGAAGAGGAAGACAAAGGGGTAGCAGCGTTTGCAGCAGCACCACAGAGAGCAAGCTATCTAACAAAGAGCTCTCTTCCCTCCCCTTGTCACAGTTTCAGCTTTCCTTGTGTTTGTTTCCTGAAGGAATTCCTGCTGTTTGCCTTGCAGTGTGTGTGGGGGAGGCAGCCTTGCAAACCTGGACTGAGAAATTTCTTGTAGGTCCCTTCTCCCCCAGTCAAAAACAGCACTTTTTGTAGTAGGCAGGAAGGGGCGTTACAAGGGGCTTTATTATATGTGTTTAGTATCTGAAAATCTTGGACAAGCAGTAAAGCTACCAATGAGGCCTGACCTCTGATTCCCACTCATGTAATTAAATTAGTTTTAAATGAAAATCAGTGTTGCTATTAACAGCGCTTTATTTACTTTAGGAGACCACATTTGCCAATTTGTTTTGCAATTTCACACATTTTGGAAATGAAAACAAACGTCTATTTTTAGACCCTTCAACCCTGTGAAAAGTTTCTGGTTATGTCTTTTGCACCCTGGCTTGGGTCTGATGTCCAAAATATTAGTTCTGAGTATTAGGAGTAAATGGGAAGGGAGGAGAACAGCTCTAAAACACAAGTTTTGTTTTACAGGGTTATAATCCTAGGCCAATATTTATGAAAAGCCATTTTCCAGTGGAATATTAGATTAGTCTGAAAAGCATAGTAAAACACAGGCCATGTATGCTGGGGGAATTCTTCCAGTGTTTCTCTCTACTCAACACATATTAACAGAGACAATGGTAAACCAACAAGGAAGCTACCAATATGCCTTTATTTTTCATAAGTCTCTGTTTTGTAAATTGTGTGGCAGACCTTGTCTTTTAATTATTAAAGGCACAATGGGAAAAATGTTAAAATAATAATTAATAATATTATCTTGGAATGCCAAGGAATAAAGTTTGTCATCATCTTAAAACAATGGCCTTTTTGATATTCAAAATGTAAAGTACATTTTATGACTTCATCCTGTTGCTTTTGGTAATGAATCTCTGATGTTCTCTTCTTTTCCCAGGGTTAAAAAGACAGAAATGAACATGATGCCTCGGAATAAATTGGAAACAACTGAAAATGGTGTGTATTAGAAGAGACCCAAAAATATGCATGCAGGGGTGTGAAATGTTGCCTGTTTATTGCTTCCAGCAACGAAGACTCACCAGCAAATGCAGCTTTATATACTCAATTCTTCAGGACATGAGCAAGAATAAGCCAAGTACAAAGACATAGCGCAAGTAAAAATGGAATGAAATCAAATCAAATGGAGCAAAATACTTTCTTCCCACAATATATAATAGGGCATTACCAGCACTGCAGTCCAGTTTAGCTCAAGTAGCAGATTTTGGAAAGCATTTCAGATTGGTGTCAATCTTTCTGTATAAAGAATCTCATTTGTTTGAACTGAACCTACCCAAATGGTCATGCTTAGGGTTACTAACATGGTATCTTCGGCTTCACTGAATTGAGTAAACCAACACTCCTTAGTTTTATTGGTAGTAACATGTAGGACCAGAAATTCTTCCATGAGGTTAATTCTCTATTTCATGAGAACAAAAATGACTCAGCCATTGCCGAATGGCATTGAGTAGGTCTTCCACTGAATTATACAGCAAAAACAATGCCTTACATTGGTAAACCATGCCTAAGCTTTGCAATATATTTTTCCTTATCTGATACTGAATCTTGGCCCTCAAAAGCAAATAAATGTAAGTATATATTAGAGATGAAGGCAAAAACAGATGTGTTTAATCCCAAATTGAAAAGAAAGTGAATTATATACATAGTGTTGCTTAGCAACACACTTTCCTCCTGTTTTCTCTTTTCCTTCCTTCCTTCCTTCCTTCCTTCCTTCCTTCCTTCCTTTCTTTCTTTCTTTCTTTCTTTCTTTCTTTCTTTCTTTCTTTCTTTCTTTCTTTCTTTCTTTCTAGCTATAGGAAGTGTGACATCAGTTAGAGAAGCCACACTGCATCACTTGTCAGTCTCCCAGAGAGCTTCATGAGTTTCTTACTGTATATTGCTCATTTTTTAAGATGAAAGGCTTTCTCTGTGTGCGTTGGAATAAGCTTGCAAGCCTAATGCATTTGCTCATTAGTGAAAGCTAGCAGTCAGCTGATTTGCAGTGACATGTTACCTTTACAAGTGGTAACAGTCATAGGTGCTTCTAGGCATGCATTGGTATGCAGGGGGAGCCATATGCAAAAACCAAAAACCAAAAACCAAACCAAACACACACACACCAGCACTGGTACTGCATCTATACATTTGGTGGCATCCCTAAATAGCTGACAGTGTTTCTTTTTCAGTCTTTAATTTATTCATTTATTTTTAATTTTCACCAGGAATACAAATGATACTACATCTTTTTAAAAATAATAATAATCAGAGATGAAAACATGGAATGGAGCACTTTTTAAAATGTGCAGTATGGGTGGGTGTAGAATTGTTGACCTCAAGAATCTTTGTGTGGCTCGTATGCTGATGAAAACCACAAAGACCTTCTGCTCCACCTCATGTTAGATGGAAAAGCAGAAAGCTCCCACTCTGTATAAAGCTCCCATTTGCTTGTGGTCCCATTTTGCTCCTGTCTTTTGTGCCATATAAAACCAGGTTACAAAATAAATTCAGTGCAGTGGCATTTCTGTCGTGAGAATAGCACACATATCAACAAGGCTTGTGATGCATTGTGCAGGGCAAACACACACAAACCCATACTTCCATATGGAAAGGAAAAGCCCCATATACATTCTGCTATTGAACTAGCTCAGAACAAGAATGTTGGCAAATATCATGCTACAAAAATGAGAATAATAGGCTTCCCCCACCACCACAGATCCTCACTTGAGATTCTATTTATTTCATGTTTTAATGCTTCATATTTCCTTTTTGCTTAGATTGTTTTCTTCTTATATGTAGGTGTTTTAAAGATACAGCTTGTTAAAGCTGAAATAGAATGTACCGTAGATACTTGAGTAAAAGCCAAGTTTTTCAGTCCTTATTTTTGGCTGAAGAAAAACTCCCGTGGCTTATACTCAAGTCAATAATTTATTGTTTCCCAGTTTTTTTTGGGGGGGGGGGAATCGGGTGCTCAGAGGGCTTGGGGAGGGTGGCAGAGGGCAAGTCCTGATCAGGTGAGCAATAGCGGTGCCTCTGCTTCCCATATGATTCCAATGAGAAGGTTTAGGTGCATCCCCTTTGGAGCTTCATAGCTTACCTCCCCTTACCCCCAAATGTTTCCAAATTTCAGAGGGTTCCCTAAAATCACTTCCTGAAGATACCCCTGCTACCTTGGTGCCCCAAGGTAGCACTCAAAAATTATTTTTTAAAAATATATGCAATCAAAATTTACTTACCTTGGGACTCCAAAGTAGCAGTGGTACCTTCAGAAAGCAATTTTAAGGAACTCCTGAAATTTGGAAATATTTTGGGGTAAGGGGTCTGAGTTATGAAGCTCTAAAGGGGCTGGAGGTAGTACTGGAAACTGTGCAGGGACTGTGGAGGCAATCAGGGAGTTTACTCTATGGTATTAACTCCCTTATTGTCTCTACACTCCCAACACACATTGCCAATTACTACCCCCAGCCCCTTTAGAGCTTGGTTGGTATAACATATATACTCGAGTATAACAACAACAACAACAACAACAACAACAACAACAACAACAACAACAAAAAGCCCTTAGCTTATACTCAAGTCAATAAGATTTCCCAGTTTTGGGGGGGTAAAAATTAGGCCCTCCGGTTATACTTGGGTCAGCTTATACTTTAGTATATATGGTAATTAAGCTCTTCAAAACAGACAGTGAAGCTGCTGATCCTCAAATAGTATTAACACTTTGCCTCCTGATAAATACAAATGGTCAATACACTGCTCTGGTTGAAGTGGTCTCAAACTCCAGCACTAGGAAGGGAAATTAAGTTATGACCAGGTATTCACAACCTCTCCATAGACCACCTGAACATTGCTGGCAGATCATAAGGGACTATAAAAATAGTTGGTGAACCTCTCACAGTGCAAATCCTACCATATCCTGCAAGAAAGAATCCATACCATAGCCTCTACCAAATTCCATGACAGCTGATTTATTTATTTATCTGTCTTGCGCTTTTTCAGGGAGAAAAGCAGAATATAATGTTTTAAAAATAAATTAAATAAATTATTCCCTTATGATGACAGAATTGGGTCTCTCTCTCTCTCTCTCTCTCTCTCTCTCTCTCTCTCTCTCTCTCTCTCTCTGTGTGTGTGTGTGTGTGTGTGTGTGTGTGTGTGTGTGTGTGTGTGTGTGTGTGTGTGTGCGTGTGCGTGCATCAGAATGGAGAGGAAAAAGAGATGTTCTTGATAGATCACCAAAAACTACACCTCCAAATTTTTCCTCCCCTCCTATCCAAGCCAGAAATATTTTTTGCTAAATATTACACTGGAAATCAAAGATCATGACAAGAAACATTTATTAATGTATATGTTAACTATAGTTAGGATTTTGTTGGCAAAATACTGGAAAACAAAGGAACTACCGGAATGTCTGGAGCTTTTGGACAGAAATTTGGAAACAGCAGAAATTGACATTTTCTCAGAAATACTCAAAGAGAAAGACCTACAGAAGGAAAAAGAATGTTGGAGACCTCTATATGTTTTCTATGAGAAAGAAGCTGCTAATAGACTTAGGGCCTTTTCACATGACCCCTAAGATCCGCTGGCCACTTAAATTCGGACCAGAGATCTTAGGGGTTTGTTGCTGTTCCTGCGTTCCCACCCCCTCCGCACTTCCTGGTTGCTGGCTGCCTGAGGGAGGGAGAAAAAAGAAAGAAAAGAATGCCGGTTTACCTCCGTTTTGTTCCCGGCAGCATTCAGATCTCTTAAAGGAGCGGGGCGCAAAAAAAGAACAAACAGAAGCCAGGAGAGCCCCGCACTCACTATCCTTACACCGGATCAAATATTTGTCACATACAAAAAGCAGGTACCTGAAAGCTGCGCTGGGATGCGCTAAAGTGGGCCGGGTCGCACTTAATTGTCTGCAAACTCCGGAGCTGGTGGGTAAACATTTTTAAAGTCCGGAGCTTGCAGCCATTTGTGGCGGAGCTTAGGGGTCGTGTATAAACGCCCTTAGACACATAGTAGGTTGAATTTGTACTGTGTTTAGATTTAGTATCAAGATTGGTATTGAGGTGATTTTTCATGTAAGGTTTCCTTTTTATGTATAATTTTTTTTTTGTTTTTTCAAAAAGGTCCCATCTCTCTGCACACAGATTTCAATTTCCATCCTGCTGCCCTGACTCCCTAGGATGGTATTGGTATATTCTGACAAGGGAGGACAATATGCTTTATTTCTGAAAGAGAAAATAGGCATTTTGTTTCATTACTTGATAACGTTTGCCTGTTTCATTTCATTTTGTAATGTTTCATAACCTTACAAAACAGCATGTCTTCTTTTGTTTTGTGCCCATCTCTAGTTATTGTAGTTACCGTATATACTCGAGTATAATTCAACCCGAGTATAAGTCAAGGCCCCTAATTCCCCCCCCCCAAACCTGTGGAAACTTATTGACTTGAGTATAAGTCTTGGGTGGGAAATGCAGCAGGGCCTGGCAGCTCCTCCTTTGTGAGCTGGGGGAGTGGTGTGTGAAGTTTAAAATGAATTTTAGCCATCACGTGCCACTCCCCCTGATGCAGAGGGGGGTCAGGAGAAGTGGTGTGTGATGTTTAAAATGACTTTTAGCCACCGACCCAAGCACTTGCCTAAGTGGCTAAAAGTATTGACCCAAATATAAGTCGAGGGCCCCCCTTTTCAGCCCAAAATTAGGGCTGAAAAACTAGCCTTATATTTGAGTATATACAGTTACCCCAAAATGGAACGGGGTGTTGTTGTCAAGCTTTCCCTGAATGATGGACTTTTAGATGGACTGCCATGCATGAACACCAGTGTTTTCCATGTTAGTTTCCATCCCTCATAATTGATTTTTATGTGCTCTTTGTAGCTTTAATGTTACCTTTGAATGTTGTAAGATGCCTCTTCTAATTCCCTGTTCTTAACTTGAATATGTCTTAAATGTCCTGGGCTATACAGGTATATTGCCCCTCATTATTGTAAGCTGCCTTGAGTCCTTTCCCGAGGAGAAAGGTGGGGTAAAATCTTCAAAATAAAATAAATAAATTGTGTTTTGAAGTGTGATCGGTTAGGTTACACATTGGGGCACACCTTCAGTGGCTGATAGGAAATCCTTTGACGAAAAGCTGAGATTTGGCATTGGAAAAAAAATCCAATGGAGTTTCTTTTGTAACCCGAAAATTATGTAACCTGGGCATTTGTAATCTGGGGTACCACTGTACTTTATTCTTCTTGGAGAGAAGTGATAACTCAATGATACAGCCGGTGTCTTCCACCCAGAAGGTTTCTGGTCCAAGACTCTAGCTTGAGCTATTAGAATGCTGCTACTATCGGCAGTAGTGGACAAAGGTGTACCTGTGGTCTGACTGGGGAGAAGGCAGTTTCCTATACCCTCCCTGTGTTCTTATGATCAAACAGATGCACTTCTGAGGCACAGGTTATCACACCACCATTTCCATCATGTTTTTTTTCTTTATAGCCAAAAAGTTCCAAAGAGAAAATTTTACTGTCATGTGACTTTGTGACGCTATTGTCCCCATCTCAAAACGTTGTGTTAGTCAGTACATTACTTCGATACTACTACTACTACTACTACTACTACTACTACTACTACTACTACTACTACTACTACTACTACTAATAATAATAATAATAATAATAATAATAATAATAATAATAATAATAATAATAATAATAATAATAATAATAATAATAATGGAGTAGTAAGGTGTGCCCTGATGGCTAGATGGCTCCTTAAGGTAAAATTATTATCTTGTTTTGTGTAAATGTTATTTTGTTTTGTATTGTAGTTATATGTGTAGTTATATGTGTATATATTAATGCTTTTTAAGGGGGTATCTGGCAGGGGAGCCAGAGATTGGGATTCTTATTTCCTGCTGTGCTTCCAGGGGGAAGATACAGCCGGTATGATCTTGACCAAGCTGCACAGTTCCAGGATGACCCAAGAAGAAGGGAGTGGTCAACCACTTCTGAGTACCAGTTACCCAGAAACTCTGAAAAGGGGTCTCTATAATTCAGAATTGACTTGTCAGCACACACTTGCAATTGTTATGCTAAGCTCTATCTTTTAAACCACAGGCTTTTGAATACCCAGAATTAGGAACTTCACTCCCACATTTGTTTGCAGGCCAGAAAGACAGCAATACAACCTATCCAGTGGGAACTAATCAACACATTAAGGTTTACTCCTTAACCAATGCAGAGAGCAAGCATGTCTCTTCTGCTTCGGGGAACCCTTTCCCCTAAGCTTCAATAGTGCTATGCTAGAAGGGATGGTGATTATATGACCAATTGTTTAGCATGTGTTTCTAAACTGGCTTGTAATTGCCAAATTAATCTCTCCGAGGTATTAAAAGCCTATTTGTACAAAGCTTTGCAATTGAGATGGAGGGGGTGAATCCTGGAAGAGAAAGCAAAACACAGTACCTGAATTGATATCAAGCCCACTGCAACAAAAATTGTTTGTTTACAGACCCTGTTGTGGCCCTGGGAAAAAGTAAATACAAGCAGCAGGAATCACAAACACAGACAAACTGCAATTGGAGGCTGTCAGGAAGCAGTATGGTGGCTTCAGGAGTTGTATTCGCCTTGCGAAGGGCTTTGTCTCAGTTATGTGTAAGAGGCTTTGGCACTGCACCAGGCCTCTGGGGAAGCCACTTAGCAGGGTGGGGATTATCCACTGGTTTACTGTAGTTTGTGCTTCCCAATTCATCGCAAACTTGCTTCCCTGTCATACCGGCACATTAACCCTCTGTATGCCTCTCCTTGGTTTTTCGGGGGCTTTCTTTGCATATGTTGCATGCCATTTCCATGGCAGCCATGTGGGGATGATACGGGGGGGGGGGGAGGAGGGCTCTAATGCAAGTGCCTAATGTGAATGCCAGGGGGTGAGGGAACACATTTCTCCCCTTCCTATCCAACACTAGAAACATCTGACTAATGACAACACAGAGATGGGTAATTTGGCCAGCCTGCATCGTTCTCGTCCGGAACTGATGTGCTTTGCTTTGGTTGCTTTGACAATCCCATCTAAAATGCAAATGCATTATGCTTGCCTAAGAGCTGAACGTATCATATGACACCCCCTGTAAGATTAGGTTTACTTCTAATGAACAGATACCCTCCTCTTACTTCTATCTTCTGTTTGGGTGTACAGCCCAACCACTGTTTACAAAGTATACCAAGGGTTAAGTATTGCTAGCTAAACTGTGGGAATATTATGCCCTGTGAGAACAGCCATAGCTGTTCCCTAGCACAGCACTATCAAAGGATGGCTTTTGCTGGGAAGAGAGAAAAGAGGGAAGGATATGCGAAGAAGGAGGAGGAAATTCCCGGTCTCCTCAAAACACAACCAAGCAAACACAGGCATTTCAGAGGCATTTCATATTTGTTTGTAGTAAAAAGAAAGTAACTGAATGTGCAGCTTTTCTGTTAAATCCTATTTGTCCAAGATCTCTTGTGCTACATGGCTTTTTGTGTGCAGTGGTGGGAGATCCCTGTTCTTTTGCAAAGTGTTGACTCATATAGCTTTGTATTTTGCATTTTTAATTTTTTCTAAAACAATCCTAACATAACAAGTACTCTGAGAGATGTGAAGTGCACCACTCCTGGGCGGGGGGGGGGGGGGACCTACGATTTTTTCCCCTAAGCCCCTCTAAGGAAATAAAAAACATCAATTCCTTATGTAGGTCCAAATGTAGCAGCTGGATTTAGCTTTATGAACCATGAAAAATAGCTCCCATCTGGAAGCTGATGTTGAATAAAGATGCAACAGTAAGCCTGCCTCTTACAGGAGACATCCATACACTTTCAGCTCAGTGCGAACTTGCAACTATAAATGAGGGCAAGAAACCACAAAAGATGTGGCTCAAATCAATCAAGGAAACCAACAAAGTTGCAAAGACAGATTTAGCATTCAGATTTATAAGTCGCACTAGGTGATTCCATAGTATATGGGTTGCAGCAACATAGGTGTTTCATGACAACAGCAGGGGGTGCTTCTCCTCCGCTGGTGCCTAGTTGATTCATAAGCCACCTCTGTGAAGCAGTATTATAATGCTATATAATAAAGTCCCCGTAGTATTTGCTAAATGGGGAATGAGATGAGCCACTTATACATCATCTCACCTGAGAAAAGAATATGCATGCTGGTTTGAACAAAAAATGCATATACTAATTTTATACACAGATGCAAATTTATAAATATATCTTAATTAAAACAGAAATGCAAGACATCTCCCTGTAGCTGACAAGATTATGACCCGAGGCTAGCAGTCTACTGTTCTGATGCTAATTCTTGCAGAGCTCTTACATGGCAGTTTATCCTTAAACTGGGTCCAGCTGGGATGTGCAGCCCTTCAGAGGACTGTTCTATGATAGCCATATAACTGTTCTTTGTAACCTGGAACACCTGGCCACAGTACTAGATGAGTAAGAAATTCTTCTTCACCTGTGTCTTGAGACAGAAACATGAGCAGGATCAGGTGACAGGCATTACAATTGTAAGGGCCATGGGATCTATACAAGTGAGAAAAATCAATCCTTGTCCTATCATTCAGCCAGGGCCTATATGCAACATCTATGAATCTATACTTTTGTTTGTGCCCCAAGCAGCAGCTTAACCTAGTTCATGTTAGATAGCTTCATAGCCAAGAACAGAGTTATAAGACAGTACCTGAAATGAGGAAACCATTTCTCTTGTTTCTGTCTTTCTAAACAGTCTGGTGCAAGATTATGTCAGTTTTCCTGAAGTTTATATTTAACCACACTGTCCATGATTCGTCTTTGTCTCAAATTAAGTCCTGTCAACAAAGGAAAATGAGAATAGGTTTTAGCTATATTAATAATAATTGCTTCCTATCATGTCAATTCTGACTTTTGGCAGCTCTTTTCAGATTTTTCTAGGTAGACAGTAGAGATGGGCATGAAACGGAAATATAGTGTTTCGTTTCATTTTGTTTCTTTAGTAGTTTCATTTAGTTTCATTTGTAATGAAGTTTTAAAGTTGTTTTGTTACAAATTGAAACAAGGTGAAACAAAATGCTATGCTCCCCTGTGTCATAGAGGCACCAAAAGGCAGGGGAGCTTCCTCAGGTTCTTCCCTGTAAATCCCCAAAATTTGGAGAGATTTGGGGCTCATGGGGTGCCCCAGGGAATAACTTTCTGATTGAATCGGGAAGCCACAATAGCCCTCCTGAGGGTGAGTGATTAGCGGCTTCACTTCCGAATCCTGATTCAATTAGAAATATTTTTTTCCTAGGGACACTCCCTTTGGAGCTTAATAACTCAGCTACCTGACCCCAAAACCTTTCCAATTTCAGGAGTTTACCTAGAATCGCTTGAGGGAGCTAACCTTGTGGTTTTGGTGCCTGCAATCACTATTTTGGAGTATATATTTTATGTACTCAAAAATAGTGATCACAGCCAATATAGATTCAACATTGGCACCAAAACCACAGGGTTAGCTTCCTCAAGCAATTTTAGGCAAACCCCCCCCCCCCAATTTGGAAAGGTTTGGGGGTCAGGAAGCTGAGTTTAAGCTCCAAAGGGAGTATAGGTAGTCAATTGAAAGAGTGTGTATGGCATAAACCAGCAATTTAGGGGTTAATAGCAGTTAAGCTGGTGGTTAAATTAACTCCTTTTCAGATTAATCCATTTTCAAAAACCATAAAAGGGTTAATTAATGTGAAGAGTAAAGCTATTTGATCCAATTAATTTCCTTGGTTAATTCTGAGTTTTAAAAAAAACCAAAACAATGCAGGATGTGTAAGAGAGTTACAGACAGGGCCAGCGCATCCATTAAGGTCAACTAGGCAGTTGCCTAGGGCGCCAAAATGGAGAGAGGGCGCTGGCCAGCCTGCTGCCCCCCACCGCCCCTCCCCCTGCTGGCCACCACCGTCTGTCCCCCTGCCCCCCGCACCCATTTCTGCCCACCCCCCACGTCCATTGCCGTCCCCTGCCATCTGCCGCCCCCTGCCGCCCTGCCACCTGCCCCCACCCCACCCCCTGCCACCTGCCGCCCCCTGCCCCGCCCCCCGCCTGCACCTAGGGCGCAAAAAAACCTAACGCCGGCCCTGGTTACAGAGTGGCATCTCTTTAGTTGTCCATGGTTACTTTATCTGCTTGCTCAGAAATTTTTAAAAATTCTGTGTCTATCCTATGTGCCTGTCTGGAGAGAGTTAGTTCTAGGTCAAAAAAAGAAAGATCAAGACCTAAATGCAGCTTTTCCAAGAAATGCTGTGCTACTACGTGCCACAAAAAGAAGGTATAATCCTAGTTTGTTTATTTTGTTTGCTTCCAAAAATGGAGATCAGCATCATGGCATTTCTTTAAAGAGATAGAATATTTTTACAAAGGGATATTGGAGGAGGGAATCACAGTGAGTAGAAGACACCTTGGAAGATTGGATGTAGGAAGTGCTGAATATTTGAGTTCTCCCATCCCACTGTTTGGGAGAATATTTGATTTCTCCCATCCCACATAAATAGTTTACCCCCACAGTTTAAAAAAAATGCTTGTGGATGCAAATCCCCCAACTTGTCGCACTTATCTAGAACAAACAGGCATGGTAAAAATCCCAACTGGATGAGTTCAGGACTTGGTTGTTAGTGACAATAAAAATAGTAACCCTAGGTCTCTTTTTACAGTGAAAAATGTTGCATGTGCTAAAAATTAAAGGATATAAATTAATTAGTTAGGTCGTAAATATGTCCCAAAGGAAAATGCACTTGAGATAGGTACTGAAAGGCAGTTTTCTTCTTTGAAGCTCAAACTGTATGAGCTGTGTGAAATCAAATCCCCAAGTGTTCTTCTACTGCTGTAAAAAACTTGCTGAAGACCCAATCCAACTTCTTCTGCAACTAAATATGGGAACATTGCCCTAGACCTATCTACTTCATTATTTTAAATTATTTTTTGAAGATAACACCAGTTTTAGCAGATTAAATGAAAGGATGTACATAATCTTAGCATTTTTCATTACGCTGTATAATAAACATATATCATATTTTTGTGTTGTTGGGAAATATTTTTGCAGCTAATGCCATGACTAAAATATGTTACAGGAGGCTTCTCCTAAAAAAATGATAATGAGACATCTTTTCTTATTTGGAGGAACATTTAGAGACTATTTGACACATTACTGGCAAATTTCTCGAAGAACAAACCTTATGGATAACAGTGCATGTTTTCATGTATTTCAAGTGCAAGGGGTGGTAAATTACTGTAAAACAAGGAGATTCCTCTGGATCTCAGCTGTCTTCAAATAATAAATATTTTTTATTGCCATGGAAAAATGTTATCTATTATACCACTGTATGAAATTAGTGCCAGTATATGAAAACAGGGGTCCTAGACATTTTATTTCCATTCACAATTCTTTTAATTCCATCCATAATTTATAAACATATTTAGGTGCATTTAAAAAAAAACCTAATGATTTGGGTCATGTGACTTGAGGCCTGTCACTATTTCTCCATCTCAGTTTCAAAAAATAAAATGGAATTAAGAATGAATTATCCTACCAGCCTGCAAAAGTGAAGGAAAAAGAAAGAGAAAACTCAAGGTTCTAAATTCATATCATGCCAGCCAATCCTTAGTGTTATTTACTGGTTGTTGTCCCTCCTCCCCCCAAACTTGAGAAATATTCCTGGATTAATTCTTAAAGTCCACATAATAGAAACACATTTAATATATACCTACTACAAATGTGTGTGTGTGTGTTCTCTGTTGTCAAGTTGGAAATGACCTATAGTGGGTCTCCTATAGTGACCCTAATAGGGCTTTCAAAGCAATTGATATTATTGTTGTTGTTATTGTTATTGTTGTAAACCGTCCAGAGTTCCTTCGGAAGATGGGTGGTATATAAGTATTTAAATAAATAAATAAATAAATAAATAAATAAATAAATAAATAAATAAATAAATAAATAAATAAGACATATAAGTTGAGGCTTTACCAGTTCTTCTTCCCTAGTGAATTTTGGTGGCTGAGCAGGAATTCTCACCCTGTTCTCCAGATTTCTAGTCCATTACAGTTACCATTATGCCACACTGCGATTTCACATAAATATAACAATTCTTCTTTTCATTTAGCATTTGTCCCACTTGGTGGTGGGGTCTACTAGATACATCCATTGTGTTGATGCGACTTTCTTGGGGGGAGGTGTGGATATTCATCCCAGCCTGTCACAGGGCCTGTTGCCTAGCCTACAGCACCTGGCATCCCGAACTTGTCACCCATCCAAGTACTAACCAGGCCCAACACTGCTTAGCTTCCAATATCTGATGAGATTGGGATTCAGGGTGGTATGGTTGCTGCACATACAATATAACAAATATCGCACTAAAAATGAAGTTTAACATTGAATTTCTCAGATGATTGATAGCTCAGTGGTTTAGGTTTCTGGCTGTGAAGGAAAATGCTGTGACTTCTATTTGCCACTTGACGGAGGTGGGACTCAGTGATACATAGGATCCCTTCCATCTCTGCGGTTCTAAGATGAGAAAAGAAGCAGTGGCTCAGCGGTTCAGCAGGGATGGGAGAATGATAAACAGAAGATGAAGAAAAGACAAACATGCTCAACTCCTACTTCAGCTGAGTCTTCTCCCAAAATCTAGTCAGTGATCCTCTAGGCAAATATGAAGCACAAAGAGAAGGGGCAGGATTACAGGTTGAGATGTATAAACAAATAGTCATGGAGTATCTCAGTACTTTAAGTGAGTTCAGATCTTCAGGATTAGATGAACTGAATCCAAGGATATGGAAGGAGCCTGCTGAAGAGGTCTCAGAACCACTGTCTATTATTTTCCTAAAATCATGGAGGACAAGTGATGTGCCAGATGACTGAAAGATGGCTAACATTGTTCTCATCTTCCAAAAAGGCAAAAAAGAAGATACCAGAGAACTATAGACCAGACAGTCTGGCATCAATCCCAGGAAAAATTATGGAGCAGATTATAAAATGTCACTCTTCAAGGAACCTGAAACAATTTAATAATAACTCATTTTTTGATCAATTAACTTCCATAATAGATGATGGGAAATGCCGTAGATGTAACATATCTTGACTTCAGCAAAAACTTTGACAAAGTGCTCCATAATATTATGATTAGCAAGCCCACTAGATGTGGGCTGGGTAGATCTGTAAGATGGACACACAGATCATACTCAGAGAGTTCTTATCAATGACTCCTTCTCAAACTGGAAGGAAAATAACAAGTGGAGTACCCCAAGGCTCTGCCCTGGGCCTGGTAATCTTCAATATCTTTATTAATGACATAGATGAGAGAATACTAATCAAATTTGCAGGTGACAAAAATTGGGTGAAATAGCCAATACCCTAGAAGACATATACAAAAATGCCAAATCACTCAAGAAAAAAGAAGAACCAAAGTAAAAGCAAAGCAACATGTTCTGCTTATATAACTCTCCATAGTGCTTAAAGCAATCTCTGGCAGTTTTATTTACACAAGCTACACATCCCCTCAGTCGACCACCAGTGAGCTGGGTACTCATTTTACTGACCTTGGAAGGGTAGAAGGCTGAGTCAACCATGAGGTACCCTGGGATTGAACGCCAGGCCATGAGCACAGTTATAGCTGTAGTATAACAGTTTAACCACTGCACCATGATACTCAGGTGGTTACTTCACATCCTACCTCGTTCTGTGATTACATTCGTTCCGTGACAGCATTGTTCATGGTCATGTGGTTTTGTCCCTGTTCAGTCCCTGTTTTCGTTGCCCACGGGCATGATTACTTGTATTGTGACAACTGTTACTTCAGGTCCTTGTTTCATGACAACTACTGGATTTCCCTGGCTTCATTGAATCTTTTTTTATTGTGGGGTTTCCATTTTTCGATATTTCAAAACCCTGCTGTGGGCGTGCAGGCTGTCTCGTGAGGCCTGGCAGGAGGAGCCAGGCGAGCCAAGGTGGTTGCAACATCACCACTTGCCACAGGCAAGCGGTGGCGGCGGCATGGACGGTGGGCAGAGACACCCTTGCCCTGAACTCAGCAGTCTGTGGGCTGGCAGGCGAGCAGGCAAGGAGAGCTCAGCCCTGCCTCTGGGACCTGAGGAGGATGGACTTACGCCTAACAGTGGCTCTCTGCCTGTTCCTTCAAGAGCCGCTTTCTCCTGCAGGGACAGGCAGACAGCCGAGCCTGGCCTGGTGCAGGCGTTCCAGTCGGCTTTCTCAGTTGCTGCAGTATTCCTAGAGTGAAAGGGGGAAACAGCCATTGTCATTACTTCACGTCCCTTGTCTCAGAACAGGAACCGGGAACAAAGCATAACAGGAAAATTCCCCAGCCCAGGGGCAGGTACGGCTTGTCATGCTCTGTTCCCAGTTCAGGGGGCATGGTCGAGATGAGTTTCCGCTGTCATGCTATGGACGTGAAGTAAGTTTTTTTTTGTACTGGTTCCAAGCAGGACAGCAAAGAGTTATGAAAGGGACATGAAGTAGTGGCCTTAGTGGTTAAACTGAGATTGAGATTGAGATTGAGATTGAGATTGGGATACAGATACAGATACAGATACAGATGCATACTGCAACTCTCCAGATATTTTGTGTAAAAGGTGTAGGGGTAAATTAACAAAAATTATCTAGATAATGAGAAGAAAATTATTACAATTGCCTAAATTCAGTGTGAATCTTGCAGTAGTTTTGGGATTGTTGTCCTTCCCATCTTTCTACCTCAATACTAAAATCATTCTCTAAATAAGTTGCAACACTCTAGAACAGGAATCTGGGTCTTATTGGAGGTTACAGCAGGGAAGAAAGATTACATCATCCCACTTGCTCTGGTTTCTGCTCCTGTGGTTTCACCAGATATGGATAAATCCCCGATTTTCTTTCGTTTGTTCTTTCCCTGACAACGGACATCAAAGTAGACTGGCATCTTAAATTTTATTTTAAGGACAGATAGTAATTTTTCATTTTGAAATTCATTTCCAAGGATATATGCCTTCATAAATATTACTTCAACTTGTCAGTGAAATAATAATGAGCTAAAAACTCCTCCCACCCTTTCATCCACCTCAAACAGCCTTTTTCTTCCAGCCATTGTTGCTTCCACAAGTATGGTTGTGTATCTTGGCTAGCTATGCAAATAATGCATGCCATGCAGAACCAAGGAATTATGGGGAAGGGTATCCCAATGGCAATTGCATTGTGGGAGAAGGTGGCAAAAAATGTGATGGCCAGCTTGTGCTTTGGTTGACACTTGTCCCATTGAACTCAGTTGGGTTTATTTCTGATTAGACATGTATAGGATTACACTGTTAATCTTCAATTTTCTTATCTTCCCAGTTGAGTATTCCCTGTCTTCCCAGTAGATTGCAGGTATGTTGGTGGTGGAAAACCACATTGTCTTCAGAGATGCAAAAATGGACTGACTCTGGGCTGCTTGTATGTAACTGTGGATGAATACATTTGTTTCTCTTGGGCTTTGGCCATCTGGGTCAGATTTAGTGCACTTGCTTGCTTTAAGGCTATTCCTATAGGGCAGTGGTTCTCAACCTTCCTAATGCTGTGACCCTTTAATACAGTTTGTCATGTTGTGGTGACCCCCTTGCCCTGTTTGGAAGAGGCCACAAACCACCTTTGGCAGGCTGATGCCACAGGTACCATAGATAACTTCCCTCTAAAGGCACCCTCAGCCAATGGCAGCCCCCGGTGCCATAGACTGACATCCCCTCCAACCTATGAAACTGTAACTCACTCTCCCCCCCTTCCTCCACCTCTTCCTCCAGACTAGAGAGGGGAACAAAATGAACTTTTTTTCATTTCCGTTATTCGTTATTAATTTCATTATGTAACATAATGAATAATGAACATTGTGATGAAATTGGAATGAACCGAACAGAACCACGAAAATTAGGTTCGTTACATTTCGTTTTTCGTTAATGGCAATGCACAATGAAATGAGTTGTTTTAAATGTTAAAAAAACGCCCTGGACATCCATAAAAATGCAGCAATAATTATTTATACTGTCTGATAATACCTACCGGGGTGGGGTGGGGTCCTTAAAACGTTTGTTTTTGTCTTCTCCCATCGCGATGTATTTTTCTTTTCCCTTTAAGGATGACAAAATGGATGTCGCCAGCCACAAAATGGAGGCAAGCCATGTGATGGGATCATGTAAATTCTTGGACAGCTTCAACCAATAGCATGCCCAGGTTGCACACTGGGCAGGTCTGGCAGCCACAGAGGGCAGAAAAAGCTCTGACAGCCCCCGTCCTCCTTGCAGTCTCCGGTGGGAGTTAAGGTGGGATTGCTGTCTCTGCGACTCGTTATTTTCACTTTAGGCCAGCCAGGCAGGTGTGTGTCTCTGTGTTCCTGCCAGCTGCAGCCTGGCTCTTAGGGGAGAGAAAGAAGAGATTTCTCTCTAGCTTCAGTCCTGCAGCCTCCCTGTGTGTGTGCGTGTGTACCTCTCGATGAGTACCCTCCCCTGCCCCGCAGTGCAGTCACTCTGTGGCTGCCTTGCACCCTGGGCAATGCCCGCCGCTGCCTTTGCAGCCCCCTGCATAACTAGTCTATACTGTGTCTCTGCCAGCATCAATTTTCTTTAGTGTTATCCCTCTGGTCTGGGGCGTTGGGGGATGCCCGCACACGGAAATGCTTTAAAAATCATGCAAAAAGCGGGTAAAAACAAAAAATGAAAAACAAATAAAGCAAAGCAAAGTAAAGCAAAGTGTTCTGCTTATATACCGCCCAATACCACTTTAAGTAGTCTCTGGGCGGTTTGCAATTTTTTAATTACAGTGTGCAGGCTACACATTGCCCCCCCCCCCCAGCAAGCTGGGTACTCATTTTACCGACCTCGGAAGGATAGAAGGCTGAGTGAACCTTGAGCCTGCTACCTGGGATTGAACCCCAGGTCGTGAGCACAGTTTTACCTGCAGTACAGGCATTTAACCAATTTTTAAAATTCACAAAAACCAAAAACGAACCGAAATGGACCCTTCAAAGAAAAATGAAAAACTGAAATGCCATTTTTTCAATTCATGCCCATCTCTACTCCAGACCGAAGCCGTTTGTTCCCTTTTCTTCACTGGCTCATGGCAACCCTTGTGGAATGGTTGTTCAACCCCCAAAGGGGTCCCGATCCCCAGTTTGGGAACCACTGCTATAGGGAATGGAGGGAGGAGGGGGCTTTGTGGAAAGCAGCACCAGCAGCTGCTCTGGGTCCCAGGGTTAAGCACTGTAATACTTGCCCCAGGTGCTGGGAACCATGCAATGTCACTAGTGATGAAGCTGCAGCCTAACAGCATTTAGAAAGCCAAGCATCCTCCTGGTTTAGATCTCTGGCAGATCTTATTTTGTTGTGAATTGGCTTTGAAATTATCCCTGCCATACTGATCCAGCTTTCCAGTTTACAGAGGTGTGTGTGTGGGGGGGGGGTGGAGACAAAGGCTTCCTAGAGAAGATTAACTTCAAAATCAATTAATCCACACCAGCATGTTTTTAAGTTAATTTTTATTTGTCAGCATGGATTGTGGCCTCACTTTACACTATAACTCTGTCTTGGCCATAATTCTGGCAGTGAATGTGCATGTGTGTGTCTGAGGGCGTGATTATGTATACACCTTCATCTGTCTGGAGACAAAATGGAAGCCACAGACACACCTGTTCAAGCTCCCACTCCCCTATGAAAGAGCTGATGGCTTGGGCTGGCTGCGAGAACATCAGCTAAATGGGCTTTGGAAAAAGGTAAATATTCATGCATCTGTATTTCTTTTGCTTGCTCAAGGGGAGCGGTGGTATCCAGCATACTAAAAGTCTTCAAATGCCGACAAATACAATTTAACTTTGAAGGCTGCCAGCAATTCGGCAGGAGCAAATCCCATTTGTAATCAAAGGGTGAGTCATTAGCCTTGACATTTGAGAAATGAAGATTACTATGAATTTATGAAAAAGATTCCCTAAAATGTTTCCCTAGCAACTGCCAATGAGGAGGCTCAGGCATCTGTCTCTGGTCCCTAGGCTGAGTACGGCTGCCATCCGCCATCCATAAAACAGGCAGTTCCCTTTCTGACAGCCATTCAAGCAAGCAGAACTTAGGGTCTCCTTCCTTTTTTGATCCAGAGGACTCGTGGACAAGCCAACAAACAAGAGGGACAATTGATACCACTATGAGATCTACTGTCTGTGAGAAAGTAGAAGAGGGTAAGACCCAACTTCTTAGCTTTTGTCAACAGCTAAACTTTAAAAGAACAGGTGCATACCAATATGGCTATTGCATACAGGTGGCTAAAGAATACTAGTGAATGCATTTATTTTAAATATTTTTATCCCAACTTTCTCTTTAAGGCAGCTCAAACAATTAAAAGAAAATTTAAAGCTAGAAGCAGTGAGTATACAGATATTATTTAAGGATCACACTTAAAGAAAGTAAACAAAAACACATTCAAAGCAGTAAGGTTCAATCACCCATTAGAAAACTCCACTAGGCAGCTAATCATGAAGGGAAAGCTTGCCTGAAGACACCTCTCTCTGCTTTCAGAATGGCAGCCATGATTGAGGTAGCCTGGCCTCCTGTGGGAGGGAGTTCCAAAGTCTGAGAGCAGCAACAGACAAAGCTCTCTCCTGTGCCCCAACCAGACACAACTGTGAGGGTGGTGAGGCTGAGAGGAAGGATTCTCCTGAGAATCTTAACAGGAAGGGAAGCTGTGCAAAAGGTTTTTCTGGTGTCTTACATGGATGGTTTGGCCATTTTACGTTCATGCAAAGCAACTGTCATCTCAGAAGCCGGACTTCCACATTTGTGGAAGCAAAAAATAGAGGCATATATCCAACATTGGATATCAGTGGGCTAATGAAGGAGGACGAGGAGGAGGAGGAGGAGGAGGAGGAGGAGGAGGAGGAGGAGGAAATTCTGTCCTTCAAGGACCCTAAAATTTACTGTTTGAGACAGCTGCCTCATTATGGTTTGTGGACAGAATTTCACCAAAATTGGAGTTCATCCAAAGTGGGAAACTGTTTTCTGCTATGAAAGTTATGACACACATTTCAGATAAGAGTACAAAAGTTTTTAAAACATATCTATGCTAGTGGACAAATTGTGACGCTTGGCAGGAATGGGGCGAAAGGGGTGATTTTTGTCATATACGCACTAAAAACATGAACATTATCAAGATATGACACACACTGGGTTCCTGCAACTAGAGCAGGACCATTCAATCAGTGGAATGTATGGAGAAGTTAATTTGCCAGTCCCCACTGAATCAATTGGCCTACTTTCATTGCAATCTAGTAGTAAGTCATCCATGCACTCCACTGATTGAATGAACCCACTTTTATTATAATGTTATCCAGTGTGGTGTAGTCGATAGTGATAGACTTTGGAAGCCAGGATGCTGCGGCAGTAGAACTAGTAAAACCACTCCTTAAATTATCTCACTTACCTTGAAAGCCCTCTTATAGTCACTCTAAGCTAGTTCTGACTTGAAGGGATGTAACTAACTAACTCTACAGTAATTGTGACTTACCACACTAAGAAACAGGATTTCAGCCACTGAGACAGAGCTGGAGCTCAATAGCCCCTTGAATTAAATAAGAGTAAGTTTTGCTTGGGTAAATAGAGCAAGGATGGCTGTGGGCACAGGTAAAAAGCATTTGGCAGTGATGTTCCTTGTAACAAATATGTCCTCTGTGATAATGGGATTAAGGCTATCATTGTATGTCTTTATTAGTTTGAAGCATTCTTGTGGAATAGAGATGGGCACCAACCAAAAGAGGAAACACTGTTTTGTCATTTTGTTATGTAATGAATTGCTTTGTTATGAAACAAAATGAAAGAAACTGTTTTGGCCCAAATCAAACTGAACTGCTTTTTTCATTGTGGAAACTGAACTGGGGTGCTTCCTTGGACTCTTCCCTGGAAGCTCCTCAAATTTGGAGCAGTTTGGGGGTCATTGTTTTGGACAGTAAGGGGAAAGGTGGCAGGCTGCAGTGAGATCCTTCATCTGGAGTAAAGCTGTGGGGGGCCCTCATCACCGCCACCCAGCTAGTTTTGACAGCTCTGGCTGTGGGAAGGGGGTGTGGATTTACTCCAGCCAATGTATCTTGCTTCAGGCAACAGGCTGCAGTGAGATCCATTGCCTGGAATAAAGCCGCACACACCCCTTGCCACTACCACAGAACTCGTTTTGACTGCTCAAGCTGTGGGGAGAGGGGTGTGTCTTTACTTCAGCCAATGGATGTTGCTTCAGGCAGCAGGCTGCAGCGAGATCCATCAGCTGGAGTAAGCTGCACCCCCATCACCACAGCCCGAGCTGTCAAAACTAGATGGGTGGTGGTTGTGAAGGGGGCTGCGGCTTTATTCCAGCTGGTGGATATTGCTGCAGCCTGCCACCTTTCCCCTTACCATGTGAAATACTGACCTCGAAACTGCTTCAAATTTGAGGCACTTCCAGGGAAGAGTCCAAGGAAGCTCCTCCTCATTGAGTCCCAAATCATTTCATTTCTTTTTGTTTCATTTCAAAAAAAAATCTTTACTAATAAAACAAAACAAAACAACTAAAAATCAAACAAAATGCTATATTTTCATTTCATGCCCATCTATATTGTGAAGCTTGCAAGCATAGACATGGACTGTACTCACCTCATTATTTCCACTAGAAATATGGTTTCAAAGAGTTGAAGTGGATGCTTGCTTACCCATGCAATGCATCTCTCTCTTTTTTGGGGGGGGGCATGGGGCATGTTTTTAACTTGCCCCTTTCCTGTTCATCATTTATAACATGAAACTACAGCAGAGCACTGAAATTTTGGAGAGGAGTGTGCAACCTAGCTTTACTGCAGAAGCTTCTACTTCACGAGAAGGATGTTTGGATAGGTCAAGTCTCGAGAGGATGGGAATCAACAGATATGCACGGTTCATGGGGGCAATGGATCTATCAGGAAAGACCAAATTTTGGTTTAATTAGTAAATTACTTAGAAGGACCGCCTTGCAGTTTCTGAATTCTGACTGAAATGACTGCACTGAAAAGTATCATTTCCCTTCCCTGCAATCACAGAAGGCCTGGATGTTTGGTCAAAATAATGAGAAAAAAAAGCTCTCCAGTTCTTGGTGACCATCTCAAAGTGCCCCACAGCGTTTCAGTTGGGGAATGTAAATAAATAAAATATGTCTATCAGATGAAATTACAATTTGGCAAATTGATTGGTGAAATGACATCAAGCACCCAGTGTAAACCCCAAACCAGAAAGGTAGTTGAAGGCATTTGGAGTTGACTATATAAGTGGGAAGGTATTTGCTTTTCACAATTAGATTCAAGAGGAGAGCACGGAGGGCAGTACAGTAACTCTTGCGCCTTCGTTCCTTCGTTCGTTCCTTCCTTCCTTTGTTCCTTCCTTGAGGCAAGCATTTAAGAAGAGATGAGATTATGATCATCTAAACCAGGAAATAAAAAACGTGACACATAAGCCCTTGCAAATAATAGTAAGAAGTGGCTTGGGCTTTAGAAAAACTTTTATTAAAAATGAGCAAAGCTAACAGATAAAAGAGACCAGTTCTGGATATGATAAACCTGAATTCAAGCCTCATCTCAGGCAAACACTCATGAGGACAAGGGAGGGAGGGAGGTCTTAGCAAATGTCACCAGCTGTTAACTTCCACTTCTGAAATAGTTTTTTTAAAGTTTCAATAAAATTTTCATTTTTCAATGTGTTATGAAAATGGAAGAAACAGAGATTGCAAAAGTGAACATGGGATGACATAAATAAATATTTTAAAAATTAATTAGCCCATAGAGAATAATTTAAGAGGAAGTAATTCCTTTGAATAATTCACATCCTTTGTTGATTTGTTCTGTGGAATCGCTGAGTAATGTCCTAGTACTGTGACTTAGACAGAGTGAGCATATGCAACCCAGCTGATCTTTAAATGGAAGGTTAAAACGTTATAGAGAGATACTAAACTTACACCGGGCTTAAACCTCCAAGGCACTTTGAGGATCAAAATGCCATCTTGAATTACAGCTGGAAATGAATTGAAAGCAAGCGACTTCTCCAGAGAACTGAGGAAATATGGGCCCTCTAAGAAGTGTTGCTAAGAAAGCTGGCAGCATCACCAGCTGAAGTTTCTTCAGGCCCAGGTTTGGTAGATCAGTTCTGATTAGTTGCAGCTGTAGTCTCTACTGCCACAACACTGCAAATGCTGAGAATACATTCCAGATGACATGTGTGCGACACAGATTTGCCAAAAGAAGAACATATTTCTGGGGTATAAATATAATTGCTTTCCATTTGCAAAGCAGGGCCAATGATTTCCTCTCAGTAGGTGAATGGATGGGCTGGAGAGCAGCTTTACTGAAATCAGGGGTTGTTAAAAGAGATTGTTGCTTCCTTTTCTGCTGTTTATCCTTTTATTATCCAAGGATTGCAAACCCTGCCGAGTTTTTAGTTCTCATTGTCTGAAGGGAGCCCATGCCAATCAAAATGGCTTGCTGTATTATCATGCAACAAGGCAAATACCTCCACTGTATACAATAGACAAGTTAAGCTCAACATATGTTCAGAAGAGTGGTCTGCAAGATGAGCCCTAAATTAAGAGGCTAAAATCAGTTTAAGTCTCCCTAATTTCAAATGTTGTTTCTGCCCTTTGTTGAGCTCTTTTTCTTTTGGATTATGTGATGGTGAGATTAAAGAGCAACCTTGGTAGGGACTTGGAGGGGAGTACTTATTTTGCTTTGTTTTCTTTAAATAGAAAGGGAATAAAATAAGGGCCAATCCTGTTAAAAGAGTGACTTGTTGGGGAGAGAAGAAAAGAAACTAATAATTAGCCTCTGAACCACAAGTTACTTCCATAATAAAAGAGCACTGGGGGGGGGGTTTGTGTGTGTGTGTGTGTGTGTGTGTGTGTGTGTGTGTGTGTGTGTGTGTGTGTGTGTGTGTGTGTGTGTGTGTGTGTGTGTGTGTGTTGTGTCACCAGCCCTGAAGCGGTGTCACGAAAACAATGGCTAATGAATGTGAAGCATTTATCAGTTCTGATTGTTGTACTTTGGTCAGTTTGCTGCCCTTTTTTGGGGGGGGAGGAGGGTTGGGGGAGGAATCATCCTATATTCCTCTGTGGTGAGCCTAACCCCTGAAACAGAATTTAAAATTAGCTCCTCTTTATACTAGTATATCTTTCAGTGATGATGCATACTATGCACTTTGTAGGATCTCTGCGGAATCTGAGAATACCCTAGACACTCCAGTTCCGGTGCCTTCTTTAGAACAATTATTTTAAAATTCTAGAAGTCCATCCCAGTTCTGTAACTGGATGATGGTGCCTAGAAGTGCCCAAATAGGTTGGTTAGTCCACTTTTACACATAACAAAGAGAAATTGCAAGCATATTTTTGCATAAGAAATTGTCTTCTGTAAAGTAGGATGAGATGGGGCTATCTTTCAAGATGGATAAGACAGTGGCATCCTTTGCATGCTCTAAACTGCCTGAAGGGTCTTTCTCTGATGTTCTTTTTGCTAATTAATTATGGCTAAAAGAATCTCTAAACAACAACCCTCTCTCCCCCAACTTTTACATCACATGGTTACATCAGATCAATTCTTACCAATTGTATAAAATTAGCTGGCTTTATAAAAGGAAAGCCTTCAAGTGGTCTTCATACTTCCCCCAACTTTGTTTGTATTTGTTGGATTTATAATCAGGACCGGACCTACCACTAGGCAAACTAGGCAACCACCTAGAGCACAGACCTGAGAGGGGCACAGAACTGAACTCAGAGGAGCACAGAACTGACCTGAGAAAGGCATACTTTCCTACAATTTGTCTGTTTTTGAAAATTGGTGGTGGTGGTGGTGGTGGTGGTGGTGGTGGTGGTGGTGGTGGTGGTGAAGTAGTCTTTCCTAGGGTACAAAAAAGCATGGCTCCAGCCCTGTTTCTAATATAAATATCAATCATGGCTAGAATGAACATAAATGTTACACTGCCTTCCTTTTTCTTTCTATCCCACTTCTACCCATGTAGGATATGGAAAGTGCTTTCAAGGTCATATATGTGCAAACGTCCTTAAAGTTAATTCCTGGAATCATCTGCATCACTTGTACATTAATGCACTGAAATGATTTTCTGAATCCCGACTAAGCACTTGGGCTGCAGTTTACTGAAGCCAAGATTCTTCTCAGATTATTTCTACTGGAAGCATGCACAAGGAAAAAGTACACAAAAGCACACATCTATTTATTAACACATGAATGTTTATAATGCAATTATCTCTTAAGATTTCACAGTGGTGTAGAGCACTGGTTCCCAACCTTGGGTAAACCAGGAGTTCTTGAACTGCAATTCCTAGAAATCTTCAGCACCAGCTCTGTTGCCGAGAGTTTCTAAGAGTTGTACTCCAAAAATAGCTGGATTACTCAAAATTTAGAACTAGTGGTGTACAGCAGTATAAAATACAAATTTTTTAAAAAGCATATAATCAAGAACTAAGAGGCTCCCTGTGGTTGTTTACAATGCAAGAAGAGCAACAAGAGACATTCAACTGGCTGTAGACATCTGTATAAAACCAACAATTTGAGATGGACTCTATTTTTTTGACCCATGTGTGATTGTTTTTAGGCTTGTGTCATTTAGATATCAATTAGTAGTGTGTAGCTTCAAACATACACACTACTATAGTTGACTGCATGACAAAAACCAATCATTTCAAAACTGATGCTGATCAAGAAGGGTATGACTAGACAGGGGGATTTGGAATCATCTGGGGCACATTTTAAAGTTGCTTATCTTTGGGGAAATCTATCATGCACTTGAATGATCCTTCCATTCACCCAGGAGACATTTCCTCTTCCATGAGAAAGATCCTGACAAGACTTTAGATCACTCCACTTTAATTACATTTGCCACTTTCTCCACCCATTTCCCCTGCCTTTTGTTGTGTTTGTGGCTGTCATTCTGTAGACCATGGTAACTCCCCCCTCTTTTTTTGTTTAATTTAGTAAGTGGATTAGTGCTAAAATAATATATCAACCTAGCATGGATACTCCCTTATATCTAAAATAACTTAGAATATTTTAAAAATTATGGAAAGAGTAAAATAGAGGGGACAATTTCTCTGCCATCTTTTCTATTGTTACAACCTACTGCATATATTAAAGGATTGTGACCAATGAGGACATCTCCCACAGCTCTATTGGGTAGCAAATTGAGCACGCAGTCTGAAGAAAGGGAAAACCAGGAACACTCCTAGTCACACAAAATAAACTGCAGCTCTAGCACTATGCCAGAAAGGAGTGGAACAGTTGGTAAAAGTGATGGTTGGGTGGAATGCTCTTATTTAAGGCACATGTGACCACTGGAAAATAAGATGAGCCAACCTTCACCAAAACTAAACAAAACACTGAGCCATGTGCTTGTCTGATCATCCCTTAAGAGTGCCTACCCATTAGGATGCCTCTATGTGAACACAGGGCAAAGAATTTAGGTTCAAGTGTACTTTTGGCTCTAGACTCTTGAAGAGCAAGATGGTCTGAATGAACTCTGACCGCAGGATGGCTCCTTCTTGTTCATTTAGGACAGGGCTGTCCAAACGTTTTGCAAGGAGGACCAGATTTGGTGAGGTAAAAATGTGTAGGGGCCGAGCATTCAGCCTGAAGGGGGGGAGAAAGGGTGTGGGCCCACACGCGACTGCAACAGCCACAAATGCTTTGGTTGTGAGGCAC
The DNA here is from genome assembly GCA_037367245.1 of Phrynocephalus guinanensis. Classification (NCBI taxonomy): domain Eukaryota; kingdom Metazoa; phylum Chordata; class Lepidosauria; order Squamata; family Agamidae; genus Phrynocephalus; species Phrynocephalus guinanensis. The sequence goes on from CM074735.1 coordinate 105,157,385, forward strand.
CCAAGGGCCCAGTGGCTACTGCATGTCCCGGGAATTGGCCCATGTGCACCCAAGATGTACCACTGCTCACATATGCTGCCCTCCCTTGCAAGGAGGTGGGGAGGACACTGCAGCATTGGAGCCAGGGTGGGAAGGCAGGACAGGTGGCTCGGGACAGATGGAGGCTGGGAGGGTAGGCAAACCATAAAACTGCAAGCTGATGTCTCTAGCCGGCATGGGGAGGGGCCGGCTGGCAGGGATGAGTGACAGGCTGAGCTGGCAGGGAGAAGAAGCTGCGGGCCACTCAAAATTTTAAAAGGGGCCACATTTGGCCCCCGGGCCGGACTTTGGACATGCCTGACTTAGGACCATGACACAGATTCACTTGCATTGTCTTGACTGAAGAAACGCCCAAAGGGAGACAGGAAACCAAGCGGAAGCTACTACTATATCTCCTCACTCTTGTCACGGCAATGAGTGGGCAGTGCCAGAGTGCAAGGAGCGGCATTGCCAAGAGGTGCTGGCAGTTGACAGTGGCTCTCTGGCAGGGTGCAGATACTTTACTTTTACTTTACTTTACTTTATTTACAATTTATATACTGCCAGCTTGTATAAACATCACTAGGTGGTGCACAAAGTCAAAAGACAAAAAAGAAACCAAATAATAAAAGTACTGTACACAACAAATAGCAACACAAAACCCAATATTTATTTATTCATTATTTATTTATTATTTGAGCTTATATACCGCCTGTCTTCCGAATAACATCAGAACAGAGAGTACAATAAAACAAACACTATCACTAGGTACTAGATACTAGCATTCAGGCAAACAGTAAAGAGTCACCCACAACAATAGGAATGATCACCCAAAGCCTCTTGGAAAAGCCAGGTCTTTAAAGCTTTCCTGAAGGCGGTCAGAGATTGTGCTAGGCAGAGCTCTCTGGGGATAGGAATCCTAAAACAAAGGGCCAGCCACTGAAAATGCCTGATTTCAAGTGGACACTCCCCAGGGTTCTCCGGGAGTGACCACCCTAAGAACTAGTGCCTGTGAAGCTCTTGTGGGATGGGCATTAGCTGATCTAAGGGAATTACGCTCTACCAGATAGTCAGGACCCAAGCTGTGGAGAGTTTTGTAAACCAAAACCATTACCTTGAAGCTGATTTGGGAGGCAATTTGTAACCAGTGCAAATAGGCCAAGATAGGGGTGATGTAGGTATGTCTAACCTGAACCAACCACCAACCTGGCAGCTGCATTCTGCACCCACTGCAATCTCTGAAACAGATCCAAGGGAAGACCCACGTAGAGGGTGTTGCAGTAGTCAATCATAGAGATCACCAATGCATGCACAATTGTCCTCTAAAAAGATCTAAAAATATTACCCACCCTATTCCTTGCCTTTGGTATGTATCAATATACATATGTGATAATCCAGCATGTATTTAGGTGAAGAATCCACTACATTAGGCAGTTCTGGCTTTCTTTGGCATTATCAGAAGTAACATCTTGGTAAGTTACATCATGAACATTCCCTGCATTGAAATAAATTTAAAAACACAGGAACAGAAACATAATATTTTTACAGGAATGCAGTTGCAAATCCCTGAAGCATGGGAGCTGCAAAAAAAAAAAAGCAAGTCACCATTTCATGAGAATTAGATCTATTTCTTTTCACATCACATTTTCTAATAATGGCCTTAACAGTTCAGAAACACTGCATTTAGCTAGAGCTGCTGAAATAAACAGCACTGACATTTTAAAAGATTGAAATATAGTGTTGCAAACAGAGGAATTAAAATAAGAAGGAAAAAGAGGCCTAACCATATTCTGTCTCTAACCTGTATAAAATTATTGAAATGAAGCAGAAACCAACTGGAGTGTCTGCTGTCTTTTAGATACAAGCTAGTTGCAATCGGATGCATTAATGACTTCTCCATTGATATTGTAATTTTTCTTCTATGCAGAGAGAGGCATTCTCATATTGTTGGTACCAGGGGCTCTTGATATTCCCAGATTGGGGGATCATTAGAGATGTTTTTTTCCATGCTAGGCCTATCCTCATTGTGGCTGTGTTGGTGACATAAACCTTTCTCCTTCAATTGAAAGCCACTGATCACTAAAGAGCTTGGACCTTGAGCTTAAGACCTTGGTGACTGATTTGATTAGTCCATTTGAGTGAGAATAGGGCAACACAGGGGCTATGTTAATGGAACTTAAACAATAGGCCATCACTAATCAGAGACCTCAAGGTTGAAGTGAGGTTAATTGTTATGCGGGTGGCATTTGAAAAGAAGTGTTGACTAGTGTAATGCACTGTGGGACTGTAGCATTTGAACATGCAGCCTTAAGGCCAGAGGTTTTGTTCAGTTTCCCAATGAAATTTAAAGCTACATTATGCACATCTCTAAACAGCAGCCCATAGACCGTGGCCCTTTGATACAGAGGGAGAACAATTCCCAATTGATAATACAAAGGAGCCCCAGGCACAACATTCCAGTCCCATCCTGGTGCTGAATGTGTTTTGTTTTAAGGAAAATGATTTGACATTTTGGTTCGGAATTGTAGCATTACACTTGTAGTTGTTACCCATTTCTAAGAAATCCCAGGAAAGATTTGGACAACTGTTTTGACTGAAATTGGGTTGAGTCCATCCCTATATTTTGCTACAATCCACTTATCGTACTGTAGTGGAGACAAATGCCCGAAGAAGATAGACACTAATATGTCTGCCAATATATGAAGATGGAAATAAAAAATAAATAGCGGGAATTTAAAAAAGGACTGGAGTGGAAATTCAAGAGTTAGTATCAATTAATTCAATGAGATGTCTAGGTGTACATACATTACATAGATGTGGGTTCCATTAAGTTATTTGATAAACAAAGCTATGATGCTTTAATAATGGGACGTGTTATTTAGTATTTCAAAATTAACAATACAGTGGTACCTTGTATAAAGGAATTAATTTGTTCCAAATGAAGTTACGTTAAACAAATTTTCCTTTATACAACTTTCCCATAGGTATGCATTGAAAAACAGAGTAATCCCTAATTGCGACCATTTTTATGTTGTATGGATTCGCCCCATAGACAATTCGGTTAAGCAAATTTCCCCTATCTCCAGAATTTTTTATGTTGTACAGATTTTATGTTATACAAACCATTTGTTATACAAGAGTCCACTGTATTTTGTCTAATTCTTATGTACTGCACTTAGGACACAGAACCCACAGTAAACTGTTACATGGAAACTCCAATGTCACGCTATTTGCTTATTCATGATCAATTCCACAAGCTTACCTCGCTCTTTCATGTGACGAAGGTCTTGGAAAAGTTACTAGTTCAGATGAAAACTCCCAACTGGCCATGCCAGTTGGGGGAATGCTAGAAGCTATGGAACAGAAAAAGAAATTTCCTTATCTTTGCCTGTAAATAATGATATTTTGGCCACATAAGCAGCATCGCTTAGAACATGAATGTCGTAAATAAAAGGAATGATGCTCTTGACTAGAAATGGGCACAAATCAAAAAATGACATTTCGTTTGTCGTTTGTCATTTGGAGGGTCCGTTTCAGTTCGTTTCCATTTTTTGCAAATTTTTGCAAAAAAATTGTTTTCATTTTCATTCGTTTGTTACCATTTCGTTACCATTTATTTCATTTTTTGTGATTTTTTTAGCATTTAAAGCAGTTCACTGTTTTCCAGTAACGAAAACGAAACACACGACAAAATTTCCGGTGTTTCTGTTTGTTTCGTTTTATTTTGGAGATAAAATTTGTTTGTCATTTTGTTGTGTAACAAAATGAAAAAACAAAAACAGAAACAAAAAATGTGTTTTGTGCCCATCTCTACTCTTGACCACAGACTTATTCCATGAATTCCATGCCATAGTCTAACTCAGTGGTTCCCAACTGTGGTTCCCCAGATGTCCTTGGACTAAAAACCAGAAGCCTCACAACTAGCAATGCTGGCCAGGATTTCTGGGAGTTGTAGTCCAAGAACAATGGGGACCCAAGGCTGTGAATCACTGCAAGAAATGAAATTCTTGAGTTGATCACTTATTTTTCCTTGCTAGATTTTGTTCCACCTCTTCCTAAGCGTCAAGAGGACTCTCAGAAACTATACTCAAGGCTTTATAACAAGTTTAATATAAAATTAGGCTAGATCCTTGAAAAGCCTAAGCATACTCTCTTCTTGGAAATTTGATTGAAATCAGTCTTGTGACTGCTAAACCCTAACTAGCCAAGATGGCTGACTCTAAGTTAGCTGAAGTTATGTGAATCCAAACATCTGCAAATCTAGGGATGTTGGAAATTACTCGGAAGTAGGAACTATTATCACCTAGATGCCCTAAGCATATCCGATCTCACCTGATTTCAGAAGCTAAGCAGGGTCGGCCCTGGTTATTACTCGGATGGGAGGCCACCAGGGAATAACAGGTGCTGTAGGTGCCTGGATTAGGAACTGGGAAACCACTCCAGTGTTCCTGCCAAGAAAACTCCATGGACATGGGGTCACATAGAGTCAGTCACTACTAGAGATGGGCACGACTTAGCGGTATTCCCGTTTCCGTTTCCGTTACTCGTTTCCATTACTCTACGGAAACGGTAATGGGAATCACTGCCCCAGACTTCGAGCTCGAACCGACGAACGAACAATTTGGTCTGATTTGTCGTGCTCGTTACTTGCATCGCGCAATGCCAAGCGGCACAGAAAAAAAGTTTTTAAAAGTTAAAAAAAAACCCGATTCCCGGCCCTAAAAGTAGGCGAAAACTGTCTGAGGGCACCTACCAGGCCAGAAGGGTGTTTTATTTTGGGGGGGGGGTTCCCCGCCCCCCTCTCCTTGGCTATTGCTACTGCTGCGCTGCTGGTACCAGGCTGGGAGGGCGCATCCATTTGCCATGCAGTGCGGGGATCCAAAATGGCGACCGCAATATTTTTTTTGAAATCGTTGCCCAAAACCCCACCAAAGCACCACAGAAACATGTGAAAATTAGCTATTTTAAATGCTTGAATTTTTACAGGAGCAGCAGTGGGTTTTTCTTGCAAAAAAAAGTCTCCGTTGATTTTATTTTATTTTATTTTATTTTATTTTTTTACACCTGCACATTTGCAATGATGGGCTCGCCCATGGGAGTGGACCATGCAAAGTTTTGCAGCCATTCCACCAATCGCATGGCCAGGTTTTGCTGACTGTACCAGGCTGGGAGGGCGCATCCATTTGCCATGCGGTGGGGGGGGATCCAAAATGGCGACCGCAATATTTTTTTTGAAATTGTTGCCCAAAACCCCACCAAAGCACCACAGAAACATGCGGAAATTAGCTATTTTAAATGCTTGAATTTTTACAGGAGCAGCAGTGGGTTTGTCTTGCAAAAAAAGTCTCCGTTGATTTTATTTTATTTTATTTTATTTTTTTTACACCTGCGCATTCGCAATGATGGGCTCTCCCATGGGAGTAGACCATGCAAATTTTCCACCAATCGCATGGCCACTTGGCCAGGTTGACCACAGAGACTTCTGGGATGTGCCAATCGGGCATAAACAGCCCACTAATCGTAGCCCAAACCCGAACCCTAAGCCTAACCCATACGCCAGTACACTGTCCTTCTAAGTGGGTCAGAGAGGCACCCAGATGCACCCCAATACTCACCGTAACCTCACCCGTAACTAGCCTAACCCTAGCCGTTGCGCTAACCCGTCTTAACCCTAAGCCAGATCTACTTGCATTGCACTACATGCAAGTACGTGAGACACAGCGGGTGCAAAGAGTCTGCCAGTCCGTCACTTGTGGCTCTGGCTGACTCCTGCAGCTCCCTCCAGGAGCCCGCTACCCCCCCCCCCCCAAAACAGTACTAACGACAATGAAAAAACGAAAAAACGAACCGACTAATTTTTGCAAATTTTCGCGAAAAACGGAAACGAGCTGAAACGGAACCGGCCCGACTAACGACAACTCGAAATTTTTTTTTTCAAGTCGTGCCCATCTCTAGTCACTACTGTAATGATGCAACACACCGACCCACCCACCCACCCACACATACACACACATTGTCACCTTTGATTAACTTCATTCTGGCATAGTGACTGTGTTCTTAGCTTTGGGTGTGGTATAACTTTGTCTCTCCTCACCCCTTTTTTGCTTAATCTCCAAATGGTCAGCTAGTAGAAGAAGGTTCTGTCAGCATAGTTGGATTTCTGCTAGTATACTAGGATTTCTGCTTGGCTCTTGCCTATTCCAAACCCCTATAGCCAGTGTGTATTTGAAGCAGGATTGCACAATATATCAATCATGTTACAGCCATATTTTTATCTTTAAGCAATCATTTCCCGCCTCTCTTTGGCAACTGATGAGTAACAAATTATAAAGCCAGATACATACATATTAACAACATAAATCTTCTTTAAAGGCAGCCCTTGTTATAAGTGGAGAAGTACCTTAGGTGCGGTGGCTTTGAACTATGGTGGAATGACATGTTAAAGGGAGAATATGAATTTTGATTCCCTTGATTGTTACCTCCTGTTATTTAAAAGTCAGTTAGTCCAATATGGCACTTAGATGGAGGACAGATAACAGATTACTTTTAATTGTTCTTTGTTATGTTCTTTTTGTTGTAAACCGCCCGGAGTTCCTCTGGAAGATGGGCGGTATATAAGCACCAAAATAAATAAATAAATAAATAAATAAATAAATAAATAAATAAATAAATAAATAAATAAATAAATGATAGTTCTTGTTTATTTTCATTTAGCAACAAAGTGAATGAAATCATATGAAGCTCAACCTTGATAATTAATTTGTAGATATTGATATATTGGTTGACTTGTATATGTCTTTTTGTCTCTACATATTTCTAATAGTAAGGCGAGGTAAAGCTGAAGTAAAAATAATAATGTGGTCTATACAAAAGCACTTGATGTTTCTTTCTTCTTCTATGTTGCTGCAGATGTTTCACTATTAGGGAGAATTCCCAAACTATTAAAATTGATATGTGTTGAATTCAGTCCCTGGCGAAGCTGCATTTTGGGATACATCTTCCAGAATATTCTGGACATCATAGCCTCAAACTTTATCGAGTAGAGTCTTGCCAGCCACATAAGGAGTCTTGCAGGCATTGTGCAAATAAATAACTTTTCGAAGTTAGGGCTGGCCTGGCCATACCATTGGGCAGATTGAGGCAGCTGCCTCAGAAACAAGACACTATTAAACAAGAACAAGCATAGGAAAGTAGAGCTGTGTGTGCCTTTTGTCATCTCCTGTGTCCTTGGAGTTATGTGGCTGCCATCTGGTGTAGTGGAAGTTGTTGCTTTGAAGTAAGATTTAAGATGGCCCCATGGAATGGGCACTATGTTATCCATTGCATCAAGCAGCAAACAGTGCTTTTCCAGACCACCACATGGATATCAAATGCAAGAGCTGGACAAAAAAAAAAAAAAAAAAAAAAAAACAAAGGCCAAAATTGTGCTCAGTTCTGGCACAGCAAAAACCCCAGCTGGCATGGCTGCACTTGGTGGGCACATGGGGAGGGAGCAGCTGAGACACATCAGCCAGCCCCATTGTAATACTATTGTTTATTTGAGGTCTGAAATGGGTCCTTGTGCCCCTGACTACAACACAGGACTGTCTGAAAAATTGAGAGTTGTGTGAGAAGCATATTCTGATAGGACCCTTGCCCTTGACACATTGGTAGATATATACTGTACACGTTCCATTTGTTTACTTGGGCAACCAACCTAGCATACAATCACGGGCATCAAATGAGCAACACGAAGGACACACTGATGTTCATAAAAGTACTGTGTGGCCATGAGAAATTCTGGTTAATGCAATAGCATGTGGAGTTTACAAGACCTCAAGTCATGAATACATACGTTATTCCCTGCAAAGCAGAATTTTGATCTTATTTCCCCTGGATAAAAGAAGCAAAAGAGGTGGATGGGAAATGAAATGGAAAATGCATTTTCTAATGTTCTTGAATATAACAAACAAATTTACTGTATTTTCTTTTTGGTGCAACCTTATTGAAAAGCTCTTGAAGCCTTACTGAAGTTTTCTTTCTCTGAATTATAGAACCCCCTCCTCATAAGTCTAATATTTGACAGTAAAACAGGGTGTATTGTGGAAACCAGCTGCAGCACGATGGGAAAATACAACTATCCCAAGTATTTCAGCTTAATACCTAGCGCACCAAATGACTATTCATATAAAAAACTTTAATTGCAGCTCCCAAGGGAGAGGAGGGTTATGGAGTAGCAAGATTTTGAATCTTTGCATTTCATTCTTGAGAATAAAACACTTTAATTTGCCCTGTGAGCACATGGACTTTGGAAATTGAAATCAAATGTTAATTCCGTACACTGAATACCACACAAAACATAATTTCTTTTAAATTAATATATGCACATTTTTTTCCAAAACAGATATAAGAATTCACTATTATGTACACACTGCACCAGAATATGCAACCTATTCTGTGCTGTATTTATCTTCTTGAAAAGAATGTACCAACTTGGCTCCCAGCTGCTTTGCTTTAATGTTGGAAGTTTTCCCCCTTTGGCTGTTTCTGATTATATTTGTTTTTCACCATGGCCTCCGAGTTAAAAAAACACTGCAAGGAGGCTTTTGGCATCAGACTTGCGAACAGTCCTTTTAAAATCAGCATAACTGTTCACCCTATTTAAGCATATGCTTAAGCATCATTACTGATGACTATATTTCTGTATGGTTTTTCTCCCTCCATTTCCTGCAATGTAAAAAAAGGGGTACCCCTCGATTCTCAAATATCATATACTGGGTTACCTGATTTGTTCAAGTTCTGGCCTAGGATTTCAGAAAGTCTTCACCATTCAAACTCAGAAGATTCATAGACTATTGTGGCTTTCCAGTAGTATCCCTGCAGTATAAAAGCAAGGACAGTTTTGTGTGACTTCTATTCCACTAACTAGAGTGTTGGTTTATAATATGATTTGCACTGGGACTGTATTCTAAAAAGGGACAATGTTTAAGTAATGTGTTGCGTCATTACTAGAGATGGGCACGGAACGAACAAGTTTTTGTTTTTGTTTTTCAGATTTCGTTTCGTTACGCAATGAAACGAAACGAACAGAAACGCGGGAATTTTTGTCATGTGTTTCATTTCCATTACAGCAATGAAGTGAGCGGCTTTAAATGCTAATTCAATCATGATAAATTGGAATAAATGGTAACGAAACGGTAACAAAACGGTAATGAAACAAAAACATTTTTTTTTTGCAAAAAGATCACAAACAACGGAATCAAACCGAAACAGACCTCTAAACGACAAACGACAAACAAAACTCCATTTTTTCTATTCGTGCCCATCTCTAGTCATTACATTTGTGACCGACTCTTCGTGACCTCACGTCCATGGAGTTTTCTTGGCAGGAATACTGGAGTGGCTTGCCAGTTCCTACTCCAGGCGCCTACAGCACCTGGTATTCCCTGGTGGTCACCCATCCAAGTACTAACCAGGGCCGACCCTACTTAGCTTCCAAAATCAGGCGAGATTGGATGTGCTTAGGGCATCTAGGCAGCCATTTAAGTAATGGCTGAGACCTATTAGCTCTGTAATGGTGGACTGTATAACCACAGTTTTATTTTGGAACCACAGTTCTCAGAATTCAGTAGCAAGTGTGTTTTATAATAAAATCCAAATCACAATGCTCCCAACACTGTTAGCAATTTACATTTGTATAAGACAAATAGTACAATCTGGACGGGTGAATTGCCACTCAATCCTGAGAGTCTAGTTGTGTTTTTTAGCACACACACATGCAGGAATATGAGGACCACTAATATTTAAATGGCTGGCAGTTTGGCACTATAATTTATGTAGTCTCCCATATGCAACTTTGAATTGCCATTAGGATGGCTATAATAATGAAAAAAATAAGCAATGATTTATTTATCCACTTGCTTATTTAATTGCCCATCTTTCCTCCTGCAGAAATAAATTAGTCTGCAATATTAAAACAGGATAAAATATGATACCGACTTAAAACAGATACTCAGTTAATACAGCTTAAAACCTTTAAAAACAAGAATAGCAACACTAACAAATAAACGAAAAAACCCACTCATCATGAATGGCCCTGATGAGTGACCCAAGATCAGTGCTTAAATAAATATGTCTTCACCTGCTAGCAGAAAGACAACGAGAACGGACGCTCTGCCCAAACTTGTTGAGGGTGGGCGCCTTTGCCTCCCTCCCAGAGGCTAGCATGAGAAGTTCTCACCAGGTATGGTGGCTGTGAGGCAGGGAGCAGGCATACTATATAAGGAGGCTGCCTGTACCCTCTCTACCTCTTGCCTGATGGTTTCTTGCCCCCTCCCTCTCACCCTATAATCAGGGAGGATGAGATTAGTTGGTCGCTTCGGGGCCGGATGGGAATTGTTGACTGTCACTCGCATTGGCCTCTGAATGGCAGCGAGTTTTCGCCCATCCCATCTTTTTTGATGTGTGGCTGGGAGTTGTTAAGGATGCCCTTCTTGGTCACAATTGGTGGGTAGCACAAGAGGTATCAGAATTCAGGTAAGCCACTTGATATATGCCCCGATGATGCCAGGCAGCCCTTGGATCAAAATAAATAAGTGGTAGGAAGTTTAGAATTAGATTTAGAGTAACAAGTAATTTCTGGTTATCCAATTGAGAGCTGTCCTGGGGCTGAGTAGATGCCTAAAATTAATTGGTACACCGAACAAGTGGGCAGCATACTATGTAGTCAGGAATCTTACTGAATGCATTAGGGGCGACAACTTTAATTCATCAATTGGCGGATACCTGCTTGCACTATGGCTCAGGTCCTCTTGTTAGTTAAGAGTTATAGTCAAGTTAATAATGATTATTAATAAATTGTGGCCCAATTTTTAACCCAAGAACTTGACTCTTTATTCTGGGCTGGGTGGGCAAAGGAGTTCCATAGCTTGGAAGCAACTACATTATGACAAAAATATGCCTATGAAGGTGGTAGGGTAGAAAAAAAGATTTCTTCTGAAGATCTAGAGACCCAGGCAGGCTCATGTAGAGAGATGTTGTCCTTCAGAATCTCCACTTTCAGCTGTGGAACATTTCTAAGCATCCTTTAAAAAAAAGACACCTTAAAATAATAGATAATAAAACTGAGTCTTAATTTGGTATCTAGAAATTGCCCTGTAATCTGGAATGGATTCAGAACTCATGACAGTTGTTTCATAACTTGTATCATATCATGGATTTTTCTCCTCTACCACACCACACTCACCTTTTGGTCAAGTTCCAGTCTAAAATTATGTACCACATGAGGCTACACATATGTACATATTTTTATGATGACATATTTTTCCACCCCATATTGCAATGAGCACCAGTCATACATCCAAGATATCTTCATGTATCTCTAGCATGTAGCTCATTGTATCTTTTTTTTTTGCCATTTGCAGTGACAGTCTTTTGGCTGGGTCAGAACTCTTGTTCACAGGGTTCTCGATTGTGGTGGCTGGATAATTTTATATATTCTTGGAAAAAAACTGATTATGTATAATAATTTCAGTCTGTTTTCAGATCAGGCTTCAGGACCAAAGCAGCCACAGGGTGAGATCATTGAGTCTGAAGCTAGATGAAAACCAGCTCTATTTCTCCATATCATCAGCATGGTGGGGGGGGTTTGTATATATGGGCTATCCTAGTGTCTTGGAGCTGCAATGGTCTGGATGATAACCAGATAAGCTGTTCTGGATGGGGTCTGACTCTACTTACAAAGGCAAGAATGATTTTTTTTGGGAGGGGGCAATACTCTTTGACCTATCTGTATAACCAGAGAGCCAGTGGATGTGGTGACCTGTGGTACCCAATGGTCCACCCACTATGACCATGTTGGACAGAAGCAATCTGGATACTTTAATTCACAGCACTGGTAATGTCCTGTTTAGACTACTGCTATGACTTCTACATGGGGCTTTCCTTGAAAATATACTGAGGTAAATGCAATACAGTGGTCCCCGCCCGTTCGCAGTTCATATACTGTGGCCATGCTATATTGCAGGACTGCAGTACAGTGGTCGCCCACCCTTTCACGGTTCATATACTACGGTCCCGCTATATCGCAGGACCTCAGGACCCCGAAAGTGCTTGAGGGAGGGGGAAGGTTTTGGAGCTTTTTAAACCTTCCCCCTTTCCCCAAGCACCAGGCTCCAGCTGATTGGTGCTGGGATGGGGAAACAAAAGGTTTTTCTCCTCCAACTCAGCACCAGTCAGCTGAAGCCTGGGGCTTGCCTCCATGGAGGTATCACGCACTGCTTCTCCCCACCACCTTGGGGTGCTGGCAAACAGCAGTGTGCAATGTTTAAAGGGCTTTCGGCCACAGAGCCAAATGCTTGGCTCCACGGCCGAGAGCCCTTTTTAAAGATATTGTGCCGCTTCCCCGCACCCCCCGGGTGCTGACAAGTGGTGCACAATGTTTAAAATTGTGCCCCCCACTTGACCTGCATCCACATATTGCGGATTTTCAATGATTGCAGATTGGGTGGGTCCCTAACTCCCGCCTGTCCCCTGCAGCTCCTTCCCCATAGCTTGCACACTTTCATGCCAAAATCCATTTGGGCAGGCAAAGAAGCCCCACCCAGGAACTTTGTACCCAGTGGAGCAGCCATTCAGTTGAGGTTGAATTAGATAATTCACTGATTACTCTAAGCAAAAAGGGCCATTTTCTAAAATGATTTCTCAGCCTTCTGTTTTGTGTACCTCTCTATCTTCCAGTAACCCAAGGCTTTTATTTATTAACAATAAATAAAAAAGATAATAGTGGTAATACTAAAAATAGCAGTAACAAAAAAGTGTTCTGCTTATATACCACCCATACCACTTCAAGTGGTCTCTGGATGGTTTACACTTTAATTGCAGTATGCAGGATACTCAACAAAAACAACATTAATAAACCCAAGCATGTAAGAATCTTAAATCCTGTTTATATGTTTATATTTAAAGTAGTTGTAGTTGGATTTCAATGGGACTTGGCATGAAAAAAAGCCATTACAGAATTGTAAAATTTTGACATACATTTGTTTCTGAAAATGAAAAGCAGCTTTAACCATTTTCTTTGGTAGCAACAACTAATTTAGATCACATTGGCTAGTATTTGTAGTTATTATCTTTTTTTTATACCCAAAGAGCATAAATCACTTAATGCTGTAAGAGCGGGTGTGATCCTTAAACATGGCTACCATTAACTGAATTGTCACCAACATGTATCAAAGTGGTTGGGCTCATGCTGAATTTCTAAGGTGATTTTAGCAGTATAGTGCACAATGAAGAGGTGGCCAATGAGCAGAGTTTTCTAAAGAGCACAGAACCCTCCCAATGTCCATGTGTCTTGGAACTGACACGAGCGGCTGGAAGAGCATAGCAAGGGCTGAGTTACAAATGAGACATCGTTATGGAAAGGTTTGTGGTGAATCATATTGGTGTACCAGACATGAGCTGCCAAGGCCATCTGACAGAAGCTGCAGTAGTAGAAACATTTGCCCTGTGGGGGCCGAGAGCCAAGTCTGCCACTCGATCTCTGTCCAGTGCTGTGCACCTGGCATTGCATGGAAGGATTGTGCTGCTCTCAGTACTCTACTGGCTATACCCGTGGATTTGTGGTTCTTACCTTTTTGAGTCCATGACAGAAAATGTTGTATGAAGTTTTCTCCCAAGATACCAAAATGACTAAGAAAAATGTTCCATGCAGAAAGGATGCTGGCATTGGAACACTAACCACAGTATGTAGCTGGCAGGGAGCTGGCAAAAGCCATCCCTACAAGAACATCAGGAGTGACATCCGGCATTAACGGGTACAAAACAAACAAACAAGCTGTGAAGCTGACATATTGCTTCTGGCGAACCTGAGAGGATATTGGATCATTAAAGAGGGGGGAAATCATTGAAAATGAAACAGCCTCCACCACCACCACCACCACATAAAATGGATGCTCATACCGACCCCTCTTTTCCATGCATTGCTGTTTCTGCTAAAAACTCTGAGAGGAATTCTGTATTTGAAGGAAGAGGAGGAGGAGAAGGAGAAGGAGGAGGAGAAGGCAGTCAAATTTGTTTTGTTGTATGTGGCAACACTTAGGAGAGTACAACACCACAGCTTTTTCTCTTTGAGTTCATTTGAAAGTGGTACAAAAACAAGTTTGACAAGTGACTAAGAAGAAAGAACTCTGAATTGATAGAAAGGGTTTCAAAGGAATCTATTCTTTAAATGATCCCCAGCCACTGATTTAGTCTGACCAGTTGGGTAGAGATGGGCACGACTTAGCGGTATTCCCGTTTCCGTTTCCGTTACTCGTTTCCGTTACTCTACAGAAACGGTAACGGGAATCACTGCCCCAGACTTCGAGCTCGAACCGACGAACGAACAATTTGGTCTGATTTGTCGTGCTCGTTACTTGCATCGCGCAATGCCAAGCGGCACAGAAAAAAAGTTTTTAAAAGTTAAAAAAAAACCCGATTCTCGGCCCTAAAAGTAGGCGAAAACTGTCTGAGGGCACCTACCAGGCCAGAAGGGTGTTTTATTTGGGGGGGGTTCCCCGCCCCCCTCTCCTTGGCTATTGCTACTGCTGCGCTGCTGGGTACCAGGCTGGGAGGGCGCATCCATTTGCCATGCAGTGCGAGGGATCCAAAATGGCGACCACAATATTTTTTTTGAAATCGTTGCCCAAAACCCCACCAAAGCACCACAGAAACATGCGGAAATTAGCTATTTTAAATGCTTGAATTTTTACAGTAGCAGCAGTGGGTTTTTCTTGCAAAAAAAGTCTCCGTTGATTTTATTTTATTTTATTTTATTTTTTTACACCTGCGCATTCGCAATGATGGGCTCCCCATGGGAGTGGACCATGCAAAGTTTTGGAGCCATTCCACCAATCGCATGGCCAGGTTTTGCTGACTGTACCAGGCTGGGAGGGCGCATCCATTTGCCATGCGGTGGGGGGGGATCCAAAATGGCGACCGCAATATTTTTTTTGAAATTGTTGCCCAAAATCCCACCAAAGCACCACAGAAACATGCGAAAATTAGCTATTTTAAATGCTTGAATTTTTACAGTAGCAGCAGTGGGTTTTTCTTGCAAAAAAAAGTCTCCGTTGATTTTATTTTATTTTATTTTATTTTATTTTTTTACACCTGCACATTTGCAATGATGGGCTCGCCCATGGGAGTAGACCATGCAAATTTTCCACCAATCGCATGGCCACTTGGCCAGGTTGACCACAGAGACTTCTGGGATGTGCCAATCGGGCATAAACAGCCCACTAATCGTAGCCCAAACCCGAACCCTAAGCCTAACCCATACGCCAGTACACTGTCCTTCTAAGTGGGTCAGAGAGGCACCCAGATGCACCCCAATACTCACCGTAACCTCACCCGTAACTAGCCTAACCCTAGCCATTGCGCTAAGCCGTCTTAACCCTAAGCCAGATCTACTTGCATTGCACTACATGCAAGTACGTGAGACACAGCGGGTGCAAAGAGTCTGCCAGTCCGTCACTTGTGGCTCTGGCTGACTCCTGCAGCTCCCTCCAGGAGCCCGCTACCCCCTCCCCAAACCAGTACTAACGACAACGAAAAAACGAAAAAACAAACCGACTAATTTTTGCAAATTTTCGTGAAAAACGGAAACGAGCCGAAACGGAACCGGCCCGACTAACGACAACTCGAAAAAAATTTTTTTCAAGTCGTGCCCATCTCTACAGTTGGGTAATTCATGCTTGGTGCTTTATTTTAGGGTCTGAAGACCTTGCCCCTCCCATATAACATTTTCCTTCTGCATTCTTAGGCTGAGAAAAAAAATGAGGGTGTCATTTTGCAGTGCGTTTATTGGGAGGGTTCTCTTAACAGTTTGTGAGTGGCAGATAAAGGAAATCTGAGGGAAAAGTTATCTTAATATGAGTGAAATGAAACTGATAGTGGCTGAAGGAGACTGTGAGCTTGGAGGAGATCAAGTCCAGACCTACTGCATTCTTCAACAATAATAGTATTCAAATTCAGATATTCAAATCTAGACTCACTGAATTAGCTGAAATGCTTTATCTTTTTAACAGACAAAATTGAGAGAGCCACTTCATCAAATATTTTCTAAAGTTCGGGGAGCTGAAATTCTCATCATTTCAGGGACAACCAAAGAAAAGAAAACAGAAATAGAATTCCCAAAAATCTTGTCCAATTTTTCTCTCTGATAAAATTTGGGCCAGTTTGTGTGAGATGTAATTTACACTCCTTGTTGCACAGCATTCAAAGCACTTGGGAGTGGCACTGTCATGAATGTGTTGTTACGACTCGTTATTAGCTTTACAAAATACCTGTTCCTGATTATAGTGAAAACTGCTAGAACGGCTTCATTTGAATGCCCCAGCAATGCTGCTGATATTTCCAGGCTATACAACTGTCATGACAAATGCCAGCAAAATGTATCCTTCTGGTACTGGTTGTAGGAGCCAATAGCAGAAGTTAGTTGCAGAGTTATCAGACAAAATTTGGGAAAAGCATTGAAATTGTCTATTTGGACTGGTTGGAATATCTAGTTTTATTTAGCTTGCAGAAGGGCATGTTACGATTTGGCTTGTAGAAGAAAAAGTAGATCACTGGATATATCTAAAGCAATGGTTTCCAACCCAGATGTTCTTGGACTAAAAATTCTTACCACTAGCTGTGCTGGCCAGGATTTCTGGGAGTTCTAGTCCAAGAACATCTGATGACACAATGTTGAGAAACATTGATGAAAAAGAAGATGGAACAGAGCTGAGCTGAGCTCAGCTGAGCTCAGCTCAGCTTAGTTAGTTAGTTAGTATTACAACAGCTGCTGGGCTATGTTTGATACTACTTGCTATAGTAAAACAAAGTTTCTGATTCTGTGTTTTTGCTTCAGAGGACAGAAATCATGGCTAGAAATGCAAAAAAAGACAGAGTTTGACTAAACATTGGGAGAAAATTTCTGATGATAAGAGGAGTTTTCCCCAAGCATCTCACCCGCATGGAAGAAAAATCTAGGGAAGTAGCCATGTTAAGCTTTTATGGAGCAAACAACAAAGATTTATGACACTCTAGAGAGAAACAAGCTTTATTTCTCTTAGGTTTTCATGAATTACAGCCCACTACTTCAGATGCTGGCTACCCGTGTGTCACACATGTTACAGTTACAATCTGTGCCAAAGATCCTGTTTTGGGCTAGGATTGGACAAAAAGGCCTCCAAGATCCCTTCCAACATTGCATTTTGATAATTAGATGGAATTTTGCTGGAATTCATAACAACTTAGGAAAGGCTTTTGTTCTCTCTGTTTCCTGCCTTCCCTTCTTGCTCCATGTCTTACTTAGGCAGTTTCTCCCTTCAATTTTTATTCCCAGCTCTAATGTAAATCAAAGCAAAAAAGAATAAAAGCATCATATTTTATCCAGCCTCAAGACCCCATGCCAACCCCATAGCACAGTAGTACCACTGAGGATACATAATAGTACCATAATCAGTACCTTGAAGTGGTACTGAGGATCCTTGGTGGAGAAACCAGGTAAGTTTGATTTTTCCTCCCTTTTTCATTGAGTCTTCTCAACTCCTTTAGAAATTAAAGTTTTAAAAAATGGTTTCCCTCTATCTTGAGTTCTACATGGCAACCAGCAATAATTCACTGGAGGATGCTATACAGATACATTTTCCAACTGCATGTACTTTCCACACTTTCTGTTCTTTACATCGCCAAGAATGAGTCACTCTCTGCTTTCAGAGCATAAATCAGTGGGAGTGAACTGATGACTATATGGATGATTTATGAAATCCAGACTATAAGAGTAGCTATTATTATTTAGTTTTGAATGTACAAAGAAGGCGCTGTTGAGAATTATGCACTTGGCCAAAACATGGAAAGTAATTACTTTTATGAACTATACTGTAGTTTGCAGAATCTTTCATCAAACTTAATCACGTCCCGCACTGGGTAATTTCAAGGACTGTAGCCTAAAAAGCAGATTGCCCGTGATCAGGGCTGGCACATCCATTAAGGCGAACCAGGCAGTTGCCTATGGTGCCCAAATGGAGACGGGGCACTGGCCAGCCTGCTGCCCCCCGCTGCCCCCTGCCACTGGCCACCGCCATCCGCCACTGCCGCCCGTCACCCCCTGCCTGCCGCCCCAACGCCTGTCGCCGTCCACCCCCTGTGCCCATCACTGTCTGCCCCCATGCCTGTCACTGTCCCTTGTCATCTGCCACCCCCTGCTGCCCCCTGCCCCCTGCCCCACCCACCCCCACCCGCCCCCATCCTCCCCCACTGCCATCGCCACCAGTCACCTGCCCTCCCCCTGTGCACCCCCTGCCGCCTGCCCCACCCCGCCCTTTGCCTAGGGTGCAAAAAAAAAACCTAGCACAGCCCCTGCCCATGATCAACACTTGGTAGCTTTTGATGAGTGACCATTATCACCTAAACTCTTATCACGAATAAGGCACAATCTTGCTGATGATTTAAACTGTTTTGGGAGTCTGGAAGTCAATGATTCTCTGGGTACATACAGACTGCCAAAAAGAGGGGGCGGAACAACAAAGACTGGATACATAAATGGCAGAAGCCTACTTTGTTTTTAAAAAATGAATATGTTTTTTGCAAAACACTGCAGTGGAACCTTTAAAAATGAATCCTTGCTCCTGGAAGTTTCCCATATCACTTCTTTTTTATGGGGGAGTGATTTATGAGTAGGATTGTGGGGGAATAAAAAAATAGCTGCTGCCCCCCCCCAGAGTCTACCAGATTCATTTATTCAAAAGAGCAAATGGCAGATTTGAAGAAAAAAACAGAAGGTACCAATACTGTTTATAAGTTGGGAGAGCAGGACTCTCCTTTGGATATATTATCTTTTACACAATATGAGAAAACACAATTACAGTGTTTTCGATTGTGATTCTTTTGTAGTTTGATTGTGAGCTGTCTTGAACACCCTGTTTGAGAGAAAGACGGCATATAATATTGATTGATCGATCGATTGATCTATCAATTGAATGCCTTATACTGAATCTACCTTATACTTGGTCCACCTAAGCCAGGCTGCAGTTCTCCACGTTTTCAGGCCAGACTGTTTCCTTATCCTTCCCAGGCTTTCTGAAATTAGCTGGGGTCTCCAACTAACAAAGCTTCTTTACATTCTGAAATCAAGCCTTCACTCCATGTGGGGCAGTGGTCCTAAAGAACAGAAGAGAATAGAGATGGGCACGACTCATCGAAATTTTTGCTTTTGTTTTCGTTTTTTTGTTTCGTTTCGCAACGAAAACGAAAACGAAAAAAATTTCAGAAGCAAAACGATAACGGAAACAAAATGAAAAATTTTGCCGTGTTTTTCGTATTCGTTACGGCAGACACATTGCATTGAAAAGAATGCTAACGAAATGAAAATTTTTCGTTTTCGTTTTTGTTTTCATTTCATTTTGTACAAAAACGAAAATGAAAAATGTGCAAAAAAACCCAAAAATGAAAACAAACCAAAAACGAAAAACGAAAAATGAAAAATTATTTTTTGAGTCGTGCCCATCTCTAGAAGAGAAATAGATTTTCTAAGAAGAGAATCTGTTACAGATACTGTCTTCCACCTCCTCCTTCAGGCAATTTGTAGGTTGAAGATGCTTCCACTGAGCTGTGGAAGCTGCTCCCGCTAGATTTCTTATCTATCAGATTCTGGGTGACAGCCAAGTGAACACCAGGCTCTGAAATGAAACATATAACCATGCAAACTTTGTTAATTGACATTTGCTCACATTATCACACGATTATGGAAATATCTCAGCATGACAAGACAAAACATAACCTTGGGCATGGTCATCAGGTATTCATCTCCAGGTTCTGTTTTGTACTCTCTGCTGAATGCATGAACAATATAATTCTTGATTAGTGAGATACACTTTGACTATTTTTTAAAAGTTTCCTCATCTCCCCCCCCCCCGCAAATTTTTAATTCATTTCACTTTTATGCTGCCTGTCTGGACTAAGGTCACTCTAGTGACAAAGATGAGCAAACAAACAAAATCACCTTATATTCGTTATTGTTAAGTGTTTTTCACTTGCTATATAGAATAATATTTTATTTCTCGTTTTGGGGGCCAAAAGTTACCTGTAATCAAAAAAAAAATTATCCAGCATGGTGTTTGCAATGTTTAGATATCAAAAGGAGATGCCCTGCTTTTATTAATAACCTCACAAGAAGTTTAAGGTATTGTGAAGAATATAGAATAGTTTTCTTCATCTCTTTGCTATTACTTCATTTGAGCTCAATAAGAATATGAGTACAGGATGAGTTATTCATATGATGGCTGGAAGAAATAACTCTCTAGGTTTCAGGACCCCTGTGGACTTCCATGGATGTTACCAAAATATTTTTTTAGATGCCTATTGTTTTTTTACTTAAAAATATGGCAGATGTGAATGAAATGGATAGGTCTCTTTTAAGAGTAGGGGGAAAAATTCAATTTCATTGCTCAGCATGTAGCATTTTCCTATGTGTTTCAAATATGCTGTAAAACAAGATCTCCATGTCTTTTTAATAGAGAAACTTAGCACTTTGAAAAATCACAGGAAAACACTAGAAGATGAGATGATTCAGCTTTCTGTTGTTATGATGCTATTATGTTTTTTCCTAGTTTGTTTATACTGCATTTTCTTCATTTTAACAAGGTTTTCTTGAATAGGAAAAGGAAAAATGACTTTCTACAATGAGATTGTATTTCCCATCACAAACCAATGGCTGCTGCATTGTACAGACTATGCTTTAAAACTGAAAAATAGAACCTCTCATAGTCTCGTACATGTATTTACTTTAAGGTGAGCAAACATTTTGTGCTTTGCGAAACAATCAGGAATATGTGCCATTTGAGAAGCAAAATCAGACATTTAGCCTCAGTGATTGACATGCTTCAGACATAACATGAAACTGCTATTAGCTAAACCATAGTTTGTTCATACACAGTGATAACCCACAAGGATGCTTCCTGACTATGTCCAGAATCCTCTTGTGTAGTTACCTATTGTCCAGCCACCACAAACTTTGTGTCCTCCCAGTATTCAAGTCACTGTAGATATTATCTGTTGTGTACTGAGTCATGTAGTTGAAGCAATTCACTTCCAATAGCAATGCCTTTAGCATTACACTAGAGTAGTGGTGGCGAACCGTCGGCACGCCAGTTGGTTTGGAGCACAACTCCCACAGTCCTTTGTGGTTGGCAATAAAGGCTTGGAATTCTGGGAGTTGTGGTCCAAAACACCAGGTGTGCCAAATGTTCATCGTCACTGCACTAGAGTAACTACACAGGAGGATTTTGGCCCATGTGTCTAGTCCATTCCCTTTTGCTTTTCCCCTTCTTCAGCATAACTAGATAAACACAACAGAAAAGGCAGAGCATCAGCACACATTCTTCCAACTATGTGTCTAAACCAGGCATGTCCAAACTTCGGCCCTCCAGATGTTTGGACTGCAACTCCCACAGTCCTTTGTCATTGGCAATCTAAGCTTAGAATTCTGGGAGTTGTGGTTCAAAACAACAGGAGGGCCGAAGTTTGGACATGCCTGGTCTAAACAATCTGAGATCATAAGCCCACTTTGCTGTTGGTTCGTGAATCATGGGCTGTTGGGCCTAATTAAGCCGAAATCCTGGAAAAAAAGCCAGCAGCTGTGAGAATTCAAAGCCAACATCTAGGGCAAGCCCATGAGATACACACAGGGGTTAGGCCAGCTGGATTTGAGCATGAGAGCTGAATCAGCTTTTGGACCAAATGTCTGTGAAAACAGACATAACGAGAATCCATGTAAAGATCCAAAATCCAGATAAATCAAAAATTACCAGATAACATGACAATGCCGAGGAAGGAAAAGAAAACATATTTGGTGGCTAGGGAGGGAATAATATGTGTCACTCAAAGGTCTTCTGTTTTAGGTTTGTTCAGCTGTTTGCATGAAGATTAAAGAGAAATGGGAACATATGTGATTGGAGACTAAGCAGAGAGGAAAGAGACAGAAGAACACACATAATAAAGTACCTATATGCTGTCATAGCCAAGGAAGCTATCCTATTTAAATCATATGTGCAGGTCTTCCTTCTGGGAGACCCTCACTGTCCATAACAGTACAGGAGATGTTACTCTATTAAGTCCCCACACACCCATGAGGACTTCTACAAACCACTCTACCTCTGTCACCTTCCTTGACCTCTAACAAATTTGTCTTGAAAATATTAGGAGCTCATTACATAAAAGGAGGGCAGGTTTCCCAGCCAGGAGACAATGAACGTCCCTTGTTAAACTATGTTTTAGAATGTTGGATTTTTAACCCTGAGCACCTACTGTGCAGTCAGTCTTCATTACACTTAGGATTGATTGTGTAAGTGTGAATAAGGAGTGGCTGTTTTATGGGGATTTGGGCAGGATAGGTCAGAATAGCTTGGGATTTCTAATATCAAAAAAGGGGAAACCTGGCATTCCCACCCATCTGCTAAAGTTGTACTTCATTCAACAACTTGCTTAACTACTTACCTCAGCACCTTGTCTTTCGGGGCTAACTAGGCAGTACAATGAGAGGCACAGTTCCATATAAATGGCATTTTAAAAACAACACTCTTTTTATCTCAGCATGCCATTTCTTTCTCTCCACAAACCACTCTACTTTGGGTTTGTGAGTGGTCATCAGGAGTTAAACACAATTAGCCAAGCTGATTGCTCGGGCACTGAAATTCGAAGAAAGTGCTTCACTGAAGGGAAAATCAGCCAGCAGCTTCTAGCTGGAAAGGTGCCATCATATGTAGATTAACCACAAGGTACTGTACTTTATCAGGTGGAACTCTTCCTCAGATTCATATGGTTATCTTCCCTTATTTTTATAAACACAACTAGCTTTCTCTATCTTCAAAGACAACCAATTAGATAAAGAGAACTTGGGGAGGGTGTGCCATCACCATCATCACCATCATCACCATCATCACCATCATCACCATCATCACCATTATTATTATTATTATTATTATTATTATTATTATTATTATTATTATTATTATTATTATTATTATTATTATTATTATTATTATTATCACACAGCAGACAAGATAACTACACTGGATTTTGTATTACAAATCACTAGTTGAACGCTTCCCAAGAGTTTAGGACTATGTGATGTATCAGCAAGTTATGCAAGCAGATCCCAGTAAGGTGGCTTTCTGCAGCTGACTGATGGTGACTTTGTTAGCTCCAATTTCTTCTAAAAACATGCTTAGCAATTTAGGTACTGCACGTAGTGTGCTGATTACCACTGGGACCACATGTACTGGTTTATGCCAGAGTCTCTGAAGCTCAATTTTCAGATCCTGAGATTGGGTAATTTTTTTCAAGTTGTTTTTCAGTGACTCTATCACCTGTTATAGCAATATCAATGATCCACACTTTTTTCTTCACTACAATTATAATATCCAGGGTATTATACTCCAAAACCTTGTCTGTCTGTATTCGGAAGTCCCAAAATATATTATTATTATTATTATTATTATTATTATTATTATTATTATTATTATTATTATTATTATTATTATTATTATTATTATTATTATTATGTACTAGTGATTAAATTAGTCTAATTTAATTAGAGAATAATTAAATTATTCTCTAGTGAGTAGCAATGGGGAGATTTTCACAATGGAGAGAAGTGAAAAGCTGTGTGCCCTGCGGATCTGTCCTGGGACTGGTGCTTTTCAATCTGTTCAAATTGAATCTCTTTCCCTATATATGGAATATGCTGCCATGGAGGGAGGTGGAGTCTTCTTCTTTGGATATTTTTAAGTAGAGGCTGGATGGCCATCTGTCAGAAATATTGTGATGGGGTTCCTTGCAGGGCAAGGGTTGGACTGGATGGCCCTTGAAGTCTCTTCCAACTCTTTGATTCTATGCTTCCACATTTTCCTAATAGCAGGACACTAAAACACGCCTGTAGTTAAGAGAAAGTGACGCATATTTCTTGAAAGTCAGTTCTACTGAGAAGCTTTTCCTCAGTCAAACCTAGCTGTATTCCTCTTTTCCTCTACTTTGTTTCAGTATTACACTGAGATTTCTCCCATTTCTGATTCTGCTGTGGAATATCTTCTACTGTAATGGATCACATTTTCTTCCAGGTAATAGCCAGCCTGCACTTCCAACTTCATTAAACTAGGGTGAAACAATTTATCCATCAAGTTCATTTCACAGAGGAGTCTCAAAAGTAATTTAAGGCTTCAGTCCTAAAGGCAAGGAGTCCAGAACATGGTGTGCTCTGATCTCAGAAGCTCTGCTTCATCCAAAGACCTGGGAGGGTGGAAGCATTTGAAGAGACAATTTCTTCCATCCATGGGACTTGTTTTTCCACTCTCATGTTCAATGGAAAAAAACCACCTTCCCACTGCAAATAATGGGAGGAGGAAGATACATCTGAGGCATGTCTAAATCTCACTGCAGGAGGAAACTAAGTGGGTTTGGGATTCAATGCCTCCAGGATGTCTCTCTTTCTACCTGTCACTGACCTCTTCCTTTGTGTTTCCTTGAAGGTTGATGTTTTAATGATGATCTTCTCCTTTGAGACTGGAGCTTCATCAAAGGTCTTGGAGGAGGAGATCTATTTGTTTCAATAGCTTCCTGGCCAGGTTTCAGAATCACCATCTTCATCTTACTTGGGAAAACATTTGGCAACTGTGATGTTTAGGGTAGCTTGTTAAATTCTCCATTGCACATGCCTCCAAGTCCTCTATGGGATGAGGACAGGGATCTTTGGAGGTACCCACAGGGTCAAATTCAAATCTTCTTTTGTAATTCAACATCATCAACTAAACCAATGAGATAACTCCCAACTGATTAAAGTGTTCAAGTCCTCCTTTAGTCCACCCAAATAAATTCAGTTCTTGGCAGCCTTTGAAAAGTCCTTACTTCACATTTAAACCACATTGACCTTATCTAATTGGTATATTTTATGTATTATTCTGGGTGCTGAGAGTATGCTTGGTTGTCATGCCAAAATGGATCTCTCTCTCTGTCTCTCTCCACGTCTCTCTCTCTTTCTCTGTCTGTCTGTCTGTCTGTCTGTCTGTCTGTCTGTCTGTCTCTCTCTCTCTCTCTCTCTCTCTCTCTCTCTCTCTCTCTCACACACACACACACACACACACACACACACACACACACACACACACACACACTTGTTACTTCACCTTCTTCTTATAAGTGACTAGAAGCTTAATATTGTTCTCATCTCTGCTCTCTGTTACAGGAAAAAGAGGACAAACGTTGGGTGGCCTGCTCCTCGGTTTCCAATTCATAGAATCATAGAATAATTGAGTTAGAATGGACCCATTGAGGCCATCAAGTCCAACCCCCGGCTTAATGCAGGAATGCAAATCAACTAAACTGTCTGTGTCTCCTCTAGCATCACAACTGTGTGAAACAATTTGCAATATTGTCCAACCAGACCAATTGCATTAACATCAGCGGTGATGAAATGCTTTGAAAGACTGGTCCTCCAACATCTTAGGACATGCTTCCACCGGACTTTGATAAACATCAGTTCGCCTACAGAAGGAATAGATCAACAGATGATGCTACAGCTACTGCCTTTCATCTTGCAGTCAGTCATCTGGAGAAACCTGGTAACTATGTCAAGATGCTATTTATTGACTATAGATCGGCTTTTAATACCATCCTTCCAAGCATCCTTATTAAAAAGCTGACTGACTTGGACCTTTCTCTTAGCTTCTGTAACTGGATTAAAGACTTTCTGAGGGATCGGTCACAAACAGCGAGGATCGGGCCTGTCACATCTACCTCGCTGAAGCTTAGCACTGGCTCCCCACAGGGCTGTGTGCTTAGTCCCTACCTGTATTCATTGTATACTTATGACTGTGTAGCATCTGATCCATCCACTGCAATCATTAAGTTTGCAGATGATACTACCATAATGGGTCTTATAACAGGCAGAGACGAATCAGTATATAGAGGGGAGGTCCAAAAATTATCCTCATGGTGCCTAGAAAATAATTTGCACCTAAATATCAGCAAAACAAAGGAGATGGTGTTGGACTTCCAGAGGAAAAGAGAGGAACTTGCTCCACTTTACATCATGGGAGGCCATGTGGAGAGAGTCTCCTCCTTTAAATTCCTGGGAGTTTATCTCAGTGAAGATCTTCTTACCTGGAAAATTAATACAACCCAGGTGGCCTGGAATGCTCAACAGAAACTCCATTTCCTCAGGCTCTTGCAGAAGAACAACGTGAAACAACAATTGATGACCTCCTTCTACCGGTCCACAATAGAAAGTGTCCTCACGTACTGTATTACAGTCTGGTATGCTGGCTTGACAGCCGCGGAAAGAAAGACTTTACAGAGGGTAGTAACACAGCACAAAACATCATGGGCTGTCCCCTGAGTCCACTGGATGACATCACCAGGGACCGCTGCCTTAGGAGAGCAAGGAAAATCATCAGGGATGACTCACACCCTGGTTAGCACTTCTTTACTCTCCTACCCTCGTGTAGGAGATACAGAAGTATAGCAAGCTGTACCAACAGGCTAAAAAACAGCCATGGGCTGTTTGACTGTTAAATGAGATGTGATAACTCGTGATAGACTTGTGGGGCTGGCGAGTTGTGCAGCAAGCACACAGAGTGAAATGAGATTGAGTGGCTTTTTAGTGGGATGGTGTTTGGGGGGAGAGGGAGGGAGGCTCAGCCAATTTCACTGTACACTGGTTGTACAATGACAATAAAGGTTATTAAAAATAAAAAATGGTGCTATATACACTTGGTGGTATATGTGTGCATGTGCAACTGCACATTGCACCCTTAGCATTTACATTCCCTATCACTAACCATACCTATTGTTTCTATGAAGTTTCATCAATCTTTCTTCTGAACGAACACATCAATGCCAGGAACAAGAATGTTATTTCATTGTCTAATGTCCAAGCTCTATTGAATATTCATAACATATTTTCAAGGAACAAACCATGAAAAAAGCTTAATAACCCATATATTGTAATTTTTACGGATTTTGGAAGCAAAGCAAATTTGAACCTGGTTTATACTTGCTAGGAAACCAAGAGTAACAGTGATTACAATAGCAGGTCTGGCTATGAGAAAATCTTGTCTTGAACCCTGGAGAGCTAGTGACCCATTCAGATAGTTGACAGCAATTGAACTAAGCATCCGTGAGAATATAGGTGAACATCAGGAAAATATATAGTTCTGGTAAGCAGTTGGCTTTGTCAAGCACAGCAAACAAAAGAGTTCCAGGAACATTAAGGATGCTAGAGAACTTGAATATTTAAGTACCTGCAAAAGGATGGGTCTGCTGAACACCTGCCAAACATGTGTGAGATCTCACAAAATGTTATTTTGCACTCCGGATTGTGCACTCTGGATTTTCAGTTCCTAATATCAAAAAACATTAAGATCACAGGAGGAGAGTAACACGCTAGATGCTGAGGAGAGTGGTATCTGGCAGTAGAGCAGTGTGCATCAGGCTGCTCACCCTTCACTGCTTCTCCTTCGGAAAGATAGACCTCATTGCTTTACATCTGTGAAGATTCTCAGTCATCCTGGTGGGGTTATCTGGCAGTGGACTCATCATGGCAGGTGGATTTCTTTTCTTCAAAGATAGAAACATTTCACTGCTCATTCAAGCAGCTTCATCAGTCTGAGGAAAGTTAGTGGTGAGTCCTTCATTTCATAGTCCACCTACAAGCCTACTCAGGCCATTGTCCAATTTATGAGCTTGTCCAGGACTCGCCACTAACTTTCCTCAGACTGATGAAGCTGCTTGAATGAGGAGCAAAATGCTTCGATCACTCAAGAAAAGTCCAGTTGCCATAACTCAACTTCCAGATAATTCCTTTAGCTTCACTGAAGACTCAGTTACCAGTCCACTCAGCTCCTCTACACGGATTGGGAGATGCACCATTTGTTACCATAACAGGGAGTGTGATGTATATCAGATGTTCCAGGAATTGTTTTATTGTTCCTGTCCTCCTCTAGTGAGTTTTTGAAGCTGATGAGGAATTTGAAGCTGTGGTTTTGGAGTCTTGATCAGGCACTCTATCCAACACCTCACTTGTTCTCATGTTCACCTCTAGAAAAAGGCTAATATATTGAGCTGCCCTTTATGTTTATTCTGAACCATGTGATAGCTGCCACAAGAGATATCATTACTACAATGTCCTACATTAGTATGAAGCACTTACTACATGAAATGCAACCACATCCACATGGATAGCTTAGTGACATCTAAATCTGTCCAAAATATGTGTGTTTGTGTGTGCTTGTGTATGTGTGTTTACACATACAGTATATCAGATATCTGACACAACACTGTCAAAATGAAATTGATTGATCTCAAGGATGATTCGTAAAATTAATCCTGATCATGCTTACCTCTGGCTATGCATGCCACATGGTTATGCTGATGTCATCAACAAATCTTTGTATATAGATTTTCTCCATGCCATTGCATATGCAGTGCTTGCAGATAGAGATGGGCACGACTTGAAAAAATTTTTTTTCGAGTTGTCGTTAGTCGGGCCAGTCCCATTTCGGGTCGTTTCCGGTTTTTGCGAAAATTCGCAAAAATTAGTTGGTTCGTTTTTTCGTTTTTTCGTTGTCGTTAGTACTGTTTTTTTTTGGGGGGGGTAGCGGGCTCCTGGAGGCACCTCTGTGGGGTGGGTGCCTCCTCTGGCCCGCTATAAAGGGAAAGTGGGCTCCTGGAGGCACCCGTGGGTGCCTCCTGCCACTAGGAAGGGGAAGCAGGCTCCAAGAGACACCCCTCTACATGGGGGTCTCCCTTCCTCACCTGCTGCTGCTGCAAAATGCTATGCAATAGCCATATGGATATTGCATAACATAATGTGCAGACAGTGAGACCAGTGTGAGAGTGATAGGGTCATACCCGCCCTTCACAAGGCTCTGGCACCACCATGTCTCACACAGAAGGGAAGTGTACTTGCTGCGTGTAGTGCAATGCAAGCAAGTAGATCTGGCTTTAAGGTGGCTTAGTGCAAGAGCTAGGGTTAGGCTAGTGACGGGTAAGGTTACGGTGGGCTAGTGGGTTGCACCTCTGGGTGCCTCTCTGACCCACTAAGAAGACAGTCTGTGACGTATGGGTACGGAGTCAAGGGTTAGGGTTAGGGCTAGGGCAGGTTTTAGGGGGCTTTTTGGCACATCCCAGAAGTCTCCATGGCCAAGTGGCCATGCGACTGGTGGGATGGCTCCAGAAATTTGCATGGTTGTCCACTCCCACATGGCTGGCCACTTGGCCAGCCCATCATTGCGCACTGCGCAGGTGTAAATAAAATAAAATAAAATAAAATCAATGGAGGACAGAGGAGGAGAGGAGAGACATTTTGTTGCAAGAAAAAACCCACTGCTACTGTGAAAAATCTGGCAGTTTATAAATTTTCGCGTGTTTCTGTTGTGCTTGTGTGTTTTTGGACCACGATTTCAAAAACAATATTGCGTTCGCCGCCCCATTTTGGATCCCCCGCCCGCACCGCATGGCATGGCGATGGCGACTCGCGAGTCCGGCTGCCCAGGACGGGGGGGGAGGCGGGACCCCCCCTCCAGAAACCACCCCTCCGGTAGGTGCCCTGCGCCCTTAGTCAAGCAGGCATTTTTCCGCCTGCTTTTTTGGCCCGGGAATGGGTGGGGGGAGAGTTTAAAAGTTTTTTCCTGTGCCGTCCGTGCCGCTTGCTTGCGCTTTAATTGCGGCGGCCGGCGGCCGGCGAGACTGGGCTTTTTGCTGGCTGCGAGCCTGCGGCGAGTCCCACCAGAGCAGCCGAGGACGGGGGATGAGGGGGGAGGCCGGGGACCTCCAGAAACAACCCCTCTGGTAGGTGCCCTGAGGCACGGCAGGCATTTTCCCGCCTGCTTTTCAGCCGGGAACCGGGTTTTTTTAACTTTTAAAAACTTTTTTTCTGTGCCGCGTGTGGCATCGCGCGATCTCGCGATGCAAGTAACGAGCACGACAAATCAGACCAAAATTGTTCGTTTGTCGGTTCGAGCTCGAAGTCTGGGGGAGTAATTCCCGTTACCGTTTCCGTAGAGTAACGGAACCGAGTAACGGAAACGGAAACGGGAATACCGCTAAGTCGTGCCCATCTCTACTTGCAGACATATGCAAGTTCAATGCACTTAAATTACTCTAGGTGTGTCTCACATGTGTACATATGCCTTCTTGTAGATACTGTCAGCTGAAAGCCAGCACAGACCAGACATACTTATTAATATTGGCTCAAAGTATGCTTTGTTAGTGAAGAGAGAAATAGGGTGTAAGAGGGAGAGAGATGCAAATCTGACTTAATAATATGAACTTGTCACATTGGTGCTTTCCAGATATGCCAGGATATTGTTTCCATGCTCTCCCAGGCACCACTGATAATGGCCATGTTGGCTGGGGATGATGGTTATGATAGAACACACTAATCTTGTGCAGGCTGATCTAAAGAACTGAAAGATAAATAAAGCATCACACTGGCTATTATCTACACAAAAGTCCAATAGATGTAAAGTAACAGGTTACACATTATACAAATCCGAAGAAGGAGGCAAAAAGTCAACACTAGAATCGTTGATACAAGACCTCCATAGTACTGCAATTCAGTCTTCTTACAAGTTCAGCTTTTGATATGGGTTTATTTTGGAATACCACACTATAGCTAATTTTCTTTTCATTTTGGTTTCAGAAGGTCTCTCTTCAATCCATCATAAAACTATTTCAAAATAAATCACACAGATGATAAGTGTAGGAGAATAATGGAATGTGATAGTTTTACAGTATATAAAGGCTTATTTTCTTCACACATACAGCAGATAGAACCTCTCATATTTCAACTCAATTTTTGAGAGGCTGATGTTGAATGAGACATGAGAAATTAGTGATGGTGACTACCTTTTGGTCATGAACATAAGGAAGTCCAAGGTGTCAACCGTGTACATAATTGAAACTAATGGTGCTTGCTTCTAAGTAGAGAATGTAAATGACTGTGCAATAAATCCCAGATAGATCTTTCTTTTACACTTTGCATAGAATGTTTGTATGACTAACGTGAAGTGGAAAGGGTTAGGGTTACTATGCAAAAATGAAAAAAGAGTTCTGTTGGGACAAACACTATATCAGGTAGGACAGGAATTGCAACACAGAATAGGTAGAGAGGTAGTACAGGAACACCTGGAAACATTAAATGAATTTAAGTCTCCTGGGCCAGATAAATTATACAAGGATATTAAAAGAACTGGCAGAAGTAATGTCAGAACCATTAGCAATAATCTTTAAGAAGTCCTGGAGAACAGGGGAAATTCCCATAGATTGGAGGAGGGCAAATGTTCTCCCCATCTTAAAAAAGGGGGGGAAGAGGAACCAAATAATTACTGTTCCCCGTCAGCTTGACTTCAATTCCTGGTAAGATTTTAGAGCAGATTATTTATTTATTTATTTATTTATTTATTTATTTATTTATTTATTTATTTATTTATTTATTTATTTATTTATTTATTATTATTATTATTATTATTATTATTATTATTATTATTATTATTATTATTATTATTATTATTATTATTATTATTTGCATTTCTAGACCGCCCAATTTCTCAAATAGGGACTCTGGGTGGTTTACACAAAAACAAATTAATCAATGATTAAAAGCAAACAAAACAATAAACAGCAAATATAAGAAACATAGACTAAACACACTAAAAATTCAGACCGCAGCAAGAGGAATACTAAGGGATGACAAATTTTTTTTAACAAGATAGGGGGGAACAAACATTACATTACCAATCGCCTAAAGCTTCCCTAAAAAGCCAGGTCTTTAAAGCTTTTTAAAAAGCTGTCAGGGACTCCATTTGGCACATTTCACAAAGCAATTTGTTCCATATCGCACCGATTATGGGTGACAATCTTCCGGGCCTTCCGGGGAGTGGCCATGTGGAGTGAAAGCACCAAAAATGCTCTGGTGGAATGCTGACCTCTGGGAGGTATGCTCTGCCAGATACTCAGGGCCCAAGCCATGGAGCCATGAACCAATACCTTGAACCCTCTCCGGGAGGCAATGGGTAGCAAATGCAGGTGAGCCAGAATTGGTGTGATGTGATCGAAACACATCATGAATGAAATTATTAAGCAGTCTATAATTATTTAACAAGCAATGCTGTCATAAAGTGAAGTCAACATGGGTTTCTTAAAAACAAGTCATACCAGACAAATTTCATCTCTTTCTTTGGTAGAAGTACTGAACTGGTGGATGAGGGGAACACTGTGGATACTGCTTATCTAGATTTCAGTAAGGCATTCACTAAGCTTCCCCATGGTATACTTGCAAAGAAGTTAGCAGAATGTGGGATAGATAGTGCTACTGTTAGGTGGATTTTTAATTTGTTTACTGATTGCACCTAAAGGGTAATCATAAATGGCTTCTCTTCAGCTTGAAGACATATCTCAAAAAAGACATAGTGGAACTGGAAAAGGTGCTATCTTATACATTAAAGAAGATGAAATCGCAGAAGTCCATTGCAATGCTGAAGGATGAAAATGGAACAAACCAGACTGAACAAAGAAAAATACAGAAGATTGTAGAGGAATTCTATCAGTCTTTATTTAAAAGCAATGAAATCAATAATGAGTCTATTTTTCAACACTTATAATACATCAAATTCCCAAAACTCAGAGAAAGTCAGAGTCCATTTCCATGATGGAAGTTACGGAGGCAATCAAACAGCAGAAGGCAAATAGGATGCCGGGACCTGATGGTATTCTGGCTCTTTACTATAGGCACTTTTTTGACACACTGGCATTGAGAATGAAATCTGTATTTAACTCTATACTGGAGGGAGAAGAAATCCCAGATTCATGGAAAGCGGCAAATATAATCCTTATTCCAAAAGAAGGGAAGCCTAAGGAATTGATACAAACCCATCACCCTACTTAATGTGGATTACAATTTTTTTTGCTACAGTTTTAGCTAATAGATGGTGGAGAATTCTGTCGTCACTAATACACCCTGATCAGAATGGATTCCTCCCCAAAAGACACCTACAAATTAACATAAGGGTCCTACTAAACACACTTGAATATTATGAGTACCACCCACAGAAACAAACTGCTCTGATTTTTATTGATGCTGAAAAAGCGTTTGACAATGTCTCATGGTCACTGATAAAGACACAATTAGACTATATTCAATGTGGCCACAGAATGTTGAGAGCCTTAGAACAAATATATTCAAGGCAGAAAGCCCATGTTATAGTAAATGGCCATCTTACCAATGAAATCAAAGTCTATAAAGGTACCAGACAGGGCTGCCCTCTCTCGCCCTTACTCTATATTCTTGCCTTAGAAATACTGTTACATGCAGTTAGGACTAGAGATGGGCACGACTTAGCGGTATTCCCGTTTCTGTTTCCGTTACTTGTATCCGTTACTCTACGGAAACGGTAACGGGAATTACTCCGCCAGACTTCGAGCTCGAACCGACGAACGAACAATTTGGTCTGATTTGTCGTGCTCGTTACTTGCATCACGGCGACCGCGCAATGCCAAGCGGCACAGAAAAAAAGTTTTTAAAAGTTTAAAAAAAAACCGATTCCTGGCCCTAAAAGTAGGCGAAAACTGTCTGAGGGCACCTACCAGGCCAGAAGGGTGTTTTATTTTGGGGGGGGGGGTTTCCCCGAACCCCTCTCCTTGGCTATTGCTACTGCTGCGCTGCTGGTACCAGGCTGGGAGGGCGCATCCATTTGCTATGCAGTGCGGGGGATCCAAAATGGTGACCGCAATATATTTTTTGAAATCGTTGCCCAAAACCCCACCAAAGCACCACAGAAACATGCGAAAATTAGCTATTTTAAATGCTTGAATTTTTACAGTAGCAGCAGTGGGTTTTTCTTGCAAAAAAAGTCTCCGTTGATTTTATTTTATTTTATTTTATTTTATTTTATTTTATTTTTTTACACCTGCACATTCGCAATGATGGGCTCGCCCATGGGAGTGGACCATGCAAATTTTCCACCAATCGCATGGCCACTTGGCCAGGTTGACCACAGAGACTTCTGGGATGTGCCAATCGGGCATAAACAGCCCACTAATTGTAGCCCAAACCCGAACCCTAAGCCTAACCCATACGCCAGTACACTGTCCTTCTAAGTGGGTCAGAGAGGCACCCAGATGCACCCCAATACTCACCCTAACCTCACCCGTAACTAGCCTAACCCTAGCCCTTGCGCTAACCCGTCTTAACCCTAAGCCAGATCTACTTGCATTGCATTACATGCAAGTACGTGAGACACAGCGGGTGCAAAGAGTCTGCCAGTCCGTCACTTGTGGCTCTGGCTGACTCCTGCAGCTCCCTCCAGGAGCCCGCTACCCCCCCAAACCAGTACTAACGACAACGAAAAAATGAAAAAACGAACCGACTAATTTTTGCAAAATTTCACGAAAAACGGAAACGAGCCGAAACGGACTGCCTCCGACACACGACAACTCGAAAACGTCATTTTCCCTAGTCGTGCCCATCTCTAGTTAGGACCTCACCTAACATACACAGACTCAATATTAGAGGCGAAACATTTAAGATACAAGCCTATGCAGACGACGTCTTGCTGATCCTTGACGATCCTCTTTCATCATTGACTGATATGCTGGAAATCATAGAAGTCAAGGATTTCCGGTCTTAAGATCAATAAGGAGAAAACAAGCATGATAACTAAGAACATGACACCTACAAATATTGAAAAAATAGTTAATCAATCTGAGTTTAAACATGTAGCCAAGTTAAAATATTTGGGTGTTAATGATAATTAACAGTTGTAAAACGTTAATGGAAAATAACTATGGTGTTCTGATGAAGGAAATTAAGTCTGACTTAAATACCTGGTCAAAACTGCAGCTCTCCTTAATGGGCAGGGTAGCAAACATCAAAATGACTGTTTTGCCAAAATTGCTTTTCCTTTTTCAATTTATTGAAAATTTACCCAATCTTAAGATACTGTTTGACTTCGAAAAGCATATAAGAGTGTTTATATGGCAAAAGAAGAAAGCAAGGATATATATATATATACACAGTGGACCCTTGTATAACAAACAGCTTGTATAACATAAAATCTGTACAACATAAAAATTTTGGAGATAGCGGAAATTTGCTTAACATAATTGCCTATGGGGAGAATCTGTACAACATAAAAATGGCATTACTCCATTTCAATGCATTCCTATGGGAATTTGTATAAAGGAAAATTTGCTTAACATAATTTCATTTGGAACGAATTAATTCCTTTATACAAGGTACCACTGTGTGTGTGTGTGTGTGTGTGTGTGTGTGTGTGTGTGTGTGTTGGTTTGTATTACAAAGAGTCTGCTATGATTTTGATTAAGGATTGGATCTCAATGTCCAATCACAGAATTATGTGCCTGGAAGGACATGATTTAGATAAGGGCTGGCACCACTATCTCTGGAATAAGAGCAATCCACCAACTCTTTTTAAAAAGCATTGGATAAGAAACTCCTTGATTAAGTTCTGGTTGCCCTTAAAGGCCTTAGTATATAATAAAGCTCCATGTTGGCTATCTCCTTGTGAAGCTACCTCTGGCCCTGCGTCAGATATGACAATTAAATCTTTAACCTACAAACAATTATTAAACAAAGATCGAACTC
Source organism: Phrynocephalus guinanensis (assembly GCA_037367245.1). NCBI lineage: Eukaryota > Metazoa > Chordata > Lepidosauria > Squamata > Agamidae > Phrynocephalus > Phrynocephalus guinanensis. The sequence goes on from CM074735.1 coordinate 105,193,062, forward strand.
TGAAGTCATTGAATCAACTGACATCAGAGGGTCACAAAATAAATTGGTGGAGCTATCAACAAATATATTATTTTAAGAACATAACCAAAGAAACCGATTTATGGTAAATGAGACAGCCCTTGACAAAATACTTCCGTTTGGTGGGAAAAAAGCTCTTAGCAAACTTTATAACTCTTTGTTAGATCAGAAAACTAATGAAATAATGGTTAAAGATTGTATGATAAGATGGGCAGAAAATTTTGGTTATCCAATATATTTGGATAAATGGGACACCTTATGGAAAACAGGTAAACAATTCAAAGCTATATCCTATAAAGAAAACTGCTATAAGATGTTTTACAGGTGGCACCTTTCTTCGCATCGTCTGTCCAAAATGTATAACTGTGATTCAAGGTGCTGGAAGAGTAAAAAGAATCCTGGTACGTTTCACCATATGTGGTGGACATGTAAAGAAGCAACTACTTATTGGTCTATGGTAAAGAGATTTACAGAGAGAGCTCTAAAAATCAAATTAGAATTTAAACCAGAGCTCTTTTTACTTAATATAGCAGATAGGTGCACTCTACACGATCAAAATTATGTATTACAGCATATGATTGTAACTGCTAGGATTTTGTATGCACAGTTTTGGAAACAAGCTGAGATTCCAGCAGAGGAAGAGCTGTATGGCAAGATAAGAGACTGTATGGAAATGGATAAGCTTGCTGGTTACTTGAAAGAAGACTGTGAAGAACTTTTTGCAAGAAGATGGCAAGGTGTGGCAGCTGAACTTGATAACTGTTAAGTCCGATATACTCAACAATATACAGCGGTACCTTGTATAACGTAATTAATTCGTTCCAAATGAAATTACGTTATACAAAATTTCCTTTATACAAACTGCGATTTCCCATAGGAATGCATTGAAAATGGAGTAATACGTCCATAGCCAAGGCTAATGAGGTTGTCCGGGCTGTGATGCTTGGGAGGGAGGGAGAAGGCAAGGAGTCGTGGTGGCTGCAAAAACAGGAGGAGGTGGCAGTGGCGGCCGGTGCTCAGCTTTCAACTGCAGCACCTCGCCCAGCTTGGCCACCACCACTGCTGCTGCTGTTGTTGGGAGGAAGACTGCCCCTCCTCCTCCTCCTCTCCTGCACGTCCATGCGCGTGCGCGTGCGTGCGCGCGCGCACAGCGCCTACCAGTGTATCATGCACTTCCCTCCCCTTCTTCCTCTTTCACTCTTCTCCCTTTCATTCCTCTCTTCTTGTTCGCTCACGCTGTCGGGCTGCTTCTCGGGCTGCTTTTTGTGTGTGTGGTGAGCAGCTGTGCAAGAGGGCTGGGTGATTAAATCAGGAAGGAAAAGAAAGCCGCTGTATGTGGGGGGGTAGAGAGGGAGGGAAGGAGAGAGAGGAGAAAGAGAGAGAGAGAGAAGGCGGAGGCGGCTCTGTGGCAGTTTTCGCCTGGAGGGCTGGTTAAGATTTAGGAACAGAATGTGAGGTGCCTGCCAGGGACATGGGAGTCAGAGCAGACGACCGTGAAATGATGGGTGGAGCGAGGGTGACAAAAGCACGTCTCTTCCTGTTCTGAAAGGATTCCCTATATCTGGATTTTTTACGTTGTACGGATTTTAAGTTATACAAACCCTACGTTATACGAGGTACTACTGTATAGCATTAGTTCATACTCAATAGTATTGGGTCTTTGTTTTTTGAACTGTATCCAGTGTACCCACTGCTCTTCATTTCCCTTTTCCCCTTCCCTTTCTCCCCTTTTCCCACCCTTCCCCTCCTACCTCATTTCTAAAGAAACCAATAAAACCTATAAAATAAAATAACCCACTAATTATTTGCAAAGTGCCAATAGAGCAATTTAACCTGAATAGAGGTGGTTGTGAAGGGGCAATGTCAGGTGCCCACAGAAAGGGCTCTGAGTGCCACCTTTGGTACCCGTGCCATAGGTTCGCCAACACTGCCCTAGACAATAACATGAAAATCCAAAACAATATTGACAGATTAGAGTGCTACACCAAAGCTAACAGAATGGGTTTCAACAGAAAAAATGTAGGGTGCTGCATCTAGGAAAAAATGAATTGCACAGATATAGGATGAGAGACACCTGGCTGGAAAATAGTACATGTGAAAAGGATCTGGGAGTCTTGGTGGACCACAAATTGAACATGAGTCAGTAGTGTGACGTGGCCACCAAGAAAGCCAATGTGATTCTTGGTTGCATCAACAGAAGCATAGTGTCTAGATAAGGGAAGTGATATTACCACTCTATTCTGCTCTGGTCAGACCCGACCTGGAATACTGTGTCCAGTTCTGCACACCTCAATTTAAAAAAGATGTTGACAACCTTGAATGGGTACAGAGGAGGGCAACCAGGATGGTTAAAGGTCTGGAAGAAATGTCTTATGAGGGGTGGCTTAGGGAGCTGGGAATGTTTAGCCTTACAAAAAGAAGGCTGAGAGGGAATATGATAGCTATGTTTAAATATTTGAAAGGATGTCATATTGAAGAGGGTACTGGTTTGTTTTCCATGACTGCAGAGACTAGGACTCGGGGCAATGGTCTCAAACTACAGGAAAAGAGATTCCATTTGAACATTAGGAAGAACTTCATGACAGAGTTCTTTGGCAGTGGAATATGCTGCCATAGAGGGTGGTGGAGTCTCTTTCTTTGGAGATTTTTAAGCAGAAGCTGGATGGCCATCTGTCGGGAGCACTGTGATGGGGGTTCCTGCATGGCAGGGGGTTGGACCTGAGGTCTCTTCCAACTCTGAGATTCCTTCCGAGTAAATGTGTTTATGATCCTGAGGTAAGACAGCCTTGATGCCGGAGCCCTGGGGCAGAGTTGGACAGCTGTAGAAGATTGGGGGGGAAATGGCCTTGTCCTATATTTCCCCATCTCTCTGGACTTCCAAGGATTGTACCCACCCTCCCTTAACAACTGGGAGAGATTGTGTGGTCACTTTTTATGGAGGGGAGGGGAGTTATTTCAGGTTCCCAAAGGTGCAGCTTCCCTCCCAACAGATATAGGGATTCACACTCCTTGAAATCTGCACATCACCTCAAACAAATCTCAAGTCATTACGAAGGGGTTAGGGAGGAAATGAAACATATTTGAAATTTCCTTTCTGGCTGCCATCTGTCCTTCTGACCGTACACTAACAGTGCCATGAACTTGGGCTTTTGAAAGACTCTGATTGTTTTTTTGCAGTCACCACATTTCCTTTCAATTTTTCCCCTTTTGATGATGGTTCTTGAACACCTTGTTTTCCAAACTTAACATGCGAAGACCTCATATCTGCATTTTAAGAGGGAAGCCTTCTGGCAGCTTGAAAGGAGAATGACTATGCATTTGGTGTTTTATCTAGCCTTCAGAGTTCACATCTGCCTGCAACCTGATAGCTGGGCTATCTCTGCTTATTTACACTGTAGCTAGTAGAAACCGGGAGACCAGATTGAATACCCAAGGCATGAGCTAAATGCAAAAAACAAACAAACAAACCACAACCCAACAGACTTTAATGTTTATATTATTTCAATCTAAATGCATTTGTTTGAACCTGTCAGAGTTTTCTAGGTTCTCTCTTGCCTACTTTGTCTAGGTACTCTCTTGCATAGTTGTTTTTTTAATTTTTAATATCTTTTTTTAGTCAATGCACATATGTGCATTTGCACAGCCACTCAAGGAGGTGGGGTTGCAATCAGACATTTTGTGCACACACAAAAACTTAGAATACATGGTGACATTACCTGTAATGTTTGTTTGTTTGTTTGTTTGTTTGTTTGTTTTTGTTTGTTTGTTTGTTTGTTTAATATTGCTTGTATGCCGCCCACTACCCAAAGGTCTCTGGGCAGCTCACAATCAAAATAAACAATTCAGACAATTAAAGCATCAAAATTGCAATAAAATTAAAACAATAAATACAATAAATACAATACATTAAAATACTACACTAAAATTGCCACCAGGACCCATAATAATCAGTTAAAAACTTCTGGAACAAGAATGTTTTTACCTGGCACCAGAATGTCATCAACTTTAGCGCCAGGCGGGTCTCACTTTGGAGGGCATTCCATAATCTGGGGGCAGCTGGTGAAAAGGCCCTGTTCCTGCAAGCCATCCCTTTCACCTCCTTGAATGATGGCTCTTTCAGGAGGGCTCCCTAGCTAGATCTTAATTGCCGGTTAGGTTCATATGGAAGAAGGTGGTCCTTCAGTTATCTAGGTCCTAAGCTGTTTAGGGCTTTATATGTCAAAACAAGCACCTTGAATTGGACTTGGGCAGCAAGTGGTAACCAATGAAGGTTATACAGAATCGGTGTGATGCATCCCTTGGCGGCCCTGCCACTCACCAGATGTGTAGCACAGGTAGATAGCTAGAGTGCTATAAATGTTACTAGATAACGCTTGTCAGCTCCGCGGCTGGATCTTCTGGCTGGTGGAGCTGTTTGCGAGAGAGCAGGACACACAATCACATCCCAAAGGGAGGAGGAGGAGTGCCCTATAAAAAGGGGCTCCTCCCTCCCCTAGTGTCTTTCACTTGGAAGTGTTCCCCACCCGCCCACCACTTGAAATACTAGTGCGAGTCTAACTGGTTGCCCACGGGGGCCAGATAGGAATTTTTGACCCACACTCTAAATTGGCAGATGAGAGCGGGGATTTTTCGCCTATCCCACACTGGTACTGGGCATTAGTTTAATATCACCTGTTTATTTGGTCACACTGGCGGCAGAAGCGGGTGAATGGCAGCCGGTGAGGATGGAATGGAACATCTGTCCCTGTGTATCCAACACCCACGACACTGCGGATCATGAGATTACAATGTCAGGGAAGATATGTGGGGATGCCTCCCTGGGTGTAGATCCACTAGGACCTGGGGAGTGGAACGCACATTTAACGGCCTGGTGAGTGCTGTCGGCTGATTGCACCACCTGGGGGTAGTAACTTGCCCTATACTGTCTGGTTGGAGGGGTCCCGGGAGACCCCGGGGTTCCAACCCACGCTATGCTTGAGGCCAGGCCCCTCTTGATGTTGTTTGTTGACCTGAAGTAAACAGTTAATAAAGTGTGGCCCAGTTTAAACCCATAACAATGCCTCCTCTCGTCATTTCACATGGGAGGGCAATGATGATTGGAACATGAGCCTTTAAACCCTAACCCAGTGCTTGCAGGGACAAGTGAGTTTCAAAAATCTGCAAGAATGGAAATAGAAATGGTGTTACAGCAGTGCTGGGTACACTTACAGATGCCAATGTGATATAGAGAAAGTCAGCATATGGAAAGATTTTGAGCAGGTGTAAACCTAACCTTTCATTTCAGCCTTTCTCATCATAGCTTTGCTGTGTAAAAGAGCTTTGTGGATACCCTAGACTTCCACTAAGATGAAGAAGGGGATGTAGAAGAAATAAAACCTGAACTATATCTATCTCAGGAGTCAAAATAACAAAACCAGGGCTGTCTACTTTGGGTACATAATGGGAGCACAAGATAATTTAGAAACAATAATAATGCTCACAATAGAAGGTAGACGGAAAGGAGAACCAAACATGAGATTGTTTGACTTCATAAGGAAGTCACAGCCTTGAGTTTACAAAAGCTAAACATGGTTGTTGAGCACAGGAGTATTGGGAGATCAGTGGTCACTCATTCATATGGTGCCTTAAGTCAGAGGTGATTTTATGGAAGGTGACAACTGACCTACCATAACTCTTGAATGTTACTGGATAGGTAAGAACAAGGAGGAAGGTGCTTGTTGTGGGCTTAAGAGAGTGGTTTATATAGAAAGCTATCTGAGGTGCCCCTGAGGAAAGTGGAGAGTGCAGAACACTGTCTTTTTACGGCATTGGTCTCTTCTAACTGCCCTGGGGAAATCTGGGTTATTATGAACCTACCCGGCAATTAATATCAAGCCAGGGGGCCCTCCTGAAAGAGCCATCCCTCAAGGAGGTAAGAGGGATGGCTTGCAGACACAGGGCCTTCTCGGCAGCTGCCCCCAAGCTATGGAATGCCCTCCCAAGTGAGATCCGCCTGGCGCCAACACTGATGACATTTCGGCGCCAGGTAAAAACCTTCCTGTTCCAGAAGATTTTTAATTGATACAATTTAGATTGTGGGTCTTCTGATGGCAATTTTAGTGTGATGTTTTAGTATAAGGTTTTTATTGTTGTTTTAATTATTTATTGTTTTTTGATGTTTTTAACTGTTTTAATTCCTTGATTGTAAGCCGCCCAGAGACCTTTGGGTAGTGGGCGGCATATAAGTTGTAAAAATAAATAAAATAAATAAATTTAAATCACCTCTATGGGATTCCTATTCTCTGTGGACTTGTAAGGTAGCAAGTAGAGATGGGCACGACTTGAAAAAAAAATTTTTCGAGTTGTCGTTAGTTGGGCCAGTCCCATTTCGGGTCGTTTCCGGTTTTCGCGAAAATTCACAAAAATTAGTCGGTTCGTTTTTTCGTTTTTTCGTTGTCGTTAGTACTGGTTTTTTTTGGGGGGGGTTAGCGGCGGGCTCCTGGAGGCACCTCTGTGGGGTGGGTGCCTCCTCTGGCCCGCTATAAAGGGAAAGTGGGCTCCTGGAGGCACCCGTGGGTGCCTCCTGCCACTAGGAAGGGAAGCAGGCTCCAAGAGACACCCCTTTACATGGGGGTCTCCCTTCCTCACCTGCTGCTGCTGCAAAATGCTATGCAATAGCCATATGGATATTGCATAACATAATGTGCAGACAGTGAGACCAGTGTGAGAGTGATAGGGTCATACCCGCCCTTCACAAGGCTCTGGCACCACCATGTCTCACACAGAAGGGAAGTGTACTTGCTGCGTGTAGTGCAATGCAAGCAAGTAGATCTGGCTTTAAGGTGGCTTAGTGCAAGAGCTAGGGTTAGGCTAGTGACGGGTAAGGTTACGGTGGGCTAGTGGGTTGCACCTCTGGGTGCCTCTCTGACCCACTAAGAAGACAGTCTGTGACGTATGGGTACGGAGTCAAGGGTTAGGGTTAGGGCTAGGGCAGGTTTTAGGGGGCTTTTTGGCACATCCCAGAAGTCTCCATGGCCAAGTGGCCATGCGACTGGTGGGATGGCTCCAGAAATTTGCATGGTTGTCCACTCCCACATGGCTGGCCACTTGGCCAGCCCATCATTGCGCACTGCGCAGGTGTATATAAAATAAAATAAAATAAAATCAATGGAGGACAGAGGAGGAGAGGAGAGACATTTTGTTGCAAGAAAAAACCCACTGCTACTGTGAAAAATCTGGCAGTTTATAAATTTTCGCGTGTTTCTGTTGTGCTTGTGTGTTTTTGGACCACGATTTCAAAAACAATATTGCGTTCGCCGCCCCATTTTGGATCCCCCGCCCGCACCGCATGGCATGGCGATGGCGACTCGCGAGTCCGGCTGCCCAGGACGGGGGGGAGGCGGGACCCCCCCTCCAGAAACCACCCCTCCGGTAGGGGCCCTGCGCCCTTAGTCAAGCAGGCATTTTTCCGCCTGCTTTTTTGGCCCGGGAATGGGTGGGGGGAGAGTTTAAAAGTTTTTTCCTGTGCCGTCCGTGCCGCTTGCTTGCGCTTTAATTGCGGCGGCCGGCGGCCGGCGAGACTGGGCTTTTTGCTGGCTGCGAGCCTGCGGCGAGTCCCACCAGAGCAGCCGAGGACGGGGGATGAGGGGGGAGGCCGGGGACCTCCAGAAACAACCCCTCTGGTAGGTGCCCTGAGGCACGGCAGGCATTTTCCCGCCTGCTTTTCGGCCGGGAACCGGGTTTTTTTAACTTTTAAAAACTTTTTTTCTGTGCCGCGTGTGGCATCGCGCGATCTCGCGATGCAAGTAACGAGCACGACAAATCAGACCAAAATTGTTCGTTCGTCGGTTCGAGCTCGAAGTCTGGGGGAGTAATTCCCGTTACCGTTTCCGTAGAGTAACGGAACCGAGTAACGGAAACGGAAACGGGAATACCGCTAAGTCGTGCCCATCTCTAGTAGCAAGGGTTGGCCCCACAGTGGCAGCTATGATTGGGTCTACCCTAAGACATTTTTCTACCTGAGGAGTGGCAGGAAATTAAAGCCTCTCATGAATAGCACCCAAAAGCACCTGAGACAGATTCCCATATATTTCGATCCCTTTCCCACAAGCAATAAATAAGGACAACAAAGTAGGAAATTAACCTTGCTGCTAAACTTGCTGCCTCAGGGCACTGCTTCCCAGTGGTCAGCCTATCTTTGGGTTCAAGTTCGAAATCCAAGGGGTCTCAGTTCCAAGGACAAGTCCTGAGTCACAAGCCCCAAGTCTTACTCTCTATTAAAACCAACCCTTTTCCCAAGGGAAAAAAATGGAAGGTGGAAGGTCGGGTTGGTTCCTGGTTGAGAGTTGAGTTTGAGTCTTTTGTGGGTGGGTTTTTTTTTTTTTTTTTTGGGAAGAAGGAAGGGGTCGGATCTGAATCAAGTCACTGGTATGACTTACGTCTGACTTGACAGCAAGTATCTTACAATGCAAATACCCATCCTTGGAGGTCAGGCTAATTCTGGGTGTGCTACTGGTAGACATGGGCACGACTTGGCGAAATTCTCGTTTCCGTTTCCGTTTCTCGTTTCCGTTACGGAACGGAAACGGTAACGACAATTACTCCGCCAGAACTTGAACTCGAACCGACTAAAGAAAAATTGGGTCTGATTTTTCGTTGTCGTTCCTGGCATCGCAGCGATCTCGCGATGCCAAGCGGCACAGGAAAAAAGTTTTAAATATGCCTGCCTGAGGGCACCTACCAGAGGGGTGGTTTCTGGGGGGGGGTGTCACCGGCCTCCCCCCTCTCCTCTCCTGGGCTGCGCAAAGTGCGCATCCTCGTCGAGTCGCTCGCAACCAACTCGCCAAGCGGCGCGGCACAGAAAAAAAGTTTTAAAAATTAAAAAAAAAAAAAAAAAACGATTCTCGGCCAAAAAAGCAGGTGAAAATATGTCTGCCTGAGTGAGGGCACCTACCAGAGGGGTGGTTTCTGGGGGGGGGGTCCAGGCCTCCCCCCCTCCTCTCCTGGGCTGCGCAAAGTGCGCATCCTCGTCGAGTCACAACTCGCCAAGCGGCGCGGCACAGATAAAAAGGTTTAAAAATAAAAAAAACCCGATTCCCGGCCAAAAAAGCAGGTGAAAAATATGCCTGCCTGAGGGCACCTACCAGAGGGGTGGTTTCTGGGAGGGGGTCCCCGGCCTCCCCCCCTCTCCTCTCCTGGGCTGCGCAAAGTGCGCATCCTCGTCGAGTCGCAACTCGCCAAGCGGCGTGGCACAGAAAAAAAGTTTTAAAAATAAAAAAACCCGATTCCCAGCCAAAAAAGCAGGCGAAAATATGCCTGCCTCAGTGAGGGCACTTACCAGAAGGGTGGTTTCTGGGGGGGGGGTCCCCGGCCTCCCCCCCTCTCCTCTCCTGGGCTGCACATCCTCGTCGTCTCGCCAACTCGCGCCATGCCATGCGGTGCGGGCGGGGGATACAAAATGGGACGACCGCAATATTTATTGAATATTGCGTGGTCCAAAAACACACCAAAGCACAACAGAAACATGCGAAAATAGCTATTTTAAAACTGCCTGAATTTTTACAGCAGCAGCAGTGGGTTTTTCTTGCAACAAAACGTCTCCATTGATTTTATTTTATTTTTATTTTTATTTTTTTACACCTGCGCAATGATGGGCTGGCCATGGGAGTGGACCATGCAAATTTTTGGAGCCATTCCACCAATTGCATGGCCACTTGGCCAGGTTTTGACCGAGACTTCTGGGATGTGCCAGTCGGGCATAAAAGGCCACTAACCCTAGCCCGAACCCTAACCCTAACCCTAACCCATACGCCAGTACACTGTCCTTCTTAGTGGGTCAAAGAGGCACCCAGAGGTGCACCCCAGTAACTCACCCTAACCTTACCAGTAACCCTAAGCCTAGCCCTTGTGCTAACCCCTAACCCCAATCCAGATCTGTGTACTCGCATTGCACTACATCAAGTACACTTCCCTTCTTAGTGAGTCACAGCGGGCGCCCGTAGGGGTCCTCTGTCACTTCTTTCCCCAGCCCAAGTGCAGGCAGTGAGTCACAGAGGCACCCGACCCGAGGTGCCTCTGCCTGCTGTAACTGCAACTTAATGGTATGCATATCCAATTGGCTATGCATGCCATTTTGTAGCGGGTGAGGAGAGGAGGCACCCACGAGGTGCCTCCAGGAGCCCGCTTTCCCTTCATGGCGGGCCAGAGGATGCACCCACTCCAGAGAGGTGCCTCCAGGAGCCCCCCCCCCAAAACCAGTACTGACGACAGATGAAAAACCGACAAACGAAACAACAAATTTTTGGAAAATTTCATGAAAAACGGAAATGAGCCGAAACGGGCCAGGCTCCGACACACGACAACTCGAAACGTAATTTTTCCTGGTCGTGCCCATCACTAGCTACTGGTGTGTTTACTGCTATGATGGCATAAGGAATTCAAACAGCAATAGGAGCCAGAACTCCTATCAGCCCCAAAGTTTGGGGATGTTATTTTTTTTTTTTTTTAGAACAGCAGGTACCAGACTCCTCTAGACCTCTGGGAGTTTCAGTCTTTAAAAAAGGAACTTTCTCACATTATAATCACCACTGCTTCTCAACTGTCTGGTAAAGCTTGGGCCACCCCATACTGATCTGATGTGTGTGTCTATATAGGATACAGATGAACATCTCCATCAGTTGTGCCATGATAGACAAACTGTGGTTCTCCAGATGGTGGACTGTCATCCCCAGCAGAGGTAGACAGCATAGCTAATGGGGAGGAATGATGGATGCTACAATTCAATGGTTTCTGAAAGAGCATACTGTACTTTGCCTACCTCTATTCTGTGCTGCTTTCCTGATGATGCCTACATGAGTAGCAAAATGGTAGTTCTCAGATATGCATTGAATAAGAGCCAGGAGATCAGATATAGATATCCTCTTGTAACTTGTATTTGGTCCTTGCACGAAACAGTAAATCACTGACTGACTAAGACTATATTACATGTGAAGAAACTCTACATCAGGCATGCCCAAACTTTGGCCCTCCTGATGTTTTGGACCACAACTCCCAGAATTCTAAGCTAAGATTTCCAATGGCAAATGACTGTGGGAGTTGCAGTCCAAAACATCTGGAGGGCTGAAGTTTGGACATCCTGCTGTACATATTGTGACATAGCCACTCATACCGTCCATAGAAACACATTTAGATTAAAGTTGCAGACTTTCAGTGTCTTAATGTATATTGTAGCATTCTGGTAAATTGTATCCTGCATCATGTCAACATCTTGTGAAAATAAATTTAAATCTTTGTAGTAACCAGGAGCTTAATTTTCATTAGACTAGCTATTTGGTAATTAGTCATGCACCATAAATCAAGCTCCAAGTCTTCTCCAGGTTTCTTAATTGAAAATTATTGTTTCTTGGCTGATTGTGCAGCAAGTCAGTGGAGTGATCGATGCTGAATCCAGCACAAACAGTTTGAGACAGTCAGAACTTGATAGATCATTGCCCTGGAGGGCCTTGTAATGGTGGAGAGGCACTGAATTTTAAAATTAAAGATTCCGTCATCCAGATGTAATGGTGATGGTGGGGGTAATTCTAGCTATAGTTCAGTAAAAGCACTCTAAGGTCTTTCTAGCAATTTGAGATTCCAGTCAAGTTTTATTCCAGAAGAAATTTTGATAAATGTTTTTTAAGAGTTTGAGGATGGCACCATGAAGGTTATTCTCCCTCAGTCTTAATCTTCAATTCCATTTGGAGTACATTGGTTACCAGCTAATATAACTGGGATATATTCACATAGATCATCTTAACTGGGTTTTAGATTAGGATAGAAGACCACCATTAAAATATTGGACAGAAGTGGAACCTGCAAACTATTGTGGAGTGTTTGTACTTATAATTAAAGCCATCAATACTCTCATTCAGAATAATCCTTGATTCTCTGCCTCTTTCAAAACTAAACAGGCTTATACCTCTCCACATGGTATATTGGGCTATCTTTCTCCATCTCCTCTCCCTTCCAATGGAATTTCACTACTTCTAGATGTTCTGCTTATATACCACCCCATAGTACTGAAAGCATTCTATGGGTGGATTACAATTTATTTATGCAAGCTACCCACCCCCACCCCCACCCCCGTTGAGCTGGGAAGTCATTTTACCAACCTTGGAAGGATAGAAGACTGAGTCAACCATGAGCCTCCTACCTGGGTTTGAACCCAAGGTCGTGAGCAGAGTTATAGCTGCAGTACAGCTGTTTAACCACTGCACCACAGGGCTCTCTCTCTCTCTCTCTCTCTCTCTCTCTCTCTCTCTCTCTCTCTCTCTCTCTCTCTCTCTCTCTTTTACTTCTACAACTGAACCTGCCAAAACCTCTTTGTTTAGTATTGCCAAGTGTCAAGGTACTGATTCAGGACTTAAGGAATGGCTATGGTTCTATGCAGCAATGGTGGAAGTTGCTCATTTATCCCTTCAGTTATCTGAGTGGTGGTTTTTGGTTGAATGTCAGGTGTGCTGCTTATATACTGCTCCATAGTGTTTAAAGCCCTCTGTGAAAGGTTTACAATTTATTTATGGAGCTGCACATTGCCCTCTCCAGTGGGCTGTGGGCTATGGTGCAGATCAAACCACACCAGACTGATGAGGCTGTGTGCTTACTGGCACTGAAAAAACTTGTAATCTCCATGTGATCACCTAATCCAAATAGAAGTTATAAAATGATGTCTGACTCAAGCTGCAGTGCTTGCTGATGTAATCACAGCAATAGAAAGATACATGTGCACATCCTCTTCTTCCTCCTCCTCCTCATCTCTCTCTCATGCAGTCATCAATCAATCGATCATCTTTTCCATCCATTTCGGTCTATTTATCTATCTATCCATCCATTTAATCCACTCCGCACAGAAAAGTGCTTAAACTCTTTCTTGTTGTATCCTGCTGGTGTCCTCTTGTTTGATATCCTGACCATTTGTGAACCCCTGAACTCTGATGGAGAGGAGGGACTTGGAAAGGTTGTCATCTGATCTATGTAGAAAATCAGAAGGAGTAGCTTTCTCTTTAACATCACTCTTTCTGCTTAACAGTTGGTGGGAAATTAAAATGATCTAGGTGGATAAGGCAGGTTAAAGGTCAAGGGACACCGCCATTTCACCCCCCCTCCCCTTTATGTCAAAATAGAGACAGGTCATTATTAGACATTAGAAATTGTATGCTCTTCCCCCCTCCCCCCAGCAAAAAAATTCAATCTATTTATGCACTAATTTTATTGTAAATTCCAATTCTTCACTTCTTGGACCCCTACCAAGCCACTGCCCAGCCTGTATAGTTGTCAGGTGCTGACATTCTGAGTTTCAACCATATTAATTGCTGGATAAAGGCTATAATCCCCTCTCTTTGAAGCCAGGGGTTGATTTTAGGCAGTACTTCAAAAGCAGCACACAAGTGAAAGAGACATATTTCTGACTAGCACTGAATCAATATGATTTACTCTCTTTGCATTTGTCTACATACGCTAGACATATTTGGCTGCAGACACAAAAGGTGTGATTATTTGACTGTAAAACAGTGCTCAGGGGCTGTTACTATCCACACAGTATTTTACATCAGATAGAATGAAACATTACAAAACTTTCCTTGGCATTATTCAGATAGTCTAAAACCTTACACTAGATTTTGATTAACAATAAAGCTTATGCGATTTTGGGTAATTTAATCTCTACAACCATAATAAAACCACAGTCTGGATGGATTCCCAAAGCTTGGATGAATGGGTCCAATTTGAAACAAAGCATTTTTGAAGGACTGGTCCTAATATTGTAAATTCCTGCAACATTTTAATTAAATAAGCCAGTGAGCAAAGATCTTGCATGTAGCAACAAATACCCCACGACTGATTAAACATATTGTCTAATTTGGTTGCAAATAACTCCCCACCCACCCACCTCATTCCTCTTGCCACAAAGGAAACAAAACAACCCAAGAACAATACCCAGAAATGCAAAGAATGGCATAGCTAATATGAAACCCTTGATTGGCAAGTATTTCACGTAATGGCTCTCGATTCTGCAGGCCTGCACTATATGGGAACTCTCTCTTACAGGATTTGCCAAGTATGCTTAGTGTTACGTTCAAGAAAGATTAACAGTATTTCAGATCAAAGGCGAATCCTGCCGCATAGTCTTAGCAGATTGTCATTCACTTCCATAATGGCTCATTTGCACAAGATTTTCCCGTAATATGAACCATTGTTTCGATGGCAGTGATTTGACATCAGGACAGGGCCAAATGGATCTCAACATCCAAGCCAGACAAGCTTGGGGTGACTGGGTCCAAAAGGCGTTGATAATCATTAAAAGCAATTCCTAGTTTTCTCTGTTTAAGCCTGTTGTGAAAGCAAAAACACAGACAAAACTTTTAAAGGGGCCATACTCTGAGCAAGAGGAAACCGCGAGTACAATTCGGTGTAGGTAATAAATGTTTTCGTAACCTGCCAAATTTGCTCTTAAAACAAAATATGATGAACAATGATGGTCTATTCTTTCCTTTTTATTTCACAAGTAACCTGATCTTTATTTTTAAAAACTCTCAAAAATGAACATGCAGCGGAACTCTCCCAGTAAAATGCCTTTCTATAATTTATGTTTTTATTTCACTAATTGACACAGAAGGATCCAACCTGATGCCACCAAAACTGGTCGGATCCTAGTAAATCTGGGAAATAGTGTGTGTGTGCGGGGGAATTGTAGCATTTCAGCCATAGGTCATCTCCTTTTCTGAGCAGACAAAAACTATGATTAGGAGTTGATGAGAATTTCTGACTATCTGTTCATTTAAACAAGCACACTGAGAAGGACAGATGTCAACACTGAGCACTCATTTCAGTGCTTCCAAACTAATGCCCTACTTTGTCTTTGAGAAACACCTATATTCATTTCGGACATGGATCCTAGATATCCCCTCTTCTTTTCTAGCTGAGGAACTTGGTTAATCCATGACATAAGGTTGAAGCCCAGGACTTCAAATTTAACAGTGAGTTGTTTTCCCACCACCCAACCCCATATCCTCTATTTTTTAAAGGTAAATATCATAGTAAAATGCAGATGAAGACACAATGTTACCCATGTTGACTCTGAAGTAAGTTTTCATATAGCTTTACTGAGTGCCTTCAACACTTCAACACCCTTCATTTCAGTGGGCAACTCAGTCTATGTTTATGTTGGATTCACACCACAACACGGGCAAGGCAAAACAGTTGTATGTTGTATGAGCAAGTTGGAGTTCAATTTTCAACTTGGTATAAGTGGGTTTGGCATTATTTGCTTGAGGGTGCCTAGAGAGGCCTTGTGATGCACCAGCATATTTTAAACCAAATAGGAATGGAAGGGCCATTGCAGTTGTCCTCTCAAGTTGTATGAGGATTTTTTTTGCAGGTAAAGCATTCTAGAACAAAGACCAGATTTTTAAATAGACATCTGTTATTCTGCAGAGGGAGAACTTTCACAGAGGAAGGAAATAAGTCATGACATATATTCACTGATAGTGTTGCCTAGATGCCCTAAGCACATCCAGTCTCACCTGATTTTGGAAGCTAAGCAGGGTCAGCCCTGGTTAGTACTTGGATGGGAGACCACCAGGGAATACCAGGTGCTGTAGGCACCTGGAGTAGGAACTGGCAAACCACTCCAGTACTCCTGCCAAGAAAACTCCATGGACATGGAGTCACGAAGAGTCGGTCACGACTGTAACGGCACAACACACACACACACACACACACACACACACACACACACACACACACACACACACACACACATTCATTGGTAGTTTCAAAGTTGCTCACACTGAAGTTTCTTTTATGAGAAATAAAACATTTTGTTTGCCTTGTAAACAAACTGCATTGCTTTACAAATTACCAGAGAAAAGTTTATTGGCAGAGAGGTAATAGCTGCAAATGCTATCCACAGAATGAAATATGGAATCAGACATTAATCTGTGTGCTTCAGAGTCATGCTACAAAATCTACAGCAAACCTTTTTCACTGTAAATATGTGTGCAGGCTTGCATATAGCGTTTAGAATAACTGCATTGGTTTTTTTAAATGTTCTTAAAAGTATTTTTGTATGTACTAAACCTATCAAAATGAGACTATTTCCTCTGTAACTTTTCAAATGCTAGGAACTAGAAGCTGAGTTATCAATCTCTGCAAGGGGAGTTTTATATGGTAACATTGACATTTAACTTTGACAGTGATTGTTTGCAACCCAGCGGTACTTTGTGGGATATAAAGAATCTATTTCCATAATGTCTTCAAATAAAAGAGAATATAAAATGTTCTTGTTCCCTATGCATGGAGAACTTTTAAAATGTAAACATCAAGCTATTAAACAAATTGAGAGGTCCCCCCTCCCTCTGACTCACGAAGAAATAGCCTAAAATACATGATCAATAGCGCCCTCTACACTCTGAAAAGCCTAGAAAATTTAAAACCAGGCTTGTACAGTTGGTAGAAATGTATTTTTTAAATTCTGGTTGTGACAGCATTTGCTCTTCTTTAGGGGCTTTGAAGTGATACACAAATTTTCAGAGGTAGTTAGAATTTACCGAATTATGCATCACCTTTTCTTTATTTACAGCTTTACCAACGCTAGCTGTGGAAAAACGGCAACATTGCCCAGTTTCAGAATGGTTCAGAATCAATGGTGTGATTGATTGAATATGCAAAGTGCAGTGTTCTGTTCTGCTTTGAATATCCACTACATTATTTAATGTTCCTTATTATTTATTAAAAGTCTTTCATTATCATCCATCAGAAGTTAGATACATGGTTTTGATAGTTCTCCAATCAACATTAATAGTGCAAACTGGTATAAATCAACACAATAGATTTCTTTTATCTTACACTAAACATGTACATGCTTTTTGCAGTTTTCAAAATAAAATACACAATGAAGTGAGTGTAATGTTGAAAATATGGCAATTTCCAAATATATTTCATAATTATCATTAGCATTCTTGCACTAATGAAAATTGTTAATTTTCACATAATTCAGTTTTATTTTTATTTTTATTGTAACTATATTCTTGTGTTTCTGTTTTTCAAAATATTATGCATATATGTGATACAACTAGGGCAGATTTCTACATGTGTTATAGAAAACTACCTGAATTTACACCTTATTTACAACCTTATTCCAGACCTAGTAGTAAGACTTTTAGAAACTGGTAGGATTTGTTTTTGAGTAAATTGGATTGGGCTGTAAGAGTAATTATTGCATACAAGGATGATATTTCTTAAAACATTTTCAAACTTTCTCTTATGCTGGCCTGAGTTTTTAAGTATGTGTACAACAAGGGGACAAAATGTATTTAAGTTTTGCAAATTTAAACAGGCTTTTCCTGAAATACTTTGAAAAACAGAAAATCCAAGAAAGGAATTACAGGATCCATGTATCAAAAATGATTTAGCTAATATTCGAGCAAGAAAGGGTGAGACTTGTTTCATCTGTGGAAAACAATTGTCCTTTGTTGTATTTTGATTTTTTAATGTGTTTTGTTTGCCGCTCAGGAACTCAGTCCGTTCTGAAATTTACAAAGGTGCAGTGGCTCTTAGCAGTGTTGTGTTCACAGAAGAGCAAATTAAACCAGTGAAAGAATGGTGCAAATAATTGTTTCATATGTTCTCTTTGCTTGTGACTTCGATAATCATCCGGAGCAGATTTACAAATGTAGACTTCAAGGTTGCTCAGCTTCCTGTGGAGTAGAAGACTGCTACTTTGGCACTCATACTCATGCCCTTGTAATCACCACTCAGAAACTGTGCCTGGGTACTTCCAATTCCCAGTGTCTTGATTGAACACCTCATTCTGTGCTAACAAGGTGTCCAAGGTATTTGGACTGGGTCTGCTGTCAGGAAGGGGAAAAATTGTTAATGGTATCACTCATTAAGAATTGCTGCACCAGGCCTTTTCCCCCCCCTTCCTTTTTCCTTTTTGGTAATTTGGTAACTGTCTAAATTACAAGTTGATTCCTTCTTTCTCCATTTCCAAGAACAAATACGATGGAGGAGGGGGGGCACGGTTCTGCCTTTATGAGAGGTATATAGGGGACTGAGTTATAGAATTAGGTTGGGAATCATGCAGATAGAACAGAAATTAAGAGGCTTGCACCTATTTACTTGGGAAAACAGAAAAAAATGCTGAGACATTTGAGCTCTTAATATATTCCTGTATTGTTATTGCACAATGGTAATCATGGGACTTTAATATTCATAAAACTGCCAGAGGAGGAAAAAAAGCAAGGTCTGATATATAAGGCCCAAACATACAGAGAGCAGTTACCATGCTTCAGGGGAGGACTGTAATGTTAATAATGGTAAAGCAGATATATTTTTAAATGCTAATGCTGAGTAAAGGCCAACTGGTGTTTTTCATGAAAGTGATTTTAAAAATAAACACATTTCAAAGTTAAAAATGTAATAAACTGTTGCAAGAGGCCTGGGAAATAAATCATAACTACTCCTGAAGGAAACATGGTTTCACTGATGTGTGTAAAAAGGAATCTGAATAGTCCCACTGAAACATGACTTGAAAGGAATGTATGTTCTATTCATTCAAAGCTTGAATTGGCTTCTATTTATGAAGTTAACTTGTTGCTTTTGCAAGTTTTCTTGAAGGAACAGGAATTCAGACTCATTGTTCCGCTTCCATGCAAAAATGCAAGTAGATTGACTGAGACTGTTCAAAACAAAGTTACGAATTCATGTACAAGAGGTAGATCACCGCCATTTAAATTTTTCAGATTAGGGAGATTTGTACCTGAGATATTATTCTGTTGTTTCAGAAATATAAGCTAAAGTTGTGACTCAGGGTTGAATTCATTTCCCATTTACTGCTTCCCGTCTACAAGCTTGAGGGTATGAGGCTGACAGACTTGTAGTTCCTGAATGATTTGTTTTATTTTAAATGGGAAATATTGAGGGACAAGGAAAACAACTGCCAACACTTTCTTGTTTTCATTCCTTGTGCCCCAGCTCTATCATATTAAATACAGAGTGTTTAGAGTGGAAGTGGAGTAACTGCTACACATTTAAATGTAAATATGCCTAGGAATTGTTATGTGAATGTTTCAAAGACTGATCAACAACACAAAACCATTTTTTCCTTAAAGCACTTTGAGGTAATGATTTGTTCCTGAACTATCCTGACAACAATGGAGAATTTTCTCCACTCTTTCCAATCATAGTGTAATCACCTTTCCAATCATAGTGTAATCACCTAATCATAAAAGACAACAGTTCTGTAAAACAGATAGACTAGGTCCCCACAAAAATGCTTTCAGATAATTTAATTTGGAAAATAAACTTCATAAAAATATCCTTTAATAATAATAATAATAATAATAATAATAATAATAATAATAATAATAATAATAATAATAATAATAACAGCAAACTTAAATACTCCAGTGAAAGACTAGCTGTCTAAAATTTGTTTGAAGTGGGGAAGGATGATATTTAATGTCATAATCTAGCATATCTTCAATTTCAGTTGGGAACAGCAGTCTTAAATAGTTAATGTTTGGTACTAGTACTTTATTTGTACATGTTTGTTCCAACATTGCACCTTTCTCCATTTGTTAGGAGTCAGGACATTTCTGCTGTCTAAAACTTCATTACACTCATTCATTAAATAGAGTGTCAAAACCTGATGTTAGTATAATAATCAATTATTATAAACCTTCTACTTGCTCATGATTTATATCTTAGCTGGATTATATTGTTGAGACAATAACAGTGTTGCATTACATATTAGAAACAATATTATATTACACTTATACTATTATAAATATTAGAATATTTTAAACATTACACTAAGAATTCCATAGCAAAAAATGCAGACTGGTATCAATATGTACCAAAAGGATTACAAAAAATTAAGTTGCTTCCACAGAATTTATGCAATCCTTTTGTTATCACATGGCATTAAGTCATTTCCAACTTATGGTAACCATATAAATTAGTGACCTTCAAAACATGTCACTGTTAATAACCATGTTCAGATGTGGCAAACTCTACAACATTACTTTCGTTGTTGAATCACTCCATCCAATCTTCCTATGTTCTCTTCACCTTCAACTTCTCCTGTTATTATTGTCTGTCCCAATGAGTCCTGTTTTCTCATGGTTGGCCCCAAGGCTATCACACATCATTTTTCATGACATATGAAGTTCAGGCTTGACTTAATCTAGCATTGCTTCATTTCTGCATGCCCAATGTTGCTTTTATTCTGTTGGCACTTAGAATCCATCATATCCCTTGTTTCACTTAGGAATATCCCTCCATAGGCATGGATTCAGTAATTGTTTTCTGAGATGAGTTCTTTTCAGAATAGCCAACCAGCAGAAAGGGACGTTATGAAGTGATCTTTCAAGTCCTCAATGCTAACCCCATGGTTCCAACGGGTTCTTCTTTCCAATGCAACTTGCTGTTCAGTCATTAATCGTATCCGACTCTCCGTTACCCCATGGACCACAGCATGCCAGGCCCTCCTGTCTTCAATTGTCTCTAATCCACACTGGTTGCATCAATGACATCATCCAACCATCTCATTCTCTCTTGTCCCCTTTTCCTTCTGCCTTCAATCTTTCCCAACTTCAGGGACTTTTCTAAGGAGTCCTCTCTCCTCATGTGGTGGACAAAATACTGGAGCCTCAGATTCCAAATCTGTCATTCCAGTGAATATTCAGGGATGATTTCTTTCAGGATGCATAGGTTGGATCTCCTTGCAGTCCAGGGGACTCTCAAGATTCTCCTCCAACACCACAGCTCAAAAGTGTCAACTCTGTGGCGATCAGCCTTCTTTATAATCCAGTTCTCACTTCCATACATCACTACTGGAAAAAACATAGCTTTGACTATCCTGACCTTTGTTGGCAAAGTGATGTTTCTACTCTTTAAGATGCTGCCTCGGTTTGCCATTCCTTTCCTCCCAAGAAGCATGTGTCTTTTAATTTCATTGCTGCAGTCACCATCTGCAGTGATCAAGGAGCCCAAGAAAATAAGCTCTGTCATTGCCTCCATTTCCTCTCCTTCCATTTACCAGGAGGTGATGGGACTGGTGGCCATGATCTTAGCTTTTTTAATGTTGAGCTTCAGCCCATTTTTTTCACTCTCCTCTTTCACCCTCATTAATAGGTTATTTTATCCCTCTTCACGTTCTGCTATCAGAGTAGTATCATCTGCATATCTGAGGTTGTTGATATTTCTTCCGGCAATCTTAATTCTGGTTTGTGATTCATCCAGACCTGCCTTTCGCATGATGTACTCTGCATGTAAGTTAAATAGGCAAGGTGACAGTATACAGCTTTGTCATACTCCTTTCCCAATTTAAAACCAATAAGTTGTTCCATATCCAGTTCTGACTGTTGCTGCTTGCCCCACATATAGATTTCTTAGGAGACAGATAAGGTGGTCAGGCAGTCTCATTCCTTTTAGAACTTGCCATAATTTGTTGTGGTCCACACAGTCTAAGGCTTTGGCATAATCAATGAGGCAGATGTTTTTCTGGAACTCTTTAGCTTTCTCCATAATCTAACACATGTTGGCAATTTGATGTCTATTTTCTCTGCCCCTTCAAAATCCAGCTTGCACGTCTGGGAGTTCTCTGTCCACATACTGCTGAAGCCTCCCTAGTAGAATTTTGAGCATAACCTTGCTAGTGTGTGAAATGTGTGCAATTGTACGATAGTTCTTTTCCAGTTTTCTGCTGAGTTTTACAAATTTGCTGGCATATTGTGTGTATTGCATCTTCTTTTAAGATTATAAATACTTCAACTGGAATGTCATCACCTCCACTGGCCTTGTTATTTACAATGCTTTCTAAGGCCCACTTGACTTCGTTTTCCAGGATGTCTCTCTCGAGGTCAGCAACTACACTAACTTGGCTATCAGGGACATCCAGATCTTTCTGATACAATTCCTCTGTGTATTCTTGCCATATCTTCCTGATATCTTCTGCTTCGGTTAAGTCCCTACCATTTTTGTCCTTTATCATATCCATCTTTGCAAGAAATGCCCCTTTAATATCTCCAGTTTTCTTGAACAGACCTCTGGTTTTTCCTTTTCTAATGTTTTCCTCTATTTCTTTGCACTGTTCATTCAAGAAGGCCGCCCTGTCTCTTTGGAAGTTTGCATTCAATTTTCTGTAACTTTCCCTTTCTCCCTTGCATTTTGCATCCCTTCTTTCCTCCATTATCTGTAGAGCCTTGTTGGACAGCCACTTTTCTTTTTCTTTCTTTCTTTCTTTCTTTCTTTCTTTCTTTCTTTCTTTCTTTCTTTCTTTCTTCCTTCCTTCCTTCCTTCCTTCCTTCCTTCCTTCCTTCCTTCCTTCCTTCCTTCCTTTCTTTCTTTCTTTCTTTCTTTCTTTCTTTCTTTGACCCAAAGAAGTCCTGTTGATGGAACAGAGCTGATAGCAATATGTCCTAATTTTCTGTCTGCATTTACTTTTCTTTGGGACAGTTTTTGTTGCTGCTTCCTGTACAACATTACAAGCCTCCATCCATAGTTCTTCAGGTGCTCTGTCCACCAATTCTAGTTCCTTAAATCTATTCTTCAACTCCACTGTGTATTCATAAGGTATTTGACTTAGATTGGACCTGACTGGCCCAGTGGTCTTCCCTACTTCCTTCAGTTTAAGTTTGAATTTTGAAATAAGAAGCTGATGAACTGAGCCACAGACAGTACCAGATCTAGTTTTTGCTAGACCTGTATACAGCTCCTCCATCTTTGGCTGCATAGAACATAATCAATCTGATTCCAGTTTTGTCCATCTGGTGATGTCCATGTGTAGAGTCGACTTTTGTGTTGTTGGAAAAGAGTGTTTTCAATGACCAGCTTTCTCTCTTGAAAAAACTCGATTAGCCTTTTCCCTGCCTCATTTGGAATTCCAAGGCCAAACTTGCCAGTTATTCCTTTTACCACTTGACTCCCTACTGTAGCATCCCAGTCCCCTTTGATGAGAACATCTTTTTTTGGTGTCAGGTCTAGAAGGAGTTGTAAGTCTTCATAGAATTTGTCAATCCCAGACTGTTCAGCATTGGTAGCTGGTGCATAACCTTGGATTACTGTGATGTTGAAAGGGCTGCCTTGGAATTGTACCAAAATTATTTTTGAGGTTGTATCCCAGTAAAGCTTTTTCCACTCTTTTGTTGACTATGAGGGCTACTCCATTTCTTCTATGGGATTCTTGCCCACAGTTGTAGATGTGATAGTCATCTGAACTGAATTCACCCATTCCAGCCATTCAGGTTCGCTGATGCCGAAGATGTCAATGTTTATTCTTGCCATCTCACATTTGACCACATACAGCTTACCCTGGTTCATAGATCTCACATTCCAAGTTTCCTATGCAGTATATTTCTTTGCAGCATTGGACTTTCCTTTCTCTTCCAGGCACATCTGCATCTAGGAGTCCAATGCAACTAGGAGAAACAAAATTAGGACATATCGCTATCAGCTCCGTTCCATCCACAGGACTTCTGTGGGTCAAAGAAAGAGAGAGAGAGAGAGAGAGAGAGAGAGAGAGAGAGAGAGAGAGAGAGAGAGAGAGAGAATGTCTCATCCATGAAATCAGGTTCTGGTTCCAAGCTGCTGGGGCTCCTCAAAGGGTTTTAGGGTGCAATTCTACATATATTGGAACAAGTCCCACTGAACTCAGATGCCCCCTTCTTGAATAGACATTTTGAAAATTACAGAGTTGAATCTGCAGTCATTACAACAAGCCAAAGCAATTAGAGATGAGGATTAATATAAAAAATTCATTGGGGCTGATGAATTGGCAGATCAATGAATTTCCAGTGACGAATTGACAAATCAATGAATTTATTCATCTCCTCTTTAAAATGCTATAAAAAGATACCCCAAGCACCTAGAGGCCCCGAATTTGCAGAGATGCTTGCTCTGACTATCCTTTATAAGCCCTGAAAGGTTGGTAAGGATTGGTGTTCATATGTATGAGCTATGCACTCCAAAGAGCCTCCCCAGAAAGGGCCCACTAGGTACCCAGAGACACCAAACTTGCAGAAAAGCTTCTCCCAGCTCTTCTCAGATACCTGAGTCATACAACTAAAAATGCTCCCTTCCCAAGGAAAGTGTCATTTAGAAAGTGGGTTGGGGAAACCTCAACCTTCACCAGACTTGGAAGGAATGTAGATGAGAGCCAGAGGAAGCTTCTCTGTAAGTTTGGAGTCTCTAGACGCCTGGCAGAACTTTCCTGGGGCAGGTATTTGGGGTGTATAACTCAGACATCAAAATTTCAATCTCCAGCAAACAAGATGGGGTTGTAGAGAGTCAGGAGATGTATCCCTTCAACTTTTGTGTCTCTAGGTGCCTTGGGGGCCACTTTATAGTGCAACAACTTTACAAATCAAAACATGCTAAGATTCATCAATTTATATTCATCAGGGTACTCTATTTATGATGAATACAAATTGATGAATTTTGACAGTTTGGCCATATTCATCAGTAAAGGTGATTTGTTTTTCAATGTTAATCCATCTCTAGTTGGTGTCATAACAACATGCTAAAGCAATGGTTTCCAGAATGGGAGGCATCCTTTCCCTAGAGGTACATGAACAATTTCCACAGGGAAGGTTATGAAGGAAGGTGGAAAATATTTTTGTCTGTGAGTCATTAACTATGGCCTTGGTGGTGAAGGCGTCGGCACACTGCTTTGTTGAAGGCCCACTTTGGATATTAACAGGCCTTAAGTGCTGTCTTCAGGTGCCTGTCATCCTTCTTTTTGGCTTCTGTGGAGGTGGGGATGCTCCCTGCTCTGTGGTTTAGTGTCCTGATGATTCCTAATTTGTGTTGTAATGGATGGTGGGAGTCAAACAGTGAGTACTGATCTGTGTGGGTAGGTTTCCTGTAAACTTCTACTCCCAGGCCACGGACAGGTCTGATGATGACTGCACGATCCAGGAAAGCCAGCCTGTTGTCTTGAGTGTCTTTCCTAGTGAACTAAATATTAGGGTCCACCCCCATTGATGTGGTCTGTAAACCCCTCTCTCAACAGAGCTGGGAGTCTCAGGCACAGTCTATCTGCCACTTATCAGTATGTGATTTCAACAATATCTAGACAAATCAAAAATACTTCAAACCCTCACCATCAAGGCCATACTTAATGACCCATACTTTATGGGTTTCAGTACTTTAGGCCATTGTTCACCCTAAAGCAACTGAGTCTGTTGTCTGTGCCTATTCAAGCCATTGTTCATCTTATGAGCCATTTTCAAACCAGGGTGAAAAGAGGTCAAATTGAGCTATAAAATGGAGGACTCACTAGCTTTTTCAGACTGGTGAAGCTGTTTCGGTAAGCAGTGGAACATTTCAATCTCTCAAGAAAAATAAGTCCAGTTGCCATGACTCAACTTCCAGATAATGGATTCTATATAATCACTGTATATATAATATATATATTCCTCTGGATTTTTAGCCTGATCCTTGTATTAATGTCTTGACAGAAAATAACATAAAAGTTAGTGGGGGCTAAATAGAAGAAGCTTTTCCAGGTTGGTAGCCTAAGATGCATGCTAACTTAAAATAATGGGTTAAAGCTTTTAAATATGTAACGACAAAATTAATGGAGCATACTAATCCATTCTGAGATCTAATGAAACATACCACAATTTAAATTGCAATTAAACAGAGAAATGTCAGCAGACATGTTGCCTCTATAGAAAACTGGAAGAAAAAAACTTCCACAAACTTGCCAGTGTTGAGCACAAAAAAAGCGGTTCTATGTGATCTTCCAAATATCTGTATTAAATAGCATCTATTAAAAACGTATAAAAAGTGTGCAGATGTAATGGTATATCTTCCTAGAAAATGTTTTAAGGCGAAGCAGGGTGGAGAGGTGACTGTAAGCCACCATGGCAAGGTCGGATCAGGACTTTTTTTTTTTTTTGCCTGAGGCAAAATAGCAATTGATGCTCCTTTAGGTCAACACAGAGTAGTAGCCAGGTGTGGGAAGACCCAAAGTCAGCCAAGTTGTTCTTACTCCTGAGGCAGAAAATTCCACATGCAACTTTCCCCAATTCAACTGGAGTGAATCAAGTACAATAACAGCAAAAACAATGAGTAACAAAATACTACTTCTTTGAGACATCCACAAGCAGTCACTTTGTTACATCTCTGTTTGACTGTAGGACTGGCTCTGAGATTTGGGGAAAATGGTATGAAAATAATTGAGGGGGGGATTCTTCTACCAATCACTTTCATGACAACCTTTCTTTTCAAGTCAGCTTTCCTAACTAAGGAATTGTCTGTCTGAGGCAGCTTTTTAAATGAATTGTTGTGCCTTGTTGCTCTGAATGTGGTTTTGTGTTGATTTTGTTTACTATTTTAGTGTGGTAATATCTTGATTCTTTAACAGCCATATACTGATTGTTTTTTGGTTTTAGCTATCATACCTTTCCTCTTTGTTTGTTTTTTCCTGATCTACTTTTTCATTGCCTCTTATTACATAAAATGTATTATTACACTGATTCATTTGGAACTAAAAGCATCTGTGAAAATCTACTCAATTGGACGTTTGCTGAACAGTAGGATGAAGCTTAGTAACAACAAATGCAATGATATCAAATAATTCCTATATGGCAGTTCCCATGAAAATATCCTATCAATAAAATATTGATTTTAGAGAATAATGTCTATGCTATATGAATAGAGATGGGCACGACTTGAAAAATTTTTTTTTCGAGTTGTCGTTAGTCGGGCCAGTCCCATTTCGGGTCGTTTCCGGTTTTCGCGAAAATTCGCAAAAATTAGTCGGTTCGTTTTTTCGTTTTTTCGTTGTCGTTAGTACTGGTTTTTTTGGGGGGGGTAGCGGGCTCCTGGAGGCACCTCTGTGGGGTGGGTGCCTCCTCTGGCCCGCTATAAAGGGAAAGTGGGCTCCTGGAGGCACCCGTGGGTGCCTCCTGCCACTAGGAAGGGGAAGCAGGCTCCAAGAGACACCCCTCTACATGGGGGGTCTCCCTTCCTCACCTGCTGCTGCTGCAAAATGCTATGCAATAGCCATATGGATATTGCATAACATAATGTGCAGACAGTGAGACCAGTGTGAGAGTGATAGGGTCATACCCGCCCTTCACAAGGCTCTGGCACCACCATGTCTCACACAGAAGGGAATTGTACTTGCTGCGTGTAGTGCAATGCAAGCAAGTAGATCTGGCTTTAAGGTGCCTTAGTGCAAGAGCTAGGGTTAGGCTAGTGACGGGTAAGGTTACGGTGGGCTAGTGGGTTGCACCTCTGGGTGCCTCTCTGACCCACTAAGAAGACAGTCTGTGACGTATGGGTACGGAGTCAAGGGTTAGGGTTAGGGCTAGGGCAGGTTTTAGGGGGCTTTTTGGCACATCCCAGAAGTCTCCATGGCCAAGTGGCCATGCGACTGGTGGGATGGCTCCAGAAATTTGCATGGTTGTCCACTCCCACATGGCTGGCCACTTGGCCAGCCCATCATTGCGCACTGCGCAGGTGTAAATAAAATAAAATAAAATAAAATCAATGGAGGACAGAGGAGGAGAGGAGAGACATTTTGTTGCAAGAAAAAACCCACTGCTACTGTGAAAAATCTGGCAGTTTATAAATTTTCGCGTGTTTCTGTTGTGCTTGTGTGTTTTTGGACCACGATTTCAAAAACAATATTGCGTTCGCCGCCCCATTTTGGATCCCCCGCCCGCACCGCATGGCATGGCGATGGCGACTCGCGAGTCCGGCTGCCCAGGACGGGGGGGAGGCGGGACCCCCCCCCCCATGGAAGCACATCCAGAAACCACCCCTCCGGTAGGTGCCCTGCGCCCTTAGTCAAGCAGGCATTTTTCCGCCTGCTTTTTTGGCCCGGGAATGGGTGGGGGGAGAGTTTAAAAAAGTTTTTCCTGTGTGCCGTCCGTGCCGCTTGCTTGTGCTTTAATTGCGGCGGCCGGGCGGCCGGCGAGACTGGGCTTTTTGCTGGCTGCGAGCCTGCGGCGAGTCCCACCAGAGCAGCCGAGGACGGGGGATGAGGGGGGAGGCCGGGGACCTCCAGAAACAACCCCTCTGGTAGGTGCCCTGAGGCACGGCAGGCATTTTCCCGCCTGCTTTTCGGCCGGGAACCGGGTTTTTTTAACTTTTAAAAACTTTTTTTCTGTGCCGCGTGTGGCATCGCGCAATCTCGCGATGCAAGTAACGAGCACGACAAATCAGACCAAAATTGTTCGTTCGTCGGTTCGAGCTCGAAGTCTGGGGGAGTAATTCCCGTTACCGTTTCCGTAGAGTAACGGAACCGAGTAACGGAAACGGAAACGGGAATACCGCTAAGTCGTGCCCATCTCTATATATGAATCAGCCAGTAAATATAAAATATGCGGGCTGCAAGACTGAATTCATGAACTGATATTATAGAATAATTAAAATATCTATTATATTGCAAGACTCTGTTGGTATTGTGATCCCCAGATTCTGTTTGTTTGTTTTTGTTTTTGTTTTTGTTTAATTTATTTATGCTCCAGCCACCATCCAGTTAGAAACAAAAACTGTGAATTTCTACCATATCAGTCTGGATGCTTCCAGTCCAGAGGTCACATTGAAAGTGATAATTTTCATGGTCATCATGAATAAATAAATAAATAATACAGAAAAGTGGGTTTCCCAAAATGGGCAAAGAAATGCAAACACCTTGAGTCCTTTTCCAGGTTTTTCTAAATTAATTAATTCATTCATTACACTGGGCAGCTGAACGTAGTAGACTGCATGGTAACCTACACTTGAGACCCATATTTTTTCCTAAGTAGTCTTCCTGTGTGGTCTAACACATGTGGTCCTAGGCTTGAGGAGTTAATGGGCTGCTTTTTGCACTGAAAATGTAAAGCAAAGTGTTCTGCTTATATACTGTCCCATAGCACATGGAGTACTCTCTGTGCAGTATATAGTTTAATTATGCAGGCTACACACACACACACACACACACCGTGAGCTAGGTACTCATTTTACCAAACTTAGAAGGATGGAAGTCTGAGTCAAGCATGAGCCTGCTACCTGGGATTGAACCCCAGGTCATGAGCACAGTTTTAGCTGCAGGACAGGCATTTAACCACTGTGCCATGATACTCCTATAATTCAAGGTAGCCCCAAGGACTGTAATGCAAAGATATGTACACATAGTTCCATGATCCTGGTCAGACATTAATCAGTTCCCTGGGGTAATAGAACTAGCTGTACATTCCTGTCTTTGGATTATAGTACAGGTGTCAGTACTAAATATTTCTAACCTGTTGTTGATTTTCTCTTCTCCTGATGCAAGACAGTTACCATTCCAAAGTGGTGGTTCAAGCATGTTTCCTGCCTGTCATAGGAAATGAATCACCACCCTTTAATGAGAAACTGCTAGGAAATCTGCTATGAAAATATGCGAAGAGCTGTTCATACCACTAGACCCACTGAGACAGTCCCCTCAAGTAGTAGGGTGATGGTGGTGACCAATCAGCCACTGACCCTTCAACCTAAACTCAGGATCATTACCCTACCCCCACTATACCCTCCTCTCTTTTTCACACACACACACACAAACACAGAGAGAGAGGGGGGAGGGAGAGGGAGGGAGAGAAAAGCATGTGTGGCAGCAACCAGGTAAAGAGTACAAAAACAAGTGTGTTGTGCCTACAGTCAAGCATGGTGGTGGGAGTGTATATTTCATCTTTGTATGGTGAAATTGGTCCCTAAATATCCATGACCCTTCAATTGTCTAGAAAGCCTAAATCTTGGGTTTCGAGTCAAACTCAAAACATTTGCATTAGTACTACACATGGATGTAATCCCAGCAAGCTCCTGGAAGAGTCACTCCTTGAAATACATTTGGACTCTTGAGTCTTGCGGAAGCTGACAGTTTACTCTTCACTGGCTACATGATGTTCCCAGTACTTAAGTTGCCACCGTGGTGTTCTTTGTTGTTTACAACATGGCTTGATTTGCTCCTTTGTTTTGCTTGTGTCATTCTCAGCGCTCTTGGCGAAGACGAAGTCCAAAAAATCCTGCCGCTTCAATGACATGCCACAGCTTGAACTCTACCAGGTAGATCTGTGACCTGCTGCCCTGTTCCTAAATCATCCGAGCACCTGCAGACCATGACTATCTCTACAGAGCAAGACCTGAAGCAGCAAGGTTCTATGAGCTGCTTACAATAACAATAAAATCAAAGGTTAATGACACGTGACAGGCTAGATTTGTTCATGGTGGCCTCTGAAACTTACAACGCCATGTGTATTGTGTCCAGCATCTTCCAAAGGTGGTCCTCCAGTATTTCTATCACTTATGGCTCCAATAACGGGGGAAATGTGATACGTATATTGAGTTCTTGGAGCGCACTGAGCACATGGAATTCCCTTTGAAGCTGAATGCTTTCACATGTGTGAGGCCTGTGGAGTGCTGGAAGAGCACTGCTTAAGCAAGCTTAAACTGCTCTACTGATTGTTTCAAGCAAGCAACATTCTTATGTTTTCACAGTCTCTCTCTGCAAGTGAATGCTGCGCCATTGGCTTTCACTTGTTTCTTTCTAGAGACAAGCAGCAGTAGCTCCATGGCAGCCTCCATTGTTAATTTTTGCCCGGGGGAAATTAATCTTTGTGCCAATGACAACATTTAGCACATACAGTTTAATTCAATAGACTGCTTATTAGTATTAAATTCAGTCTGAGGTTGGGAATGATTGAGATTACCTCAAGGGTATATTTTGTATAAAAAAATAACATGAAGTTGAACTGCTAAAATGTCAACCATGGTTGAGTCATATTAGCCTCATGAAAAAAATATATGTGGAGGACGTACAAATGTAACAGGAAAACTGTGCAATAAACATGCACATTTCCCCCCTTGGAAATCTATGTCCAGCTTTTATAAAGTCTTATGTTTCCCTTCTTAAAATTCAAAGGTATTTTGGAGACCATGTGTGCACAATTGGAAGTATTCGGGGGGGAAGGCAGTGGTGGTGGTGGGTGAATTGTAATGCAGAATACAGTATGATAAAAGATTCCTTCCAGATCTTTTTTTGTTGTTTCCTTCCTGCACAGCATACAAACAGCTGTTTTGTGATGCATATATGTGCTGTGGATCACATGGGTTTGAGAACTACTGGGCAGAAGCTTCAGCAAAATGCACCCAGCTGCCTCTTTATTGGATGCAGGCATGGAGTCACATTGCTCCTGTGGTCTAGCATTTGCAATGAATTGCCTTCTGAAACTATATCAAAGTGCATACACACTCAATATTAGAGATGGGCACGAAATGCTAAAATAATGTTTTGTTTAATTTTTCATTTGATTCTATTTCATTTTGTTTTGTTTCATTTTAAATGATTGTTTCATTTTTCATTTTTAACATGTGTATGTGTACTGTGTGTGTGTGGTGCTAGTGCATACTCTCTCTCTCTCTCTCTCTCTCTCTCTCTCTCTCTCTCTCTCTCTCTCTCTCTCTCTCTCTCTCTCTCTCTCTCTCTCTCTGTGTGTGTGTGTGTGTGTGTGTGCAACTCCCCCCCCCCCACCGAAGCCCTGCGTACCAGCTGATTGGTGCTGGCTTCAGTGGGAAAAAAGTTTTAAAAGCCTGCCCTTTCTCCTCACCTGATTGGGTGGGTTTTCTCCCTCCCCCAAGCCCAGTGTCCCAGCTGATCAGAGCTCGGGAGTGGAAAAAACCTTTCCCCCCACCCCAGCACTGATCAGCTGGTGCGTGGAGCTTGGGGGGGGGAGTTTAAAAGCCCTGGGCTTTTAAAACATTTTTCTCTCTGCCAAGCCCTGTGCGCCAGCCGATCGGGGCTCGGGTGGGAAAAAACTTTCCCCCCTGCCCTAGTGCCAATCAACTGGTGCACAGGGCTTGAGGTGGGAGTTTAAAAAGCTCCGGGCTTTTGAAACCTCCCCCCAAGCCCCGTGTGCTTGCTGATTGGTGTTGGGTGGGCGAAAAAACTATTTTTCTCACTTCAGTGCTGATCAGCTGGCATGCAGGGCTTGGGGGAAGTTTAAAAAGCCAGTTTAAAACTTTTAGTTTTACACATACACATGTTAAAACTTTTAGTTTTAAACTTTAAGTTTTAAACTTTTCCCTCCCTCAAGCCCAATGTGCCAGCTTACCGAGGATCAGGTGGGGAAATTTTTTTCCTGCCCCAGCGTTGATCAGCTAGCATCTGGGGCTGGGGGGGGGGTGGAGTTCTAAAAGCCCTGGCCTTTTTAAATTCCCCCAAGCCCTGCATGCCAGCTGATCTGTGCTGCAGCAGGAAAAAAAGTTTCAAAAGCCCATGGTTTCCCCTCAATCAGGCATGCACAATCAGGTGGAGGAAACCATGGTCTTTTAAAACATTTTTCCTGCCTGAGTGCCTATCAGCTGGTGCACAGGGCTTCGGGTGGGGAGAAAGTGTAAAAAGACTGCAGGTTGTTAGGTTTTCTGCCAGAGACGCTGACAAAGCTGCAATGCAATGCAAGGAAAGAATCCTGAAAGGAATTACCTTCATTGTAGAAAGTTGTAGAAAGTTCCACACCTGCATACATTTGTATATTTAAGGAGGAATGCTTGAGCCTTGCTCTCAGCTTCCTGCTCCTGTGTCTGGTCCTGCACTGCTGTTGCCTCCTCCTGCTTCCTGCTCCTATGCCTGCCTCCTGAGCATGTTCCTGCATCATGTCCATGCGTGTTCCTGCCTCCTGCTGCTGTGAGCTTTGAATCCTGCATTCCTACGTTTTGCTACATTTTGCTGTGTTACTGCCGAACTTTACGTTACTACTGTTTACGTTTGTATTTCCTGAAGATACTGCTGGGTGCTATCTACATATGTAAGAATTCTACGTTTGTTTTTCTGGACTGTTTATAATAAACCCCAGGTTGGTTTTGAAGAACTCCACAAGTGTTTGTAGCCTTCTCTTGTGCATATTATACTCTGCTAACAAGAATATTCTTGCCAGTGCAGCTGAAGCATGCTGGACCGAGACAGTAGGTCTTTGAACCTCAAAACCTCAAACAGGTTCCCTGCGCCAGATTGGTTTCCCATAGGAATGCATTCCTATGGGAAAACAAAAAAATGGAATGGAACAAAAAGAAAGTTTCCATTTCGTTTCATTTCATTTTTTTTGATGGGTCATTTTCTTTTTGTTTTGTTAGGGAATGAAATGAAAAATGAAAAACAAAACAAAAATAGTCATTTAGTGCCCATCTGTACTCAATATATATCTGCTCAGTAGCTTATCCTATGTATGTCATGGGGACTGAGCAGAGGATGGCTTGAAAAAGTTACCTTCTAACAACGGGCTATCTGTATATCTGATTTCACCTTGAGGGGGCTGTTGGCAGCAAGTGCATCATTCATCTGTAGAGTACAGATTAGAGATGGGCACGAATAAAAAAATGGTGTTTTGTTTGTTGTTTGTCATTTAGGGGGTCCGTTTCAGTTCGTTTCCGTTTTTCGTGAATTTTTGCAAAAAAAAATTGTTTTTGTTTTTGTTCATTTCATTACCGTTTTGTTACCATTTGTTTCAATTTTTGTGATTTTTTTTAGCTTTTAAAGCAGTTCAATGTATTGCTGTAACAAAAACGAAACGGACGACAAAATTTCTGGTGTTTCTGTTCGTTTCATTTCATTTTAGAGATAAAAGTCATTTGTCATTTCGTTGCGTAATGAAACGAAAAAACGAAAACAGAAACGAAAAATTGTTCATTTCGTGCCTATCTTTAGTACAGATGTATCGCATTAACTATAGAGCAGGAGAAATGATGGATTTAGTTCCCATCACCTCAAGGGGGGTCGGGGGTGGGGGGGCAGTGGCGGGGGGTCGGGGCGGCAGGGGGTGGCGGATGGCAGGGCATGGCAACGTGCACAGGGGGCAGATGGCGAAGGGCATGGGGGTGGGCAGCGATGGGCTCCGACGGCAACGGGCGGATGGCGACGAGCAGTGATGTGCAGATGGCGATGGGTGGCTGGCGGGCAGTGGGGGCGCCACCACTGCCACCCCCCAGCCGGGTGCCCACCACCCCATCATTGTGCCTCCACTGCGCCTGGGCTCCGCAGGTGGTTGGGCTTATGTAGCGCCGCTGAGGAGGAGGAGGAGGAGGAGGAGGAGGAGGAGGAGGAGGGCGGCGTGCCTAGTGGGGCGAGCAGCAGCCAATCTGGCAAGGCAGAGCTCCTCCAAGGAGGTGGCCCGTGGCCTATCCAGCCCCCCAATGCCGGGCTCTCAGGCAAGCAGGAGCTGCGGACAGCCCACTGCGGGGGGGGGGACGGGACGGGACGGCTCTGAGCATGGACAGAGTGCTGTATCTCCCCACCCCACCCCCACGAGCCTCCTCGTGCCAGGGCAGCTGCGGGAGGGGGGCAGAACCCCCTGTCTCTCCTCCCCCTCACTTTCTGGCCGCTCAGCCTTTGGCAAGGCGGGGGGGCTCCACCGGCCGTCCCTCCTTCCCTCTCGTTCAGGCTTCTGGGGTGACCAGAGTCCACTGAGGAGAGGGCGCTGCCTGGCTGGAATGTGCGTGCCTTTCCGGATGGCTGGCGGAGCTCAGAGGGTGCGGGAGCTCAGAGGGCGGCGGCGGGGGGAGGTGGGGGGCAGCAGGCTTGCCAGCGCCCTCTCCATTTGGGCGCTCTAGGCAGCTGCCTAGTTCACCTTAATCGTAGCGCCGCCCCTGGGTATGAAATGATACATATGAAAACACAACACATTCAGTAGTCACATGATGCTTACTTCATCAGTCCACCTGAAAGGAGGCTGCATCAGCCAACTCACTGCTACTTGTCAGATGATTTTCTGCTACCCAACCCCTAGAGATAAATAGTGCACAGGCACTTCTTCCCATTCCTAGCTGTGGGAATTAATAATAGTAATGTAAACAACTAATAATTTGATGCCTTTATGTGACACTCAAGGCCTGGTAGATGAATTGTTCCCTCTTAATAATAAAGATGGTTCTGATTTCATTTGGCTGTGATTTGCAGGTGGATGTTCTTGCATGTTTCTGAGGTGATGGGAACTGAATCCATCATTTCTCCTGCTCTATAGTTAATGCTATACATCTGTACTCTACAGATGAATGATGCACTTGCTGCCAACAGCCCCCTCAAGGTGAAATCAGATATACAGATAGCCCATTATTAGAAGGTGAGTGTCCTTCTACAAAGGTTCATTCCTAAGCCAGCAAGCAGGCAAACAATGCTTTCCAGTGACCTATCACAAAGTAAAATACATAAGCTAATTTACTGATACTGGAGGTGAAAAGGCTTAGCAAACAGGTATCTTTTAGGACTGCAGGAATGCCTTCTGATAACGTGCTGCCTGTATCATACAGTTTGAGTCCAAAATGACCAATGGTAGTCTCACTCTCAGACTTGTTTTCTGAAATAGAAGCCACATGGAAATTAATTCCTTTTAAATATTCTTCATAAAATCATTCTCACATGCAAGAGTAAAGCAGGACTTGACCCAAGTTCCATTGCATTCTTGAAGGCCTTCTCTGATTTGCACATGAAATAGCCTAGAGAAGGCAGAGAGCAGTAGTGGTGAACAGGGATGGGCAGGAAATGAAAAACAAAATACTGTTTCATCGTTTAATTATATAATGAAACGAAATGAAACGAAATGAAATGAAACGAAATGAGGAAGCAGCATTTCATTATAGATGAAATGAAACTGTCGTATTCCCATTAAAATGAACCTTTTCATTCCATCAATTTTTGGGCTTCTGCTGAGCTGTCAATGGCTGGAGACCTTTAAACCTGGCCCAGTTGGTACCAGGGTGACCCCACCTTTCTTAGACTATATTTATTTATTTATTTATTTATTTAGCATTTTATCCCACCTTTCTGGGGCGTGGTGGCTCAGTGGACTAAGCCTCCGAAAACTGTCGGCTGCAAAGTCGGCAGCTCGGTGGTTCGAATCCCGAGTGCCATACAGCGGAGTGAGCTCCCGCTGTTCACCCCAGCTCCTGCCAACCTAGCAGTTCGAAAGCATGTCAATGCAAGTAGATAAATAGGTACCGCCGTAAAAAGCGGGAAGGTAAAACAGTGTTTCCTTGCAGCCATGCCGGCCACGTGGCCAAGGACTTGCACAACACTGGCTCTTTGGCTTGAATACGGAGATGAGCACAGCCCCTAGAGTCGGATACGACTAGCATGCATGTGCGGGGGAAAACCTTTACCTTTACCTTTACCCACCTTTCTCCTTGGAAAAGGATCCAACATGGCTTACAGTAATGAGGGACAATATATAGTGCAGTACAATTAAGGCACATTCAAGTTTGAGAACAGGGAATTAATGGACATCTTACAGCATTAAAAGACAACATTAAAGCTACAAAGAGAATGTGAGCAGTTAAAGAGAGAGTAAATGTTCCATGTAAAAGTTTTGAGGGATGGAAACAAACATAGTGTCAACACAATCACACAAGGTTAAAAGTGGTTGTAAACACAAAGTCTATGTGATCATGTATGGTAGAGTCATATAAAAGACACATAATAGGTAGTCCATCATAATTCAGGGAAAACTGGCCTGAAGGAAAAGGTCTTTGGCTGTTCCTGGAAAGACAGCAGAGATGGGCAGTCCTAACCTCTAATGGGAGGGAGTTCCAGAATCTGGGCACAGCAGCCAAGAAAGCCCTTTCATGTGTTCCCATGAAACATGCCTGTGAGGGAGGCAGGACGGAGAGAAATGCCTCTTCTGATGACCTTAACACCCAAATCAGTTCATACTGTGAGATTTGATCTTTGAGTTAGCTAAGACCCAGGTTGTACAGTGCTTTGTAGGTTAAGGTCAGCACCTCCAATTGGGCCTGATAACTGATTGGTAGCCAGTGGAGCTACTTTAATAGGGGGTGTAATGTGATCTCTGTATCCCTCCCCAGTCAGCAATCTGGCTACTGCATTTTCAACCCATTGAAGTTTCCTGAGAAGCTATACGGTAGTCCCGTATAGCATCTTCATCGGTAGTCCCACATAGAAGGCATTACTGTAGTCTAGCCGGGAAGTCACTAGGGCATGTGTCACCATGGCCAGAGCTGTTTTCTCAAGAAATGGGCGTAACTCGTGTAACCCTACACCACTAGTCATGATGGCTAGGATTAATGGGAGCTGGAGTCAGAACAACACCTACACAGCCATGAACTGCACCCTTGTTCTACATCAATATAGCTCTGTCACTAATTTTTTACAGCTATTTCAGCTGCTGAGAACATGGTAGATTTTCCTGGACTCTTAAAACACTAGCAGGGAAGGGGTTATTAGTCTTCATGCCGAAGAAATCATTTTAAAAGGCACTCAATTCAAATAAATATTACACTTATATTACAATGTTCTGGTGCCACAATAATGTTCCTGAGGTCTGGGAGTTACTATGCATGCAGGTACATCCATGGTAACCCATTCCTCCAGGAAGGATATCTATGGGTGGTGTGGACTGTTCACGGTTTCAGCTCATAGATAAACTGCTGTATTACACACATTGCCCTACTGTATGCTTGGGCAATTACTCACTTGAGTGGACAGCATGTAATTTTTTTGCTTCTCCCAGGGCACTAGTAACTTGTAGTTCCCCACTTTTTAATGATTTGTTCAAAGGCTTTTGATGAATATGCGCATTATGTACCTTGGAGCAATGCAGGCCTATTTAGCATCTGACTCGCTGCCCTTTTTAGAGCTGTACATCTTGGATGTGCTTAAAAGTGAAGTACTCACAAAACTAGGTGCACTGGGGTATGGAAACACACATTTAATAGATGTCGCATGAGAGCAACTTATATAGGAGAAAAGCATTAGATACTTTCCTTGAGTAATGATAATATGAATTGAAAGGAAGCCAGCCAAATATTTCTTTTTGAATAGGACTCTGAGTTTCCAGCCTTCACATGCGTCAGGCCATGCAAACAAGGTTTAGACTGTTCCTAATCTTAATCCCCAAGTGCAAATTGGGTGAGACCTGGCATTCCCTTTGGAACGAGTAATTGATGCACAGAGAAGCTGTTGCAGGCAAAAAATCAAAGAAAAATAAAACAAAACAAAAGACATAAAACATGTGGCACCATGAACACTAACATTCATATTTTAATGTAATGTTTCGTGGACACGTCCACTGCTTCAGACATATAGCTGTTGAGTGTTACATTTTTATGGGATTCAAGAACCATCTTTTCTCAGCTTTAAAATCACCTTCTCCTCTTTTGACAACATTCAATCAACATTCAATCATTTTTATTTTATTTTATTTTATTTTAAAAAATACATATTTTTATGCAGCCCTTTCCAGAGTGATTTGGGAAATCGGCACGGTATACAAATATAAAAATAAATAAATAAATAAATAAATAAATAAATTTAAAAGGCAAATGTCTGTTATAGAAATAGGTTCACAGGTAGTGTAGATGACACAGGTTCCCATCTCTTGGGTAGAAACTGTGCAGAGAAGAAAGATGGAAGGCAAAAATAAAGTTTGTAATCTTAAACAATGAAAATAACCCCCCTTCTCTCTTGGTCATTGTGGGAAAAACCACTTCCTCTGTGGTTTTGTGTAGAACGCTAATCTAGAAGATAGCCAAGTCTCAAGATGTGTGTGTGTGTGGGGGGGGGGGTGAAGTGTGGCTGGGACAATTGCTACAGTATTTTGTCTTCCTTGGGGATAATAAATTAAGAAAGTCTCAAGAGATATCAGAAAACCTTTTCCAAACTTCTCTAACCCTTAGTGAAATTTGATTGGCCATCTCTCTAGGCTCATTAACCTACTGCTCTGAGGAAGGACACAAAATACTTAATGGGCTGATTTCCACCGACTTATTCTGGCCCTTTCCTCAGCCATTTTTCTCCTGGAATTCTCCTCCACCAAGACATTGTAAATGGTCCATTCCTCCATCCAGCTTCATCCTCAGAACTACCCTGTGAAGTAGTCTGAGAGAAGACATATTGAACTGTCCTGAGATGTCTCATTTAGAGTTCCATGGAGAGCCAGAGATTTGAACCTGGGTCCTCTGATGCTGTAACCAATTGGTTCCCATTGTTTTTTGAGTTGTGTCCCCCTTTTAAAATATCCAACCACTTTACAACCCCTTGTAGATCACAATCTCAAGGTTGAGAAACACTGTTCTAGCCAATACATAGTCAAGACTTTGAATGAAGTAATACAGGACAACATTATTCATTTTATGTTTCCACAATGTTGTGGCTTGGTTTCTTAGAATAATTAGCAGAACATAAGGTACCAAATGTTTCATCGTTAATTTCAATGGCAAGCTTAATTGGGGACAGGAATATTACAGTGAAGAAGGAAAAACAACTGGTATTAGCTGGACCCAAAATATTGTGTTTGGATGAATATGTACACCTGTCAGAACGTGAGTGGCTTAAAGTTATACTGATCTCTGTGTAGTTTAAGATCGCAATAGATTCTCTTGACACACTGCATTCCTGCCATCTCTCCTGTGTGTGTATGATATGTGTGGCACTTTTTCTGCTTGAAACATACATCCTTAAGGTTTTGCATTACACCTTTTGTCACATTTAGAGAGCAGTCTAAATGGCATTGTAACAGTGCTCGAAAGTCCCCTGGAGAATTAATGGGACTTTATAGAGGGTATGGTTTAACTAGTAGGAGAAATGAGTAGGAGAAATGAGAATGAAAGGCGGGAAGTTGCCAAGAGACCTTCTTAACAACAACTGGCCCCAGTCCTGCATATTCCCATGCCACCCCTCCATGTTATGTGAATTATTAGCAGATTGGATGTGACATCAATTAGTTATAAGTCTGTGTTTCTGATGGAAAATAAAAATGAGCTACTGTACACACAGTTCTCAAATTCATTTCTACACTGCCTAGGGATTTTTTTCCTCTTTTCCTTCCCATAATATCAATTATCAGTTTATAATATAATATTGTTGACTTAACAATGATATATTTCCGGCTGAAGGCAGAAACACATTTTATATTAATAAAATGTTTTGAAATGGGGGATAAGGAATATTTCATTATATACGAAAGGCAGCTATAAACTGTATTAGGTGGCCTCTCAATCACTCCTACCTGTGGCTGGTTTGTGAGGCTAAGCATTTATCAGTGTGGCAGGAAATATTATACATGTGATAGACAGCTATTAGTTCTTCTCAAGCAAAAGTCCTGGTACCTTATATTCCCAACACCATGGGAAAAATTCACTTGGTATTTTCTTTCTGACAACTGTGCGGCTGTTCATAATTTGATGGAAAATTGATTAATCACACATTTAACTCAATGCAAGATCTTCTGCACTGTAATAAATTATGGCCATTAATCAATAAGTACAATGTAATTCCAGGAGTCTGGAGACATGCTGGTTTCTAATAGAAAAGCTTGCACCGAGGCCTTCCTGCCAGTGACCACTTCATCTGAGGTATTTTGCACCTGCCTCAATCCAATTAGATGACATAATTAATGAATCTCAATGCACTTGATAATTTGTTATACAAAAGGAAGAATGTTTTGGCACATCCATTAAGTTCTGATGTACAGCCCTCCATAAAGAGAGAGAGAGAGAGAGAGAGAGAGAGAGAGAGAGAGAGAGAGAGAGAGAGAGAGAGAGAGAGAGAGAGAGAGAGAGAGAGATGAACCAGGTGAATCATGAAACTGCAAAGGAGATGCAGCCTTATTGCTCAGCAGTGTATACACACGGCATGCATCTTGTGAGTAAACAGGATTAAAGAAAAGCTACAGAGGGATGAGTTTCCTCTGACAGCAATTGAAGGGAACAATATATTTGTGAGTGTGTCACATGCACACACATGCAAACACTCATGCACACAGACCTCATTGACCATCTTGCATCTTTAATGACACATTAAATGGTATGATTAGAGTAAGTAGTCAGGAAGTACTGTTTTCCAGCCGGTCTAATCAATGTTTCCTTGGTTAAGGATCAGTTTCAGTTTTATGGATCACACTCCTTTTGCACCTGTTCTATGAAACCTACAAATAGGCACTCAAGTCAATTTTACAGCAAGAGAAAAGCATGAACAGATAAAAAGGAAAACCAGTCCCATTGGTAATTCCGTTACCAAGAGACGACATGAGCAGATTTTGTTTAGAGTCTCTGAAAAACAATTAGCTGAGGATTAGAGGACTAAAAGGCCTTTCCTAGCTGTACCTGGAAAATAGTTTGCCCATTTAATGCCTTCTAAGCTGTCATTGTGCTTGAACTTCAGTCCCAGTGATTAATGAAAAGCTCGAGGGCACAGCTAGAAGCTAAAGTCTCAATTATGAAAAAGCAGTAACTAGTTTAATGTGCTGATGCTTTTATACTTAAAGTGACAGCTGTGAAAAATGGCAATATTTCCAATCACGCTTTAATAATTTATCATTAATTTATTGGCATGTCCAACACACTTTACCCTCACTTTTCTCCCCCCCCCTTTGAGATTTGCACTGACATGGCAGAGAGTAGAATAGGAGCTGTTGCTATTTGGGAAGGTTCAAGTGTCTTTTAGTAAGAGGTCAGTTCTCCAAAAGTGTTTCAGGAGAATGTTTTGCCACTAATACCACCACCGTTGCTTCAGCTACTGGTAGTGTTGAACTTGCTTCTAGCACAACCACCACTCCTTTCACCATGAGCATATCCTTCAGGGTATCTCCCATATGAACCTCATCATCATCACATGTGCCATCAAGTAAGGTCTGACATATGTCTGATGAAGTGGACTTGTCCACAAAAGCTCACATTAAATATATATATAAAAGTTAGTCTTGAAAGTGCCATCACTTATTTGTCTTTTTTTATTTTCCCTTTCTATTTTGGTTTCACCTATAATTCTGATTTATGGTGACCCTTTTCAGGGTTTTTCAAGTAGACAGAACTGGTTACTAGAGATGGGCACGACTTAGCGGTATTCACGTTTCCGTTTCCGTTACTCGTTTCCGTTACTCTACGGAAACGGTAACGGGAATCACTGCCCCAGACTTCGAGCTCGAACCGACGAATGAACAATTTGGTCTGATTTGTCGTGCTCGTTACTTGCATCGCGCAATGCCAAGCGGCACAGAAAAAAAGTTTTTAAAAGTTAAAAAAAACCCCGATTCCCGGCCCTAAAAGTAGGCGAAAACTGTCTGAGGGCACCTACCAGGCCAGAAGGGTGTTTTATTTGGGGGGGGGGGTTCCCCGCCCCCCTCTCCTTGGCTATTGCTACTGCTGCGCTGCTGGTACCAGGCTGGGAGGGCGCATCCATTTGCCATGCAGTGCGGGGGATCCAAAATGGCGACCGCAATATTTTTTTTGAAATCGTTGCCCAAAACCCCACCAAAGCACCACAGAAACATGCGAAAATTAGCTATTTTAAATGCTTGAATTTTTACAGTAGCAGCAGTGGGTTTTTCTTGCAAAAAAAGTCTCCGTTGATTTTATTTTATTTTTTTTTTTTATATTTTTTTACACCTGCGCATTCGCAATGATGGGCTCGCCCATGGGAGTGGACCATGCAAAGTTTTGGAGCCATTCCCACCAATCGCATGGCCAGGTTTTGCTGACTGTACCAGGCTGGGAGGGCGCCCTCCATTTGCCATGCGGTGGGGGGGGGAATCCAAAATGGCGACCGCAATATTTTTTTGAAATTGTTGCCCAAAACCCCACCAAAGCACCACAGAAACATGCGAAAATTAGCTATTTTAAATGCTTGAATTTTTACAGTAGCAGCAGTGGGTTTTTCTTGCAAAAAAAAGTCTCCGTTTATTTTATTTTATTTTATTTTATTTTATTACACCTGCACATTTGCAATGATGGGCTCTCCCATGGGAGTAGACCATGCAAATTTTCCACCAATCGCATGGCCACTTGGCCAGGTTGACCACAGAGACTTCTGGGATGTGCCAATCGGGCATAAACAGCCCACTAATCGTAGCCCAAACCCGAACCCTAAGCCTAACCCATATGCCAGTACACTGTCCTTCTAAGTGGTGTGTCAGAGAGGCACCCAGATGCACCCCAATACTCACCGTAACCCTCACCCGTAACTAGCCTAACCCTAGCCGTTGCGCTAAGCTGTCTTAACCCTAAGCCAGATCTACTTGCATTGCACTACATGCAAGTACGTGAGACACAGCGGGTGCAAAGAGTCTGCCAGTCCGTCACTTGTGGCTCTGGCTGACTCCTGCAGCTCCCTCCAGGAGCCCGCTACCCCCTCCCCAAACCAGTACTAACGACAACGAAAAAATGAAAAAACGAACCGACTAATTTTTGCAAATTTTCACGAAAAACGGAAACGAGCCGAAACGGAACCGGCCCGACTAACGACAACTCGAAATTTTTTTTTCAAGTCGTGCCCATCTCTACTGGTTACCATTCCTTTCTTCTGTGCATCTTGCCTGAGGCCACACAGACTAGCTCTACCTGTATGAAGTGCAGTGGGGAACTAAACTTCCAACCTCTGGCTCCACAGCCAGAGACCTAAACCACTGAGCTCCTACACCCCCCCCCCATATAACCTACCAATCAATAAAGAACAGATCCAGAAGCTCTTCTCGGTGGATCCTCTGTGGATGGCAAATGTGGAAAGCTGCCAAGAAGAGTCACAAAGTTGGAATTGCCTCTCAGGAGTGTATCCTGTACCATTGGTACAATTTTCAGATGTGAAGCCAAATCCAACTGCAGTCAGGAAACATTACTTCTTGGACTACTACTACGTCCAAAACTGGTTGCAATAAAAAAGGTAAAGTTCCCATGTTTTGAACCAGATTTTTATATAGAAAATAACACGAACTATTTTGCATATTTTGTCGGGTGGCTTGGAGGTCATTTTTTTTAAAGTTAGTGTTTTTCTTCTGGGGTATAATTTTAACTGGTTCCACATTAGAATGGACCAATTTATCAATTTATCAGAGACCTACCTATTTTCTGTTCCCCTCTTGAGGAAATTTGCTTGTCCTCATATCATTTTTACTTTCCAGGGCAGAGCTAGGAATGACACCCTTGAGTCACTACACCATAGAAACCAAAAGCCAGCCACACAAAGGAACACACAAGTACTTAGTCCACTTTCAGCAGCAGCAGTAGCAACAACAAGAACAACAAGAAGGAGACTGAGAACAAGATTGTCTGGGTGTTTCCAGAATTTTGCTCCTCAATGAGTCAAGGGGTTTTTGGATAAAATATGCATGGAACTGAATACATTCCTAGACACATGAAATGGGTGAAGTTTAAAGGGAGGACATGATATACCCCAAGTTACCCAGACCAAATTATGCGGTGCCCAAACCATTCTCATTGCTAAACACGATTTGTGTTTGAATTGCGCACTAGGATTTGACTGCAATATACGTTCATACTTCATACCATCACACACAACTGTGTTGGTGCAAATCCCTCATTTTTTAGCTGACAGACCCAAAACAAGTTGTGGTGTGTCTGACACAACCAAGGCTAGATTGCAATTGGTGGTCCCTAACCAAGTTAAAGCAATTGAATCAATAGGATTGACTTAAGCAGTAATTCACCACCTAGTTTTTTGATTTGCTGGTCTAATCTAGCATCTGAATTTAGGACTATGTGTGTCTGCACACATGCTTTGTAGAGTTATAGCTCATGATATTTATAAGCCTGCAGAGAGTGGCATAAAACCACCAGGACAGGGAATCTGATACCACAAATGCAGCAACTGTTATAGTCAAGCTGCACAAAAATGGCTCCATAATATCCAACAAAACCTTATTTGGAGTGTGGGAAATTTCCCATGTTACACAGCACTCATATAAACATTTAGCAAATGCAGATGCGTACAAGCTTTCTTCAACTTCCCCCCATTACTGTGCACCAAATGTGTACACATCAGTGTGCATGGGATTTTGATGAACCATACAAAAAAACACATGTCTTTCTCACCCTCTCTCACCCTCTCTCACTCTCTGTCCATCCCTCCATCCCTAGTCTCCCAATTATTAAAACCACTAACAATGCAAAGCA
This sequence comes from Phrynocephalus guinanensis, assembly GCA_037367245.1. Lineage (NCBI taxonomy): Eukaryota > Metazoa > Chordata > Lepidosauria > Squamata > Agamidae > Phrynocephalus > Phrynocephalus guinanensis. The sequence continues at coordinate 105,237,981 of CM074735.1, forward strand.
GTTTCTGGTCTTGCATGCAATCTGCCAGGACAGATCTGTGTCATTGCAAACCAAGTGTTGAAACCCAAAGCATCAAATACCGGTACTTTTTTAAACAGAACCTGGAAAAGGTACTTTCATGGATTATAGCTCTCTCTCCCCTGATCATGATCAACTTGCAGAGGTTTTGGGGATCTACTTCTTGGTGTATTCCCCAGCCAGCAAATTGGTTAGTAGCAAATTTGGGGAGCTGTAACCCAGAAAGTAACCTCACCAAGTTCTGCTTTTAAGTCATTGTTCTCTGTCTCCGCCTTTGGATTTGGGATAACAGGAAAAATGTAGATGTGCACACTGCAGATAGCCCAGATCCTCAAGGTATTTGGAATGTGTTTCCTGCAAACCATGACATGGCCATCTCCTATCCTTGCAAGATCCTTGAACTGAGCTGCAGAGGAGAAAAGTATTTGCTGAGAACTAATATTTAAAGTCTGTCCATAAGTGAAAATGAAATAGGCAATACAGATAGAGATATACAGAGTTTCACCTGGAACAACAAAAACTCTGGGTAGAATTTGCAGAGGATTTTAAAAAATTGATTTCTTTATCTGTTGTAGCCTTCAGCATCTTTTTCAACTCTGTTTGTCTGTGTGGATAGCACGGGTTTTAGTTGGATGTCTGCAATGTGGAGGAGTATCTCCATTAGCATTACTTAGATTTATCTTAAGCAAGCCCAAAAGAAGAATAAAACTTGAGCAATTCCTGGGAAAAGCTGAAAAGAGCAAGAAAAACAGCAAGAAAAGAGGAAGATCAAATGAGATGGATTAACTCAGTAAAGGAAGCTGCATATTTGAGCTTTCAAATGCTGATAACTGCATATTATGATTTCTACAGATATACTTATTTGTTTGTATGGTAGCTATAAGTCAGAAGCAACCCAATACCGCAAAATGGCAGAACTGAAGGCTTTCAGTCTAGGGCAAATGCTACAAGGAGCTATTCAGGCTTGCACCACTGTTCGGATTCCAGGGCAACCCTCACCCTATTACTCTGCATTTCATTTTACTTTCAATTAAGAGGTTGCTTTTTGTTCCAAGACATCTCAAGAACTGAGGGTCAGCAAAATTAAAACTGAGCCTTCAGTCTTCAAATACTGTGTTGTAAGAGAGGCAAAAAACCAAACTAGTTGCATGTGTCCCATGGGCCAAATGTAGTTTACAGGGGGGGAAATCAGCCTAGATCCTGTTGGTGATTTACATGTGTGCAAAGGCAACATGCTAGCTCCTCAAAGCTGGTCATGATGCCTCTGTGCATGTGCCTACCTATCAACTAGATGGTGGGTACATGGTAGTGGAGTTGGAGCAGGAGGAGGCATGAGGACCCGGTAGGTTGGTAATGGGGACATGAGAAGGGAGCAGGTGGGTGGTGGAGGGCAAGACTAGCTAGGTTCCCCCCAGCACAAACTAGAAAAATAAATTGTGAACCAGCTGGTTTGTCTGGAGGCTCGTGATTAACCGCAAACCACAAACCAGCCTGATTGATTGTCTTTCCAGTCCATGCCCGTTTCTAGTGCTGATCCAATCTGCATTCAGACAAGTGCCTTGGGATGCAGCTTACAGAGTGGACATTTCTCACAGACAGTGGACATTTGTTGCAGCAAGTTGCACAATTTAGCTTACGCACATGTATACCACCAACAGGATTCTGGATCCCATCTTTGGAAAACCAGGAGATTAAGGATATACCGTGATTTATAAGTTCTGATGTGTCCTCTTTTTGCTGAATCCTGCCTGCCTTTTGCTGGCTAAAGTGTGGTCACAAGCCCTCACCACTCCTTAATGTTCTCAGAGGGTTGTTTCCAGCGTATAGGCCCTGTCTGGCCTTAGGCACTATGCAGCCTTTCATTCTGTCTTCCAAGGAACTGTCTTGAAAGATGGAAAAGAAGCAGAGACATTAAACTAGGCTCTCTAAAGCACAAACGCTCTAAAGAATTGGCCACATAATTCCAAATAATGGACACATCCAGAATGCTTCATTTATTTATAAACCACCTTTCTGCCCAAAGGTAGTTGATACAACATTAAGAACCAGCAGCACAAAACAATTTTGTTAAGCAATGAACCCATTAAAATCCAATAAAAGCCTGCATCACAATCAATTTGGAAAAAAAAACAAACAAAAAAAAAAAAAACGCAGGAGCACAGATAAAGATGAAAACTACTGGAGGGAGGGAAACCCTATACGATAAAATGGTTCTTTATACAAGATGATTTTGCTCTATGGATATAATACATGTGAGATGAGGATCTGTCCCAAATATGAGAAGGGTACATGTAGCATAGATTACATCACTTATAATCGATGTTGGAATATGGCAATATTCCAAAAGCAAAAGGGCTCATTTGAGAATGTGCAGAGAACTAGGGATGGGCCTGAAATGGAAAAATAATGTTTCATTTTGTTTTGCTTCGTTTCTAGAGTAGTTTCATTTTGTTTCATGGCAAAATGAATTTTAAAGTAGTTATGAAATGAAATGAAAAACAAAATGCTATGCTCCCCTGGGTCCTAAAGGATTTTAAAATACTGATCCGATGTGTGTTTCACCCCCCTCCCCAAAGTGGCAGGCTTAGCTTCCTCTAGTGATTTTAGGGAACCCCTTGAAATTTGGAAAGGTTTGGTGTTCAGGGAACAAAGTTCTTAAGCTCCAATGGAATATTATGCTAACAACACCTTAATCACATATTCCATCGTTAACACATAAAGCCTTAAATATTTCAGAATCATGGTATCAAGCAGATTGTCTCCTCTCTTTGTGGTCAGTTGATGCCTATCATCACTTGAGTCCTTGATGGACTCTGGAGTCATCCATTACTGGAATCCCTCCAAAAATATTGCTTTCACTTGATAGCATCATCACCATCATTATCTTCTATACAGTGGTGCCATTTACTTATGGAATACTCTCTCTCATATTAGAGAAGGAGCAGAAATTGTTAAATCTTAAATGCCTTTTAAAAATATAATCAACTAGCAATTATTATTTCCCTCATTTTATCTCCATCTCAGTTACTGCATTTTCAATTAATTACTATTTGGATTTGTATACCACCCAGAGTAGCCTTTAGGCTAGATGGTGTGGTATACAAATACATTATTATTATTATTATTATTATTATTATTATTATTATTATTATTATTATTATTATTATTATTATTATTATTATTATTATTATCATCATCATCATCATCACCATCATCATCATCATCATCATCACCACCACCACCACCACCACCACCACCACCACCACCACCACACACAGCAAACAAGATAACTATGCGGGATTTTGTAATACAAATGACTAGTCGAACGCTTCCCTAGTGTTTAGGACTATGTGATGCATCGGCAAATTGTGCTATCAGATCCCAGTAAGGCGGCTTTCTGCAGCTGACTGATGGTGACTTTGTCAATTCCAAATTCTTCTAAATACTTGCTTAGCTCTTTAGGCACTGTACCCAGCGTGTCGGTTACCACTGGGACCACCTGTACCAGTCTATGCCAGAGTCTCTGAAGTTCAGTTTTCAGATCCTGATATCGGGTAATTTTTTCAAGTTGTTTCTCAGTGACTCTACTATCTCCTGGTATAGCAACTTCAGTGATCCACACTTTTTTTCTTCTCCAGAATCACAATATCCAGAGTATTATGCTCCAAAGCCCTGTCTGTCTGTATTCAGAAGTCCCAAAGTAATTTTGCAGGTTCATTTTCAGTCATTTTTTCAGGCTTATGATCCCACCAGTTCTTTGCTATGGCCAGATGATAGTTCTGACACAAATTCCAGTGGACCATTTGAGCCACTACATTATGATGCTGTTTGTAATCAGTCTGAGCAATTTTCTTGCAACAGCTCAAATATATGGTTGATAGTTTCATCCACCTCTTTACAGAGTCTACATGTGGGGGACTCAGCTGATTTTTCTATTCTAGCCATAACTGTCTTTGTTCTAATAGCTTGTTCTTGAGCTGCAAAATTCAGGGCTTCTGTCTCTTTTTTTCATTGTTCCATTGGTGAGCCATAACCAAGTCTTTTCCTCATCTACTTTTCCTTTGATTTTTTTCAAGGAACTGATGGTGTTACCACAATTTATCTTACTTTTTACTACTTTTCTAACCCTTTGAATATATTCTTTACTGACCATATTTTTCACTTGTCCATGCTTGATATTATCTAATTGCAGTATGCCCAGATATGTATTGGCTTCAAATTGATGATAATAAATGGTTTGTCCATTTGGCATTTCAATTCCCCCACTCTCAGTGATTTTTCCTTTTCTCATTGTCACTGTGGTACATTTGTTTAGTCCAGACTCAATACTAACATCAGTACTGAAAATTTGGGCTGTGTTGGTCAGCGAGTGTATTTCAGTTTCTGATTTTCCATACAAGTGTAAGTCATCCATATACAATAGATGAGAAAATTTCCCTGAATTTTAGCAGTTTGGTACCCTAAATTTGTGTTCTGCAAAATTATTGAGAGAGGAATCAGGACAATGGTAAACAACAGAGGTGGCAGAGTCACCTTGAAAAATCCCTTGTTTAATGTTAACCAATCCGTAGCTTTCATCCCTGACAAACAATTCTGTTTTCCAATTCTTCATAGCATTTTCAATGAGGGCACTAATACTTTTACATATCCAAATGACATCCAGCCACTTAATAAACCAACTACTTGGTACTGAATTGAAAGCTTTTTAATAGTCATTCCAAGTCATATATAAATTATTTTTCAGGCTTTACAGTTCTTTAGGATCATTTTATCAATGAGTAACTGACCTTTTGTGCCTTTATTTCCCTCTTTGTTCCTTTTCTGCTCTACTGGCATGATGTTATATGATTCCAAATAATCATGGACTCTATCAGCTATGATGCCTGTCAGCAGTTTATACATAGTTGGCAAACATGTGATTGGCCTGTAATTTTCAGGTATTGTTCCTTTTGTTAGATCCTTCAGAATCAAATAGGTTTTGCCAGTTGTTAACCACTTATTAATATAACCTGACCTCAACATTTCATTAAATTGTTCAGCCATTTTTCCATGCACACTGGTCAGATGTTTAAGCCAAAACCCATGCAGCTGATCACTGCCAGGTGATGTCCAGTTTTTGACTCTTTGTACTCTTTTGGCTATAATATCAGCTGTTATTTCTAGTTGGTCCATTGTGCACTTGGAGAATATCTTCTCAAAATCCTGGAACCATTCAGCATTTCTGTTATAGTCTTTCTCAGTCCCCTATATGTCTTTCCAAAACTTTTATACCTATCTTTTATACCTATATCTTTTATACCTATCTATACCTATCTTCTGATTCAAATTCTGCTAGAAGTTTATTTGATCTGATCAAAACAACTGGTTGTCTTTATACTGAGTAAATCTAGCTTCATATCTTTCAATTTTTCTAGCTGCTGCTGTTATTTGCTGCTTCATAATTTTCATTGCTTCTCCAATTTTCATTGTACTTAGCCAGAGTTTTTAGTCAAAGATTTCTTGATCTTACTATTCTTTAATTTGCCCTCCTTCAGTTTTTTTAAAGTTACTTGCATCTGCTAAGAGTCTTTTGATTTTAAGCTCCAGTCTGATCTTCCACCGTGGTTTCTCAAGACATTGGGGGGGGGGGCTTCAATTGTGGAATCCCTAGTTCTTCCATTACTGTTACTGCTGCACTATACGTAAGCTGATTTATCCGTTCAATGGACATTATCTGGACTGTTGCAAGTGCAGAGTTTATGTCGTTCATCAATGGTACCAATTTTTTTCTAGACACAGTCTTCAAAATCGGGAGCCTTCCCCTCTCTTCATTTAATGCAGCATCTATCAGTATTTTATTCTAGGTTCTTGCTGCCTAATAGTGAGCTCTCCTGGTGTTCCAATACTAATTGTACCTCCTTGTGGTTCAAATTTTTGCAAAACATTCATATTTTCTTCAACTTCAGACTGTTCCATTTCCCCAGATATTATTAATATATATTTCCCCTCCTATTTGGATAATTCGTTGACCCCCCAATTTCACAACTCCTTCGTATTTCTTCTAATTCAACTTCACTAAACACCATGTTTCTGATAATATTTCTTGCTGGTCAGCTAATTGTAATTCAGTTGTCTTGGAGTTTGGATATTCTTGTTTCCATAATTGATGCATCTGATTTTGGTAGCCTCATTTTTCAGGTTCTGCTCTATAATAGCATTTCATGATTTCCCAGTTCTCTGGTAAAGTATATTTCTGCTGCTTCTGAGATTGTTCAACTTCCAGTAATTGTATAGGCTCATGTCCTGGTTGCTCAGCAATGGGACCCATGACCTGTAGCCCATTTATCGACAGATGTCCAGGTTCATCAACATCCATCGCAGTCCTTGTTAACCTGGGTGATGACCAAGCCGGTATAGCCTTCTTTTGGTTATATATCAGCATGATTCATGGGTTGTTGGGTGCACTTAGTTCTGTTCCTCAGTCGAGACATCTCTGACATGGTTGGACCTACTGGTAGTTTACACTGCCACCAGTACAGCCCTCAACATCACTGGAGCAGTTAAGCCCCTGCCATGAGAAGGCGGCACCCTTGGGGGGTTGCTTCTTCTTCTTCTTCTTCTTCTTCTTCTTCTTCTTCTTCTTCTTCTTCTTCTTCTCCTCCTCCTCCTCCTCCTCCTCCTCCTCATCATCATCATCATCATCATCATTTTAAAAGACAGTTTTGTATTGTCTTTTGTTTTAATGTTAAATGCTTAGAGATTTTATTACATCAAGAGCAACATAAGGGCCAGAGGATAACAAGAAAATAAAAAAAAATCTTTTGTCAGTGTGCCTTGTAATTTTTTTTTCTGGTCTATTTAAACAGTTTTCTAATTGTATTAATTTTGTGCAGTTTTAATGTGGCAGCATTTAATATTTTAATAGTATAACTAATTTTTGTTAGTTATTTTTCATATTTTGAGCTTTCTTGGGCACTACCAAAATGAAAGGCAGAATACCAAATGAAGAAAAAAAATATAATAATAAATTATATTATAGATCAATAGATCAATAAATCACAAAAAGTAATTTTTAATTTCTTCTGATTAATCTATTTGTAAAATTGTTATTTTTAATCTAAAAACCGTATAAAAGTGCCTCGGCAGCACCTAAACATACTAAATTTACATTTTTTTAAAAAACTTTCAATGACTCTCTCCTACAAGCCCTCCAAGTAAGGGGAAGCTTGGGTATTTGATGTATGAACTATGCTCCTCCAAAAGGGGCCAGCAGGAAAGTTCCCTTCAAACAGCTAAAAGCACTAAATTCAGAGAAATATTCTCTGAGTCTGCTATACAAGCTCTCCAGGTTTGGTGAATCTGAGTTTCAGACATCCAAAATATACACCCCAAAAGTGCTCATCCAGGAAAGTGCCCTTTAGCAACCGGCTTGGGAAAACACACTTCACCAAACTCGGATGGATTGTAGAGGAGAATCAGAGGAAGCATCTTCTGCAAGCTTAGTATCTCTAGGTGTTTTGGGGAAAATTTTCCTAGAGGGGCCTCTTTGGGGTATCTAACTCAGACAAAATCAATAAAATCTTCACCACACTTGGGCTGCTTTCACACGACCCCTAGAATCCGCTGCAAAATGCTCACAGTTGTGGAGCATAAAATTGTTTTCCCACCAGCAGCGGACTTTTTAAAAAGTATGGCCATGCCCACTTAAGTGCTCCCCAGAGCATTTTACAAGTACCTGGTCTGCAGGAGGTAAAAAATGTTCAAATGCAGATTTTAAAGCTGTGAATGCCTGGCTCTCCTCCACCTTCTGTTTGTTTTTGTTGTCCCCCTCCCTTTTAACAGACAGGAATCCCTAACGGGCTTTCTGTCCTACTACAACTAGCTGCTGCCCATGGCAGGCGGAGGTGAGCCTGCATTTTTTCTCTCCCTCCCCTCACAGCAGACAGAAGCAATAGAATCAGAGTGCGGGAGGGTGGAAACACAGGAAGCAGAACAAAAAACACATGATCTCTGGTTGGGGAATCAAAATTTAAGTTGCCAGCGGATTTTAGGGGTTGTGTGAAAGCAGCCTTGGAGACGATGTAGAGAATTGTGAGGGAGAATACTCCTTGAAATATTGATCTCTGTAGGTACTTTGGAGAGCACTTTAGAGCTCAACAAATTGACAAATTAAAAATCACTTAAAAGTCATCAATTTAAATATCCTCATTCAGGGTAATAATTCATACAAACACAAATTAACAAAATAGTTTTGTTAAATAAACTTTGAAATTCATTTTTAATTTTTGCCCATCTCTACTCTAGATATATAAACTGTGTAATGAATATATATATACTTTGACATGAATATAATTTTGTTCTCGTTTCTAAATGATAATCTGTATCAAACACCAAAGTTACAGACATGTAAGATGTAAGAAGTGGTGGACAAGGAAGATAGATGCAATAAATGTACATGTACAGCTTGATTACTGTACTACTCGCTACATGGAACTGTTCTTGAGGCTGATCCAGAGGCTACAAAGGGTACAGAAGTTGGTAGCCAAACTAGTGTCGCATGTGAACAAGTTCGATCACACCTTCCCAGTTCAAATACACTTTCATTTATTCAGGATGCACTGGTGTTTTGAAAAAAACTTTGCCTTAGTAGGGAGGCCAAGGGGTAGTGGGGCAGGCTGTGGGGGTTAACAGCTGAACTGTTTAATTTTTTTAGAGAGCCACAATGAACTGATCTGTGGTTCATCGGAAAACCTAGTAAAAATTAATGAACCAAGGTGAACTGCCAGTTCATGCCCATATTTATTCTCCATCATTTGGGCTTATTATTTATTGTCTTGATTGCTTATTGTTTAAGTTTGGTATATGGGGTGGAGACTTTTATCATGATGTCTTATTATACACCACTTAGAGTAGTGCTTTGTGCTGTCCGCTTGATTACTCCAGTGTTTCATAGAATTTTTAGGCCACCCTGTTATCCTAAAAATACCTCTGCATCCCCTTCATGTTAATGCTAAGCAAGGCTTTCTGAAGGCTTCCACCAAAGAATTACTACCATTCTAAGACTCCCAGTGCCTAGAGTACATCTCATTCCAATTTTCATAAAATATATTGGTTCTATGCTTGCAGTGAAACAGCTCTTCCAAACCAATAAAACGGACGTTAGCAAGGAAGAATATCTGATAACTTGTAAATTCAAACCAGAAATGAATGGATTATTTCTCCAATATTGCATTACTACTTGAAAAATATTCAGCGCTACAGAGTTGATTACAACAATCCGTTTCAGTACTCTATACCGAATAATAGTAGGCTTTATAGAAATAAAATTGAGAAACCACGCTAATCTTAAACTCCAGATGTTATCTTTACACCAGATGACAGAATAGCTACACTGGGTAATATATTAAATAAATAAATGATCATACAGTTTATCTAGCATTTTATAGTTATTAATGTATTTCAAATATGTTATCTCCACAATCGTTTTGGATCCTGCTCAGTATCCATACACATTACATGAGGTTCCCGTGGATAAGAGAGAACACCCAAAATACCCCAAACTATTGTTTTGTGGCAATAGCGTGCTTTAAGACTGCTGTTTGTGATAGTAGTTTGCTTTAAGGCTGCTGTTTTATAGATAGATAGATAGATAGATAGATAGATAGATAGATAGATAGATAGATAGATAGATAGATAGATAGATAGATAGATAGATAGATAGACAGACACACACACACATCCCAATTTGTGTCTTATATTATTTTTTTGGTGCTGCTATGAAGTCATACCATGACCAAAGTGGGGAAATTGCTATGCAATCTAAACTAAGCACTATGACAGGAAGAGAACAGACGCTTCTGGATTTACAGCCCTCAATCTAACGTATTTTTTCCAGACTTTTGTTTTTAAATGAGAATTGCATGTATGACTGGCAGGCAGGGCCGGCGCGTCCATTAAGGAGAACTAGGCAGTTGTCGAGGGTGCCAAAATGGAGAGGGGGCACTGGCCAGCCTGCTGCCCCCTGCTTCCCCCTGCCACTGGCCACTGCCATCTGTCCCCCCACCCACCATCGCCATCCACCCGCCCCCCACCCCTCGCCTAGGGCGCAAAAAAAAACCTAGTGCCAGCCCTGCTTGCAGGTATTCAATTATTATATATAATCATAGAATCATAGAATCATAGAGTTGGAAAAGACCTCAAGGGCCATCTAGTCCAACCCCCTGCCATGCAGGAACCACCATCACAGTGCTCCCGACAGATGGCCACTGCCTCTGCTTAAAAACCTCCAAAGAAGGAGACTCCACCACCCTCCATGGCAGCATATTCCACTTCCAATCATCTCTAACTGTTTAAATGGAATCTCTTTTCCTGTAGTTAGAGACCATTGCCCCGTGTCTTAGTCTCTGAAGTCATGGAAAACAAATCAATCCCCTCTTCAATGTGACATCATTTCAAATATATAAACATAGCTATCATTTCCCCTCTCAGCCTTCTTTTTGTAAGTCTAAATATTTCCAGCTCCCTAAGCTGCTCCTTGTAAGACATTTCTTCCAGACCCTCACTCATATTGGTCACCCTCCTCTGGACCCATTCAAGGTTGTGAACATCCTTTTTAAATTGGGGTGCAGAGAACTGGACATAGTACTCCAGGTGGGGTCTGACCAGAGCAGAATAGAGTGGTACTATCATTTTCCTTGATCTAGACACTATACTTCTGTTGATGCAACCAAGTATCACATTGGCTTTCTTGGTGTCCATGTCACACTACTGACTCATGTTCAATTTGTGGTCCATCCAGACTCCCAGATCCCTTTCACATGTACTATCAAATGTCTGCCATCCGATATCTGCGCAAATCATTTTTCCTAGATGCAGCACCCTATATTTTTTCTGTTGAAACCCATTCCGTTAGCTTTGGTCCAGCACTCTAATCTGTCAAGATTGTTTTGGATTTTCATTTTATCCTCTAGGAAATTGGCAACCCCTCCCAATTGGGTATCATCTGCAAATTTAATCAGCATACTGTCTATTCCTTCCTCCAAATCATTAATAAAGATATTGAATAGCACCAGAC